>JAQJVK010000019.1:10024090-10667424 GCA_035578135.1 Flexamia atlantica
CTTATTATCGGAACCGCTATTTAATCTGATGAACGTTTCAAGAACTTTAACGAGAATGAGCCCAACAGATTTTGAGATTTTTATAAGCTTTGTTAAGCCACACATTAGAAGACATTTACGCACTATATATTTTCAAATTCAAACAATACATCCTCTTGTAACCTGTTGCTGGTTTGTACTGTTTGATCTAACATTCCGTAAATAAAAAAAATCAGAAAACACATTTTTTCTAATAAACATGTTAATTTGTAGGCCGGCTGCCGGAGAACAGTCGGTCCATAGTCGGCGACCGCAGGCAAGCTACACTGCGGATATATATTTCAAGAGAAAACTCAGTTGAAAAAGACTTCCGACAATGTTTCCCCATGACAAGTTTGAGCAATACTTATATCTCATTGTTTTTTTACTGGTATTTTGAATTCTGAGATACAGGAACCAAAGACGTAAGCCACGTATGCTGACTTAATGTCGCCGCACAGGCTTATTGGCCTATAGCGAAAGGCAGTGGAATTTTTTAAATGAAAGATTTAAATAGAGAAGGTTCTTACCTTAGCATTGGTTTTTTAAACTGTTTTAACTGTTCAAAACATTGATTTGTAGAGAAAATAATGTTTTAAGCGGTCATAAAAAGTAATGATATTGAAAAGGCAAATTGAATTAATCACATGTTTATAATTGTGTTATCAATAAAATAATATACGTTGATAATGTTATAGAATGATAACTAAGCCTCTCTTATGATGAATTTAAGAATCTAAAAGAAATCTTGAAATCATTATTCAAAACAGAGCTTTCAGATTTATTAAAGTTACCAGTCAAAATCAAAGTTACCTACCTCTTAGCCTTGGTGAAATGTTTGCCAATTTTAAACTAGTGAAAACTTTTTACTTGTGAAAACAGTGGTTAATGAATACGTAAAATTCCACTGGTGAATTCCTTACTTGTTATAAAAAGACTAATAACTTAATTCATTGGTGAATATGTAACTGGTTACTTTTATTAATTGTTGTCACTCTTCATTTTAATACTCTATTTTGGAGGTTAGTTAAATTGAATTTTACAATGTGGGAGTCGTCTTCGGAGGAAGGATTTCCCGTGGAAGGAAACCAACGACGTCGTAGAAGATTTTGGGGAAGGAGACAGAAGACATTCAGACTGAGAACTAATCAATTATTTGATCTAGTACCCAAAATATCAGTCATCGATCATTTGTTTGATCATTTTAACTTTTTTGACTTGTACAGTTCAAAATTTACAAGACCTTTTCCTATGAAAATTTGTTATACACTTTGGTCATTTAATTTGTTTCCTGTTCTAACTGTAACTGTTTCGATCTATCAATATCATCTGTTGTTTCCTTCATACATACATTGATTTTCCCTCATTCTTAAAAAAAACTAATAATTGATCAATTTATTTCCATTATTTCAATTAATATATTGACACATTGAAAAGGTTTTTGAAGTTCTTAGCCATCCTTCATTTGTTTTTCAAATTCTCAGCCATTCGTTATTTGCTGTTGGGTGGAGGGCGCATTTTGGGCAGGAGGGGTTTCCATTTTTTTTGGGTGTTTTCCATTTTGACTTTATTTTGGGAGTGCTTCATTTTCTTGTGCTTTTTCCTTTTTGTCGGGGCCTTTTTCTTTATTGTCCGTATGAAATTTCTCATTTTGCTTCATCAGATTCCAATTCTTCTTGAAACTTCTGTCCGCTGGATTTATTTTCACGTTCTGGATCTTATGGGGAGGAGGTTTTCCGATTTGGGGAGGGAGGTTTCTGGAAACTGTTTTTGTCTTATGGGGAGGGGCGCTCGTAGCATTTTCCGTGTTGGGGATGTTGTTCATTTCTTTTTGGGTGGAGGGCGCTTTCGGCAAGGGTGTTCCGTTTTTGGGTGGATTTTTTTGGGGGGCCTTTTGCTGTTGTGTTTTCCGTCTTTTTTTGGGGTGAGGGGCTTTTTCTCTTTTGGCCGTGGGGCACGGGGAGGAAGATTTACCGTCACCTTTTAACACTTCTTCAACTTGGGGGGGGGGGGAGGTTTGTCGGTATCTCGGTTCTTGTCAAGCCTAAGAAAGCTGTTCTTGTCTTGCCTTTTGGGAGGAGGTTCTTGTCTTCTTTTCCAGAATGTTTTCTGAATCCGGGGATGGTTCTTCCTCCTCCCTCCCCCCGGGTAGCGCCGCCGCCGACACGCTACTAATAGTCGACGACGCGGACTACCCTCTCCTCTAAAAGTTTTACCGTGTACACAAGTCAACAAGAAGAGTGGTGGAAAGGAAAACTCATTTGGAATACTGTAGGAAAAATTTCCTTGCCTGAACTGCCTTCGAGTCAACCCAGTGTTCGATTGGGAGGTCATCCGATGTTGTTTTGCTCTTTGCAACATCGCAAGAACAGAGGAGGATGACGAACTTGTCCTGCGAGCTCACGATTTTCATTATATAATATTGGAGGACTTGGCTCACGGCGAACCAAACCCAGTCGCAGAAAGGAGGCTTTAGGCACTGGTTGATTTCTTCCGTTAGCCTGGTTCATATTGCTGATGAGGCAAGAAAGGAGTCTTCTCATTTTTTCTCTTTATTATACACATTTCATTTTATTGGTTTACTTCGATTAGTGTGAAATTAAAACATGTGTTTTTTTTATAAAATAATAATATTTTTCAACAAAAAAGTTATATTTCAATATACAATATAAACTGTAAAATCGGCTAATGCGGCCACCTTATAATATTTCAGAAACAAGTAAATTTTTCATAATAAACTAAAGCAAAAAAAAACAACGTTATTGCCTAGTTGGCATTACTAGTTGGATGAAACCCCTCGCCATCTTCATCAACCAACGAATCAATTATTATGACTGAGTTCTGTTCTTCTGCGTACTGTCTCGTGAAGATGGACGAAGGTACGCATGAGGTCTCTCTCTTTCCAATTCCCTCTCTTTTTCGAGAATCAGGAGGTTTTTAGGTATGATTCCTTTTGCATTAGATCAATGGATATTTTTAGTTTTTTTGTCCAGCATCTCTTGTCTGGCTGCCGCTGCCGTTGTGTGGTTTTTCTTTTTCCCAACAAGCCGTTGTGTTGCATACCAGACGCAGACGACGACGACGACGCCGGCGCCGCTGCGGCAAGGGACGCACTGAGGAGAGAGTGGTTGACCCCTCTTCATCTAAATCATTGTCCTCTTTACAATCTTCTCTCTCGGTTTTGGGAGTTTCCCATGTTTCTGTGCTGGGCAGGCCCTTGATCAGCGGAGAGTCACGTCCGGTAATATCAATCACTATGTGATAAGATTCCGTAATCTTGCTGTCGGGTCTTCCCCCACTCCTCGTTCGGCTTTTGTTGTCCAACTTTTTCCAAAAAGGAAAATTAGCTCAGTCTTTGTATGGAATTGACTCTAATTTACAATGACTGCAATAAAATACTACTTGTTACAGCAATAATTGATATATAAAAAATCTATCTAGCCTTTTAGTCGATCTAGATTTTATCAAAAGAAAATAACAGAAGACCCACCATATACTGTCAGTTCGGCTTCTCAGGTCAGCCTGAACGCGTTAATCGGACAGGCCAAACCGTCCGTGTATGAGGCCAGATTTGGACTGATGACGAGTGGAAATCCCAACAATGGGCCGGCCAAATTGCTTAGTGCACAAGGGCAACCCGGCCAGCGGGCCGACCGAGCGCAATCTTAGTCAAGTTTGGAAAATTAAAATGGCCTACCATTAAAAAAGTATTAACTTGAAACACAATTTAGTATTCATAATGACAACTATTGCATACTATTGAGCGTCTGATAAAATAGATTGATCAGAAATATGTACCTTATGATATAACAGGTTGGTTTACCGAATCTCGTATTAAAAGTCAAAGCTTGTTTAATGTTTATTCTTATTAAAATGATTTAATTTATGCTCAAACATACCACGGTGTGCTTCCATCGATTTACATCGACGTGTGCTTCTTCAGGTTTTTTTCCAGTAGGTATCCCTCGTATAAATATAGTCTTTGGTAGCAGGCACCAACCCTAGTGCTAAAGCTATCTCGTGAATTCTTTTCTACACTCTTTTTTGTCATCTTTTGTTAGCCTGTCACTGTAGGCCCCAAACAAGAAATCCTTGACTTCACGTATTTCCTTTAATAATGTAATTTTACGTAATTTTACATTGGGGTCTTAACGACATTTTGAGTCTCAATATGTCAACAGTGTTAACTACAAAATCTTAATCTTGAGACTTAATTTGTTTATTATAAATTATAGTAAGCTGTCAATCGTTAAGTCAAGTACAATAAAGTAGATTGCATCTGGGTCTATTCTTTGTATTATCAAATAAGTAAGATTTGGGAAGGGGCGGTAGCAAGGTGCGACGCTTCAACAAGGCAAAAACTGTCTAATTTATTACTAGCTGAAAGAAAACACAATATTTATCTCATGCTTTGAAACTTGCGGAACGTTGACAGTTAAATTAAACATTTCAGTTGTTTTTATTCATATTTTCATCGATGAGGATAAAAATTAAAACCATCAACCTTGAAGAGGATTTATGAAATTTTATTTAAGGTTAATTGAATTAAAAGAAATGAAACTATTATAAAAATTACTATATTAATACTTATATTTCCTCAGACAAAGTTCAACTCTCAGTTTAGTAAACAGGTCAAACATTCAGCATTAATACATTTCAGCCACTTTAACTAGGTTAATGAAACGGTATATTGATATTGACTATAAAATGTTTAAATCATATTGTTATCATGTAGAAATGTCTTTGTGACGATTGAAAAAGCATAGAAGTTTAAATTTACTGTCAATATTTGCCAGAGTAAATATGGCACAAATATGCAGCTAGTATGAAAAGTTTCAGTATCGGCTCTCCGGTGTTTTCCATTTCGAAATGTTTATGGTCATGTTTCCGCAAAACAACGGAAGCCGTTTTGATGAGCGAGTTGAGTTTCAGCCCCTACAGCTTTAAACTGTCATGTTTGGTCAGTATAAATTGTTAGCAATGAAATTTACACGTTTTATTTTTTCTTTTACTCTTTGCAATACTACTGTTACAGAGGCACTTTACGTCTTATTTTTTCACCTATAAGTGATATGTACAACCATCACAATAATGATATTGCAAGTAAACCCGTAGTTTAAACTGTCATTTTTCGTTGGAGAGGATTGTTAAAATTGAAACTGAACCCTTACATTAGACATGAGAATGCGATGCATTGATACTTAATATTAATTTTTTAAGTTGGTAATATGACTAGCCTTGAATATTTCTCTCTGCTCTCATTAATAAATCTCAATTAAACACACTAAAGAGTATTTTAAAGCAAAAAATAAAATTTTACTCACAGAAAATCTAAATATACTGAAGTTATCAGATGTAAATATGTCAGCATTTCATAAATATCAAGCTTTAAAATTTTAAAACAGCTTTGATTTTGAGATAGTTTAAAGTTGAACTAAAATGTTTCATACTATTCGCTACACATGCCCTAATTTTAAAATTGTTACCTAAAGAGGTTAAATAGTTATGATTTAATTTGCAAAATATACATCCGTACAGTCAGACGAATATCTATGAGCACCGGAGACTCATGGTTATGCTATATTTATTTTTATGCAAAGAACAAAACCACCAGAGGTGTCCAGTGTTGGCAATCACCTAGAATAAATATGTTTTTTTTATCAATCATTAACTGTTACTTTATTGTTTTATTATATTATTATTTTTTAGCCTACTTATCATTTATCAATAATTATTTGAAAGAGAATCAATATTTTTAATTGATTAGACATTACTGTTTTTATGGATAAATTCTGGAGTCCGCGCCTCTGCTGCTTCACAATCTGCGAGATGAGCCGCACAATGAGGCCCACACGTCACGTCTTGTGAGGCTTTCAAAGCCTTTAATATCTGGCTTCCTCGCAGACGCCACCCCACCCCCCTCGCTCTTTAGAAAAGGAGCAGGTGCAATACATGTATAGCCACATTGATGTATCGACTACCGAACTTGTTGGCATCGCGCATTCAACTGTGTTAAATAATCTGTGTCCTTTTGGCTAACCCTGTCCGTGAATACTGATATAAACTAGGCTATTTATACACAGTTAATTAAAAGCAAAACGCTCATTGAGCATACGTGTTTATGAATATTGTATTGAGCGTATATTTCTTTATTCAATGTACATTAACACATTCCAATGATAGTGAAGGATAAAAGGAAAATAATTAATCATCAGTTGTGGATTTGAAAAAATTAATGACTTTTAAATTCATTACCCAGAAGATAAATCAAAGTGAAAGCCACCTATTGATCTATTCATCTCTTTCATTTGGTGAAAGGAAGCCAAACTTTTTAATATCCATCGACGTTTTACTTTTTAAGTTAGTATAAAAGCTATCAAAATATTTGGCCACAAAATTGTGGTTTTTAAAAACTTACATAAGCCGGCCTAGGTAAAGTTATTAGGACATGTGTCGCAGTATTTTTATAAAACCAGCCATTTTGTAAAAAGCCTAGGTTTTTTGTAGTAGGCTGCTTTATTGTAAACAAATTTGCTGTACTGTATAATACGAGTGGATAAAAAGGGTTTTCAGCTTCGACTGTCTGAACTTATTCTGGTTATTACAGATATGGTTATCTCAGAAATTTTAAATCTTCAAAGCTGAATATATATATAAACTGTTTGTGTTACTAACAATATTGTGAACATGCTACAAACATGTAAAATTCAATATCATTTGAAAAGTCTGCACATATTTTTATGAGGTTTATTGCACGAATAATAGAGAAAACCTTGGTTCATAAAAATAAAACGGCAATTCTGGACAAAATTGATATTTTTCCATGTTTGCACTGAAAAATTACATTTCGTTGGTTACTCTCATTATAAACCTAGTAAAAATATAGATTTTTAAAAAATACACTAAATTTTGCAACTTTTAAGCTGGTTTATAATTTATTGTTAGTAAGGCCAAGAGTTTTTTAGATATTTGGTATTGAAATTTTAAAATGTCTGCCATTTTAAAATAACACAAAGTAGAAACTTTGATACTTTTCGAGAAAGTAGGTACTATTATTATTAAGTAGTCATCAATCATATACCAAGTTCGTCTTAAGCACCTCGAGTGGTTTAAAGGTATAATGGAGTATGTGTAAAATGCAATTTCATTTTATTTAATATAGCCATTGAAGACGCACTTCAGAAAGTTAGACAAACAAATATTGGACTAAAGGTAGGAATTAATTAACCTAAACATTCTTGCTTTCGCAGACGATGTAGCGATTTTAAGTGAAGGGAAATAAGACCTTATGGAACTAACAAAGATTTTCATTCAAGAAACCCGGAGGATGGGGTTACAAATTAATGACGGAAAAACGAAATATACGCACTTTTGTAAACTACCAATAGACCAGACTAATGAAATTAAAATTGGAGAGCATCGTTTTAAAAAGTTGAAAATTTTAAACATCTAGGAGTCTTAATTTCAAGCAAATATCAAAAGGGGGTCTTAATTTCAAGCATCAATAGTGAGGAACAAGAAGTAAATAACAGAATAAATCAGGCCGATAAAAGTAAGTTTGCATGTAAAAAAATCATGCAAAAAAATGCAACTTCAAAATTTTATCGAGCAAAACAAAAATTTAAGTCTACCATAAAATTTATCAAACCAGTTTTAATTTATGGGCGCTGAGACTTGGATACTGAATAAGAAAGAAGAGAGAAAGCTAATTATTTTTTAAAATAACATACTAAGAAAAATTGTTGGACCAATCAATGACAGTGGAGAGTGGAGAATAAGGCATAATGCGGAATTGAAAAGGATGTATAACGGATATAACTGCCCATGTAAGAGCTAGACGGCTAACATGGGCTGGGCATGTCGTAAGAAGAGAGCAAGGTACGCTTTTAAAAGAGGTCGGAGAGGGAAAACCGGATGGAAGGCGACCGCTAGGAAGACCCAGAAGACAGGTGGGACAGCGTGAGGGCAGATCTGGCCAAAGTGGGAGCAGGACTGGAGGAGGCAAGGGATCGGGACCGATGGAAGGCACTGGTTTGCGAGGCCAAAACCGTACTGGGGTTCAAATGGCCGTGGGATTAAGGAAATATGTGAAAATGCGTACATACAACCGGAAACCGGAGCGAGATAGACCAAGTCCATTTTTGTTTGTTCTGACCTAATGAATAACCTGAAAAACTTTTGGACAGTGTAAGCTGGATACCCTGTATTTACGGATTATACCAAATGGCTAACCTAACTCAGTCAAGTTCGCCTTTTTGTCCTCGTGAAATAATAGTAAAAAATCCAGAGTAAACCAGTCGTTTCGTAATGAGGCTACAGGTTGCTCAGTCTCATTGTAAAACTAATCATGGCCGTTGGCGACGCTCATATAGATTACAACGTGCAATGACAATCTGGTCTCAAGGGTATCAGCCTTATTGTAAAACCATCAACCGCCGCGGCGCTAGTGTCGCTTGTCACCTTATTATTAATCATTAGTTGAGGTTATAATAGTTGTGATGCAATCATGGTTAACTAAAGCCTGGCCCTCTGTAAAAAAACCTAGTTATGTGCCGTTGCTGTAGTTTTTAAAATATGTCTCCGTCATGCTATTCTCAAAGTGGGTGAAGCCGCGGGCATCAACAAATAAACAAGTAGGGGTACGTGTAATTTCACATAAGGTGTTATTAAAGTAACACAAAATAATGGAATACATTACTGAAAAAGCAAGTAATTTTCTTTTTAGAGAATGATATTGAACAGACGAGTGCTTAGCATTTTGGGCGTAGGTTACTGCAATATGAAAGCAATTATTCGCAGTAAACCCTAAAACAAGTTATAAAAATTATGAAATATTATTGGGAATAATAAATGTGTTTGGATAGTTTAATATCATCAAGATTTTTGATGTTTTATCGTTATTTGAAATGTTATCAAAGTAAACGCTATAAATAAATTAACTTGAATTTTATTTGTGTATCGTTAATTAACTTTAGTTCAATTTAAGATCATCGATTAGTGATTAATTGTAAGAGATTTTTCAGTAATTTCATTTGATCTCTAACTGATCATTAAGTTTTTAAACTGATATAGCTTGAATATGAGGAAATAACCCGCTTTGAAAATCAAGAATTTCTCAAGAGAAATACGGTTTAAACCCCTCTACAGCATGTGTAAAGACGTAACCTATACAACAAATCTTCATAATGTATTTTAACAAAAAGGCTCAGATTTTTTATAAAATGGCTGAATGTATTGTCAGCCTTTTTTAATTAAATTGACACATTTTACAATAATGCTGAAGTTATAAGCCGTTACTAAGCCTTTTTACAAAAAATCTAGTTTACCCAGTCTTATTGCTGACTCAGTTTTTTAAGTAGTGCGGGTTTCATCGAAATCTTAGGTTTTTCACAAAATTGCCGATTTTACAATAATAACACATGTCAGACCTAAATCTGAACAATGTCTACACGCACATGGACATTATTATTATCATAAACGTCCAACTTTGATACCGTAACAAAACCATCAACGAACAAATTATAAACTTTGATTTCTTTAATCAATTTCTAGCGACAATCGTCATGCGTCGCTTCTCAAAATATAATTTTTGAAATAAAAAATGCAATTTAGTCCATGTTAAAAAACTACATCAGTAATTTAAAATAGTAAAATACAATTTTTACATTCCAAGTCATTTTACAAAAATAACAATTAATAATTGACTACTATATAAAATATGACATTTAAATAATAAAAACTAAAGCTCATTTTAAAACAGGCCACCCCAAAAAAGGAGGAAGTTATGTACGCTTAAAGGTAACTTTCCTCGTAAAGCAGGGTACAAAAGAATGGGAAGCGGTGGTTTATTAAACTAATTCAAAGGCAAGAAGCCTTCGGGGTTTTCGCCGCGACCCTTTGTGTTGGGTAACCTCTCACCTTGATACCTAGTAATAAAAAATAAAAGTAATAGTCTTTTAATAAACGTAAGACATTGTAAGTATGTAGAAACCAAATATTGTACACAAGGTTTTTAAATATTAAAAATTTTTAATTAAACAAAAACAATTTTATTTTAGAAAACACATTGTTTAAAAGTCTTCCTACCTTATCTTTATTAAAACGCAGTGGCCAATTTGTAACGAACCATGTACAGTATTATCACTGCTCAAAGGGAAACAGAACAAATCACATCAAGTAGGTAGAATAGCTCAAGAGAGAAATACATTTGTTCGATTGAAAAAATATAAACGTAAAAAGGAGCAAAGTACAAAACTTTTTCAATCACAATTCCTGATGTTAAAGTAAGAGTTCAGATACAATACACAATACTGCAATTCTTGCTGAAGCAAAATTATTTTATTTAATTTCCCGTTATTCATTTATTCTTTCAATCATACTATATAGTTCATATTATCGGCGATGATTATTATATAATTCTGATGAACTATATGTCGTAGCCACTTTCTATAATTGGGCACGTCATAAAGTGCCCAGCGCTAAGCGGACACTTCATGAAGCGTCCAGGTCGTCTGGGCTCATAGTGCAATTGACCGGATTCATTAAAATTTACGCTTCATGAAGTGCCCAACGCTCGTCAAGCCACAAGTTTTATTGGCATGGAGGGGAAATAAAGTATTTGATTGAAATCAGGACTATTTGAAGAGGATTGAAGATATCATATTCAAATGTATTCCTTAGGGAGAAAATAAAGTTTTCTCGCTGAAATAAGGTGAAGAGATAACAACTGGTCATAAGGAAACATTCATGCAAAACTAAATAAAATGTTGTAGTAGGATTTAAATAAAAAATGTTGTAATAGGTTTTATTTTATTGATGTCAAAAAGAAAGCAAATACGAGATTTTGTCTGGAGATTTATTTACCTTAATAAAGAATGAAGTTGTTAAGGTTTATTACATTGTATTGCCGCCGGCAGTTCAAACTTATCCCTTCGCCTCTCACTGGAATATCATAAGTTTCTATTGATAGCAAAATATTAATTTTTAAAATCTATTCCCAACCACTCTATCGTCTGATAACTATTGTTTGAGAATTAGGTGTACACCTATTACCTATATAACAGACAATCATTTTAGTACTTTGATTTTTGTAATCGTTTTTTCCAGCCTCTGTGCAGCGTGGCGAAAAAAATTATTGAATTATTGTAATTTACTGTATATGTGCAAAATCCCATTGACATTTATATTAGTCTTTTAGACATGTAGAAATTTGAATTTAAAATATAAGAAAAGGTTTGCTTAATGAGTTGCCATGTTGTTGATAGAATAACAATAAAATGTAAACAAATGTCGTCATATGTAGAGTTAAGATTAGATGTAGAAACACATGTGAGTGCAAAAAGTGGATAAAAATATGCGTTGTTTTTTTCTGTCATTTGATGAAATATAAAACCAAAATAGTAAAAAATTGTCATCAAGCAATAAGTAAATGTGAGGAAGTTGTTAATGACACGAGTTAGTATTTGTCCAGGGATAAATATAATAGAACTAGTAGTTATATCCGCGGCTTCGCTCGTTGAAAGGATACAAAATTATTAATGTTTGGTTCAATTATACTGTAGTATATTATTTAAATATACAGAAGGGAAATTTAGTTTTTAATGTTGGCTGCACTGCTACCAACTCATACGTCACGGCTGGAGCGAAGCGGTTTGTCTCTCACTAGCTATGAACCAGGTTGGTTGCATTCTTTGCAGTGAGTTCTTTTTTAGAAGAAATAATATTCTAATAGCCATTAAATTGGCGCAGTCATTTATATTAAATACGGACCACGTTCCGAGTAAGTGTTTTAAAAAGTATTTTTGATGGGGAGTGAAGATGAATCAATGAATATTGAAGAAAAATCTGAAAGCAAAGAGGTCAAGATGACAGGAATCGGCAAAGTAGGAGAATTTAATCCGCAAGAGGAAGCCATTGAGTCGTATTTGATGCGACTAAAACATTTTTTCAAAGCTAACAGCATAAAGACGGCAGTAAGGTATCTGTTTTAATTACGGTTTTAGGGCCAAAAATCTTGACGATTTTATCAGATATTTTGTCTCCGGATGCAGTTGATAGTAAAAGTTATGAGGAATTGGAGACAGTTCTAAAGGACTATTTTTCGCCTAAGAAATTGGTGGTGGCGGAACGCTACACTTTTTACTCTCGAGTTCAAAAGCAAAATTAAAGCATTGCTGAATTTGTTGAAGCAATTAAACATTTGTCGAACACTTGTAAATTTGGATCTTTTCTTAAAGATGCCCTTAGGGATAAATTGATTTCTGGTGTTCAAAATGAATGAATTAGACAAAAGTTGTTGTCAGAAGATTTTGAGTTTGACAAAGCATATGAGTTTGCGCTCAGGTTAGAACAGGCGGAAAAGCAAACAAACATATTTTCTCACAAACATGATGTGTTCAAGTTGCAAACCAAGTTTGGTAAATCGAGTAATAGTTCTTTTTTTGGGAAATAGTAAATCTACAATGGCAAGTGGTGTAAGGCCTAATCATAGTAATAATACTAATGTGTCTAAAGTAAAATGTTTCAGGTGTTTGTCTGTAGAACATAAGGCAAATGAATGCCCTTATTCTTCTTATAAGTGCAATGGATGAAGCAAAGTAGGTCATCTGTTAAAGGCTTGCAGGTCCAACAATAAACATATCAAGCAAAGTTTTAAGCCTAGTAAAGGTAAATGAGGCTCAAATAAGGTCCATCAAATGGTGCTAGAAGAGGACTCAGGGCAAGAATTAAGCCTATATAAGATATGCCTTCGTAATGGCTCAGAGCCTTGTAAGGTAAGTCTCGAGATAGAAAATGTTAAAGCCGAGATGGAAATTGATAGCGGCTTATCTTAACCAAAAGGTGTGTTTGCCGCTGTTAGTGGTAGAAAAGGGTCGTAAGGGTCAACCTTTGTTGCTCGGTAGGAACTGGCTATCACAATTAAAAATAGATTGGAAGTATATTTTTTGTTAAATCGAGTCCAAGTGTGGGACTTAAGGGCAATTCAGACCAGCCCATAAGTGTGTCTACTAGGTCTAGTTGCAATAATCAACAACTTAGTGTTAATCTTGATGATGATTTAGTTTTGTTGAAGAAAAAGTTTTCTTCGGTGTTCCAAGGTGGAGCCGGGGAAATTAAGGGTGTTTCTGCTCAGATAGTTCTTAAGGAAAATGCAGTACCTAAATTTTGCAAGTATAGGCCTGTGCCTTTTTCAATAAGGGATAAGGTTGAGCAAGAATTGGACCGCTGGGTAGCGGACAATATAGCCTATAAAGTTTCAAGTTCTGAATGGGCCACGCCCTTGGTTACAGTGCCTAAGCCTAATGGTTTTAGGTTATGTGCTGACTTCAAAGTGACTCTTAATCAAGTGTTGCAATCTGAACATTACCCTCTGCCTCAACCGGATGATATTTTCGCTTATTTGGCTGGTTGTACTTACTTTTCAGTGCTCGACTTAACTAATGCCTATCAGCAGTTGGCCGTTGCGGAAGAATCTCAACATTTGCTAACACTGACGACACACAAGGGACTGTATAGGCTAAGGCGCCTTCCGTATGGTTTGGCTTCAGCCCCGGCTATTTTTCAAGCAGCCATAGATAAGATAGTGCATGGTCTACCAGGTACGGTAGCCTATCTTGATGATGTTCTCGTAGGGGGTGCATCCCGTGAAGAAGCCTATGCTAGGTTGGAGAAGCTGTTGGAACGCCTACAGGAATATGGTGTTAGGGTAAATGAGAGCAAATTTAAGTTTTTGCAAACTGAAGTTGAATATTTAGGCTATGTCATTTCAGCGACAGGAATCAGCCCGCAACCAGGTATCGTCTCAGCGATTCAGAATGCACCGGAGCCTACTAAGAAGGATGAATTAAGGGCCTATGTAGGTTTGATTAATTACTATGGCAAGTTTATTAACAACCTATCAGCAAAAATTCATTGTTTTTATGAGTTATTGAAAAAAGATGTTCCTTGGCATTTGTCGGAAGAGTGTTCACGCACTTTCAAAGAAAGTAAATCATGGGTTTTGTGCTCGAATGTTTTAGTGCACTATAATGTTAACAAACCTTTAGTATTAACCTGCGATGCGAGTCCTAAAGGTGTTTCAGCCATTTTGTCCCACATCATTGACGGTGAAGAACGGCCTAAAGCGTTTGCGTCCAAAACGCTTAGCCCAAGTGAGAAAAACTATTCTCAGCTGCATAAGGAAGCACTAGCTTTGATCTTCGGCGTTAAGAAGTTCATAAATATGTATATGGGCGTAAGAATTGTATCTTGCAGAGTGATCACCAGCCATTGGCGGCCATCTTCGGTTCCAAGCGGGGTGTCCCTAGCCTAGCAGCAGCGAGACTCCAACGATGGGCTCTGATACTATCGGCGTACAATTTTGAGGTTAAGTATAGGAAAGGCTCTGATTTGCCACATGCTGACGCCTTGTCACGTCTACCACTACCGGAGGATGAACCTTTGGAGTTGGAAGATAATTATGTTTCACATGTTGAGTGTTGGGTTGAAGTAATGAATTTTTTCGCAGCGGAGAAAGATGAGGTGCCTGTCACTGCCTTAGAAGTTGGTAAATTAACCGATACTGACCCTGTACTTTCCAAGGTGAGAGATTTTGTGCTACATGGTTGGCGAGAAACCCAAGATCCCATGTTTGTTCCATTTCTTAGAAGGCGAAATGAGTTGTCGGTGGACAAAAATTGTGTATTGTGGGGCAGCAGAGTGGTGATACCAACCATGCTTCGAGATAGGGTGATCCAGATGCTGCATGACCAGCATCCTGGCATCACAAGAATGAAGCTGTTGGCCCGCAGCTATGTGTGGTGGCCAGGTATTGAACAGAGTATTGAGGACACACTTTCTGCTTGTATAATTTGTCAGAGTACCAGGAATGCAGCACCGAAGGTACCTCTTCAGCAGTGGCCATTGGCATCGGAGCGATGGCATAGGGTGCATATCGATTTTGCCGAGGACAGCTCAACAAGGCAGCAAATGTTAATATTAGTATATAGCTACTCCAAATGGATCGAGGTGTTTTTGATGAGTTCAATATCATCTGCTAGGACTATCGAGAAACTCCGTACCCTATTTTCAGCGTATGGGTTGCCCGAAGAGTTAGTTTGTGACAATGGCCCTTCTTTCACTAACCTAGAGTTCCGAGAGTTCCTCAGGAAAAATGGCGTTAAATTAACTCTCTCTCCTCCGTATCACCCAGCCTCGAATGGTGCAGCCGAATGTTGCGTGCAGGAAGTGAAGAAAAATTTATTCAGGCAGGTTTTAAGTGAAAAATTGACCCAACCTACTTCGTTACAGCACAAGTTGGACAATTTCCTGTTTGCCTACCGCAACACCCCAACTTCAGTAACTGGTGTAAGCCCAGCAGAGCTATTCCTTCGGTGGAAACCTAGGACCAAGTTATCAATGTTAAAGCCTAATTTACAGATTGAAGCCAAGAGGAAACAAGAAATGCAAAAACAAGCGTCCGATAGGCATCGAGGTGCACCAGGGTTCTTTACGGAAGGCCAAAAATGTTTGTGAAGACAGTTAGGCAGGAAAAGGTGTCCTGGGTACCGGGCAAAGTATTGCAGTGTCGAAGTCCGGTGACTTACTAGGTTAGTGTTCTCGGTGGCACTAGGTTTTGTCATGCTGACCATCTTAGGCCCGATCCGGCAGATGAGGATGATTTTTTTGTACGGAGGGAGGAAGTACCAGTGATTCCCGCTGATAGTCAAGAAAATTTGAGTAGGCCTACTAGTACCAATGTTAGTCCTCAATTCAGAGAAGTGTCTTCAAGACGGAAGAGCTTGTCACCGCCTAGTTATACATCTCCGCCAAGGGAACAGGTTCTCAGATCACCAGTCCGAAATCCAGATGTTGAAGGAAGACCAGATGATGATGGGAAGCAATCAGGTATGCAGTGCAGTCCAACTTCAATGTTGAGAAGATCTCAAAGGACTGTTCGCAAACCCGATAAGCTAACTTTGTAATGTGTATACACAATTAAATCAGAAGAATTTTTAGTTTTCTTAATATTCAGCTGTTTTATTATTTTGTAAGAAAGTTATTAAAGACAATCTTGAACTCAGTGAACTTAACTTTAATGGCCTATTTAATGTTTTTATGATGAAGAGTTTTAGTTTTCAATGTAATAGGCCTATTTTGCCAATTAGTATTTTTATGTGAATTTAGCCTCAAATTCAAGAGAGGGCGAGTGTAGTATATTATTTAAATATACAGAAGGGAAATTTAGTTTTTAATGTTGGCTGCACTGCTACCAACTCATACGTCACGGATGGAGCGAAGCGGTTTGTCTCTCACTAGCTATGAACCAGGTTGGTTGCATTCTTTGCAGTGAGTTCTTTTTTAGAAGTAATAATATTCTACTAGCCATTAAATATACGTCATTTGTAATGCGCAAATTTTACGAATTTCCAAATAGATTGACGATTTCAATAATTTTATCTGAACTATACATTTTTAAGCGCTTAATTACAAACTTAAGGTTGCATCTCCATCCCAGATGGACATGAGAAGATGGAACGTTTCCTTGATGAATTTTCCTTTTTCGCTCAAATGTTATGAATTGGCTACCATGTGCTAACATAATCTAATTTTTCAGTTTAGCCTTAAGAATCCTGAAATGTCCCAGTTAATCTATTATTTAACGTATAAAATTGGGTTTCTAATAGTTTAATGAAAAAGTATCAACTTTAGGGGTTTAAACTCAGAACTTTCATTGCACCGCCCTTTTCCCTAAAACCTTAGGGGTTTAAACTCAGAACTTTCATTGCACCGCCCTTTTCCCTAAAACCTGTCGGCCAATTTGACATAAAAGAATAAGAGGCATATGTGTGATGTATAGCTGATGTAAATACCACAAATTTAAAGGCCGCAAATTTCAATACTGCAAAAGGCGGACTCTATAGACCTAACATCTGAATTAAGTATGTTTATTATTATACCAAAAACTGTTAGAAAGGATATAAAACTAATATGTAGGCCAAAAAATGAGGACACCTAATTCTCCAATTTTTTCCAATCGTTGGAGATTTGATTACGGGTTTAGCAGCTTGAGGCGAAAATTTTCGGTAGAAATAGTATATTTGATTGAGCACAGCCTAAATCGCTCTCGGCCAATACGCAAACCCTCCTAAAATTTAGTTCAGAAAAACCCCGATTCTATAAAAAATAACGGAATGATATATCCGCGCAGAGTCTCAAGATTCTAGTTCGATTACTTCTCTTTAAAATATTCTAGAGAACTTCTATTGATATTTGTTAATCAAACTAAAAAGGCTGCCATTTTGAATTTTTGAATTTATCTTATTTTCCAGATGTAGCATTTTAAAATCATTCATTTTTATGCATCTAGAGCCTGATAAGAATATTTGAGCCAAGATTCATGGCCCAAAGCCCTACATTGTTTTAGAGGATAGGTTTGAAAAATAAAAATGGCCGCCATTTTGAATTTTATAATATACGTTATTTTAGCCTTTTGAGATAAAATATCTTAACAACCTTTCTTAGTACGCATCTAGAGCCTTTATAGAATATTTGTGCCAAGTTTCATAGCCCAAAAGCCTTATAGTTTTTGAGAAACTGTGATCAGTGAGTCAGTCAGTCAGTCAACCGTTTTTTGGCTTTTATATATGTAGATTAAGAACAAATTATTGTTTTTAAACAATTTCAAGCCACAAGTTTTATTGTGCAAGGGAAAACAGTATTTGATTGAAATGAGGACTATTTGGAGACGATTGAAGGTATAATATTCAAATGTGTTCCAGTTTACAAATATAGGAAGAAAATAAAGTTTGCTCGCTTAAATAAGGTGAAGATGTACAAATTTGTTGATAAAGAGGGAAGAATAAAGTACATTACGTTAAGTCTCTACCATACATTGCAACTGGAGTACGACTGGACATTACATTCAAATTGTGTTTTTTGTTGATAGAGAATGGGTAAAATGTCAGATTTTAATGATGGTGAAAGGGAAGAGAGGGAAGGAGGTAAAAAGTCAGAAGGGTTGGAAAGGGGTGAGGGGAGGTGGTAAGAAGAGAATGAAGGAGAAAAGGAGGGAAAAGAGGAGGACGGTACGAAGGAAGGGAAATAGAGAGCGAGGGAAGCAATGGATGGAGGGAGAAAAGGAGAGAACTGTAGTACGGGGTATGTAGGATGGACTGATTTTTACTTTTCTCTGAAGCAATAATCGGTTTAGTCTAAAAAATAAACGTGGAATTATAATAAAATACCAATATCGATCTTTAGCTACGCTTAAAAAGTTACACGAAAAAGTAACACTTTGTATCACTTAAATTAATTATTTCATAATGAATTAGTATTTAACTGTATTTTTGGTAACATTTACTCCGAAATAAACTGCTTACAAAAAGTGCAGAACCTATATCTCTCTAGAATTATAAATTTGACAGCTCCTCAGTTGTAATTAGCTATATAGTTGTTTTTTTTATTTCCTCATTTAGGCTTGACAAAAGTCAAAAGCCTATACATTAAATTCTTCATGAAATTTTTACAAAGCCTAACAAAACATTAATTTAGTTAGTAATAAAAGATAATTTGTTGGTCATTTCACTAACAACTGGTTATGATTTTATTTTTATGACACAAATAATTTTTTATAGAGATTCCCATATGTTTTGATTTTCTAATTTTAATATAGCTTCTATCTTTGGAGGAATTTGAATATTTTTATTCTTCATATTATTGTGATCAATTTGTCTATTGGTGGTAGGCCGGTCATTGCAAAATAACACGATTTATTGCATCACCCTCTCCATCGCACTTTGTAATTCGGAATAATCTTGCCGAATTATAGGGTGGATGCACCAGTGAATGACCACCCCCAGTGAATGACCGTTTGTTAAGAAAAACCATTTATAAAAAGTTTTCTTTTGGCTAGCTAATTGTAAATAAGCGTAAAACTAGCCTTGGGATATTATTCAACATTTATCTTTCATCGGTTACGATTGGTGGCATAGGAAATACTTTTTAAACATATTTAAAATCGAGTGTTCAACCACCTTCGATTTTGATCCTTCCTGCTATAGTGACCATCCGTGCAAGGGTTAGCTAGATTCACATTAATTCTGTAACTGTTAAATGTTTCGAAAATGTGTTATCATTAAATGATAGTTAACAAGCTATTCTACAATTTAAAATCAATTCCGTAGATCTACATGTAATTATTAATTATTATTTAAAGCGGTCATAAATTGGAACCTGACTAGGCCTAAAACCAGTGAATGACCGGGTGAAACCTTCGCGGTCATTCACTAGAGCAAGATCGGTCATTTACTAGCTACGATCTCCTTGAAACTATTTTTAGTAAAGTTTCTCAGCTGTTTTGCTTTATGTTGATTGTTGTCTGCTTTTGTTTACCTCTTCAGTTTTTGTTTTGGTTGTGCTTGTAATGTCACAATGTGATGTAATTGCATTTTTGGTTATTTTATTCAGTTTAAAAGTGAATTTGTGCTAGATTCTGTGATTTTGTTCAAGTTTTAAAACTCAGTGACGTATTCAGGGTGCTCAACCACCCCACCCTGAACACACGATAAAGGCACTACTCAAAATGAAGGAATGGATTTAAAGTTTGTGAAAGTTTTCAGGAAATTAAAAAATTGGTTTTCGCGAGGGATTTACTTTTAAATTCCCGAAACATTTTCGGGGCGGTATCGGTAGAGTGATTCCAGGCAAATGGCGCGTGTAACCATGTGAATGAATCTTGCAAACGGGGGAAAAATGATCGCGCATAATTTACAGATCGCGAGTGAATGACAAAATAAAATTTGAGTTGGCCGAAAAAGCAATTGCGCGAAACCACATCGCATGTAAACGGTGGAAATAACTTTAAGATATGCACGAACGGCAACAATATGCGTTTTTTCGGCCGTAACGATTGGCGGCGAAAATACACTTTCGGCTATCGATTTAATTTATAAATAATTCAGGATTTTACTTAAACCCACATCCTACACGAAATCAAGACTTATTTTCATAGAATAATGAAGAAATGGATACAATAATTCTCATTCCGTCTAGTAGTAAAAAAAAATCAAGATTAGTATATGTTTGTTGAATCTGACAATCACATTTCAAAAAGATAGGTAGGTACAGAAACATTTATTTCGTCCGTGAATTATTTAGTCAACTATTAATAAACTACGTGTAAGGCGCAAACTAAATAAAGGTGAAATTATTTCTATTTTAAAATGGAAAATAAATATATTTTTATTTAAAAGAAGATCAGAAACTCTCAATCAGGCTCAGAAATTTTATTGTCAAGTTTGAAAACTAGGGACAGGTAAACGAAAACAAACCAAAATGAATGTTATATGGTCGGGTTTAAGATGGAGGACTTCAAAAATCGTTTAAAGTAAAATGTTTTCTTACGTTTATTGTGATAGGATTACTATTTTCAAAGGGGTTTTCGCTAAAATAAACAGGAAAAACTTGATTTATCTTCCTGCTTTTAGGCTCATCTATTCAGGAGTGGCTGTAATACTCTTGACGTTAACTCGCTATCGTGTTAATGTTTTTCGTGGTCATTCGCATCTTTCTCATTACTTCTGCGTTGTGTACTCGTATTGTGCGATAACAGTCTTGGTCATTCGCTTCATTTACAAAGTTATTTCCACCGTTTTATCACGAAAAAAAGATTAGTACATCTCATAGCATAATTTTTCTAGGTGCCACACAATTTCCCCCCTCAGGTCGAGGACGTTCTTCTACTTTATTATAAAAATTGAACGTGATTTTAAAATTGATTTTATAGATTTTTTTGTGGGGAACAATTTCTGAAACGACTTGATCCACGTCTGAACGCTAAAATTAAGGTCCCGTATGTCTATACTGTGATTACTGAAAGAAGGTGATCAGCGGAGCAACCGCACGGCAGTAAAAACTATCCAATTCAAAATTAATTCTGCAGAAGTGTAAAAATCAGAGTTAAAAATTTGCAGGAAACTTTATTCTAAATATTAGTCTATTACGTGTTTAATATAAGTTTCAAATGATTTTTAGCACTATTTTTAAAGCAATATAACTTATATTGCGAGTTATATTTATAACAATACGATTTTCGAATTAAAAAAACATTATGGTATATTCCTTATGTTTGATTTAGAATGACTCTGCTTAAAATCATCAGGGAAAAATGTCCTGCATAGCATCTATAGTCGAGTATAGTAAAAATACTAAATCAAAAATTGAGTTAACAAAGATTAATATTAATTAAGTTAATAATTTATTCCCAACGTACTGTTAACTCCGCTGTGAAGTTATATTGATGAACCTTGCGTAGCGTCTGGTTGTACCAGACGTCTTTACCTCTACACCAGTAACCGTTAGTTATCATTTACGAGATACGTTTACCATAATAGATAGCTGATTAACTGAGTATTTATTAGTACAGTGAGCGGCATCCTACAGCGGAAGGACAGTTTAAACCTATTGGCTTCATTTTATTCGTGCGATTTACCACCTGAACATTCTGGCCCATGGCCGCAAACACCTTTTCATATAAACTGATTATGGCTGTGTCTAGTAATATTTAATAAATACATATAAATTTGTTTTGACAAATCGAATAATTTAAAAGATATGCTAGAAAAATGAAATGTTACATCTTATTAATAACAAAGTAAACAGTATAGCGGAAATAAATTAATTAATAACGTCATTAATATTAATCACTTGTATATAAAAGTATAATATAGAGTTATGAAGATTGGGGAAAGCCCCATAAAGGTTCTTCATAAGAAATTGTTTTTCGACTACTCGAAGCAGAGTTATACTAAATTAAACACGGGGGGTGGATTTTTTTAATTAACAGATCGTATTTTATAAATATAACTCGCAATAAAAACTATATAAAGACGGAATATGCTATAAAATATTCTAAAATGGTCGTGAATGCAATTGACTGGTCATTAGAATAAAGTTTAGGAATGGTTTAGGCTACTGCAAATTTTAACACCGGCTTTTTACAATTATACAGCGTTATGAGAAAAATTTTCATACTGCCGCGCGGTCGCTCCGCCGATCACCTTCTTTAGATAATCAAGGTAGCCTATAATCTCCTAAAAATAAACCCAATTAGTAGTGGGGGCGGTGAGCACCCCTACCGCTCCCTTTGGATCTTCCCCTGTTAGAAAGAGCGTGTCCCCATCTTTTTGCTTATAAAAATCACCTTGTAGTGAGTCCCCCCCAACCCCAACCCTGGGTACGCCTTTGTATAACTATCTTACAATTTCCAGAACGCTACGACTATGACTGATCTATAATACTGATTTATCATAAAATATATCTGACAATCTTTAATCCCCCTTAATGCCCCCATCATGTTCTTTATAAGTGAACCGGATGAACATTAAAATCCTATCGATCTTGTTGAATCGGAGCTAGATGTTGAGGATTGCTCCAAGAAGAGGCCTTATCAACGGTTCACATATTCAATGGATCAGTTTTCTAAAGCAGTAGAAGAGGTCAAGTCAGGCAGAATATCTGCTAACAAGGCATCAAAGGCGTATGGTATTCCTAAAGGCACATTGATTAAGAAAATACATTCACATGAACCAATAGTAAGAAAAATGGGACCTCCTTCAGTACTTAACATTGATGAAGAAAAACGTCTAGAAGACTGGATCTTGGCCAAAGCGAAGTTAGGGTTTCCCATGCACCCAGAGGAAGTAAAAGACAGCGTACAAAAAATATTGAAGGACTCAGGTCGAGAAACCCCCTTTACAGACTCCAGACCGGGAAGGAAATGGATGGAGCTATTCCTCAAACGACATCCCGAGATAGTAAAAAGAAATACTGAGATTATCTCGAAGGGAAGAGCGGCAGTTACAGAAGAACGCATCAGAGACTGGTTTTCTGAGCTCAAATTATATTTAGAAGAGATGAATGCCCAGGATACACTAGAAGATCCATCCCGTATTTTCAACTTGGATGAGACTGGAATGTCGACATGCCCAAAAACTGGAAAGGTGTTGGGTCCAAAATCTTTCAAGAACTTGTATGATATCGCACCTGGGCCAGAAAAAGAGTGCATTACTGTTCTGTGTACCTTTTCTGCTGAAGGAAAAGCTGTTGACCCTATGATAGTTTATCCATACAAAAGAATACCACGTGATGTAGCAGAATCTGTACCTTCCGGATTTGCCATAGGACGAAGTGACAGTGCATGGATGGTGAGCAGTACTTTTTATGAGTATATCGCAAACATTTTTTATCCTAGCCTAGTTCGATCAAATGTTCAACTCCCTGTATTATTATTGTTGGATGGACACAAATCCCACATAAACTTGGACTTGTACAACTTTTGTGTATCTCATAAAATACTGATAATGTGCCTCTTGCCCAATGCTACCCACATTTTGCAGTCATGTGACGTTGCAATTTTTCGTCCTCTCAAAGTTGCTTGGAAAAAGCTGGTGATAAAGCATAAACAACAAACCACAAAACCGGTGACAAAGTTTAATTTTGCTCCCCTTTTTCAAGAAGCCTTCACAAAAGTAACTGAAAAGTCGGTTAAGAATGGGTTCAAAACTTGTGGATTATATCCGTTCAATCCAGATGCAGTGGATTATACCAAATGTATCTCCACTAGACGTGAGCAACTTAAACAACGCTCTCAATGTGGTGGAAAGAACTTAGGTCAAACAGAGTACAAAGCTGCACTCCAAATCGTAGAAAGTGAAATGTCAAGCGATATGGTTGAGCTTTTCAATTTTTTCACGAAACTAATGAAGAACCTACTAACTCAGAACACAAACCTTTGTATAACATCTGGAAAGCTATCAAGGGCAAAACCTCTAATGAGACCACTCCACAAACTTCCACACAAACCGGAATCAGTGATGCTTCAATAGTAAATGAAGAATTTTAAGAAAAAGAAGAGGAAATAGTAAGAACAGAAGGACTTGAAGATGTTCGAGAGCAAACAGACGACATCATTGATTTATCAAATGTTTTAATGACTTACGACGACTTAAGCTTTGACCATACGAACAGCAACCTTCTTGAGATTTCCCCTGACCTTAATATCATAGATGTAGAAGGTTTGGAGCTTATCCTCCAGGAAGACACCACAAAAAAAGATCATGAATCACTGTGGGGAGAACATTTGCATTGGCCACACATTCCAAAATCCAAACAAGACAAAAAACCAAAAGAACCAATGCCTTTTACATCGGTAAATTGGAGAGAATACAACAACAAAATTGACAAAATAAAAAAAGAAAAAGAAGAAACCGTTCGCAAACGAAAGGCTGAAAGAGAAGAAAAGAAAAATCTGAACCTTCAAGAGAAGAGACAGAAAAAAGAAAACAAGCAGAAACTAAACAAATTAATTGAACAAAAAAACATGGAAATCAAGAAAAAGTCAGCAGAGTTCAAGAAAGCTTAGACTACTATTTCTTTGTATAAAGAACAAACTTATTATATGCTAGTTATCAAGTTAATGGAATTATCAAGTCCGTGCTTAATTATTGACTATAAAATGTATGTCTTTTACTCAGGGTGTTATGAAATAATATTTTTACTATTCCTAACATTAACTAGTATATGTAACTAGTATGTGACTAGTATGTGTAACATTGACTACTATTCCTAACATTGACTATACCTAGCATTGTAAATAGTATGTACGAGTAAATCTGTGAATCATATTTCATTTTGATGTTTATAATAAGTGCATATTTTAGCTTAGGGCAATTTCAAGTGATTTTTAAACATAAAGTGTAAATATTTAAATGCTTGCAAATTTATGAATTAGCTTTTTAATTAGACTATTGTTTTTTGAATTACTCGTGTTAGCTCAGGATGATTTGAAATGATTTTTAATGTAAAGTGAGTGTGCTACTTTATGAATTATCTTTTTTATTAATGATCGTAAAATGTATGTTTGAGAGCTTAGGGAGATTTTAACTATTTTTATGTATTTTTAACATAAACTGTAAATAGTATGAGCTAGTTAATTGAAGAATTATCTTTTTAATTAATATTTGTATCATGTATGATTCAACTTTGCAAATGTATGGTTCTGACTTGCTTAGGATGATTTGAAATGAGTTTTAAGATCAAATGTAACTAACTATAATATGCAAGTGATCTGGCGAATTAAGGTTTTATTTATTGTATGAAATATGTAAATGCTCTATCAGATTGAAATTTTTATATTCCAAAGAAACTTGCTAATAAACATGATTTAGGCCTATGCATTTTTCCATAAAATTATTGACTTTTTTTACTTTTGTTAGTTTTGAAATAAAGTTCAAAAAGCATACAATGTTGACAAATGTAGATAAAATCCACACTGTGATGAAAAATCGCCCTTTTTGAAGCAGTAGAAAAATAATGTGGGATATTGAGTGAACTGGGGAAAAGTGAGTGAGTGAGTCTTCAATTCCCAGTCGCAATGCCAACCGAACATGAATTCATTTAAAAACGTTTCAAAATTTCGGTGCTCATTAAAAATTCCTCCAAATGCAAATGAAATGATAAAGCTGCTTCTTTCAGTTCAAAATATACAAGCAGTTTCCTGCCTAAACATTTTGTTTAGCTTTAAAAAGAGAATACAATCATACCTTGCACTTGGGACTAGGATAGCGTTATCTGGGTTCAACCAAAAGTGTCTACTCAAGCAGCAAAAATGAGTTGCTACATCATGAGTTGCTACGGCAAAATGAGGAACATTTTTGCAGACTGTTTTATGCGACAGATTATTCTATGTCGATATTTTTTTTATGACAGGTCGTGTCGTTGAAATGTATGGAATCACACAATAAATTCAAAATTTAGCCCTATTGTTTTAAAACCAATATGGGGTAAAATTGCACGGCCTCAAAATACTGGTTTTGCCGTGAATATTTACTGTTATCATCATGTTTTTGTATTCGGCGGGATTTGCAATAAACGCCACAATTTAGAAATGCTGTAAAATTAAATACGTGAACAGTTGGTAGCGGGATTTCGCACGCGTTGCGTTGTGACGCGTGCGCTTTCGGCAGTGCACTCCGTCACGAGGGTGGGACAAAGCGCTAGAAGAAGCGGCAAAACGTCTGCTACTTTCTGGATAGTTCTCGTACGGTATTCAAATCAATTTATTACATTTTCTCTACTTTATGCCGTCAAAGATCCAGTCATTTTCTGATGGAATTACTGCTGCACTTTTTTTATTGCTGTTTTAAATATACCAGCTGTTATATACGTTAAGTAATTGTTTGTTTATTAATTTTAGCGTTCTGTTTTTAGGTTAGAATTAATATTAGAGGCTATGAGCCTCTAACATTATAGAATCATGGAATTGAGATTGGGTGGTGAAATTAGGGGCAGAGATGGGAGTATTTATTTTCTACGCTTCAGTGGGAATATATTTTTTTTAACTGGCAACACTGTAAATCCAAAGGGATCAGTCATTCACTGGTACAAAACCGGCCATTCACTGGTGCAGCCCCGGTCATTTACTGGAGCGTTGACATAGTTATCTTGTAATTAATTTTACAATCAGTAAAGTCATTTGATGACAAATTTAATCAATTCCCCCTAATCCTTAAAGAATAAACAAGCTTTATTTAATATAATGTATAACTGTAACCAAGAAATAAGGGAGTAATGTCAAATCAACATGAGACGTCGTCCTTAACCGGTCATTCACTGGTGCATCCACCCTAAATAGGACCAAATACTTTCACTTTTCCTACCGTAACTATGATTGTAAAACCATGGGATGTTTATGTCTCACTTATCTTCTAAATTTACACCAGTCCTTTTCTTGAATTTGCAAAGTAGGTTTTAAATTTAGATTTTATGTTCTTTTTGAAGAACCTGATTACACATTCATGAGATAATACCTACCGATATCGGTTGATTTGCTGCTAAATTAGAAGTTGTTTCTGAATCTTCGTCACCTCTACGTGTATTGGAATCCAACTGAACAATGCTTTGCAGGGTTAAAAATATTAATAAAATTGCCAACTGAAGCACATACATATATGACTTCAAAAACGTTTTTTTTTTTAGTTCATTACTCATCATTTACTTTCTCGTCCTCGTATTTTTTGAACTCAGCAAACGCATTCCGACCACCACTTTTAATTTAGTTTGAGACTGGATTTTACGAGGGCGACTCCGTGATTGAGTACGTGACGTCATGTGCTGCAATGATGTTTGAGCGACTCGCCCGGTGACAATGGGACCTAGAGGGCTGCTGTATGTGACTAAGTACGTGACGTCATGTGCCGCGATGATGTTTGAGCGACTCGCCCGGTGACAATGGGACCTAGAGGGCTGCTGTATGTGACTAAGTACGTGACGTCATGTGCCGCGATGATGTTTGAGCGACTCGCCCGGTGACAATGGGACCTAGAGGGCTGCTGTATGTGACTGAGTACGTGACGTCATGTGCCACGATGATGTTTGAGCGACTCGCCCGGTGACAATGGGACCCAGAGGGCTGCTGTATATGACTAAGTACGTGACGTCATGTGCCACGATGATGTTTGAGCGACTCGCCCGGTGACAATGGGACCTAGAGGGCTGCTGTATGTGACTGAGTACGTGACGTCATGTGCCACGAAGAAGTTTGAGCGACTCGCCCGGTGACAATGGGACCTAGAGGGCTGCTGTATGTGACTAAGTACGTAACGTCATGTGCCGCGATGATGTTTGAGCGACTCGCCCGGTGACAATGGGACCTAGAGGGCTGCTGTATGTGACTAAGTACGTGACGTCATGTGCCGCGATGATGTTTGAGCGACTCGCCCGGTGACAATGGGACCTAGAGGGCTGCTGTATGTGACTAAGTACGTGACGTCATGTGCCACGATGATGTTTGAGCGACTCGCCCGGTGACAATGGGACCTAGAGGGCTGCTGTATGTGACTAAGTACGTGACGTCATGTGCCGCGATGATGATTGAGCGACTCGCCCGGTGTCAATGGGACCTAGAGGGCTGCTGTATGTGACTGAGTACGTAACGTCATGTGCCACGATGATGTTTGAGCGACTCGCCCGGTGACAATGGGACCTAGAGGGCTGCTGTATGTGACTAAGTACGTGACGTCATGTGCCGCGATGATGTTTGAGCGACTCGCCCGGTGACAATGGGACCTAGAGGGCTGCTGTATGTGACTAAGTACGTGACGTCATGTGCCGCGATGATGTTTGAGCGACTCGCCCGGTGACAATGGGACCTAGAGGGCTGCTGTATGTGACTAAGTACGTGACGTCATGTGCCACGATGATGTTTGAGCGACTCGCCCGGTGACAATGGGACCTAGAGGGCTGCTGTATGTGACTGAGTGCGTGACGTCATGTGCTTTATAAGGTTTTTATAGGGTAAGTACCCTTAAAATAAAAAAAATGAGAAAAAAGGCCTCATTCCTGAGAGAAAACGAAAATATCATGGTTTTATACCTACATGCCAAAATTTCATTAAAATCGGACCATTGGTGTCGTCTCTAGCTGTGTTTACATACATCCACACGCACGCACGCACGGATGGTCGGACGGGCCGGACAGGCAGACACACTTCGAAAACCACTTTTTTGGATTCCGGGTGAACTAACACGAATGTAGGCCTATCCATTAAAAACTCAAATTCTAAAATTTTGACGAAAACAATACTTTCTCCATATACTAGGTACTGTATAGGGGGGAGAACGTAAAAACGAAAAACACAACGTGCCCAACAGGAAGCATCGTTACATGGCAGCATCCAACCATGTCGCTGCGACTGACATTTCCAGTTTGTATTTTTACGCACGGTTTAGAGTGTCTCCATGAATGATTGTTCATACATGCATTAAAACGTTAATTTCATTGTGCTCGTTTCAACACAGCCACTTATGCTTTAAAACCTTTTCATAGTTTATCCGCCCGAGGCTTAGTTATGACTAGATTTTTAATTGTAGTTGTAGTTAGTTTTAACATTTTAGATATGACTATGGGAAAACTTAACGAAAAATTAAGTTACTTAAATCGCTGTATCTCCCTTATTTTTTTTACCAGATTTTAATAAAATCATGTGTGTTTGTGTTTGTAATCAAATGGCAAATAAAATGTGTATTGAAATAACTTCTTTTAAATAGTCAATTTTTTTAGATATTAATGAATTTTACAAGACCGCCTTTTTGAAATAACAAAAGATAAAAATTTGAAAATTGGTAAAAGGTTTGGTCATTCTAACAATGGTTTACGTACCAAATTTCAATAATTTACCTCAAGCTGTTTCAAAGCTATAGATTAAAATGTTTTAACGAAAACAAGTATCCTTTCTTTTTTTATAATTTTTTATTAGACTACTAGTTTCGATAAATTATACAATTTTCAAATCTAAATTGAAAATATTTATAAAATTGCTTTTATATAAAATCAATCAATTATCCGTATATGTTATCTAAGAATAGTTTAAAGTAAAATCATATGGTGTTTTATTTTAATTTAGGTTTTCATTTCATATATCTTTTTGAATATAGCATTTTCGATTAATATGTGTGTTGGATTTTTAAGGTTTTTTAGGATATCTCTTGTTATTTATGCATATTATTAAATCTTCTTTTATTAAAAAACATTTCTTTATCATTTTCATAACATAATATTTCTAAATCATCTTTGTAAATTGGTGTTTTAGTCTGCGTAGTTTGATTTCATTGAAGTTGTATTTTATTTTATAAGCTTGGACATGTTCTCTAAATCTTATATTAAAGCTTTTGTTTTGTTTGACCTATGTACATCTTATCACAACTTCCACATTTCAGTTATAAAATTATGTCTTATAGCGTCTTGAATTTGTGTGTTTTTTTTCTCCGAGTAGCAGTTTCAAAAGTAATTAAATATTTTTCTATATCATTCTTCTTGTTTTCAAGATTTATATTATATTTGATTGACTTTGAACAACTTTCTTCATTTGTAAATTTTATATTAGTGAGATTACTTAGCGCTGGGCTGAATTCTGGATTCATTTTTTCATATTCTTTTATGAATGTACCTTTCTGTTTTTCATATAGATTGTCTATTTTCTTTTTTAGTTTATATTTTTTCATTATAATTGGTTTTATCCAATTTGAAACTAATTGTAGTATTTCTTCAATGCTTTCTTCATCTTCTCATTTCTTCGAATATATTTTTCATGGTAGAATTTGTGGATTTCAATTTAAACATTTTGTTTTTATGGCAGCTTGAGTGTTTGATTTGGTAGTAGTTGCACGAAGTATGGAACTAAATATTTTGTTATAGAAGTTTTATTAAACTGGATGTCTTGTCTGATTTTTCGTGCTTTGAGGTTGAGATATTTGTATTTGTGAACGAGATTTCGCTTGTATGTAATTTTCATATGGAATTTTGTGTATGTTGAAAATTAGGACTACTGTTATTATTATTTTGATTAAAAACTTTTAACTAAAAGAGTATCCTTTCTTTTCTTTTAATAATTTTTTATTGGACAACTAGTTTCGCCAAATTATGGAATTTTCAAGTCCAAGTTGCAAATATTTATAAAATTGCTTTCATAACAAATCAATAAATTATCATTTAAAGATAGTTTGAATTAAAATAATACGGAGTTTTAATTTAAGTTTTAATTCATTTCACATATATTTTTGTATGATTAATTTTCGTTTGATATGTGTGTTGAATTCATTAGTTTTTTGGGATATTTCTTGTAATTTATGTGTATCCTTAAATCTTCTTTTATATTCTACTACGGTACTATGGTAACAGCTTATTATCCATGGTGGAAATTCGCTAATATACAGGGTGTTTACGAAAAACCCTTACATAATTGGGTATATGGTTACTTACATCAAAAAAAAGAAAAAATCCTATAAACATGGGTCCTAAAATGCTCGGTTATCCGTCTGTCGGTCTGTAAGTGTTTTTAACATGATTTTGCGTAACTTTGGAAGTACTAAATATATCAAATTCAAACTTGGTACGTATATGCTGACTAATAGGACCTATTTTGATGCGGAGTATCAGATTTCTACTTTGTACCATTTCATAATGGCAGACATTTCTATATTTTAAAACTTAATATCTTAAAAAATCGTACATTTTATAGCAATTGTACAAGAGGCAAGAAAGTTGCGTAATTTTATTTCTTACAAAGCAATATAAAGATTATAGACATCAAACTACAATTAACGCAGTTATTGCAATTTTTCTAACATAATACATGCTTGTTTATGGCAGTTGTAGCGAATATTCGCATAATTTTGTTAGAAAAACTGCAATAACTCTGTTAATTGCAGTTCGACCTTTATAATCTTTATATGGTTTTGTAGGAAATAAAATTACGCAACTTTTTTGTCTCTCGTACTGTTTCTTTAAAATGTACGGTTTTTAAGATATTCAGTTTTAAAATATAAAAATGGCTGCCATTTTGAAATGGTAGAAAGTAGAAACTTGATACTCCGCATCAAAATAGGTCTTATCAGCCAGCACATACATACCAAGTTTGAATTTGATATCTTCAGTAGTTCCAAAGTTATGCAAAATCATGTTAAAAACACATTCACACCGACAGACGGATAACCAAGCATTTTAGGACCCATGTTTATAGGAACTTTTTTCTTATTTTTGATGTAGGTAACCATATCCCGAAGCCTGTAAGGGTTTTTCGTAAACACCCTGTATAGGTGACCACCACTCTTGAATTTTGATTAAGTTATCTCATTTCTAAATGGCGAATCCAAGGTGGAGGCCGAAAACTTAACATCCATTAAAATAAGGTAAAATCGTTCAGTAATGATCGATATCGTTACCTGACATTATCTGGTGATGTTAGGAGAAAACTGCCTTATGCTCACTATGTTAAAATATATTAAAAATGAAATGATCAAACCTTCTTATATTATATTGAAAACTAATTGGCATTGCTTTAAACGGATTGCTGCATCATAGCAAGCGTAAAATCTATCTTTCGGGACGTAAATTGCTACTGTCAGAATAAAATATTGGTTGCCACAGTGTTTGGCAGTGGTCTGATGTTAAAAAAATCTACTAAATTTAGGTAAGGTGACTATTACTTGAACCTGGAATATTGTACATTTTAAAATATTTTGTATTATGGAATTTATAGTTTTAGCAGAATACTGACAAAAACAAATTATACTCTGCTTAACAAATCTGTCATGTTTAGTTGCAAGTGTCAAAATTAGGTGGAAAAACTCTTAAGTGTATGAAGGTATTCATTCAGTTACGAATAAATATTTAAATCCTCATATATTGTGTTTCTTGAATCGATAGACACTAAAACTGGCAGTCAAAATGAGATCCAGGTGAAAGGAAATGTAAAAAAGGAGATTCATTCCCAATACGTTAACTCTTCATAGGTATCATATTTATTTCATACAAAGTAAACTGTGAATAGTTTGACATACATTTCATATAGGTATGTTCATTACACGCCCTAAAATGGCCACCCAAGACTGAATGTAAAATGTGTCTATTAAAAAAAACACATTTTAAAAGCTTCCATAACGGTCTTTAACACTTTTTATACTAAACCTTATTCCATTTAAATGTGTATCAGAAAGCTTTTTAAGGGTCCAAAATGATGAATTACTAATTCTTAAGAGGCAGAAGTTCAAAATAAAACTGGATGTCAGAAGTTTCAACTTTGAATCAATATCACTCGATAACGCTTGTTTAACTTCCTGTTGAGTTTTGTTTGAATGTTTCTCATCAGGACTGTTGCATTTATCGACTTCGACCAAAAATAGAAAACATTTTTACCGCGGTCTGTTTGGTTGCTATACATTTTTTAATTTGTACTATGCTATGAAATCACCATTTTGAGTTCACTAGAAGCGTACATATTAAATATTCGAAATTATATTGTAAATAATAATAAACATATAATATAAATTTAAAGTTTAACCATATTTATTTTACAGTATTAGTTGTTATAATTTTAGTTATAACATATACATTATTAATAAAATATAACATGTGTACTCTTTTTAACTTATATTTTTATTAATTTTATTTTTTCAAATTAATAAACATTTTTTATTCCATTTTTTTATTGCCAGTTTCGGTAATATGGCCTCGGTTTTCTAAATTGTGGCCTTAGTTCCTTCTCCTGGTAATCTGAGCCATCCTCCCTCCATCTCCGGATCTTATAGTATATTACGTTACTAGGCCGGGAAGTACTGTTTTGCCGGACGAGCATGATAGTTCCCGCGAGAGCGAAAGCGAGTGCGGGATTTTCATGCGAGTACGGCAAAACTTCCCGGCCGTGTAATGTACGATATTTTTCATCACATTTCGCAGAAAAACATACCTTCAATCATAAAGTAGTCTTTGCAGTTTCTCAAAACTTCAAACCTAACCTCTAACAAACAGAACAAACATTTGCTACGGATGCAGTGCTGCCACTACGTTCCTCTAAAAAGAAACCAATAAACCACCAATAAACAAGCATTAAACGTCAGTTTGCTGCAAATCAGCTGATTGTTTACTTCTTTTCTTTCCGGCCTAGGCTGAATAGGAGGAAAGAATAACACTATCACCACGGTCATCACACTCATCCTTCACTCATATTCAGGGTAACGTCCTCCATGAGGTACCTGTCTTATTAAGAACGATTAAGAAAAAAAATAATTAAGAATAAAAATAAGAGTTTATCTTGCCTAGGCCGGCAATGGGTAACTTTTGAGCCAACAAAAAGGAACTGAAAGCAGATGTTTCTGTGTTAGTATGATGAAAATATATTTATTGAGCCCTCGTCTTCTTCTGACGCAGTAGCCCATGACCGATTTGGCTCTTCTTTCCGTGGAGGTGGTTCTACCACCCTTTCCGGAGAGAGTCGGTATACCACTCTTCGAATAACTGTATTGGGTGCGAGCAGGAGTCCTGGAGTTCGCGGAATGACCGCTGCCTGGTCTTCCTAATCTGCTGGGATCTCCAGCACTGGGGTTGTATCCCGCTCATGACTTTTGCAGGCGCGCTCAGGGTTGGTTCTTTAACCGGCTCTTCATCGTCACTGTCGGGAACCACGATGAACTCCGGGACTGTCTTGTTGGAGTTGGAACTCCGAAAACTCATAGGATCCTCCAGTGGCTATGAGGAGTCGGGCGGGAACTGCTGGTCTTGACGGGTTTCCTGCCCCATATCTTTTGGCATGTTCCTCTCATTTCGTTGGTTTCACCAACTGGAAATGCTCCTCCAGAATCCGGTCTTTGCGGGTGGCGCTGGCAGTCTGTCTACGCCAGACATTGACGTCAATATTCATCTCTTCAATAGCTCCTGAAGCGTTGTTACACAGTTCATCCGCCAGCGCACAAATGAAGACCCCGCACGTCTTCTCGGTGAGGGACCGCTTTAGGGGTATCAAGCATTTTCCATTCTGAAATTTCAAAGGCGACACCTTAAATAAGAGACGCAAGTCTCAAAAACTTCATCTCGTCTTTCACCTCGTTGACTTAGAGGGAGTGAGTGACTGAGTCGTGTGCTTGCAGAGTTTTCTTTTTGATATTTACCAAGATCAGGGCCCAATGCCTTACTGAACTCACAATTGGGAGATGTGAAGGAAAAATTAGGATATCTTCTTTAAAGATGTTTACATCGATTATCCTGCCTCGTGTGGCCTGGATTCCTCCTGTTTCCCAATCTTTTAAGAAGAACCCCTACTAAAATCCATAATTAAATAAACCTCCCTGCATTTATGAATCCATAAATCCCTGCAATTTTTTGTTAATTAAATTGTTGTACTTGCTGCCTTAGCAATCCAATAGGTTAAATGTCCAAGCCTAAGGAGTCTTGCGTTTTACTAGCCTTAAGTAAGAACTATCTACTATGCCATCAAGCATATCATTATTAAGTAAGCTATGCAGATCACTATCGCCAAGCTTCATAATGGGTCGTTGGTTGCCTTGCTTTGGATGGAAGACAATGGTGAGGTGAGGTGCAACGTATTTGTAGGCAAGGCGGTGTGGGAAGCCAAAAAGGGATGCCAGCCTGTAATGAATTAAATAAGTATTAGTAGGCCTATATGAACTAAATATTTTGTGAACATAGTGTTTGTCTGTCAAGCATCTAAATAGGCATGTTAGTTCTATTACTTAATTAGCCACACTACGTTGAGAAACGTTTAGCCTACGAATCATAGCTCAGTCAGATTATTAAACCTCACCCCAAACCTACCGAACCCCATAAAAAGGTTTAAGATCCTTAACATGTACTATCTGTTTACCTAACACCTGGAGCCTGTACTTCACACAATTTATACCCGCAACGTTATATAACCAGAAACGCTTCTTCATACGTATGTGTCAACTTACTCGCTATTGAATCTGCTTTGGATGAAAGAACGTGTGTTCGCTTCAGCACCGCCTGGCCAACACCGTACCGAACATCTCTCCCACTAAAGTTTTAATACTTGGCCTGTGCTCCAAAAGCCGCTTTAAGATTCTTTTGGATCGCTTCATTACGTTTCCGGAAATGTTTCATCCGCTCGCTGTGTTTCCTGTCACTATCAGGTTCTTCTTCGCTGGAAGAAACCTCGAATTGGGGGCCTCGTAACGCCCTTGGCATTCTGAGCTCTCTGCCAAAACAAAGTATGGCAGGAGTATATTTTGCAGATTCATGGACCGCTATTGACTGCAAAAGCTATCTCCCGTAATTATTCGTCCCACGTTTGGTGATCATTATTTTTATAACTAAGTTCCTGCGATCAATAGCGTTACCTTGTGGACTGCAGGGAGCTGTGTTTTGACAATCAATGTCCCATTCTTTGGCTGAGAGTCCTGATACAACTTAGCCGTTTACTGAGTTCCACTGTCTGCAATCGAGACTTAATAATGTGGCCCATACCTATAGTAAAACTAATTCTTTGAATTTCTCAGCGACTTGTGCTGTCGTAGCACTTCTCAACGGAGCCAGTTAGATCCATTTGTTGTACTGATCCTGGAAAGCCACTAGAAATTGATGACCTTCCTACTCCTTGGTAACGGACTCTGTAAATCGGCTAAGACTGTATGCCAAGGTCCCCCCGGTGGAAATTTCTAGGGGTCGATATGCTATGAACAAGATCCCAGAAATTCTTTTAATTTTGTCACATTTCTAAAGCTTTAAAGCTTTGGCTATGAATAATTATTTCCATATTCAAAGTCAATGGCAATGGTTAAAGCTTATAAAAATTTTTAAAATGTCTTAATTTAAGATGCAAAGTTAGTATTTTTAAGTCCCACATTCATGCACTTAACCTCTAAATTAACAAAACACAAATGAATGAAAAATCTAAACTTTATTATGAAGTTTATCTCGTACTTTAAAAAGTTGATACCTAAAAGTAATTCCACAAAAAAACTCTCATTTCAGATATATTTATCTTGAATATAGCTCGTAAATTATTTTATTTTAGTTGAACGATCGCTTAGAATTTTACAGAATTATCGTTTATATAATTTCTCTGCAACTCACAGAGTATTTATTGAATCAACGAGTGGATCAATGTAGCAACAGATGAGCGAGCTTTTTCATTTCGTCCATCAAACGAAACCAATTAAACAGAGTTGGGTGATATCAATCGGTGGAAAGCGAAACTCCCATTCAACACAACTGAATTTGACCTAAAGTAAATTATTCTATATTTTCCTGATTATAACAAATTAAAGTGTTTCTAGGTTTTAACCAGCGAGTATTGTTTTTAATTGTTTGATGAAAATATAACTATAAATAAATGTTGACTAATAATAACGCCAGGAATTGTATATTACAGAGCTACTCACATGCAAAAATTAAGCAAATACAGTAAAATTTAGTCGTGCCAATGCTTGGTATAAACAAGACATTACAAGAAACAGGAAAAATAATTCTTAGTCCAAAAGTTAAGTTTATTTAACTTAAAATCCCCTATCTATTTTTGTCTATTTTTATCTATTTTTTAAAATCCCCTGAATATTTGATTTTTATTGTACTGGTAAATTTTAAAAACAACAGATATAAAACCCGGAAACGGTTAACGAATACTAACGCAACCATACTTCATGTTCATTGCATGGTACGTGTGTGTGTGTGTGTGTGTGTGTGTGTGTGTGTGTGTGTGTGTGTGCGCGCGCGCGCGCGGACCCTACTATACGTTAAGGCTAATATCTCGGTAATGGTTGGAGTACTAAATCTAATACTTGGTACTAAATAGTACTAATTGAGTATTAAATCATGCCACCTTTGAATTCCTCATTTTCTGATATGGCCAGGCTAGCATTCCCCTTGCCCGGCAGCATACTATTGAAATTGTTGTACTTACTGCCTTAGCAATCCAATAGGTTAAATGTTGTGATCAGCCAGTTTGTGCACGAACCTCACCCACTGAACATCAAGAAAGGAGCTCCCAATATCATGCGAGTTTTATGCACACTATTTTTAAACTATGTGTTATGTGTCAATTTCATATTTTTAACGACCCGCAAGGCAATTTTCGTGTAATGAACAATTAGTTTGTGTATAATGTGTGACTGTCTGAAGATGCTATAATTAGCGAAACGCGTCACAACATTATAACCTATTGGATTGCTAAGGCAGTAAGTACAACGATTTAATTGTATAAGCAATCCTGTAACCAGATAATCCAAAATATACTATTGTTAATAACTCGGTAATGCTTGGAGTTCTAAATCTAGTATTCGGGTACTAGTTAGTACTAATTGAGTATTAAATCATGGTATGTTTCAAATATTGATTTTCTAACATGGCCGTGCCAGCGAAATGGACCTGTGGATACTACAACTTCATAGAAAAGCTCAATTCAGGAATATTTCTAAACTGTTTAAGTTATGATATGTTTAGCAGTCGATATCCGGTGTTGATAAACAAGTTTTTTTGATAAACGCAGTTTGTTACAATGATGGCAGACGCGAGCTGCAGCGCTGCTGGATCGCTCACTAATCCTCGCTCTGGGCTGCATGTCACGCCCCGGCGTCTTTGGCAGTGATAAACAGGTTAATTGCCAAAATATAATTTAATTTTACTTTTTAAATTTTTTTAAATTATTGTTTTATTTTACTTTATTTTTTAAGGATATGCATTACCCGTTAAGGGAAATTCATAGTTTCTAAGTTAGGTACTTATTCTGAGAACAAGATGTATTTTCAACCCCTTCCACTACGCGCTCAGTGTTGCCGCTTCCTAGGAATCTTACAATTTTTTTATGTGTTCCTATTTAGAATTCATTTGCCCACCCCCTCCATCTCTAGGTAACGCATGAAAGAATCAGATACCATAAAATCAAACCCCTCTTTTAAAAACTGGTTTCTAGGTCAGTTCTTTGTTTGACGCTGTTGAATTACCATCTGATGCAAAAGTTTTGACTCCTTCAGGTGACCAGTTGGGCTCAGTCAGAGATTTTGGCATGTCCGGGCGCAACCTGCTCAAGTGTGGAGGCAAGCACATCAGTCAAAACATTTTCGTCTGATCGGTTGCGGGCTCGGACCGGAACGTCGACACGGGAGGCCCTTTCACATCAGCGGCCGGGGTCCGGGCGTTTCCAGGCCGAAGGCAAACGAATTGTTCCAGTTTGTATTTGGAGGTCATAAATGAATAGAAGGAAATAAGCTATTATTTACACGTTGTATCTGGAAAGAAAGTACTCCTCACAAAAAAAGTTTGAATCTACGCGGTTTGTGTAAACAAGCCGATTTATGGTGATTTATGGTGTTTTTCAAAAGTTATGGTAGCGGCTACGGTAGCTAAATTCTTTAACCTGAAGAATGTAAAATTTCTTCCTTCATATCGAACATTCGAATTCCCGACTAAAAACAATGAAATTGCTAAAAGACAATTAACAAGAGCTCTGGAGAATTAACTTAACAACCGATAGACGCAGGCTTGCCAATCAAATAACATTTTATTCATTTCCAGGCGAAACCAGCCCGAACCTCGAATGAAATATAACTGGATCGCGCTCTCAATGGGCGAAAAACGTGCCAGTCCCCGAGGCCGTTGGGTGGCAGAAAGGCAGAAGCTGGCCACTGCGCGGCATGACATTACATCATTTTATCACGTCCGTGTGACTGTAATTTGTTAAAACCTAGATTAATTGAAAGATAGCATTCAAAGGAATTGAACTGTATAAATTTCATATAAAATAGGAATCAATTTCCTAGTCAAGCGATCTTAGTTTTGTTTTGAATTTTTCGTCCAACTAATAACGCTTAATCCAAATTAATTTAATTTTCCTTGAAACTCAAAGATATATGATAAAACTAAAAGTGTTAGTGATTTTACATAAATAAATAAAACAATTTCTTATCTCCATTTAAAATTAGAATATGCGCTGCCGATGCACCTGCTGCGCTAGAAGATGTTATCTATATTGGAGAAGCTGATAAAACTGTTTACCATAACCAAGTTTTACTGTTTTAAATTATTTGTCTCATTTCTTAAAATTTTATTTAATTTTGATGTAACAGAGATGAGGTTTAGGAAATGAAGATGAGAGGAGAGTACTACAGGTATCTTTAATTCACTAAACATGTTTGAATGAAATTAACTTATTCAGTTTCTGGCGTCTGCCTGGTGTTTCATTTTGAAAAATAGTTTTCCTTTTTGCCAGGTCATGCAGCTGGATTTTCAAAAACTATAAAATAATAATTTCCATTAGTTTGACATTGTGTGGATTTTCGCCGCTCTCCCCAATCGTGGCTTGGTTTGCAAAAACCTCTCTAGCAACCTTCTTGCAAATTATCAATGCAATTTTATTTACAAAGGTGCTACATTTTTGAGAACTAAGCAAGCTATTACTATTATTTATAATATGATCTAGGTGCTTTACTACCACAAGCACATCTTTGCTGACTTTGAGAAGTTTTCCTTCGCAAACTACATTAATGAAGTCAGCGTAGCTTCCATCGATTTTATATGGGTTGTAATGAATTTAAACAATCAATACATGATAGGTTCTTTCTTATTTTGTTTACAATAAGCCCACATACGTAATATAAAATATGTTCTTCAAAATAAGAACACCTAGTCTCGTCAATGCACGATACTATATTAGAATCATAAGAAAAGTCATTATCTTCATCATTCGCGTCACTAAAAGCTTTTGAAAACTCAAAACAGAGCTTTGAACTACGGGATCAAATTTTAGAGCATTGGAGCCGTCACTAGCACATTTGATTCCGAAACATGAGCTTCCTCAATGACCACCGAAATTGTTTCACGTTAGGATTGTTATTATTTCCCCCCTCACACGAATACAAGAAAAGAAAATATTTCTAAGTGGTCCTTAAAAAACTTATAAGTCAATACAAAATCAAAACCTAGTTTGTTAAGCAGGCGTTTACATAAATCTTGAGTGATTTGATGTTTGATAAAATACCTACTACAAACGTTTTCAATTTCAAGTTTGCTGAAAAACTCAATGGATTCATAAATTAACCTGGTAATTTAATTTAATTTATTCTTTTTTGAAATAGGGGATTTAGAACCAAATAAAAACAGGGTTCTGCTATTAAATAAATCAAACAGGTTATCGATCCGGAGAAGAAGTTTTATTGTTACCCCACAATCAGTGAAATTAAGATTTCCTGCCTCCTTTAAAAACTTCAAAGCATTGCTCATTGTTTGTGCTGCTACCTTCACATTCTTTTTACAATTGTCACAAAAAATATGCTTATTGCTAAGTATTTCTTAAGTTTGTAGCCTTCACTCTCTTGCAAAAAAATGCAAATTTTCAATGTACTTGAAATCAACAGTTCCCTCTGGGCTCTCTATTTTTTATCAGCTAGAGTATACTTAACTTAAGTACATGACACATGTACAAAAAAAGAAAACCACTAAATTGCGGTTCCTTTCCAAATTCTTCTTGCTGCCCTTCCCGGGCAAACCCAACAAAATCCTTGTTTCCTTCTACTCGAAGGCCAAACAAAACTTCCATCAAATGGAACGGACTCCCTCCCGTCCACAGTTTTCCTGTGCGGCTTCTTGCCGCTTCAGACTAAAATCGCTGGGCGAATCTTTTGCCTCACCTCCAGAAAAGACTCTCGACCCGAGAGTAAAATAAAAAAAACAGAAACTGAGCTCCGTTTCTGAAATAAAAAAGAAAATAAAGTATTCTTCTGAAACAAAATTTTAAGGGATCATCTCAACGTCTCATTCAGCCGTAGCGTTGGGAACTGGCAAACCCAGCTTCTTAACGTTCACTCGTTTCTTTGTTCCGTCATTGAGGGTCACCCACATGGTCCTCCTCTTCATCTTTGGCCTCAACCGTCTGTTCGAGGGTTCATTGTTCCCGGCTGGAGTGTAGCTCCACCTATGCCTCGTATCTTCCGTTTGCGCTTTGGCTACCTCGAGGAAGTTCCTCACCCTTCTAATAATCTGTGGGGTCTCGCTTACGGCTGAGCCCGCAGGTTATTAACTGCAGCTCCAGTTGATCTGTTGTCTGCTGTGTCTTTAGGCTGATAGGGACTTCCTTCGGCCGTGACATCCAAAGTTTCTTAAAGCAAATTAGCTTCCGCATTTATGGAAAGGGCCGGTGACGGAGGTCGGTCAGTGTCCATTGGGGTGCTTTGCTTCTCAGCACAGTCCGGATTTTCGATCATCTCAAAATTATCCGCTTCGAAAATGTCTGGGACTTCGCCGAAGAGATCGGTGGAGGTGGGCTCGACAGGCTCGACTATCATCCTCGGCCTCCTCGGCCGTGGTGTCCACAAAGAACTCTTTAACTCCCGGGAATGTCGGAGACGATGGATCTTCTAGAATATCCCATGGCTCCTCAGCCAGGTACATTGCCTGAAGAACGGAACTCATTTCATTCATCTTAGAATCCAGTATTCCATACAGTTCCTCTTCCGAGTACGTTTGCGGCGGTCCGGGGAACAGAGCGTGGTCATGCACGGCACTGAGAACCTGTCCCAAAGGCTCGGCCTTTCCTCGCCGCAACACCCAGGATACGAACCTTCTCAGTTCGAAGCTTTGTGGTGGCTTAACCTCGGTTGGGTTTAACTTTCGGGCGATGCAACCTGCATAGAAACAAACTAGAAACCCACTGTCGAAGGCGTTAGTCTGGAGTTTCAGATCGCTGGATTTACCCTTCAGTGTCCAGTCCTTGCGATAGATGGGTGAACCAATTCGGTTTGCCTCCCATTCTATATACAGTAACTCAAACTATCCTTGAGTCTAGCCGGGTATTCTCGTCCCAGGGAGTCATAGCTCCGCACAAGCTTCTCTATGAGGAAGGCAGCGATGAGATACCAATGGTCTACTCCTGGACTGATGGAGACGTGTACAGGGAAGAGAAGGACGTCATGGTCGGTAATCTTCACCTTTTTGGTTCACCTCTCCACTCGCTGGAAGCCTCCTGCATCTACGGCTGTGGAGAAGACTGTCGGGAAGCTATACACCTTAAGCACATTGGTCTCATCTTTACTCCTGAGGATCATCAGAAAGTCGTCGATAACTTCATCGTTGCAGAGGCTGCCCGGGGTTATATTGTAGAGGGGTCGAAAGGTCAATCTGGAATCTCTCCATCTCTCTACTACGACTACTCTTCTAGGCAAAGCGCAACTGCAAGCAAGCACGCAACTACATAAGCAAACTAAATTACATAAAAGCAAAAGCTAAGCAGGTAAGCAAAATAATCAATTTCAATCCGAATAAATGTTTGTCATGATTTAGATGCAATTCTAACGTTACTACTTTTAAAGCTCAACCATGAAACTACCACGTTTTCCGTCCTATTTTATCTTAAGACTCGGTTTAAGATCTGGGGACAAATGTTTTTAAGTCCTTTGCATGGACATTTCCACCTGGTTTACCCTTATCACCTACATCAGAATACACGTTCGCACCCAACATGCCAACTATCCGGTATGGGCCATCAAATTTCGGGGCTAGCTTTGCCACAAAGTGGTCCTTAGCTGAAGAGAGAGGATACTGTCGTTTCAAAACTACGTCACCCACTTTGAATTTGGCCTCTCTTCTCCAGAGATTGTAGTACTTCGCTTGCTTCTCACACGCCTTCTTTAGGTATGAAGCGACAGCTACCTCTTTTTCATCTTGCAACTGATTAGGGTAGCTCCCAGCACGTAGTCCAAGGCATCGACGTGCAGCGTGAACTCTTGGGTGAAGTCGGGGCAAGCTAAGATTGGCGTAGTCTTAAGTTTGCCTTCAAAGCATCCACGGTTTCTTGGTGCATTTTCGTCCATTCCCAACGTGATAATTTCTTTAATGGGGCTGTAAGTACCTTAATACCTCTTTAAGACTGGGATGCAGCACTGGCTGCGTATTTTAACCAGAATATGAGTGAAGGATGATTGTGGTACGATCTTGTAGTCTTGTTACTGACTAAGGCCGACATGTTCCTTACAAAGGACAATAGCCCAAAGGAATTAATAGCCCAACAGCCAATGACAACTAAGGGACCTACATTTTAACGTGGGATCCGAACCACATATTTGCCTCGGCTTACAATTTACGAACTGCTTTAATTATACGGATGGTCCCATGAACGAGTGCTCAATATAGCGGGCGTGAATCCCCACTATGGAACAATGCGTCCACAAGCCATCGCTCATAACTATCCACAATTCGTGACCTCCAAGCTGCTGGATTACATGACACGCCACCGTCCCAGTTTATGCTAAGATTGGAGCACTCAGTTTGGCGAAGTCCTTAATAAAGCGTCGATACCACGACATTAGGCCTAAGAAGCTTCTCAGAGTCTTGGGACTTGTGGGCATTGGGAGTTGTACCATTGCCTGCACCTTTTCGGGGTCAGTGTGAATGCCATTCTGACTCACAATATGCCCCAGGCATCGTAACAGTTTCCTCGCAAACTGGCATTTGTCTGAATTCAGTTTTAGGCCCGCCTCTCTTAGTCGTCGGAACACATCTTGTAGAAGAGACAAGTGATCACTGTCCCCAACACGATTATGTCATCCAAATAGGCGAATACCTTACCGTCTAGCTCCGATCCTATAATGCTGTCCAAGAGGCTCTGGAATGTGGCGGGAGCTGAATGGAGGCCAAATGGCATGACCTTGCAGTGGCAGAGTCCGATTCCGAGGACAGTGAACGCCGTTATGGGCTTGCTACCTGGATGTAAGGGGATCTGCCAGTACCAATTTTTCAGATCTAGTGTGGAAATGTAACGAGCTTCTCGTAATTTATCTAACACACCAGCCTCATCACGTTCTGGATAGCGGGATTGCGTGGTTAATATAGCTGTTTTAGAGGTTGAGGGGACTTGAGTCGAATCTCATGTTGAACAAGGTTGGTTCGCCCTGCCACTGAGTCAAACAGGGGCAGCTATTTCTGCAGGAATGCGTTGAGGTCACTTTCCTCGGAGAGAGCGCAGCAATTCGATGAACTTTGGGATCGGGTGTCCACTGTATCACGTATTCTTGATCCTCTTTCTAGTCGTAATTGCGCCAGGAGTCTCGGTTATTCCTCCACCATAGCAAGGCACCTTTGAAAACTACGGGAAGGGCTCTTATGATCTGGTTGGCGGGGACTGCATACGCCTCTATTAGCTCGCTCAACCTTTCCATGAATGATATTGGGTCCATTTTCTCGTTGAATTTCAGATTAAATCAACGCACTGCGTCACACATAGCAGCGGTGTCACAAAATTTTCCATGGCTCTCTTTAGCGGGGACGGTTTCGTGTTTCCAAGTGGCGCATCTTTCCTCACACGACGCGGGCGGGTACGACGCTCGGTGTGGTGGTTCTCCAGGTGGGTTGATCATCCCTTCTGAGGCTTGGGTATGAGGCCTTTACGGATTCGCAAGTGCTCTTTCTGAGTTCATAAAGCTGACCAATCCGTCTCTTAGTGCCCTCATGTCTGCGGTTAAAGTTTTCAAACATTATTCAATATGCAGACGACACAACTCTGTGTTTGAAAGAAGAAACTATCTCTGAATTAGAACTTAATGCTTATAAAGATTTAAATTCGTGCTTCAATTTTTTGATGAAATCAATTTAAAAGTCAATGATACAAAATCAAATTATATTAAATTTAACTGTCATCATGTTTTTAATGACAAAGGTAGTCCTGTCATAATGATTGATGATAAAATTTTAGAACAAGTTTACTTCACCAAATTTCTTGGACTTTACATCGATGAAGACTTAAATTGGACAGAACATATAAATTATTTATGCTCCAAAATTTCATCAAATATTTATCTTTTAAGAGAATTGGCATCATACTGCCCTACAAATGTATTACTAATGGTATATTATGGTTTAATATACCCACATTTAACATACGGCATTAGTCTTTGGGGTAGCTATACTGATAAAGAATTTAAACGACTTTTTATTCTACAAAAAAAATCTATTAGAATTATTGGCAAGTTAAAAATTGGGGAATCTTGTAAAACTGCATTCAGGGATTTTGGAATTTTAACTGTGCCATATCTGTACATATTTCATACAATATTACATTCCAAATACAAAAGTGAACAAATTATAGGAAAAAATATTCACAATTATAACACTAGGAACTGTCATAACTTTCGGCCACAACAACATAGATTGAAACTATTTTCTAAACTTCCAGCATGTGCAGGTATAACATTAATGAATAAATTACAAAATTATTTCAATAATCAAATGAATTTTAAAAAAATATAAAAAAGAGTTGAAACAATTTTTAATAAATAATACTTTTTATCAAGTTTCTGAGTTTATGGACTTCTCTAAATTTTAAATATATTTCATATAAAACTAAATTACTAATAAAACAATAATCCAGTCATATTATTAATTGTTATACTGTGAAATTTTTGAGACTTTCACTTCTTTTTTTACCAATTATAAATTTATAACTATATGTATTATTAGAAATGTATTTGATTTTCAAAATCTATGTATTGCTAACATTGATACACAACATTTGTAGTTGTTTACATCAATAAAATATTTGTTATTGTTATTGTTATTGTTGGTTGAAGTCCAACGATTTCAAGGACATTTTCTAGAGTGTCTCATTGATGCGTGCTGAAGACCAACTGTTGGCTCCCTGTCCCGTTTTTAGTTGAGTCCCTGAAGGTTGTCGGGAATTCGTCGATGGTAGTGTGAACGGGAGTTAGAATACTGGTGACTAAACTTGCCCGTACTTCCGTGCTGTTTCCAGAACTGTCAAAGTTTCTCTTCTGCAACTCCTCTTTCAGCTGTTCTTTCCTTCAGACGGTATACCCATCCAACCCGTTCGTCTTGTTTCCTGGCTGGGTCTGTTTGGCTGGCCGTCGACCTGAGAAACCGTAGTTTGGAAATGGAGTACGGAAGTAGTAGTGTTCGTTGACGTAGTAGTGGTCGTGTTGCTGGTAACGGTGGAAGGTTCGCCGCAAACGCTTCTGTGGTGATAATCGTCATCGGTGGTAGACTCGTCGAATCCTTTCCTAGACCCATTGTGGGGTCTTTGCGCCCCTGTTCGGGCGCCAATTATGTGAGAGGGTAGCTGCAGTGGTGAATGCTGGGATCGTTCCAAGGGTCAAAAGTTGGAAAAGGAAAAGGAAGAGGTGGCTCGGACAGTTTAAGTCTTACAGATCTCAAAACTTAAGATTTATCTAGGCCTAATTGTTTCATCAGCGCCACTTGGTTTGCAGCTAGGGGATTTCTCTAGCAGAAAAATGTAAAGGAATACTCTGGCAGGGATGGAGTGTACTACTGGGATTGCTCTAGCAGTGGAGTGGAATGCTGGGATTACGCTAGCACAGGTACGGAGCAGGTACCTGGGCTTTCGCTAGCACAGGTATGGAGCGGATCGCTTGAATTTCTCTAGCACTGAAGCAGAATGCTGGGTTTATGCTAGCACAGGTAAAGAGCGGGTAGCTGGACTTTCGCTAGCACAGGTATGGAGCGGACTGCTTGGATTGTTCTAGCAGTGAAGCGGAAAGCTGGGCTTATGCCAGCAAAGGTAAGGAGCGGAATGCTGGGCTTATGCTAGCACAGGTAAGGAGCGGACTGCTGGGCTTTCGCTAGCATTGGAGCGGAATGCCGGGCTTATGCTAGCACAGGCAAGGAATGGACTGCTGGGCTTACACTAGCACAGGTATGGAGCGGACTGCTGGGCATTTGCTAGCATAGATTAGGAGCGGGCTGCTGGGCTTTTGCTAGCAGTGGAGCGGAATGCTGGGCTTATGCTAGCACAGGTAAGGAGCAGACTGAAAGCCTTATGCTAGCACAGGTACGGATTGCTAGGATTACTCGAACAGTACTGTAGAATACTCACGGTAGGAATAGGGCACGAAGAGAACGATCCGACCCAGACGACGGCGACGGAGCGACTTCCTCGGGGCTGCTCTGACCCCGATATATATAGACTACGCTGGGAAAACGGCCTGTTCTCACCCGTCTGCGCGGTACTGGTGAGCGCCCGCTGCACTGGTGAGCGCCCGCTGCACTGGTGAGCGCCCGCTGTACGGGTGAGCGCCCGCTGTACTGGTGAGCGCCCGCTGTACTGGTGAGCGCCCGCTGCACTGGTGAGCGCCCGCAGTACTGGTGAGCGCCCGCTGTACGGGTGAGCGCCCGCTGTACTGGTGAGCGCCCGCTGCACTGGTGAGCGCCCGCTGTACTGGTGAGCGTCGCTGTACGGGTGAGCGCCCGCTGTACTGGTGAGCGCCCGCTGCACTGGTGAGCGCCCGCTGTACTGGTGACCGCCCGGGGTACTGGTGAGCGCCCGCTGCACTGGTAAGCGCCCGCTGTACTGGTGACCGCCCCGGGTACTGGTGAGCGCCCGCTGCACTGGTGAGCGCCCGCTGCACTGGTGACCGCCCGGGGTACTGGTGAGCGCCCGCTGCACTGGTGAGCGCCCGCTGCACTGGTGACCGCCCGGGGTACTGGTGAGCGCCCGCTGTACTGGTGAGCACCCACTGTACTGGTGACCGCCCGGGGTACTGGTGAGCGCCCGCTGCACTGGTGAGCGCCCGCTGTACTGGTGTCCGCCCGGGGTACTGGTGAGCGCCCGCTGTACTGGTGACCGCCCGGGGTACTGGTGAGCGCCCGCTGCGCTGGTGACCGCCCGGGGTACTGGTGAGCGCCCGCTGCACTGGTGAGCGCCCGCTGCACTGGTGAGCGCCCGCTGCACTGGGTGAGCGCCCACTGTACTGGTGAGCGCCCGCTGTACTGGTAAGCGCCCGCTGCACTGGTGAGCACCCGCAGTACTAGTGAGCGCCCGGTCAATCATTTTCAGCCATTTTATTTCAGTTTTCACTTATCTAACTGGTCAAATATACAGAAGACCTTTAAAAAACAATGACAACAAAATCACAATCTCCGGAGTGAGAGATTATGATCATCTAAAACCATCTCACAATAACTTAATTTTAGTGCAGCACTTTTAAGTCAACAATTTTGAAAGTCCAGTTTCCACACCACAGTAGCCTTACATCAAAGGAGTCGTTATACTAATTAATTTAATATATCTCTTAGTTATCAAAGTACGGTACAGTACATTATAATGGTTGAACAGCGCTTATAGGGCACAATTAAGTGAATATTGTGGGAATATCTGACATTCCTCTATCACCTAGGCTACAACATTAGGCACCTCTGTATTAAATTCCTCTACACAACAATTTATATACTGATACATCAGAATTTCAACTCACTCCCAAGAACTCCTTGAGAAAAATGTATAGGTCACTTCTATTTTACACGAGACTCTTAGCAAAACACTGCACTGATTAAGTTTCCACCCTCCTCCTTGTTAAATTTTAAGACACAATATAAATAATTCTGATGATTGTTAATGTTGTACCAAGAGAGAGAAAGAGCAATGAAGGGGCTTTTGGTTCTGTCATAGGTATATTTTCTTTGGAAGTTACAGATTTTGAGAAATTAGAAAAATATGAATTTTTTAACACTTAAAACCCCATAACTTCTGAACCAGAATTTTTACATACATGCGAGTGGTGTCATTTTTTTTGTCTTCTTAAATAATAAAATCTATGAAATTTTTAATCAAAATCGTGAGTCATTTAAAAAAAATTTTGAATTTTGCCGTTTTTTACGGGTTTTTATGTGGTAAATATCCTTAAAAAAGAAAAATTAAAAAAAAATACCTGAAGACACACACATTGACTGACGAACAGACACCACTCCGAAAACAACTTTTTCGAATTCAGGGAGCACAAATATGATTATATTCACTAACAACTCAAATTCATTTCAAAATTTTGACAAAAACAATACTTTCTCCATACACTATGTATAGGGAAGAGAAAGTAAAATTACCTTTATATCTCGAAGTTCAGTACATAAGTCGAATTAAACTTGGACTTAAACTCTATGAGTTTAAGTTTACCTCCATATCCCAAAGTCTATTCAGAAGACCTCTGTGTTGAAACCCCGGCGTACAGGCCGCAACATGTTAATGAGTCATATCTGTTCCAATATCACTTTTCTTCACCTCTGTAACTCGAATTTTCATTTGGTTTAAATTTACCTATATATCCCTAATGATCCGTTTTATTTGGATATTCAAAATGATATAGGAATTTTCATACGTGCAGACAGTTTTAAGATTAAATGCATTTGAAACAAATCCTCAGTTCCTTTTTTGGGGTAATCAATTAACCAAGCAAGCTTACAGACAGACTATTGGACGTAAAAGAGTATAATGAAATGAAATGAAAAATGGGATAGATAGCTTAGACATAATCTTGGAAGAAACGAAAAGCTCTTACTACTGGTACCTATATAAATAGAGCAGAGGCTTTGAGTAAGTGAATTGCTGAAAGGCTTAACTATAAGGCACCTGACTCGCAGTTTTCTCTAAATCCTCTAGACTCCTCCCCGTGGGACATCAAAGGTTCCAATTAGTCAAGTAAGGTCATGTTTTCATGTTTCTGCTTTTTATTTAATTTAATTTAATAAACAGCTTATGTGAATTGATTTATATTTATTCAGCACTATAACAAATTTGAAATAGGACTTAATATGTATTCAAGGGTGAAATCGGTATTATCATCCATAATATAGTAGTAATTAAGCAGACTGAACGTATGAGACACACGGTTGAATTACATTTCATCTGAGAACATATGATCCTAACGTGGTACGTCTTGGTCCATTATAGTTGATCGTAACACAGAGATGGATTAATGGAGGTGAAAATTTAATAGCACTGGTGTAGATGAATGCATAACTATATAACTTTATATGTTTTATATACTAGTTGGGTACTAGATAAAAATAAGGTTCAAGGCATTTCGACCATAATAAGAAATTTTTGCTCACCATGTTAAAACAAGATGGTAAACGTTCTCCATTACTTTTTAACTTCTTACATATTTAGAAAATTATCTGTTTTTTTACATAACAGTTAAACAAACACGGCAAAAACTCGCTATTAATAAGCTTTAGGCCCGCATCACACTATCAAATATTTTATAAAAGATCTCTTACAACAAATTTATTTGACCAATCAAAATTAAAAGTTTTGTTTTGAAAATCAGCTGGCTTGAATTTTGATTGGTCAAATCAAATTTTTTATAACAAACTTTTGTAAAATATTTGATAGTTTAATGCGGGCCTTGAACAGTTAAGACTCAATGTGCCACTTTTTTTATTTTGAGATTGTGTGTGAATAAAGGTTATAATTCTTTGCATGTTGTCTGTAATATGTTGCGGTTTTAAAAAAAATGTCTATGATCGTGTCATTCAGGAGGATTTGACCCATTTAAAACTTGTCAAATTACAAAATAAGGATAACTAATTTAGAAAATGATCTTTGCAGACAACAATGTGTTTTTAAATTTAAATACATTTCATATAGGACACATTTTCCATGTAAATACATAATGTAACCAAACAGGAACCGAAATCAAAAAGGGAAAGACTCAGTCTTTGACTCATTTTTTTCCTCGCCTCTGGCATATGTTCATGGCAAGGTTTATATATGGATTAGTAAATTAGTATTTCATTAAGATTCCATATTTTTTGTGGACTCAACCAATTATTGTTTCAGAGAAAAGTGGAAATTCAGTCATCCAATCAGTTTATCCTATACCACTTACTATAGTTCTCTCTCTCCCTCCCTCCCTCCATTGATTCCTTCCCTTACTCTCTACTTCCCTTCCTTCATATTTTTTTCCCTCTTTTCCTTCTTTTCTCTTTCATTCTCTTCTTACCTCTCCCCCCTCCTTTCCTATCCTTCTGACTTTTCCCCTCCTTCCCTAAAAATTTTCACCATCACTAAAATTTGATATTTCACCGTTTCTCCACCAACAAAAAACTAAATTTGAATGTAATGTCCAATCGTACTTCAGTTTTATGTCAGTCAGTACATTAGATTGTAGAAACTTAATGTAGGCATACTTTTTTCCCCCTTTTTTATCAGCAAATTTTTATTTCTTCATCTTATTTAAGCGAGCAAAATTTATTTTCTCTCTGTGTATGTAAAATGGAACACATTTGATATGATATCTTCAATCTTTTCCAAATATTCCTGATTTCAATTTAGATACTGTACTCTCACTCCTTTCCCCAATAAAACATGTTGCTTGAAATTGTAATTTATTCTTAACTTTGTTAGAATTTTCACTCGACAAGTACTAACTCGTGTCATTAATAAATTACTTACCTTGCTTATTGCTTGATAAAAATTTGTTATTTTTTGGTTCTATGTCTCATCAGATAACAGAAAAAACAGCGTACATTTTTGTCCATCTTTTGCTCTCACATAATATGTTTCTATATCTAATAATTACTCTACAAAAATAAGCATGTAATATCAGCTAGGTACATAATATGATGAGAAATTTACAGTTTTGTTTTGTTATTTCGTCACCAACATGGTAACTCCTAAAGCTAATGTTAATTTTTTGATGTTTTAAATTCAATTTTCTACATGTCTAAAAGACTGATATAAAATAAATTTCAATGGGATTGTGCACATCTACACTAAAATACAATTCTATCGGTGTGCCTAGATGTTCACTCCGTTACACAGAGGCTGAGAAAAAGGGATTACAAAAATGAAACTACAAAAATGCTTGTCTATTAATATATAGATACAGTAGAGCACCGATTATCCGAACGTCGATCATCTGAACCGTCGGTTAACCAAACGCCGTAATAATTCATACTTTGAACATGATTCTCAAGCAATTCAAATTCACGCGCCAACTAAAACTCCCGTTGCGCCGGGAAATCAATGTATTCTGATAGATTTCATAATAAAATTAAGTGAATAATTTTTGTTTGATCATTTTTAGCCTTTTTACAATTAAGAATTACGTTACATATATAATTTTAAAATGTTGTCTTTTCATGTTCGATTATCCGAACATTCAGTTATCCGAACACCCTTTGCCCCCAATTAGTTCGGATAATCGGCGCTCTACTGTAATTCAAAATATTTCAATTTTTTTTACAATTGGTGCTTCTAGTTTCAATTGAAGGGGTTCACCAGAAACGTTGTAAGCGAAAAAGAGTATATTTTTCAGGAAATAGAAAAAAATAAATAATTGGGAACATAACGATGAATACATGATTTATTTGCTATATATAACAATATTATCATAAAACTATCCAACTGTTAAGTATTACAACATTATCTCACGTACTGTAGTAAAAAAGTTATTTAAAAAAACACAATTTTCAAATTGCAATAATATTGTAAATAACAGTCGGTTGCAACTTTTAATGCAACTGCGGGACTAGCAGCATTGTTTTCAACCTGTGCTGGTGCTACCAACACAAGAGATATTAACGAAAAATACCCGGCACTATTGCAGAATGTCATTTACAACCTTGCTGCTTAGAAATCTCAATTTTGAAAAAAGTTGTCAGTTGCAAAGTTACTAGCGGGACTTCTTCAGTTGTGTAGTAAAATACAGCAACTACTGGGAAACATAAAAAAAATATTGGCTCAAAATGTGTCACCTCGGCTCAGTTCAATGTGGGAGGAGAGCCGTGCTCTGTGCTCCAAGGGCAATACATTTGCACTTCCATTATCCACTGCCATCAGAGGCCCTGTAATGGTCTAGGACATGTTGAGAGGCTCATTCACCAATGTACATGTACTCCATATCCTCTCTTGAATTTGATTCAGTAACTAACTTATATTAAAATTTTAGAACAAAGTCATCAAACAAAATAAATTTGAAATTTTACTGGTAAAAGTAAAATAAAAACTTTTGTCCAGGGTTTAGGGTTTTTACTCTTTATCTTTCAAAAGTATCAGTATGAGTTTACTTGTGATTTGGAGGTCAAACTAGGGATGGCAACTTAAAAAAAATATATATATTAAGTCGTTGATATTTTGGAACCTAAATATCGATTCATCTGATGTATTTCAGAATCAAAATATCAAAGTACATACGATGTATCAAAAGAAACGATAAATGTTGGAAGAGCTTATTTTTTTAAGGTCGATGGGAACAATTACATGTTATCTTTATGAATCATAAAATTAATTAGTTTAAAAATTTAAACACCCTGTAAAGAAGCATAACAAAACTATGCTGTTTACCTTAAACTGAAATTATGAGTTATTAAACTGTCTTAAAAACAAAATAAAAATCGCTGTGTGATTGAAAAGTATCAGAACAGCTTAATTGTTTTTTTTATTATTATTATGTCGTAGGATAAAACAGCAAAACTTTTAATATACTCAGTCATTTACGTAAAAAACTACTGCATTTTGTGATCTTCCATTTTGCTCTGCGGGACAGTCCACTAGGCAGAAGAAAATATTAAGTGTAAGTATTATTTCAAGTATGTATTACAATAAAGATATCTTTGAGTACAACATAGAGTTTGCAAATCCAAACTCGAATGGATGACTAGGCCAAAAATGACAGCCAATGAATACTACCTGATAGTTGCATTTATTTGGTAAGCTTTAAATCGTGATTGTGGGAGTTTGTAGTGTCCAATGGAAAAAAATTCTTTGACACAAGCTATGAGATGTTCATTGTTTGAAAGCCCTATGTGGACTAAATGCTGGGCAAAAACGGTCTTTCATATAATATGTAGGCTTTCAGTACATGAACTAACGTGTATCACTCTCTAAAACATGAAGGTGGTGGGGAGACCAGCCAAGCATACATGAGAGGAAGACTCATACCGGGACCTGGAGGTTGTTAATGGACCGTAAAGCATCCAACCTTTTTATATAGTGTTGTTCATCATAAAAATTATAAAATTCCCTACTTTTAAAATTTCAAATATGAAAGGTTAAAAAATGTTTTTGCTTTTGGCCAAGTATTGGGTTAAAATTATCAATATCCCGATAATATTGGACCTAAATATTAATTTACTTTTTCCAATATATCAGTCATCAGAACCAAAATTTATATTTTCGATACTGTATCGATATTTTGTTGCCACCCCTAAGTTAGTAAAAAATCATCTACTTGGAGTTCATAGACCCTACTCCACCCACCTGAAAAAAAACGTAGAAGAATTGGCTCTGCCTTTAAATAGCCTTTTCAGACATTGGTATTTTAATAATTCTTACAATATAACTATTAATAAACTTTCCTCTCTGGTCATTACAATTATTGATGATAGACTATACTATAATCGTTGTCAATAGGCAAAGAAATACCATTAGCAAAAATAATGCAAATAAGAATCAAATAATCTATAGAGGTTTTTAGCATCTTTGAAACTCTGTTATTGTCACCCAACAAAGACACCACCGAGATAAGTTCTGACAGATTGCTATCAATTTGACATACGACGGGCGTTTAGTCACTGATAGTTCCATTCCAGGAACACCCGGAAGGAAGCGGTCATCCATATAATAACTGATTAGCATTTACATATGTAAAGTTGACGCTAATACTGCAGATAGCACACACACCGGGTGCCGAATCCATTGTAAACTGTCAGCTTATCATACTATCAGGCAGGTCAGTATAAGTGGCAAGACACTGGTGGAGCTGTCTAGTGCGATGGACGGAGTTTGTGCAGTGCTGTTGGCGATCGTGGCCCTCGCCTCCCCCCTCCCCCACCCCTGGGACCCAGAGCTCGACGAGGGGGTGTGGGACAATCTACTGGAGTACGGAGAAAAGTTGTTCGGAAACCCGTCCCAAGCTGTAGGTAAGGTACAACTAATTCAGTTCAACCAGATTTGCTTACCAAAAAACAGAAACAAATATAGGCTTTGATCATCTATTTATTCGAGACAAAACTTAATAAATACATGCTTTTTAAATTTTATTCAAATATTTTTGCAATACATACTATATGTAAGTACTGTAATAAAAAACTATAGAATAATTCAATAAATCAAAATTCAAATTTATACAATACAATTATAAACAAAGTTTGAAATCAAGCAAACAAATAAGTCCAATAAATTGACAGTTATTGACCAAGGAATGGACAGAATGACAACAATATTTTATCGTTGGCGGTTGCTGTGGTTTAATGTGAAAGGATAGTTTTTTAGAAAAAATGATTAGGGATGAAATTAATAGTGGATTTGAAAATATATGTTGTTATATCCTTGTTTTTTTAGGTATAAAAATGTCTATCAATAGAATTTTTTAAATTAAGTCCTTTTCTTTTTTTACAATGTAATTTTTACATTGTCAATGATATGTGTGTTCTTATGACAAATAAAGATTTATTTATTTGGCAATACTTAGTTGATTAGGAGAAAACACAAGTTTTTTCATTTCATTTTTCATTTCATCTTTATTTACAATCTTCAAGATTACAAATAGTGTCAAATGAACTTAAACTAAATACAATTCAGTTTTGTTCTCCGTTTCTTCTATGCATGTTGTTGTTGTCTCCAGAGGAAGAATTCTGCTACTGTGTAGAATGGCCGGTCTTGAAGCCAAGTCTTTAGTTACTTTCCATCTAAAAGTTCTCATATCCTTGTTTGAATATATGGTGTAAAGTTAAACACACTGAAAACTAAATTATTTCTTTAAAAAGTTTTTACACTAAAAGGAATTTTCTAATTTACATTATGGTCAGGCCAAAGGATGAAAGATTTAAGAACAAAATTTTTGCACAATATGTTGATAGTTTTTGCATCCCAGGATTATAAGAAAAGTTTTTATGTACAGCCAGTTTTGATAAACTCTTTTTGTCATACAAGAATGATTTTGAGTGTCATAGCTATTAATAATCAGAAAATTTTGTTAACTAAATAAATTTTAGTTGGTATATACTATAGAAAATGTAAAGTTTTATTTCCATAAGTGAAATCTCTCTCAAAATACCCGTCTGAGATCAAACTTGTTGTACTAAGTTTTCTTGTTATAGCTCTTCCAACAGAGTTTGGATGTGCTGTGTATCATAGTCATAACCCAGGTTTCCTTGTTCAAATAGCTGAAGCTAATAATATCAACAACATCAACAACAATAAAATACAATTTTCTTGTTCAGAACTAACAGCTTTAATTTGTAGATAAAAATACTTTGAAATATGATTATTCAGAAAGAAGTGAATAAAGCTTTTAATTTATAATAAAAAATAATTTAGAAAATATAAAACTAAAAACCTAAACAAAGAAATTAATTTTTAGGAATAGTGTGATATTTAATAAAATATTTCCTAAACTATAATATGCATTTTACCTGGTTATTCATTAATTTCACCAGTATATAGTGCTTTAATGTCCAAGATAGTAAGTGGTATTTTAAAATTTGATTGAATTAAGTTACAATTCACAAATCAAAGTTTCTCATATAGCCTATGTCAGCCGAAATATGGCGGGCTGTATTTACTTAATTTACACCTGTAAAAAAATAGCAGACAATAATTGATGAGGCTAAAAACTAAAGACACCGATCCCAAAACTTTATAACTCATCAATGGTAGCTATCAAGATTGATTAAAATTACAAAAATTTCTATAAACAATTATAATTTGAACAATATTTAAGTTGATTATTGGAAACATTTCATGTTTAGAAAGTTATGTGGCAGAATATCCTCTTGCTAAGATAAAACAAAAAGAAAATCACAATACTGTGTGTAAGTTGTGTTTGACTTCAGTCATCGTTATGTTGCAAGTTTTGACACTGTATTCTTTTTCGCTTTATCACATTTTCACTCTCTTTGTCATATAGGGTGTTTTCTAAACTCTTTGGACACCTTTTATACATCTGTTCTTCACACAAAGACAAATATTTTTTGTTATTCAGTATGTCCAGTTAGCCCAGTCATTTTATATTCAACACTTGCCAGAAAAAGGAAAATCTCTTATAGTTCTGGGAATTCCTTTTAAACGTCCTTTTAGGTGTACAGTTCAACATACCAAAAACCCCTTTGGTGGGTGGTCGGCAAGTGGGCGCCATCTATAGTTTTAGCCACCATTTTTAAGTTTTTCCAATATATCTCATAAAATGTCAACTTTTAATTTACTGTATTAAGTTTAAAAGTGAAAGAATATTGAATTTCCAACAAGAAATGTACATAATATGTTTTACATAGGGTTTAAGACTTTTCAAGATAATCATCCTTTAATTAAAAAAAAATCCAAAGATATTATAATGTGTTTATGTTGGTCCTACAACTTATGATATAATCACTATTAAAGTTTATGAATTTTAACAGTGAATATGTATAGAGTGGTTATGCCTTTCTAGTTTTGACATGTCTCCAAAAAATTTAAATCAAAATTGCTACATGTTTTCATGGAGGTACAATGATTTTACTTAATGGGAGATTTCGTCTAAATTAACTATTTAAGCATGTGAAATTATTCTCTGAGTATGGACACCTGCTGCGACAGAGGTATATTATCACCCAGTTTACAAAATAGATTTTGCATGTTGATTTACGGCACTACTTACAACTTATTTGTCAAAACACAAACATATCGTGACCTGTAATATTATATCACAATCTCGATTAACTACACAAGACTCAGTCTTACAATTCAATTTTTTTTTTACTAGTTTATATTCAGGAAGTTCTATTTTTTGCAACTATCTTTCATTGTCTGATAGACTGAATGTGTATATGAATGAGACTTATATTCCAGGTTAAAATTACCTTAAAATATATTATACCCACAGCAAAAAAATCATCAAGGGCTAAGGGGTTTTCAAGATGACAAAATGAAAATTTATTTAAATTATATAGTTATTTGTTACTGTTCTGGTATTATCTCTTTTTTAAATGAAGAAAATGTTGGATTTTTTATTTAACTTTCTTGGAATAACAGCACCAGTTTTCCACTTCAACTTTGGACATTACACTGAACACACTTCCAGATTGAGTTAGGATTCTCTCCACAAGCTAAGAACTTTGCCGATTAATATAATGTAAGAGTTAAAATTTTGATCACAGATACAGTACAATATCTAACTCTAAAGTGCACATGTACTTATTACTTAAAAGTTGGAATTTTATAAATTTAATCTACTGCATTTATAATCAAATGGATTTTTTTCATTTTATTTGAAAGAGGATGTAATGTTGTTTGATTAAAGTTTTTTTTATTATTATTTAAAATAACAGAATTAACATAATTCACCTTTCGGATGGCCTATACAAGAAACAGTCTCAGTTCATTGCTTTGTTACTGTACAGTTTTATTCAGGATGAGTGCTCTTTTACGACATCTCTTACCTAGGTGTTTGCTCGCTTCAAGAACAATAAATTTGACATAAATTTTATGAGGAATGTGCAGTTTTATAAATTACTGAATAGACTAATTACTTTTACATACATAAGGTGTCTATGAAACTTTTCAGGACTTAAGCTGGTAGGAACAATAAGAGCCAGTGGTGTAGATACAGGGGTTGATCAGGAGAATATATCTCCCACTTGACCATTTAAAATATTCTTTTAACAATCCCCTTGACAACAAGCTTACTTTTTTTGGCTAAGAAGAAAAGAAATAAACGAACTTGTAAACAACATCAGATTATCTGAAACTTGCGTACTTTGGCCTATTTCACCGCCACTTAAATCACAGATTGATTTTATGGGGCCATGCACCATAGAGAAAAACAATACGTCTCCTGCAGAAGCCCACTGTGCAGATAACATCCAGTGGATTCCCTGAGCACTGTAAACCCTTTTCTAGTCAGCTGGGCCTACTAATCTTGCCGGGTCAGTACATTAGCAATTCACTGGTGAATGTCAAGCGAAATCCCAAGTTCCAAGTTTCAACCAAAGCACCTTGCCACCAATACAATCTCAAGTCCAAGCAAAATCTCAACTTCCCCTTGTGTAGGCTCAATAAAACGAAAGACAGTTATCCAGTGTTGGAGTAGAGGATGTTCAACAAACTCCCACCTGGTGTTGAACATGCTTGGAACAGCGCAATTTAAGAAGAAACTGAAGGAATGGCTTCTGGAAAGGTGCTTCTATATAACAGAGGAGTTCTTCAAGGATTCCATGACAGACCTAGGACTCTGAACTCGACAGCCACAAAAATGTAAATAGTGTAAATTATACGGTTCCTGTTTGGTAAATGGTAAGTAGAAGTACAGTTCGCACACGCTCAACCCGACCATTTTAAAGAACATGCGCGAGAGAGATGGACAATGAATGTTTAGAGAGAAATAGACGATTCCTAAATAAGTGTATGTCATTAGCTGCAGCAAAGTGGTTTTTTGTACCTATTTGGTTTCCTATTGGACGATCATTTTGGTTTTTTTATTGTTCTTGAAGTTTTTTCATTATCCATTAGATAGCGACTCTTAAACCTGGACTGAGTTGACACTGTCATCAATTAAAGAAAATAAACAATACTTGTTTACTTTTGTGAAAATTGTTTTTTGATTAAAACTTATGAAAACACAACTAGTTCAAGTTTAAACTCTTATTTAATAACAAGTACATAAAAATTCGGAGAATGCAATGCATATTTCCAATTTTACAAAAGATCAAACTTAAGTAAACAAAACCTCAACCTCAAACCATAACCTTAAATATATTTTGAAAACCAAGAATTTTACTTTTGTTTTGAATATTAGTTAACTTATTTACAGCTCGTAGCAGTAGTAAAGGAGCGGGGCTTGAGGAGGGGAGCAACTTTCCCTCCTCCCCCACACCCCGATGTGTCAAAATTCTCGTGCTGGTCAGGATGAGCACGCGCAAACTGAAGTAGTAGTGAAGTTCCTCACAGTAAATCCAGAACCTCCTCAGTTGGTGTTCTCCGTGTGTCCAGGAGACGCGGTGGCCAAGTGGAGTCCGGAGAGCGAGCTGAACCCCGAGGAGCTGGGCGAGTACGCGCAGGGAGACATCCTGTTCCCGCCCACGGCCGCGCGCAACGGACTCAAGGCCGCGTCCACTCACTGGGAGAAGGGCATTGTCCCGTACGAAATCGGACCAGGATTCTGTGAGTACTTGGCGAATGTTGGTGTACTTACACTTGGCACTTAGCACAGTGAGTGGTAGTTTAACATTTTTTTTAGTTCAATGTTTGAAAATGAAAAGAAAGAATTTATTGCCACAGAAAACAATAAATGTTTATGACAATCGTCAAAATGAAATTATTAACTAATAAATAGTTAACATGGTTGAATTAACTACGGCATTTTATTATACAGACCGAGAAAGAACTAAGACTTGATTTAGTCTAATACAGATTTTATTCAACTAGATTCAATTATAAAGCGCCTGAATTTACTGTGATTAAAAACTAAATTAAAGATTATGTCTATTCACTGAAATCATTTTACTGTCTGATAAATTGTAGTGAAAAAGTAAACTAAAGTAAACATTTCGTCAGAACCAACTAAATCTTTGAGTTAGTGATGTGAGAATGAGCTATGAACATCAAAGAACCAGTGTAAGTTAAGTTAAATAAATTTTGTTTTTGTCTATGTGAAATAACGTTCATCACACGAGTGATATAGCTAAAAATTTGTAGTAAATAGACTAAAGTGACACCAAGAAAGTTGTAAATATATTTTAGTCTGTGTCATCAAAGGTAAGAGGGAAAGGCAGACATTACTTTCTTCATGGAATTATGTAGTACCATATCTGAAGCCAAAAAAAGACTTTTTATCGTAATGCACAAAAAACTGTTGTTTTTTGTTCACTAAAACGTTTGCAAAATCGTACTTTTTAGGACTAGTACAAAAAAAATCAATTGTGTTTATTTTGGTGCGCTGACCTTAAATATTGTTATTGTTTCATACATTTATATATGCTGAAATTGCTGATCACAAGGTGATGTTTGTCAACAATTTAGATGTAATCATTGTAAATTACGTTGCAAAAAAAACCTTACCTAAAAAAAAAGTTACCTAAAAAAACCAACTTATGGCATAATTTCAATAATTTAAAGCTTATTCCCCCAGTATGATAATAAACTTGCTAAACACACGGAGCAAAAGTTTCTTTTTGATGCTTAATCCTTTGCGCACCAAAGAGTACCACTTTGGCTCCTTGTGATGGAACTAATATTTTAAATTTCACTAATTCTCTAAGCATGTAATCAATAGAGATCTTTACAACAATTGCAGTGTAAACTGACTCTTATCTGTTGTGTGACTGACCAGCCGCCCAAGACAGAGCCATGATAGACGAAGCAATAGCTGAGTACCACAAGCGGACGTGTGTCAAGTGGGTGCCTCGCAAGGGCTCCGAGCCTGACTATGTCTACTTCACCAACTCAAACACAGGTAGTTCCCGGCAGACAGGCGTAAAATATTATGATTTCTATTATGTTATAGATTATTTTTGAAATATTGCGTTTTAATTGGATTGGAAAGTTATAAAAGAACCTTTTCCTTGATAAGTTGGCAGTTTAGAAAGGCTTTCGATTGATTGGCTTTGACTTTTTGACCTGAACTTTTTCGTAAAAACTATTATTTGACTATAATATATAGGTTTACATACCTTCAGTCAACAGTTATATAATGTAGAAATTATCCTACATTTCGAAGAATTAAAGCTTCATCATCAGGGATTTAAAAATGTCTATAAGAACATCACACAAATTTGTCTAACGTTTAAATAAATAAAAACAAATTACATTACATTTAACACATATGACTTGAGCTGGCCAGCAATAGACACCCAGTTATTTATTTATTTAAATGATAGACAAATTTGTGTGATGTTCTTTTAGACATTTTTAAATCCCTGATGATGAAGCTTTAATGCTTCGAAACATATGTAGGATAATCAGGGCCGTCCCTAGCGTTGGCGGCGCCAGGGGCAAACGTGGTCGCGGCGCCCCCCCCCCCCCCCCCAGCATTAGTCGCATATGCCCCCCAATGAGCAAAAAAATGAGTTAATACTCGTATTAAAACTGTTATCAATACATCGAAACTTGGCAACGGTTTCATATCAATACGAGTTAAAAACCTTTTTTTAAATAATTTTAAAATTGTTAGGAACTTGTATTAAAACAATTTTAAAATTATTACGAACTTGGATCAATATAAATTGTTAAATAACTTATATCAGAACAATTTTAAAAATGTTTCAAACTTATATTGAAACTAGTATTAATGTAATTTTGTAGAACATAAAATTATTTCAAAACAATTTTAAAAGTGTTAAAACTGATATCAAATCTTGTAAAGTTTGAAGTCAAATAACTTGTATTAAAAACAGTTCAAATTTGTTTTAAAGTCTTGTTAAAATTGTTTTAAAACATTCTTATATTGAAATGTTTTAAAAGTGTATTAAAATGATTTGTAACTCATTTTCATGCTCATTGGGATGTTAGCTTTTTGCGCTGCGACCATTACTTACACAGCTTGCATTAAGTATAGTTACATGTATTAAAGGGTAATTCTAGGACTGCAAAAAATTAAGAACATCAATCGGTTCAGAATGTATTACAAAAGAAAATGAATAAATGAATTACAAGTAGGTATTCACTCTCACTCTTAACTACATTACTGTGATTAACTAACTGTTCCTGTAACAACAGTCACTAGCAACAACAACAGTAGCCTAACAAATGACTACATCACCCACTACCGCGTCCGGAATCCCGACTCAAGTCTCGACCAGTGATGCCAAACAGGATATTAGGCATTTTACCTGCCAACTGCATAAAAAATTCCCGCTTTTACCCGGGTTTTCGGCAATAATCCCCGCAAGTACCAAAAACCGGGTAATTATCCGAAAAACCACCTAATGACTTTCAAAACACCCAAAATCTGGTAGTTTCCTCAAAATTACTAGGTAAGGAGGGAAATCTTATCACTAAACTGGTCACTATATACCAAAATATATCTGTTTACTACAAGACTTGTTCTCAAAGCCATGAAAACAAATTATTTTTTCATCTCACATGAACAATGGATAGTTGCAAAGCAAATCATAATTCAAAAAACCCCGGGTTTAACCATTTTTCTTGTATTTAGGATGCCAGGTAAACCCCCGCAGCTCAAGTCTAGAATCCCCGGTTTTACCCGATTTTTCTTAACTGTCTCAAAATCCCCGAATGGTCTTCAAAGTACCTAAAAAACCAGGCAAATACCCGGTTTCTGGTACCACTGAAAAAATAAAATCATACCGAATACATATTACTAACCAAAAAAAAACTAGAGTTAAAACAATTGTAGCTCGTCCAAAATACCCGGTTTTACCGGTTTTTATATTCAGGTTGTTGGGTAAATCCCTGTAGCCCAAGTCTAAAACTCCCGGTTTTTTCTTAATCCCCGCCAAATCCCCGATGGCCTCAAAAATACCTGAAAACCAGGTAAATACCCGGCAACACTGGTCTCGACAAGTTTGACAGCGACAGACGATTGGATGTGCACGCAACTTGCATAGTACCGACACTGTTATTATTTCATAGTTCATACCATTGACTATGAATGTATAAGGTTCATACTATATTTTCATTAATGATACCTATAGTGTTGAGAATAATTTCTAGCTACAGCCTCATTTTTCAGATTTGTATTCCTATTTATTAACACGCCATACCTTCACAATTCATGCAAATCTACAAAATTGCAAAAAAAATTGCCGCGGCACGGCGCGGCGCCCCCTCAGCCGCGGCGCCCGGGGCAGTTTGCCTCGGTTGCTCCCCCCTTCGGACGGCCCTGAGGATAATTTCTACATTATAAAACTGTTGACTGAATTGCCCTTCTAAGGAAAAAGGCAGTATCTGCAAAAACCTGAAATGTGGGAAAACTGACCCAAAGTTTTTTTGACAGCCGTAATATGCCTATAGTAGTGATAACTTTTTAAATGTTATTTTGGATGAAAGAGGTAGTTTTCTTTATTTTCCCCATCAAAAACAAAAAAAGTCGAATAATCAATTTAAAAAATCAGATACTGCTGTTTTACTTAGTAACTATCCTTAGATATTAAGTTGCAGTGGCTACGGCTTTGCATGGACATGTTATGTAAACTAAAGTAAACAGGGTATGTGTTACGCTGTGTCTATTTTGATTTGGATTTTTGCGGACATTTGCCATCACTGATTAGTAAAAAACAAGTTTCATGACATTTCGGGATCTGGAATCTGATCCCGTCTTCAGGTGGAAAAAACCTAGAACATAACACACAGCCAGGATAACCTAGCTAGAACAGAGAACTGTAAAAGCAGTCACAAAACACTAAGCTGACAAGAAAACAGGAACACAAAATAACCCAGAAAAACACAAGAGTCAAAAGTATCAAGAATCACCGCCAGGAGAGAGTACGTCCACACCCAATCAAAGGTGAGCTGATGAGCTGGTGGGAGAACCAGGAAATGGCGGCCCCCATTCATCTAGTGTTTTTCTGGGTTATTTTGTGTTTCTGTTTTCTTTTCAGCATTGTGTTTTTCTTTACAGTTCTCTGTTTCAGCTATGTTTTTTTGTGCAGGTTATCCTGGCTGTGTGTCACTAATCTTTTTATATTTTCGGTTTTTTTTTACCTGAAGACGGGATCAGATTCCAGATCGTGAAACGTCGTGAAACTTGTTTTTTTACCAAGCAGTGATGGCAAATATCCGCAAAAATCCAAATTTAAACAAAAATTTAAAAAAATAAGTAGTCTGAGACATTGTGTGCAGGCTGCTGGTCGTCGGTGGGCCGCATCGGCGGGCGGCAGGAGCTGAACCTGCAGTCGCCCGGCTGCCTCACTAAGAAGGGCACGGTGGAGCACGAGATGATGCACGCCCTTGGCTTCCTGCACGAGCAGAACCGCTGGGAGCGCGACAAGCACGTCACCGTCAACTACGACAACATCCAGGACGGTACAGTCTCACAGTTTTTTTTTTGTTTTAGCGAATTTCCCTAAAGGGGAGAAGCTGTTACCGTAGTACTCATGATGAGATTTAAACCCTAGACCATGATAACTTTTTGTTTTGGGGCCTACGACAAAATCCACGATGGTACGGTCTCACAGTTGTTTTTTGGTTTTAGCGAATTTCCCTTATAGGGAAGAAGCTGTTAACGTAGTACTTGTGGTGAGACAAGCCCGAGACCATGATAACTTTTTGTTTTGGGGCCTCCAGACACGAAAAACACCATTCGTTCATTTTCATACACAGGGACACACGAGTGTGTGTGTCTTTAAGCAGGATAACTCGCGTAACAATGGTCCGATCTTAATGAAATTTGGCATGGCCATGTAAAGTGGTAATTATTCGGACGAGTTCGTAAACCAGCCCCAGGGCCGCCCTGAGGGCGGGGTGGGGGGCACCGTGGCCGAGGGTCCCGCAGTTGTTTAATATAAAAAATGAAAAAATATCGCTGACACGTTATATTGCACAAATAATCCTTGGGAAAAAAGCGTAAAAATTTAATCAAATGGCTATTAAAAATAGGTTGTTTCTCTTCGAAATAAGCTATAACTGAAACTCCATGAAATATGCCGTAGATAAGTACCTATATCAACTTATTCATGGTAACTTTTAAAAATGTCATCCTAGTACATAAGCACGCAAACCATAATGGTATTGAGTTTTGCTAAATATGTAGACTAACGTCCTCTTGATACAAATTGGGATTTTTTAAATATAGTAGGCCTATTCATTTAGTGCTTTTGGTGTAGATGTTATGGTAATTATGATAGCAAATGTAAGCCTGGATGTTAGATCAGGTCCCGAATCAAAACGAGCTTCACAAAAAAACCTAAAAACATGTACCACAACACAGCAACCACTATATATTGAAAATTAGTGACTGCCACTTTTTAGAAGATCAAATTCAACATTTTTAATCTACCAGTAATCTTTGAAACATTTTTAATATATTAGAAATCTATGAACCTGTTTATACTGACATTGCAGTTAATAAAATTGGCGATCACAAATATTTCCCATAGAATTACTTTAGACCCCTGAGAGTGATTGATAACTTGTACTTGTGATCCCGTTTCGAAATAAGGCCCAGATATGATTGTTTGACAGATGGATCTGTCTGACAAAAGAATTCAGATTTAAGTTTCCTATGATCTGTTGGTTGAATGTTACTCTGGAATCAATTTGTAAAAAATACAAAGGACTCTTATTCAAGAGGTTTTGTTTCAGCTATGGTAGTCTACCCTAATTTCATTTATATAGATATGAAACAAAATTAATATAAGCTAGTAGCATTGAACATTAACTATCCATTTGCTTGATTTGTTGCTACCAACAAAATAGCATACAAATATTAAATAATTGTGAGAACTTTAAGTCCATTTTATTATTTATTTTTTATAAATATAGTATTTAGACCAATTAGTTTTGAGGGGGTGCATATCAAAATCTCGCCCCGGGCGCCTACTAGCCTTGGGGCGGCCCTGACCAGCCCTATTGGACCACCGGCAGGGGGGGTTAAGAGGGATAAACCCCCCAAAAATGGGGTTTTTTACATAGAAAAATAAAAATAATCAATTTAGTATCTTGAATCATTGCTCTATGTCCATTGGTTACAGACATATTGAAAGTGGTAGACACAGTACGTTGTCCCAATGTTATCCTTTTGGGAAATAAGTAAAATTCTATATCTCGCTTATTTCTCAACATATCTTAATCAAACATTGTTTGTGGCTTCATCTAGATGAGATCAAATGCTTATTAATATCAAATCCCTGATATTTCCATTTTTATGACAGCAAACCTGCATACTCATTCCCCATGTTATTGTTATAGATCTTTCAAAAACATGTCACATCTCGCTGTTGGATCGAAATATATTCTTTTGTATTTTCAATTCGCTGACTTTGCAAGTCTGCTGCATCAGGGGTATTTTTTACTTTCTCCCCCCTATACATAGTATATGGAGAAAGTATTGTTTTAGTAAAAATTTTCAAATTTGAGTTTTTAGTGGATATATTTGTTTTAGTGCTCCCTGAATCCAAAAAAGTGGTTTTCGGCCTGGTGTCTGTCTGTCTGTGTGGATGTATGTATGTGTGCGTGTGGATGTAAACAAAGCTAGACACGATACCAGTGGTCCGATTTTCATGACATTTGGCATGTAGGTATAAAGCCGTGCTATATCCAGGCGTATTTTTCATTTTTTTGAATTTTTGATTTTTAAGGGTATTTACCCAATGAAAACCCATAAAAAATGACAAAAATCCAAATTTCTCAAAAATGGCTCTAACCATTCCGATAAAAATTTAATGGTTTTTAGTGCTTAGGATGACAAACACCACCCGCATGTCTGTAAAAATTCAGGTTCAGAAGTTATGGGGGTTTAAGTGTTAAAAAATTCATATTTTTAAAATTTCACAAAAACTGTAACTTTTAAAGAAAATATACTTGCAACCATTAAATTTGGCTTGAAAAACTAAATAATCTAGTATTTTTAATCATTAGTCTACGTCAACTAGTTTCAAAGATGATTGATATTTTAGTTTGGCGGTAAATGCAGTACGTTGTCCAGTGTTATTCTTATAGCAAATATTCAAAAACCGATATCTCCGTTATTTACTAACCGATTTTGATAAAATTTGGTAGATATTTGTGTGATAATTAATTATTAACTAGTGGATCTGAGCGCACGGAATCGTGCGCTACTCTAGCAGAGCGATAATTCAAATGGCGACCAATTTAAAACACAATCATGCTAACACGATCCGTCTTGAGGGTTATGTTTACTCAAATTAAGAAATAACAGCAATTAAATTATCCAGCTGATCAAAATGTAAACAATTATGTTCTTCATAAGGATAACATGGGAACTTTAAAAGCCAATGGGGCAGAGCCCAAGGGACTTTTTAAAAAATGTAAGGCCAGTTTGCAAATCTACGCGACACGCTCTTTCCAATGAGCCGTCAATGATCAAAATCGGTTAAGAAATGACGGAGGAGTTCATAAGACAAATTTTGTGTCTGTCATATTCTTTAGACCCTAAGCCTTTAGCAGATTAATACAGAGAAAGTAAAAGGAAAAAGGAATGGGTAGAAGAATAGGTTCAGCCAAGCTTAGACTGGGTGGGCAAAGATATATCATTATTTTGAAGGCATTGGCCCTCATCTAGGTTGCCAGTACACCCCCGCCCACACTGCCGTCAAGCCCAGCCTCCCATGGTGGGGAACTGAAGTTGACAATGAGAGACAGCTTCAACACTGCCTCCAATCGTGACAAATTCTGTTACTGTTCCCAGTAAATGGTACCTAAACCAGCAAAAGCCAGATAGGATCCCACTGGAGGGTGAGGGGTTACAGTATTACTGCACATATTACTTTACTTTGATTTCCTCTGAAGTTCATTGAAAATTAGCCAAAAAAAATTATCAATCCACATTAATAATATGTGAGGGGTTTTCTGTTCACAGTCATAAGTCATGAGCGGTTGGATGGATTTTAACGTTTGAGGTGTTAAACTAAAGGTATTTTCATTTAGATTTGCCAATTGTAAGAAATGGCTTGACCTAAGAACAGTGAAGTTTTGGAACAGTGGCGCTACCTGTCAACATTGGATGAAACTCAATTCACTTTGTAGTTTACCACTATGATGTTTATAATGAAGTGAAAGGAAAAGTCCATAAAATTTAATAATCATTACAAAACCTTCCCTATTATGAATTTTTAAAATACAACTAATCAATGGACATGGTTTGATTTAGTTTTGGAGACTGCAGCACTTACATAACCATAGATTGCAGCACTTACATAACCATTGATTGCAGCACAGATTATTTCCTGTGTGAAGCCGGTACACCATTTAGAGTTACCTATAAATTATGACCCGGATGCAGCAGGAGCTGCTTAAATGAAATATCAACAAACGATGGGTGTAGAATAGATAAACGACTTTGAAGCACTCCTAAAAAGTCAAGAATAAAAATCACGACTGTATTACAGGTAGTTTAAAAATTCAGTTAATCAAAGGCATACTGTTGAAATGACAAGAAATGACACACGTTGACAGGCAAGTAAAGAGGAAATCTATATCTGTCTAATGCGAAGTTATGATTTCAGGACGTCAAAACAATTTTGAAAAGGCAAAAAAGCAAGAGACGGATGCCCAAGGAGTGGCGTACGATTACCACAGCATCATGCACTACTCGGAGAATGCCTTCTCCAGGAACGGCCAGCCCACTATTGTGCCGAAGGTAAAGTACACTCTAGGGTAGGCCCACATCCATCATAATTAACAAGTATTAACCTCTCCCTACATCTATGTGGAATGTGCGTAGTCGACTGAATGTATTTAATTTGTTGACCAAACTAAAACAGATGGCACGACGTTAAGCATACCTAAGTTAAATAAATGTAAAATAAATAATGCTTTGCTACTCAAAAGACTTGCAGAGTTTCATGTTTGACAATGTTTTTTTTTCAGTCTAAAGGAGTGAAGCTGGGTCAAAGGGACAAGCTGAGTGAAAAAGATGTCAAGAAAATTCGCCACATGTACAAATGTCATTAATGCTAAAATAAATAAAAGTTCTGTTTGTACGATTTCCTTTTTACAATGATATCCTGAAGATGATATTATTAAACCTCAATATTGTAGGGATTTAATAAAAACAAAGACTATTATGAAACAGTTTATTCATCCGATTGAGGATCCTTGTTTACATTTACAATTTGGGTAACTTCCTGCTTATAGTGACAATATACAATATAAATAAAGCAGTATCACAGTGCAACTAAGACACAGTAACCTACCTGCTGACACAATAATTGAGGTCAGTACTAAACTATTTTAATAAAACTGGATAGAAAAACTATGTACTTGTCAGGTCTTTGTAGCTGTACTGATAAATGAGACAATCATTACTTGTTAAACCATAGGATTACATGGGGGATTGCGATTGATTTGTATACCTTCTCTAAGAAACGAAACCGAGACTGTGTGTGATCGCCGTACTTATCGACTATACAGAGTTAGGGAATGTGGTTTTCAGGATTTATTTCAAACTGTTCTTCATTGTATCTTGTCAGACTTAAAATAAAACTCATTTTTGTCACATTGCTGTCAAAACAGCTGTTTTCAATATGTGGCGTTACTGCAGGGCAAAAGTGGTTTTATTCTCCCTCGGGGTGAAAAGCGTCAGCTGGTGACGAGTTCAACAGCTGATTGTTTTGAACAGCAAAACAACATCAAAGCCATTTCAGGAGAGAACCTTTAGTGGTAAACATAGGTTATTCTTAGTTTTTTGAAGTAGTTAGCTTTAATTGTGAAATACAGAAAAGCCCCTCATACCCAGCCTAGGTTTTACCTCTCTTCAGTTTGTTTGGCCACTTCAGAGCCAATACCATAACGCAGACCTGTAGTTTCTCTGTTCAAGTGATGTGTTGTATTGACAGGTTAACAACAAGTTAACTTTTATTTGCAAACCCAAAAAAGATACTTAAACAATACATTGGACTTTATTAATTAGGTTTAAATTGACATTTTTATAATATATTGGTTTATCTGACTAAGTTTAGTCCTATGTTGGCCGGATATGAGGGGTACTAATTAACAAAATATATAGTTCATCACATGGGCTTAAACTTATGCTGCTTTTTGCAACTCGATCAATTTTCTTTTTGATATCGATAATTATGAAAGCAAAATCTTACCTCTAATGAAAAATGTCACTTTGGCCTTAGTGATAAAGTATACTTTTTTCTAATCTTTTAATATTGGAAGAGAATACCTTAGTCAGACTATCATCCACAATAGTCATTAACTGGCTAAATTGCATAACCAGTTAATTACCTTATTGTTTGAAAAATTACATTTTAATTTATTTAATGGCATGATTAAGATTAATTATTCCAGAGCTTGCTTTACAGGCACTGTGTTGATTGTACTTTAACGCACAGATTAAAGAAGACTTCTGCAATAGAAAATTACAAATCAAGCTGAATCTGTTGGAAACTTGTCAGAACTAATAGCCAAGTAACAAAGAAGAAAGTAAAATAAAATGCTCATTAACACAGCATGTTAGTACAGACCAATCTAAAAATCATGACAGCTATGTTCATGACAGTTATGGTCATTGGACCTTGTCCTTAACAAACATGAGCAACAACTTTTAACTTGAAAGGTAAACATATGGATGATTAAGTCTTTGGATGGAGCTTTCATATTCCTGCTGGATACTTATTAATTTGTTAATCATTATAAAGCTTAAAAACAATAAAAAAGACAACGAAACAAGCAGATGATGAATGGGTCACTAGTCTCATGCAAAATTCTCATGGCAAAACGCTCATAGGAGTAGGAGCAGGTCTATATAAAAGGATATTTGTTATAGGTTTTTGATGAAAATTTTAGATTTTCCAGTCAATGTTACAAGCTACAGTAATAAACTAAACAGTAACAAGAGTAAGTTCAAAGTTGGCCACATTAAATTAAATTAGTGAACATAGAAAAGTTTAGGCTTAGCTATTAATTTTTTACTGCCAACAATTGAAATTTAGAACAAAAATAACTAAATTAAAAGTCAAGTACTGGTAGGTCTGTCAAGTTTTTTAAACAAGCTAGCTGATCCTGGGCTCCTTTGACATAATGTTTAAAAATCAGCTGGCCTGTTTAAATGCTTGACCTTGGCCCGCCAGTTCTATTGGACTTCACTTTTTTTTAGTAAGTGCCGGTATATCCTTGGTAGCAATATGGGTCTGTTTAAAGGTTATGTTCTATCCAGATTTATCTCACAGTGACAAAGTTTGTAAACACTTTACAGAAAGCATAAGAATGATGTACTTATCTTCTAATCAAACTACTTTTGATTTTGGAGATATTTGCTAGTTCTGGAATTGACAAGAAACATAAAAAAGTTCGAAATTTACTTGCATAAAAATGAAAACTATTAATATCTAAATCATACCATGTATTTTATTTTATAAACTGAACTAAAATAGTGTTTTACATCCATTACAGTAATATCCTGGAGACAATTTTTTTTTATAATTCTTAAAGTTTATTCTTTAATCCATAAGGTCCCTGTAAACAATTAACCACATATCTTCTATAACTTGTTCGACACAGAGATTATGTACGTAGGGTGTCTACCAGATTAAACACATGAAAGTCCCGACACTTTCTGCAAATTCCTCCAACCAAGTAAAAAATAAAAAGTATCAGCAAACTGACACATACTTTCACCCTTAAAGCCATTTAAAGCAAGAAAATCTACGATAAAATAAAAAAAAATTCAGTTATCTCACAAATACATACCAATTTTCATCAAAATCAGTTACAAAGCAATGGAGTTATCGTTTCTTAAATATTTGCCATAAGAGTAACATTAGACAAAGAACTGTGTTTACCGCCAAACAAAATATAAATAATCTCCGCAACAAGCTGATGTACACTTATAATTATTTTTCAAACTCCAAGTCATGATTATCTCACCAGAAGCAAAGAATGTGCAGGAATTCAAATGCCAAAACTAAGTAAAACTTTTTCAACAACTAATTCATTTTATATATCTCACGTCCTGTACAAAAATCTTCCAAACTCATTAAAAAACATGGATTTATCTTTTTCAGTCTTTAAAGTAAAAATCAATAACTGGCTACACACGATTGGAAGAGAACATTCAGATAATTTAATCACTTCTTTATATAGACGATAACGAACCGATATGCTGTGAATGCTTGAATTTGTGAGTGAATGGGATGAGTTTGCGGGTATGCGAGGTTTGCTGTGTGTGTGTGTGTGTGTGTGTGTGTGTGTGTGTGTGTGTGTGTGTGTGTGTGTGTGTGCGTGCGTGCGTGCGTGCGTGCGTGCGTGCGTGCGTGCGTGCGTGCGTGTGTGTGTGTGTGTGTGTGTGTGTACGCGCGCGCGCGAGCGTGAGCATTGGTGAGTGTGCGGAGTGAGTCGGGTCCGTTTGTCCACTGGCGGGGTGGGGGCGGGGGGGGTCCATACATACCTTTGTCCGTCTGTCTGTCCTTATCAAGTTGCACCGTGAATACAAAATAACAAGAGCTGTTTTCTACACTGTTGTCAAAATATAGTTGCCTTGTTAAAAAAAATCATTCTTCATTATTTTTGTTTTAACTTTGAGATGTGATTTCCATTACTTTTTATGCTTTCTTTAAATTCTCAGCTCAAAAATTATTTTTATAAAAAACCTAAGCATAATAACGACACACTCTCTCACGCACGGGCTGTAATGCGTATGTGAGAGAAATTTCTTATGTATAATAGCCAAGTCAATTTAATTTATTTGTAAATATTTGATTTGTAAAAAATGTGCGCTATGACTGATACTTGTATTGTAAATATTTTCCGAAATAAAGCTGATTTTGATTTAATTTATTTATTTTTACCATTTTTTAAAATTTATTTATTTTTTAACAGTGATGTAAGATACCGGATTATTTTTTAAGTCAAATTCAATTGCTTTAAATATACTTAGATTAATCATAAAAATTGTAGTTTTAGTTGACAAATTTAAATTTGTAACACTTAAATCTTCATAAATTTTAAGACCTAAATAGTCAGTGTACAAAGTTTCAGTTATTTACCTACAAGGGAAGTTGGAGGATTAGCGATGAGTGAGTCAAGGCTTTGTCTTTTATATTTACAGACAGATGAACTACATTGAAAATAAATTTAGATTTTAATCTTTGGACAAATCAAGGCATTTTTATGATTAATTGTTCTTTTAGCGAATTTCCCCTATTGGGAAGAAGCTATTACTGTAGGTCTCATGGTAAGACCTAAGCCCAAGACCATAATAACTTTTCGTTTTGGGGCCCCCAGAAGCAAAAAACACCATTTGTTCAAATTTCTAGGTGTATATATATATATATATATATATATATATATATATATATTTATATGTGTCTGTAAGCACGATAGCGCTCGCAAAAATGGTCCGATCGAAATGAAATTTGGCACAGGCGTGTAAAGTAGTAATTATTCGGACAAGTTCGTGAACCAGCCCGATCGGACTACCGGAAGGGGGGTAAAGCGGGGTAAACCCCCAAAAATGGTTTTTTTAAGTTTTTTACATAGAAAAATAAAATTTCTCAAATTTTGGTTTAATTTGAAAAAATAAATTTATCAAAATAAATTTGTAAGTGAACTTTTAAGTATTATCAAAATAAAGTTTTAAAATTTATCAAAATACTAAACAATTTAGTATTTTGAATCATTGCTCTATGTCCATTGGTTACAGAGATACTGAAAGTGGTAAACACAGTACATTGTCCCAATGTTAACCTTAAGTAAAATTTTATATCTCTCGCTTATTTCTCAACATATCTTAATGAAACTTGGTTTGTGGCTTCATATAGATGAGATCTGATGTATTATAGTATAAAAACCCGAATATTACAGTTTTTATGGCAGCAAACCTGCTTACTCATTCCCCATGTTAGACTTATGGAGCTTAAAAATGTGTCAAATCTCGCTATATTGGCTTGAAATATGTACTTTGCAATTGAAATTCGCTGAGTATGCAGGTCTGCTGCAGCGGGGGTATTTCTTGATTACCAGCGAAAGTAACAAGTATTTTCTAAAAAGATCAGGTATGGTCACTTACACATTTTATGAAATCATTTCCATCTTCATGGGGAATTAACAAGAAAATACTATATAATTGGGTACTGTAACAAAACTGTATTTTTAAAATAAGACATATATCACAATAAATTTTTTGTGATTAGGTTTTCAAAGTGCTCTTAAAACCATTTCTTAGGCCAGTCAATCTATTATTAGGTTGGTCATTCAATTGCCATCAGGTGGGTTTGGGGGTTTTATACACTGTCCTAGTTTATCCTTTTTTATTCAGTAGTGGCATACTCATTACAAAGATGTATATTTTATATGTATTTTTTGATTCATCATAAAATACACGAACTCAGCACCTAGTTTTACTTGCATACAACTAACAATACTTTTTATGACAAAAAAATTGTTCTTTGAAATTAATGGATTGAAAATAATACGACAGTTCAGCTTATACACAACAGACAAAAGTCCAAAATATATAATATACATATGTTTCCTGAATTTTTTATTTTTTTTATTTTTTATTTTACCCTATTGTGAAGCTTGAGTTTAGCCCTGGACAGTGAGTTCTTAGTTGCTAAACTAATTGAAATTGGTATATAAAATCAACCACCCAAAAGTTTTCAAATGTAAAAAAATTAACTTTGGGTTGATATTACTATTTTAAATACCATTTTCAATAATCACTAGGATAAACTGGACATGGATAGAATATTGTTCTTCTCCTGATAAATGCAATGTTGCAACAACTTACCCTAAATGACTTGAAAGTTTTATGTTTTAGAGAGGAATATTAATGCAGATGCCTCCTTGTCCTCTATTTCAATGAAGTGAAATTTGCTATTATGCGATTAAAATCATTATTAAATTCAATGAGTCTAAATTATTAAATTTAGAGGCTACAGACATTTTAATTGTACTTAAGTGCAATAAAAAGCACACAACACTCACAAAGAATGGCACAAAGGCATTTAATCAGAAAAGATTTTCTTTTTTGTGGCCAGTGACCACTTTGTACACTACAAGAAAAAAGCCATGTAAGTACATGTGGTATATAGACTTATTTTCAAGGTGAGTCTGCTTTCCTCTAATTTTTATTACCAACTCTTCACAATGTCAAATTTAAAAACTTAATAGTGATTTAGGAAAAAATTGGTTTCCTATTTTAAATGCATTTATTTGACCATTGGAAACAAATGTTTTTAGATTTGTGGTGAATAATTCATCTGCAAGATTCAGTTCAAAAATTTCAAATTATCTTAAACCATATTGGTATTTCAATTTAAATTAGATTAATCTTAATAATGTTAAAAAATATATGAACCTCATCTGAAGATTTCAAAATACTGAAGTTTAAAATTGTAATACTTTGGAAAATCAAATGTTCTGACTACCATCTGCTAACATATTTTAAAATATACATACTTATCCTAATATTAAACATTAGAAAAAAACCCAAAGATACAGTAGACTCTTGAAAAAATCTTTACTAATCTTGAAAATCTTCACTTCTGATCCGGAGTCTTAAGAGTCCAGATTTGGCTGTACATCAACTATAGGTCAAGTGAAACGCTTGAAGATTCTTTCACATCAACTTCAGGTACTGTGATGCATGTAATACAATGTGGGTTACAATTAAGTAGATAAATACAGTAAACATCAGATTTTCTGGACTCAAATTATCCTGATCCCGGTTATTCGCATCAGCCACAGAAAAAAAGGTTTTTCAACTTAGGGTTGGATAGGAGAATCAGCAGGTTTACCTGGTGGTTAAAACTCATGATAAACATACAAATTATTCAAATTATGCAAAACACAAAATAAAATGTGAATTTTTAAAGCTACTGGCTTCTTCAGGTAGGAGGCAAACTACCTCCTATCCAAAAAAAGCCAGTGAATTAAAAAATTCATGTTTCGTTTTTGTGTTTTTTATCTTCTGTGTGCTTTTCAGCAGTTTTAACCACCAGATAAGACTGCTGAATCTCCTATCCAACCCTGATATCTTACAATTCAGGTCAGAGCCCAAACATCACCAAAATGTTTTTCAATTCAGAATTTTAATTAAATAATACTGGTTTAAGACTGGGACACAGAATCGGCTATTGGCTGCATATTTTAACAGGTACATATACCTATACATTAAATTACCATTTTTTTGCAATGTTTGATCATGAAGTTTGCTATGTTTGCTTAAATTTGTTAAAGCTAAGCCCCTGCAATACTTTGCAGTGAATAGCATGTTGTGAATAACAGTCTTGATACGATGGTTGAAGCATCATTAAAACAGGGACTAGGTTCCCGATAGCTATATACATTACATAACAACAACCTCGGACTATTCAGTTTTTTCCCGCATCAGAGTCCCGCCACATTAATCCAGATAAAGCAATGTGTACAATATTTTTGCTTTGCAGTAAACGAATATTAGCGCAGCATGTTAGACGAATATCATTGTGGCGTGATAGAAGAAAATTATCGCAGCATGTTAAACAAATACCATTGCTTTGCTGTAAAGGATACAGTTCTTGTGTCGGGGTAAACGGATATGGTTGCGTCATTTGGCATAACACAGAGCTTTTTCATACAGTCTACAGCCAGGCTGAATATTTAAATAATGATCACTCAAATACTTACGCAAACCAAATGAGGTAATGTCTTATAAAATAAAATAAAATAATATATGTTCTTGATTTTTGCCGTTTTTACTGTGGTTTGGGTTTTGGCAAAATGGATTTATGAGAGTCTACTTTAGATTAGGGAATTGGATTATTTTCAGTACTGTGTAAAGGGTACTTTAGAGCCACAATGAAAACTATTAGAAAAATAATATTTGATAGATCTTTTGAGGTTACAATGATATTCCATTAGATTCCTACTTTTCTGATAACTATCACTATGAGTATAACGTATCATGGCTTTTTTCATTGTTAAAACCACTAATTACCTATTATTTTTATCACTACTTAAAATTCATATTTAAAACTGATAATAAAAACAATAACATGAGTAATAATAATTTATATAATTCTCATCAAGAAGTCAAGACTTATTCTCCAAATAAATGTAAAAATTCATTAGATTTATAACTATCAAACAATTTCAATTTTAAACTAGAAATTGACACATAATATTTTTCTAGGTAAATAAAATACCCGATCGACTGATTAAAAATACACAATTAATATCAACTTTCTTACAATAAGGAACTACAGTATTCGCAAAACAACCAGTTTGTTAAATAATTTAATACAAAAATAAAATTCGAACAATATGCTAAGCATATGTACACCGAGGTGCGGGTTTTGTTCGGTTCTATACAACACAGGAATTTACAGTTTGTGTGGAGCGGGGGTGGCGCGGGGACGGGAGTGCTAGGGGGGGAGGCTGGCAGGGTGGCGGCGCGGGGGCTCGGCGCAGCGCGCGACCAGGTCCGCGTACGGCTTGTTGTGGAGGAAGCAGATGATGACGACCGTCATGTTGTCGCAGCCGAGGCCACCCATCTGACAGTCGGGCGCGAGACACCGCGTCATCAGGTCCTCGCAGATGCTCTCCGGCTCCATCCCAGTGCCCACCCTCATCCGCACAAAGTCCGACACCTCCTGTACACACACACACAACACTCAGTACACCTAGCTACAACCCTGGCCTACAGTCGGGCGCGAGACACCGCGTCATCAGGTCCTCGCAGATGCTCTCCGGCTCCATCCCAGTGCCCACCCTCATCCGCACAAAGTCCGACACCTCCTGTACACACACACACAACACTCAGTACACCTAGCTACAACCCTGGCCTACAGTCGGGGGCGAGACACCGTGTCATCAGGTCCTCACAGATGCTCTCCGGCTCCATCCCAGTGCCCACCCTCATCCACACAAAGTCCGACACCTCCTGTACACACACACACAACACTCAGTACACCTAGCTACAACCCTGGCCTACAGTCGGGGGCGAGACACCGTGTCATCAGGTCCTCACAGATGCTCTCCGGCTCCATCCCAGTGCCCACCCTCATCCACACAAAGTCCGACACCTCCTGTACACACACACACAACACTCAGTACACCTAGCTACAACCCTGGCCTACAGTCGGGGGCGAGACACCGCATCATCAGGTCCTCACAGATGCTCTCCGGCTCCATCCCAGTGCCCACCCTCATCCACACAAAGTCCGACACCTCCTGCACACACACAACCACTCCAGTACAATCCTGACCTACAGCTCTTCCTGAAAAATTTTAATGTGATATTTGCCATATTTGTCAATATCTGTTGGACTGACCCTTTCTCAGTACTATTTCATGTTTACTAGTTCATCCAATTACTATAAAATATTTCAGTGTCATAAAATTGATAAACAAAAACTTGTTTAATAGGTACTCCATGCAACCTACTGCACACACTGTATTTTCCCTAGATGACTGTACTTTGCAAACAGCTGTTATGATTACTTTATTTGTTTACACGTTCCTTGTTTATTTCGTTGCTAACATGACAACTCATAAGGCCCATGTTGAAATTTTACATTATTAAAATTCATTTAACAATTTTAGGAGATTTTCTCTAGCCAAGTAATCTGCAAACAACACTTTTTTAATGATAAATTACTTTTTTTCCAGACTTTGAAACCCTCTTTTGGAGCAGTCTTTGAGATAATTGTGCAAGCACACAAACAAGCAATCACTGCTCATATAAAAGTATAGGATTAATGTTTTTGAGTCTGGTGATGTTTCCGATAGCCTATAATCCCTTTGAGACTCATTTATTCATTGGCATTTTGCATAACCCCACTACTCGTAACAAAACATGACCAGGTTGAAATCAAATAAAAAGGATTGCTAAATTATTGACAATAAGCTCAATTGGCATCGTTAAAAATCTGTTTGATTTACAAATAAAAATCAATAAGAAATATTCCTAAAAATTACTCCAGACTTTCAAATTACGTTGTTTTGTCACAATGAACAAAAACAAATTTGACCTTAAACCATCTATCAAAATTGTTCATAGCCGCAGGTATAAAATAAAATAATATATGTTCTTGATTTTTGCCGTTTTTACTGGGGTTTGGGTTTTGGCAAAATGGATTTATGAGAGTCTACATCATACACAGTTTACATTATACAGCTGAGAAAAAAAAATACTTGCAGAATTGAAATTCATACCTAAATGACCTTGAGGAAGCACATATTATGAACGGAACCTTTTCACAAAATCAAATAAAATCTCACAATAAGGCCTTGTATAATTTTTACCTATTGGAAAAAAGGCAGTCCATACCTCATTGGTCATAACATCCCAGATCCCATCACACGCCATCACAACGAACTCCCAGTCTGGGGTGACGTCTCTCACCATCACGTCAGGAAATGCTGCAATAACAGTGCAAATTACACTCCCGAGTCTCCAGGACCTGGTTTTTCAACCTGACTCAAGACTATCTAAGGCAGCACCAGGCTGGAATATTTGTGATTATTTTCAATCAAAACACATAAATTAATGAGTGAATCGAGTATATAAAATTAACTCGCTTCGCTCGCTGGGGGCTCCGCCCCCAGGCCCCCGTTTGTGTTCCCTGCAGTTGAACAATACCCTATATTGAAGGACCCCAATAGGGCGTTAATTGCCAGCGTTGAGATAATTTTAAGCTGAAGATTTTGTGTACGTACTTCAAAGAAAACTGATGAAGAACCTATGAATTTTCAACGGATGCTGTAAGGGTTGGTGAAAATTATGTATATTTATATTCGAATGTTATCGATGAGAACTAGTTAAGTTGGATGTGAGAAGAGAGCCTATGTATGTGTTTTAATTAGTGCTGTCGGTGATTAAAGATTTTGATTATGTTTTTATTGGGATGAATTTTGAGGAATGCAGATGGGTTTTTGAAATTATTTTTGAAATATATTGTTAAGATGAAATGACTTAGGAAAGTTGGATTTCAATAACGAATAACGTTTGTATTAAGGAAGAATTAATGCAATTTTATTTCCTTGTCAGTTTACCTGGCAATAATTTATAGTAGGCGTATCCAGTTTCGCCAAAAGGGGAGGTCAGGAAACGTAGAAACGATGTATTAACAACACTATAAAAACAAAATAGATATCAAATAAATGGGGAGTTTGTTTTAAGGCAGGCCCCCTTGCCTCTGCCTGTGAAAAGGTTAAAAATCAGATCTATTTACACCAACGAAAAAAAATTAATGGGGTGTTTGACGAAGCCTTAATTGTTGCCCTCTCCCTTGCCTCTGCCGTAAACAATTAAAACAGAAACATTAACATAATTTTAAACAACTATGTACAACACCGGGGACTTTTTTTAAGCAGACCCCCTATCGTACTGCGTGAATAGTCTAATTACAACGAGGAGGTTTCATCATCTCGCAGATCCCCTAGCCTACTGAGGACGTATTTATCAGTATTAAAGAAGGAGGTCGTTAAAGACTATGTTCTTCACATGGGCGCACAGAAATTGCGCCGCAAAATCCAGGTAGACACCGAAATTGCGCCGTGACTCTAAATCTTGTCCCAGGGGTAGACCGATATTGCGCCGCAGCCCTTCCCTAGAATCACATGAGGGAGGCAAGCGCTGACTCCTCGCCTCGCCTTCGAAGTCGGATGACAGGAATTCCTTAAAAACCCTTCGTTATCGCCCCTTGGAGGGAAGTGGCGAGTGAGCAACGGAGTCAGGCTAAATTAGAAAATTCATACAGATGGTTTACTTTAATGGCTGATATGGAGGAGTTATACAAGAATTCAAGATTGGTTCTTCGGACAAAAATACTTCTACTGGTATCTTCTTTACACCTGCCAAGTGGATATAAGCTGTATCAAAAAGTGCAATGTTTTTACGTTAACCCAACGTACTAACTCTTGATTTCACTTGATTAACCGCCGTACTGTTTGATTTCTATTTCCGGTAACTAATTAATTTATCAACTATATCGTTCAATTTATTTTATATGGTGCTGGAATATAGCAAGTGAACGAATGTAATCAAAAACCTGCCTCTGATCATCAGACAGTTTGTATCAGGTAGTAAATCTACATTTTTGTATCAGGTAGTAAGACATTGAGCAATTCGATTTTGAATTGCCCCCGTTGCAGCAGACCTGCATACTCGGCGAATTTCAAATGCAAAACAACATATTCAATCCAACATAGCGAGATTTGACATGTTTTAGTAAGCTCCATATGAATAAACTACACTTTAAGGCAAGAATGAAAAGAATTGTGGTTCTAGATTGTTTCGGTTATATATTTTATAAAAATATAGCAGGATAATTCAAAAAGTATAATATAGCAAGTGAACGAATGTAATCAAAAACCTGCCTCTGATCATCAGACAGTTTGACTACCCACTCCTCAACCAACGCTCTTCGTTGATATTCACCATAGATGAGCAGTTCCCTACCCAACTCAGTAGTGTCTTCTTCCATATCAGGGAGATCGTGATTGGATAAACAGGAACCCTGACGGCGTAAACTACGATCAATTTCGACGAGGGCAAGATGGTAGGCCAGCTTTGGATCATGGAGATTCCTTTCAATGTGATCCTCGCAAACTAGTTCTCTGAACTAGTCCCACAAGATTGCTCCAGGAGCCCCCATGTTACAAAGGAGAACAAAGAAAGAGCGGAGTCTCGGGCCTGTCATGAATTGCGCAGCATCTTGCAACGCGTAGTCGTACTCATCTTTGTCTTCGACCAAACCGAGTTTCCGTGCGAGTTCCTGGAATGTGCGGACAGTTGGGACCACCAAGTGACAGAAGATCGAGATAACCACGACAAGGAACAAACATAAGTAGGACACGAATGTAGTATCGTTCGGCCCGATTTGGAGAAACCCAAAACATTCATATTTTATTTATGATTTATTGTTATATATTTCCTGTTAAACGAATTTGGCAAATGCCTAACTTCAGAGAGTTTCGGGTTTTCAAACGAAAAATCTTAACCCTCTCAAGGGAGCCGTCAGGATTACGCTGCGAGTACCGCTGAACGTCTTCCCTGTTTTTTCAGGGTTTATACAAGTCTACATTTTTGTATCAGGTGGAAAGACATTGAGCAATTCGATTTTGAATTGCCCCCGTTGCAGCAGACCTGCATACTCGGCGAATTTCAAATGCAAAACACATGTTTTAGTAAGCTCCATAAGAATAAACTACACTTTAAGGCAAGAATGAAAAGAATTGTGGATCTAGACTGTTTCGGTTATATATTTTATAAAAATATAGCAGGATAATTCAAAAAGTATAACAATAAAGTATTTAATTTAACAATGCCTATATTGCTAAACTGCTAATACTGCATTACCGACTTAGTTAGAAGATTCAGAAGTTATAAATTCTACTGTAAGATACGGTATGATGGTAAGGAAGATTATCGAGAGCCTATAAGGCTAGATTAAAGAAAGATTTTTAACTTTATATGCATTTTCATGCTAAGAACTAGTTATTTTATTGGTGATTTGTAATATATATGCTGTAGAGATGATGTGTAGCACATTTCAGGCCTCTACATTTAATATCAAGCCAACTGAAGCTGGAATAACGAAGGGGAATCTTCGAAAATTTCAAGTTCTAGAGCTATCTAAGGGTGAAGGAGACGAGATAGGGCAAAAAGTCATAGGACCAAAGTTGTAAATCGTGAAAAATCCGTGGCACATGGTGCAGTCTGTTTTCCGATAGGACCATCCGTTCGGCCACTAGAGCTCCAAATAACTTTATTTCAAAAAGCTTTTTTAGCGATTTTTTAATAATTTTTTGAGGGGGTTAAAATTAAAAATTGCGAGTTCTGATAATTTTTCCCATATGTTCAGGCAATAAGGGAAGTGCGTGCAAAATTTCAAGTCTGTAGGTCATCGGGAAGTGGAAAACAGTTCGTATACCTGAGTTACACCAGCGGTTGTATATATATTAGAAACATACAGTATATACTGCTAACTCATTTAAGTAAATGCTGCAAATAAACAGAAATAAACAAATTATGGTAATGATATTCTTTTTAATCAATGTATTCAATATATATATATATATATAAATATATGTATATATATTTATATATATGTATATATATTGAACAGAACAGAGATAACGGAGAACCTTCGAAAAAGGGATTAAACAGAAGAAGCTGAATTAAAATAAACTGTTTAAAAGCTAGGATTTTGGGAGTTCTTGGAATAGTTGCTACGGTTACCATTTTAAATAGCTACTATGGTTACTATCAGAATAAAAAAAAAATCAGAATGGGCAGCTAAGAAAACCTTAAGAATACGACAAGAAGAAAATAATATCCTGGGCAAAGCCGGAATCCCTACACCCAATATCGAAACCCAACCACCATAGTGCACATCATGAGAATCCACGCTTTAATTTGATACCAAGATCATGGGTCTACGACGCGTAGTTTTGGCTGTAGCACTAAATATACCAACACACAACTCTTCTTTTATATATATATATATATATATATATATATATATATATTGATTTTAATTTTAGCCCTACTAAGTTGGTTTATTTTGAACGAGAAAACAATGGTAGAGAAAGTTTGGAAGTATTAAACAATAAATTTGAACAAATTGAAGAGTTCAAGTACCTTGGTGCAAAAGTAAACTCAAAAAGAGGTGAATTAGTAGAAATTCAGAATAGAATAAATATGGCAAATAGCAACATGTAATCATTAAACAGCATTTCAAAATCAAAATTAGTGTCACACAAAACAAAATTAAGAGTTTACAAGACTAATCCTTCATTATGGAGCTGAGACATGGGTTATAAATAAACAAACAGAAAAGAAATTGGTTCAGTTTGAAAATAAAATTTTGAGGAACATACACAGACCTGTCAGAGAGGGAGACGGATGGAAATATAGGCTTAATCAAGAAATGAGAGGAAAGTTCCAGTCCCCAGACACAGTAGGAGAAGCAAAGAGCAGAGGACTAAGGTAAAAAGGCCATGTAATAAGGAGGGAAGATGAAAGACTAATTAAGAAGTTTGGAGGCAAAACCCAGCTGGAAAAAGAGCCAAAAATTGCTGGAAGGGCCAGGTGGACAAGGGAAAGATTTGCACAAATTGAGAGCAAGGCAAGAAGATTCAGAAGACAGGGAGCCTACAAACACCTTTAGGCTACCAATAATGAGAAATAACAAGCATCTGATAAGGTGTCCTGGCAATTAAACAAGCAAGTAAACATGTTTAAAATTATATTAATTTCAAATGATTCAGTTGGTCCATAAAGTCATAACTCACCTGTGACAATCTGTTCTTCAGCCTTTTTCTTCTCATTTTTCTTGAAGACAAAGTCACCAAGAGCACGAGACAAGGCAAGGTTGCCATTAACTCTGTTAAGTTCGACCCAGCCACCGGCCGCATTTATCCGCTTGGCTTCGTCTTCATTGCTCGGCTTGTGATCGAATGACAGAGGGCTGACTACCCCGCCGATACAAGCGATCGCTCGTGAGTCCCCTACATTCGCCTGTGAACATCCAAGTCACAGGTAAAACTAAGTGTCATCATAACACTTACATGTTTACTTGTCTTTCTTGGAAACAAAACTTTTTGCTACCATAAGAACCTAATTTCTGTTTTTCTACATGATTTTTTCAATCAGAACAGTCAGAACTACGAGGTACAGTCAAAAAGTTCCCGGAATGAATATTTGTAGACATATAGCGTGATCGCTAGCAGGAAACTTGACTTTCAGTAGTTGGTACGACTCCTGGGAAGGGAATATTGGTGGTGGTGGCATAGCTGACTTTCCATAGTGCAGCATTGGAAAGCACTTTTCGAGAACCTGCAAGTCGACGTTGTCGGATTTTTTAATAATGGCATATCATGAACAGCGCATTGGGTGATGCTGATGAAGAAAATATTGGGGGATTTCTTCATCGCCTCTTCTCCATAAGAATTAACAACTCAAGAGTCTCACTGGGTGATTTTTAAAGTAAAACAAGAACAATGTTCGAGTGCTGTTCATAAAATGCCATTTTTCAAAAATCCGACAACGTAGACTTGCAGGTACACGAAAAGCGCTTTCCAATGCTGCACTACGGCAAGTCAGCTATGCCACCACTACCGATATGCTCTCTCAAGGAGTCGTACCAACTACTGCAAGGCAAATTTACCGCTGGCAATCACGCTATATGTCTACAAGAATTCATTCCGGGAACTTTTTGACTGTACCTCGTATAAATTAACATTCAAATAATCTTTTTGTGATAAGATCTTCAACACTAAGTTGATTATAACAATGCTACTGATTTTGGAATATGTAATGTTTTTGTACTCGACATCATCAATTTATGTTAAGGGTTGACCCAAGGGGGGGGGGGGTGTCATGACCTTCCCCCAGGATCAGAAATGTGCAATTTGTAACTGCAAACAATTGAGAAAGAAAGAAATTCAATAAAGACAATTGTAAAAAACAGTGGGTTCCAGCCAAGAACCATCAAAGGGATTGCACAAAGAGAGTAAAATCAAGAATTAAGAGCGACTTAGTGAAACCCGAATAAAGACACAAAAAATCGCAGACTCAAGAAATATGGAGTTTCTATAGCATCCAGGACACAGAACACTGTTGGAAAAATTCCACACCCAAGAATTGAAGAATGCAACCAATTTGATATTGCCGGAATATACAAAATTAGTTACAACTAGATGTTACCTGTGGCTTCGCCCACGCTCAAAATTTGAAATTAGCTGGTATTGCTCATGCTGCGCTGTTTTTTTGTATTTGGTAATTGGAATTGGGTTTATTTGTTTAAATTAGTCAGCTTGGATGGATAAGTTGTTACTGCTGACTTACATAACATGACAAACATTGTTTATTTGCATCAATGATGACAAACAAAGGTCACAAACTTTCACATTTATAATATTAGTGATTGTGATGAATTACAGGCCAAAAAGTCAATGTTGTAAAAACATTCAAGAACCATTAACCTGGAAAAACAAGAAGCTGGAAAGACTTTATCTCAACCAAATACCTGTTAAAAGACAGCCATAACATAGGAAATCTACAACAAAATCTCAAGATAATGTGTTGTAAAAAGGGAAATGTAATGAATGCATGGAAGGAATTGTATAAATTTTAACAAAATTGTAAAGACAGAGACAAACTGATTATCATTATTCTAAAATGTTTATGGCGAAATAAGTAAGTTATGTAATTTAAGGAGAATGTCCTAAATTACTTCAGGTGGACTTACACAGTACAGTTTATTGTTCTTGATGATGATTGAGATGGCAGTGGTTCCTGCAAGCTCGTCTTTGAGAGATTCCTCTTCTTGCATTGCTGCATCTAATGCGAGGAATCCCTGAAACCACAATCCTCACTTAAAGAAACAGGAAATAAGATTAAACTGAAAATTTTTATCTTATGAAAAAATCTACATAACCATTTTTAATAGGTAGGTACTGTATTAAAATAAATGTTTGGTATACTTACTTGCTGTAATGCTTCCACAATACTATTTTCATTTTGGTACTCTGGCCTCTTGACTATATATTTGTGTAGATGTCTCCCCGCATATTGCGCTATCTTAGCACCTGTTAAAAAAATACATTAACAATTTAATAACGTCGTTATAATAAATAATATGCAAAAATCATGGTAACTAGGTTTTTCCTCAATATTTATTCTGAAAACATCATAGCTGTATCAAAAAAGACAATTAGCCAGATTGATTTTATTACCTGTCAGAGATTCTAGACCCAAAGTTAAAGAACCAATGTTTTTATTTGAAATAGTGAGTAGAAAAACAAAAATTGTAAGTCAACTTTCACAATTAAATGAATCTGGTTATCTGGCTTTATCATTACACAATTAATGGCTGCAATTAATTGGTATAGAATCTCATAGATCCACCTCTCAAAACTTCAGATCGAAAATAAATTAACCATCTATAAAAAAAGGTAAATAGGTATATTTGAGTAAAATGCCTGGGCAAGGATTGTCACAGAACTTTTGAAATCTTTTTCATTGATTTTTACAGACAAATCTGAGACATTTTACCAGACTATTTGGAGTAGCAAGTTTTTAAAGTTCAACCTCCAGTACCCCGTTATTAATTTTGTGCTATTTTTATTTAATGAAACTAAGTTAATATACACTATCAACCCACACAGTACTGTTAAAATAGAATCAAAGAAAATATTGATACATGTTTTTAAACAAATTTTTACAGAGTAATTGAATTTGTGTTTATGTACTTGACTTCTAGACCTGTCATAGACGGGATTTTAACGCGAGGACCAAAATTTTGAAATCTGGTGTCCTATTAAAACTGAATTAAATTTTTAAAAAATGGCCGCTTTTATTAGATTGCAAAATAATTTATTTACGTTTACATGTGTTAACCAAACAGTTTCTTAGAGGGTTAATTATTTTGTAATTCACAATAATATCAAGGGTTTGGTTAACCTTACTCCAATAAGTTACTGCCAGCACCAACTGGAGAAAACAGACCTAACCCATGCAATACTAACCTAGTCCAACTTCCATTAGATGGCTAATTGGATGACCTTCAAAATACCAAGTAAAAAGTAAGAACACAAACTCAGTAGGCTACCACACTGAGAGATAGAGAGAAAAAGGCAACCAATAGTGATTTGGTTTTTATTTTGATAAGTTAATTATCAAGTTATTATAAACAGCAATTCCACGAGTAACGGGTGTTACACCAGACAACAAAAAATTCAAGTTTTTACATCAAGACAATTTTTTTTATGTATCAATCATGCCTGAGGATACTTAATATCTAACTCTTTAAGAGTATCATAGAGTAAGATTGTTACTAGCAAACTAACCATGAAAAATAGTGCAAAAAATAGGGTAACGGGTGTTACAGTAAATGACCCTGCTATTTGAGGTATCAGTGATTCTCTTCAAAACTCTGTGAATTGAAATAAGGTAGAATTTTGAAAAAAGTTACATAACAATTTTAAATTCCAGGCTTTAAATTGATGTATAAAAATATTTAATTCAAACATTATTCTCAGATTTATGAGCAAATATTTCTGGTAACGGGTGTTACAGTAATAGTAACGGGTGTTACGTGTGTGAAAAAACCATGTATATTTCCCAAGATAATGAGTTTTGGAGTTAAAAAATATAACAACATGATTTGTTAACACTTCTATATTGCATAGAAATTTCCGATACATCAAAAAACTTAAATTAACTTACAAAAAATATAACTTAAGGGGAGCATTTGCGGAGTTACTGTAAAAGACTTGGGAGGCCCTATCCTAGTAAAAAACCGAAAAAAGAAAAGAAAAAAGAAGAAACCGAAGAAAGAAATAAAATATCAAATAACTCTTTCAGTTAATGAAACTTAAGATATTTTACTTTTAAAAAATGTCTGTTAAATTAGCAAAAATAATTTTGACACTGAGGCTCATTTTGTCATGGAATGGCTGTAAAGTAGTTATCTGCTAATATGTTGGAAGGTAAAAAGAAAGTGGAGTCCTACCCCCATGCCCATCATAAACACCAAAGAAAGGTGTCTGAGGATCGTCAGGGAGAGAAAGTATATGAGTGTGAGCATCTTCCATGTTGATTCGCCATCCCTGCATACAGCTGGATCCGACCTTGTACAGGTTGTTTTCACAACAAGAAGTCTCTTTTGCCGTCACAGGCTCTGACAGTGTCTGACCCATAGCTTGAAAAAAATCTCTGGCTATATCCTGAAACAATAAAATACAAAAAATATAAAATTTTCTAAAAAACGAATTGAATAGATCAACTCCTCCTAGATTTTAACTTTACACTGTATTCCAACAACCGTGGCACCAAAGGGATTAGGAAACCCCACTTGCAAGGCCTAGGGTCCACTTATCTGTCAGATGCCACGGCTAATGAAATGGAATGTAATAAAATAATATATAGGCTACAAGTCCAATAGGTAAATTAACTAAACAAAATTATCAGTTAAGGTTGTTAACAATGACTCTGTGTATACAGAAGACTACTGTACAGTATACAAAGTGAGGTGTTATTTAAAATATTTATCTATTAGGCTAACACTATAAACACATTTTTTTGAAATGGTAAGTATATTTGTTTAGTTTTGGGGTCACTTTTTTTAGCAACAATGAACTTATGCTACTTGCAAAGCCATTGGTAAATATTGACTTGATATCTTAATGAATACAGGGTCATTTGGTAGAAAAGTGTATCATACTGGCTGTTGCCTATTCTTTGCATGGGCTGGTTGAGTAACTGATAAAGTACCAATGGTTTTTACAAATTGAAAATGTATCAAATCATAATCAATTATATTGTAATTGGAGCTTCAAAAGCCCACAGGGTGTAGCCACAAACAAACTTGTATACTTATTAGTAGGATAAAAATGAATGTTAATTTTCTATTTTGACTAGGCTAATTACTACATTTTTCATTTGGATTATGGAACTGATTTATAAGTTACCTAACTTTGAAAATAGATCTTAATGCTATAAATGGTCAGTTCGCTTAGTGTAACAAAGAATTAAATACATACATCATTTCAATAAAAGTGTTTAGGTGTTAATAACATTATAACTTGGCTATTATTATAATTGCTAACATTTCTACATCCATGCAAAACAACCCCAACCCAAAAATTAATTTGAAAAACAGATTAAACCCATGAAATTAACTGTCAGCAAAACCACAAAGAAACCTCTTGAAATGAATGGTCTTTAACACAATCACTGTAAGACATTCAAAGTAGGCACACATTCATGATACATTCAAATATGTCTCTGCCCATGATCATTTATGGCATAGAGTTGAACAGGTCCAGTGATCCATGATTTTAATGGTTAGCAAGAAGTAGAGGGCAAAAGTTTCATTATTTAGTTCAGGTGTTAACAGCCAAAAGTGCTTTGACCTGGATTAAAGGGGTGAGATTTAACAATTTTTTATGAATTCAAGAAATAGGCCTAAATCTACAATTTATTTAAAATAATTTTACGCCAAACTAACTACCAATCAGTTTGTTCTTTTAATTTTCTATCAAAACAATATTCCAATTTCGCTTAAGTTTACCTCTCAATCACTTACTTGCGGTAGGCCTACTCAAATCTTTTATGAAGCTATTCAATCCAGATAAACTGCTTTTGTTCATTAACACCCAAACTAAACACAAACTTATGAGCTCTTTAAGTTTTGAAATTCAACATAAGTTTGCCAAATTGTAGCTAGTTTACCATTTCCTGATGGTCATATACTCCTTACCAGGACAACGCATTACGGTAGAATTAATTAACCTATGCAGTTCATTGACAAAGCTTTGACTTCGGGCACGGAATGTGTTCCTGTTCTCTTGGAATCAACCCTTTTTTTGGAGCGTTTTCTTCTAGCACACTAATTAACAAACACGAAGTTATAGGATTCATAACAATGGTCAATAAAAAGAAGCCTAATTAACTTAGCCTACAAGTAACTTACAGATTCATGTTTCAAGATCTAAAATATTTCATGTTTTTATAGGAATCAAATTGTATACCAATATTTATTGATCTGATGAGCCACATGGTATTGAAGCCTTAGCCAAAGGTTAAGGACCAACAACTCTTCATACCCAATAATTAAATTATCCAACCCCTAGGCCAATCAAGACCACCCCCCAATCAAGAATTAAATACTTATTAATTCCATAAATATAACAAGTTTATATTCTCAAAAAGATATCTGTAATAATAAAAAATAAAACAACTTTAAAGATATGACTTTATCTATGCCTCCAATAGCCTAGGCTTCACCTGAAACACAGTTACTCATTGTTTGACTGAGCAGTGTACATGATGAGTAAAAGTGGTAATAGTTAAACTAACAGATAAGTTTTAATATGTTTAAATTAAATGTTTAGATAAGAAAACAAAAAGATGATGTAAGAGGTAAATATAAATAAGTTAAAAAAACATAGGCCTACATGAATTTTAATTTGCCACGACAAGTTATGGAACTAATTTATATGTAACTAAATCTACATATAATCTAACCTATTTTATTGTCACGAAGCACACATAAAAATTCTAAAATTCTAAACACTTTTAAAATTTTGATTTGGTAAAAAGCATTGAGGTTAAGTTAAATTCAATTTATAAATACATCTAGAAAAATATCAAAAGACAGGCAGGAAACTAAACATTGACACTTTTCGTGCGAATAATAAATATAGCACTATATAAAGTAAACCCTATTTTTTACCTTTTTATGAAAGCTTAAATGATTTTTTATTAAATAACTATCAATTTTAGATAACAACATATTAGATTATTCATGCTATAACATTTTGGATGCACCAGTCAACACCTAATGGTCATAAGACATTACTTCGAAAATGAAAAAAAACCATTGTTATCATTCAGTCACGGCGTCAAGGGGAGTTTGTAAAAAACATACGACGGCACTGAAGGGCACCACCTTATGAAGGTATTTTTTAATTCACCTCGAAGAAAAAATCTAAATTTTGAGATATATGTCAGAGCGCAGATAGCTTAATTTTTATTTCAGGTTTGCCAATAAAGTACGCTAATAAGCTTGAAACACATAAGCTTTCGACGTATTTTTCATAAATGTCCAGGTGCAGAACGTCCAGATTCGTTATTTTTAATAATCAGCAAATAAATAGCTATTTCATTACGTCCAGATTAAAAAAAAGGCTCAGTTTGTGATAGTATACTGATAATAATAGCCGTTTCGAAACGTCCGGGTACAGCAAGTCAAGGTTAGTTTTTTAATAGTTAAAAGATAGCTATTTCCATGCTAATGTCCATGTTGTTAATTTTTAATTACAGTACAGTATTAAATATATAGATGTTTCAAAACGTCCAGGTTGAAATTCTCTGGAACGAATATTTCATAATATACATGTTTCTTATCGTCCAGATAGTTTATTTTCCGATTCATGATAAAAGAAGTTTCAAAACGTCCTGATTTGGTAACGTCCAAGCTCGTAATTTTAAATTGACAATTGGCGTTTCAAAATGTCCAGGTTTTAAAAATTTGAAGTTATAAATGATCAAAAGCTATTTCATACAGTCCAGGTTTCATTTCGTCCTGGTAAATTAATTTTAATAGGCGTTTCAAAAAGTCCAGGTTTTAAAACATTCAGGTTATGATTTATCAAAAGCTATTTTAAAGAGCCAAGGTGTAAAAACGTCCATATTGATTAATAAATAAATAAATAAATAAATAAAAAATTTTACTGTCGTTAAACCATTACAGTAATAGACAAAGTCAGAACTACAATCTAAACTTAACTTATATGATATGTACATTATGTAGACAATAGAAAATAATTCTATTATAATAAAAGCTTAACCTAGCCTATATGGTTTGTACATTATGTAGGCCGGGTACATCAAAATTAAATTAATGAAATAATGAAATATAAATTACAGAAATGTTGAACAGTTAAAAAATTCTGATACAGAGTAAAATGGATTGTTTACAAGACAAGAGTACAATTTGGATTTAAATAAATTAAAAGGCAATTCAATAAGTTCTGAAGGTAAGGTATTGAACATTTTTAAACCTAAAACTTCATAACTGTTTAATGACTTAAAATATAATACTTAATTAAATATAATAATAATAGTTGTTTCAAATCATCCAGTTTTCAAAACGGCCAAATTATAATTTATCTATATAAATATTAGTAACCTCATAATATAAGAATCCTCATATTTAGACGAGTTCGTAAATTGTAAACCATCGGCTATATATTATGACCATGCCCATGTATTATGTATTACGATACATCACACACTGATTAATACAAAAGAAGCGATTGGATACATCTACATAATATACAGCCACATGTTTAAGTTATAGCATTGACTTTGAAGAGATTCAAAGTCAATGATTATAGTCTATGTCCAAACGTCCAAAAGTTTGATTACTCGATTTTTGCTTACTGCCTGTACTTGTCAGCTGTCCACATCATGACATTGTCAATCAATTTTGGATTTTGAAACTTGTCATCTAAACAAACAACAAACATGGCGTCATCTAATGTAAGTGTTAAGATTTTAAATTTTATTATTTTCTTTCACATTCGTTTGATGGACCTTTAATTGAACTTTGCAAATGAAATATTTTTTAACTTTTCACTGGTTTATAGCAATTACTTGTCAATCTAAAAACGTTGAAGAACAGACTAGGCTAGGTCTCAACCTTGGTCTGGCGAGAAGCATGATCAATTTCGTGGTTTAACAAGGAAAAACAAAATAATCTACCTAGAAGTGATGGGTAGCGTGTCCTATAATTCGATATTTAGAGGTCTCGAACCAAAACTTTGTGGATAGTTACAATAGGAGGCTTGTGGGTGTCGAATTCTCCAGTGAGGATTATCGTCTGCACTCTTGACTACATTCATCCACAAGACCATCCTCATAGTTAAGTTCAGTTTCTAATAAATTGTCAAATTGCGGTTTGGATCCCATAGTAAACTGTACTTTAGGTGCCTTAGTTGCCATTGGCTGCTGGGATATTAAATGGTACAAGTTTCATATCTGATCTTCTGCCTTTGTAGGTTATGTTTAGACTAATTATTGTTTATATGATTTGCTCAGGTTTAGTAATTGAACTTCCCGATATAGAATGAAGAAGAGTTTTGTTTTTGCGAAAGTTTACTTTGCTTAGGTTTTGGTAATTGTTCACTTTACCGTACCTTACTCCATCCAAAATTTCCAAAATGTAGGGAACTCCGGAAAGGGTAAAGGTATATCCCTGCCCACTCAGTGTAAGCGTGGCTGAACCTATTCTTCTACCTATTCCCTTTTCCTTTCGCTTCCCCGTATTAATCTGCTTAGGGCCTAGACCTAAGAGATATTACAGGGGAAGCTTCCTTTTCTTTCTGGTAGCCACGTACAAAAAGACAAAATAATGGCTGAAGTATTCTCTCAGGATTTTCCCGTGGGGTGGGGCAACCCAGACTACCAAATCCCCCCTTACAAAAAAAGTAAATGTGTACAAACTCCTTGTAATAGAGTATGAGAAAAAAAATACGCTAGGCCTACCTATTAAGCTTGGAAAATTTGCAGGCTTTCAATGTGGTTATGCCAATTAAGCTAGGGATCTGAACATTATATTTTGTTTGATGAATAAAGATATTTTGAGTTTAATTTAATTGAATTATGAATTTTTTATTTTATTCATGAATATTCATCAGCCTTTCTACCAAAAAGCTTCATGATCCCATCCACCAAAAGTCCGACGGCAGTGTAATGGACAGAAAGGCTTCACCTTCTAGCCAGACAGAATAAAGCCCTCCACCCGCTTGGGGACGTACAGCTCCAACAAATAAGAGACATGTTTGCTGACAATGAAATAAATTTAATATCAGGCCAAACAAAATGCTTGATAAAACTTTAACTAGGCCTACTCTACAAAATAAGATCTTAATACAGTGAAAACTAAAAAAAAACATTAATTATTACTTTTATTTGTTGGAAACAAGGTAGGCCTAAATTTAAAAAAAATTAATTCAATTAAAGATAATTAAAGGGTGAGCAGCCTGGAATTTGTATGAAAAAGACCAACAGTTTAAATTGGAGAGAACTGAAAAACTAAAGTATAACTGGTATCAAATCATAATGCCCACGCTCAAATTAACATTAGTCTTACGGACGGACCGGGCCTTATGATTTGAAACCTGAGATACTCACATGGGCCAATGGCCTGATGGGCCACGAGACCTGAGGCCCCTCGGTCCTCCAACACAAATCTAAACTCTTAACTAAGTAAATGACCCCCAAAGACTTCTTTTTAGCTTAGCTACTTAAAGCCAGAGGTCTCAGTCAGTCAGCACAACAAGAGTCTGTTTAAAAACAATTCCAGTCTACTCATACAACATGCTAAAATACTTCCTCTTCACAAAGGCTGATAACCTTCTATTGTCACAGTAGATAGCGACAAGACCTGGCCTTGGACCATACCTGGTCAAATTGTAAATACCCCCGTCGCAGCAAACCTGCGTACTCAGGGAATTTCCAATTACAATATATCCAGTAATTAATGTATTATTACAAAGAAAAGAAAAATAAACAGGTGATATAATTATATATTGAAATATTACATTATAGCTTGTATTACAAAGACATTGCAAACAAATGGTGGTAAATGATTTAGATGAAAAAACACAAAGATTTCATATAGGCCTAATGAAGTAGGCAAGAATGTTTATTTTTTAAATTATATTAACATAAAATTGTTTAAATACCAAAATTCTATTAAATACATTGATAATCTGACAAATTACACAAAGCGATTCATTGAAAACCTCGGTAGAGAGTAAATAGGAAATTGGCTAGGCCATCATTCTGCTGCCCCTGATACTAAGAACACAGGGGAAAAACCAATGGACTTAGAGAAATTATTTAAAATACCAAATCGTTTGTTTTTTCTAGCTAAATCCAATGGTGCAAACAATTAATTGGAAAAATATAATTTTTACATTTGAAAAACTCTAAAAACCCATTTTTTGGGGGTAAAATGGGGCCTTTACCCCACTTTAGATTAGTCGATCTGGCTGGTTTACGAACTCGTCCAAGAGAATCTAGTTTTACATGTCTTTACCAAATTTTGTTACAATCGGAGAATATTTATGAGAGTTATCGTGCTCACAAAACTCAAAAAATGAAAATTCTATTTCCCATATAAGCCCATGTTAAATTTTGAAACAAATCGTGATTTTTGCAGGTAAAAATGGGTTTTCACAATAAACTCACTTCATGTCTAGAAAGTACACATAAAAACCTGTCAGTTAATATAAATATTAATATGATTGCTGAGGTTACCCTGAACAGATATTTTTTGTCCATTCTGTTCTGTTAAAACGACGGTAATTGCTTATTTCTAAGGAAATTCGCTAATAACTTAGAGACCAATGGACCTAGAGCAATGATTGAAGCTACCAAATTGTTTGTTTTTTTTTCGAGCTGAATCCAAGGTGAAAGCTATAATTTGATAACTTTGATTTTTCAATTGAAAATCTCAAAAACCCGTTTTTTGGTTGGCAAAAAGGGGCCTTCTAGAGGTATTTTCGCTTATATCTCGGAGACCAATGGACTTAGAGAAATGATTTAAAGTACCAAATCGTTTGTTTTTTCTAGCTAAATCCGATGGTGCAAACAATAATTGGATAAATATAATTTTTTCAACTTGAAAAACTCAAAAAAACCCATTTTTGGGGGGTAAAATGGGGCCTTTACCCCACTTTGGATTAGTCGATCTGGCTGGTTTACGAATTCGTCCAAGAGAATCTAGTTTTACATGTCTTTACCAAATTTTGTTACGATCGGAGAATATTTACCGAGAGTTATCGTGCTCACAAAACTCAAAAAATGAAAATTCTATTTCCCATATAAGCCCATGTTAAATTTTGAAACAAATCGTGATTTTTGCAGGTAAAAATGGGTTTTCACAATAAACTCATTTCATATCTAGAAAGTACACATAAAAACCTGACAATTAATATAAATATTAATATGATTGCTGAGGTTACCCTGAACGGATATTTTTTTGTCCATTCTGTTCTGTTAAAACGACGGTAATAGCTTATTTCTAAGGAAATTCACTAAAAAGGCTCTGTTGTAGAAAACACCCGAAAAAAACTTTACTGATCAAATGATAACTTGGCTAATGTTTTAGTTTAATTATTTTATTTTAAATGAAAATTGTGTACTAAAGTATTATGTTGTGCGATAGGTATTGATTTTTCTATATCGTTTTAGAAAATTGAAGACCACCGTCGTAAGTGGGATAGAGACGAGTACGAGCGGTTGGCGGCTGAGAGGATCCAGGAAGAGCTCGATGCCCAAGAAAAAGCTCATCAGAAACAACCTCCTGTAAAACGGGAGCTCTTGCGTCAGAGGGACTACAGAGTCGACCTTGAATCTAAACTTGGCAAAAGCATTGTAATAACAAAGAATACCCCTTCTTCTCAGACAGGAGGGTGAGACTAATATTTTTATCCTTCCAAAGTACTTTTTTATTTTTTTAAAGTTTATTAATATCATATTCTGTCTAAAATTCCTAGTTTTATACTAATGATTAAGTCAAAGAATTTGACTTAAAAATGTTTTTGTTATTACTCAATTTTCAGTTTTCATTAACTTTTATAATTCGTGGTAAAGCATTTTAACAAACTATTGACTTCCTTATGTAGTTAAAAAGAAAATAAGCTAGGCCCTAGATACAGAATTTATTTACTTGTGAGCTCTCGTTAGTGGGACCAAAACAGAGAAAGTGCAGATCCTTCCTTAGCAATAGAGAATGGTAACTTCCTAGTGCCTGCAAATCTTGGCCCCACACTCGTCAGCTCTCAACAGTACATTAAATACAATCGATAAATTATTATAACTGGTTTATTTAAATAAAACAAAGTAATCCAATTTTCTGGTCTAAGAAACAGCGTATTACCGACTACTTTAATTTTTAGGAACTCAGGTAATATTTTAGATTTCAGACCTAAGCCTCACTCAAAACCTGAAGAAGGGAAAACCTCAAAAGTTCCACAAAATTCCATGTCATGTCGTACAAAGTAATACAAAATGGATGTTATATAATTGTAGGCAAAAACCGTGTGTAAATAAATAGCAGCAATTAAAGCAGATTTTTAAGGAGACATCCCTAATTTGTAATTTTATGAGGAGGATTCTGGGACTGCAATTGGGTTGACTTCCCGTTGTATTGTATCCGACATTTTCTCTATCATACAGTTTAACTTGAAGTGGGTATATAAATTTAGGAAAACATTTTTTATAAATAAGTAGTAGTAATTAGGTTACATTAGGTTATGAGTGGTAAGGTTAGGTTGGAATCACAGTAATAACGTAAGGATCACTGCATAGTTGTGATGGCTCCGACAGTTTATTCATAACTTGAGCGCATGCAGGCAGTGACTGGCAGACACATACGAATCATTAAGGCGCTGGCGGAGTAAACGATACAGACAGGCAGAGCGGTGAGTAGCTAACGCAGCACGGCATCGTCACTCGGCTGCATATCTCTTTCCTTATCTTACTCACTGCTTTCACTTGGTTATTCCTATTTCAGAGAACAGTTTTGAATATTTATATTGCCGATTTATTTACTCTCACATTATTTCAGTCCAGCTTTCCTTGTGTAATTACTGTGATTTTAATCTAACCTAACTTAATTACTAGTATTTATTTATGAAAAATGTTTTCCCACAGTTATATACCCATTTTAAGTTAAAATGTTGGATATAAGAAATTTAAAACTCGGGTGAGGTATCAAACAGTTTCTTAAAACTCCATTGAATTTTTTATTTTATTATTTTTTTGAGGTGTGTCAATCATTATTACAGTAGAACCTCGCTAATTCGGCACGTTCGGGACTTTGGCAGTGCCGGATTATCGAAAATGCCGGATTACTGAGGGTCGTCTAAAAATAGCGGAAATACGTGTAGAAACAGATAGTCATAAGTAAAGCTGGGTTTTCCTAGCAACGACGTATAATACACGGTGACTTGCCGTCATACGCGAGGCCGGTTTTCATTGGTCACGTTACTTGACCAATGAAAACCGGTCTCACGTTGACGAAAGTCGCCGCAAATCATCATTGCCATGAAAACCCAGTTCAACTACTGGGTAACGGGCTAGAGTATTAAACCCTGTTTTTGTGCTTTGTCCCAACACGAACTCAACCGACCACGGACGAACTTTGTCGACCGCAGACTAACTCTACGTACTGTACCAACCACGCACGAACGCAGCCAAACTCGGGAATTTCCCTCCTTAGCAACGAAAATTCCCTCCTTAGCTCGGTGCCGGATTATTGAAGGTGCCGGACTATCGGATGCCGGATTAGCGAGGCTCTACTGTAAAGTAGAGCTTTTGGTTTAGGTTTCAAAGTATTTGGTTGAGTTATAGTATAATTAGTTGCTATGTGAAATAAGAAAAATTATTATTTTGAAATTTTACCATAAAAAATCTGCCAGAGGAGGCAAATGCTGAAAACACTCAAACTTTCATGTTGTGATTTGTTAAAATAGATGTAATTGATAAGCAAGTAAAACTAATTTTGTTATTAACTGGCAATTTGTTTTAGGTACTACTGCAATGTCTGTGATTGTGTCGTCAAAGACTCAATCAATTTCCTTGATCACATCAATGGAAAGAAACGTAAGAAATTTATTACATAAAATACGACTCAGATGATTCTTTAAAAAAATCAAGTATAAAATACAATTAAGTTTATTTCCAAATGCGAGTATATTAGATTTAACTATAATTCATAACAAGAAAGTAGCTATGTATTTTCTTAAAGTTTTAAAAACAGACATAAAAATTAAAATAAGATACTTTGTACTTGTATACTTTTTTTAAAATGGTAAGTTGACACCTTTTTAGTATATCCAGGTCAACCAGCTTAATAATTTGATTAAGAGGTCTGCTAGCTGAATGCAATCTATAGATTCTAAGAGGCTCGTTTTTATAAATTTTTATTATTACTAGAAGCCTCTGGATCGTTAAACAACATTATTTAATATTTAATCTTACCTTACTGGTAAGGTATTGCATTGCGGTGCTGAAACCTAGGTTTCCCCTTTTATACAAATATTGGATCGTAAGGTAAGATTAAATATTAAATAATTTATAAATTTGTATTAATACTTTAATAGGTATTTAAAGCCAAGTTCCAAGCTATAGTATAAAAAATAAATAATGTTATCTCATTGAAATTTTTTTTCATGGATTTAGTTGTATTATTTGGTACTTTGTAGATCTTTAAAACAAAATGTAAATTTAGAAAATTTAAATTGTAAGTTTAAATTTATTCAGAGCTTTAGTGGTTATTTATTTCCAGACAAAAAAGTATAGTTTAAACCAGAAAGGATTTTTTTGCTAAATTATTAAAAAAGCTCATGGTTTTAGATCAGAGGAATATGGGTATGTCAATGCGAGTTGAGACTTCAACAGTGGATCAGGTTCGCAAAAGGTTTGAGATGAACAAAAAGAAGTTAGAAGAAAAGAAAAAAGATTATGACATAGAGCAAAGAATGAAAGAGTTGAAGGAAGAGGTCAGTATTGTCTATCTTGTGAAATATAACTTTTGAAATTATTATCTTATATGTGAAGGAATGCTTTGGCTTTATTCAATCTAAGTGCAGAAATAATTCACTTTCCAAGCGCTTCTCCAACCTTTCCAAACCACGTCTTTAAATGCTTTGTTAAATGTTTACAAAACACAATACACATTGTCGAACGAACGAATAAATAATATTACAAAACACACAAATAATATTACAAACTCTGTGTATTAAATGGTACGCTCTTCGCAACACTTGTTGGCAGTTCAACATTACTATTTATTTATTCAATGTTCATTCCACAATGTGTATTGTGTTTTGTGAAACATTTAACAAAACCTTCCGGTGGATCAACTTCATTATTGAGATGCTGCTAATGATGTAATTCCTTGTACTGTACCGGCTCACTCCTCGGGTTTGTTTGATAACTTCCACGCACAGGCCTGAGGTCCATGTGGGGGGGCAAATGCAAGGTAAAAAGAGGCCGCCACCCTCTTTTTAATGAAAACAAAAAATAAAAAAAGATGTAATAACATTGAAACATGTACATATATGGCGAATGACCATCTAATATCACAAAATTCGTTCCACTTGCAATGTTCAAAGTGCAATAAGTGTGTTTTTTGGCAAATTGTCAGCGCCCAGGAGCCTTTTAGAATTAGAAAAAATGAGTGAACCTATTTGTTTTCCTGTCAAGTGGCATTGTTTTCATTTGTCTATTCTTCACCCTGTTCCTAGTGTACACCAAGGTTTTGATTTTAATCTTTTTTTTCTCCTTAATGCTTTACTTTAATGCATGTGCCTGTCAAGTGGCACATAAAATTTTTCTTCAATTAATCACAATTCTTTACCCAGACATAATGCAAATTGTTGGTATTAATAAGAAGTCATTAATGAGAGCTATTTGCTTTCAAGGCAGTAATGTTGCGATGAACTTGTGATGAGGCACAATGTCAAATACTTTGCTTAAGTCCAATAATAACACAATTATATCCTCCTTATCCTCAAATCATCCTTTTAATATATTTAGAAGAAAGTTTACTACAGCTTTAATGGTGAATAATTTACTTAAATTAATTTGAGATCTTTTCTCTTCATCTTAGTTATCAAGAAATACTAATCACTAATATAGATCACCAAAAGATAATTAATTATTTATACTTGCATAAATCCAAACTGAATTGTGTAAATTTGCCTTCCTTAATTGATGAACTCAATATATGCTGATACATTTTATGTTTACTTTCAGGAAGAAAAGTTAAAAGAATATAGGAGAGAGAAGAAAAAAGAAAAAAAGAGAAAGTTGGAAGAAGATCAAGAAGAGTCAACAGATCAACAGTCAGAACTTGCCTCTATCATGGGCTTTTCAGGGTTTGGGGGAGGAAAAAAGAGTAAATAGTAACTTCCGCGGGAATTCTTTATGTATAAACTAACATGACATTGTTTTGTAAATATATTAATTACAGTCAAAAATACAACATTTACATTTTAAATATTCAATTAGGATTTTTTTTACCCTACAATAGAACCTTGAAAGAAAACTCTCGAGGGGATTCTGGAAAGAGTCACATTATCAAGGGAGGCTTCTTATCGAGGTTCATGTTAACAAGACATTGTCATTACAGTATAAAGGAGACTTGAAAAGTGCACTTTTTACCAGGGTTTTTTTTGTTATCGAGTATATTCTTATTGAGGTTCTACTGCAAAAATAATGTTTATGGAATTCACTTTATTTAATATACAGTTGGTGAATAATTTGTCAAGCAGTTTTCAGCTCCAAGAATGAAATGTGTGTAGGAAGTAAGTAATATAATTACTTTTCGTAAGCTGTGACAAGAGTCAAAGTTTTGCAAATGAACAATATGCTTCCCTAACTGTGGAGGCTTAGTTCACAGAAAATCATGAGAGTGCATTGTTAACGTGGTATTGTTCACAAGAACTATTTAACTGTACCGGGTGTCTCACCTAAAGTGAACCAATAGCTAACTTTTTTATTATAAATCTGACAAAGAACTTCTTAGGGGCACTTCCCTTAATTTTTAACGGTGCTTTTTGGAGTCACTTCGAAAATTAAAAATATGGCCGCCATTTTCCAATATGGCGGACAACTTTGATTTTTCTTATGGAACACCCTATATTTTAGGGCGTTTTTAGATTCAACGCTTAATTTTAGGAACTTTTTATTCTTTATAATTTTTTCCTTAACCCAATGGTTCAGCAGATATGAGCAGTTAAAGTTAGATTTTATCGCCATTTAAAAAGCATTGTGAAATTGTTGGTAGTCTGAATATCGAAAACGGTTGGGTTTGATAAAAGATACCAAAGAATGAAAGTGCCTAAAAATGTTAGTTTAGTTGAGGTTTAATCATAAAATGATTTTTAGTCGAGATTTAATCGTGGAAATGTGTTATTTTGAATATGATTTTACTCCATAAGGAATACATGAGATGGCACAGTTAAATGGACACAATGCATTTTAAATGGGGAAAAATCAAACTTTAACTGCTCATATCTGCTGAACCATTGGGTTTAGGAAAAAATTATAAAGAATAAAAAGTTCCTAAAATTAAGCGTAGAATCTAAAAACGCCCTAAAATATAGGGTGTTCCATAAGAAAAATCAAAGTTGTCCGCCATATTGGAAAATGGCGGCCATATATTTAATTTTCGAAGTGACTCCAAAAAGCAGCGTTAAAAATTAAGGGAAGTGCCCATAAGAAGTTCATTGTCAGATTTATAATAAAAAAGTTAGCTATTGGTTCACTTTAGGTGAGACACCCGGTATAATCATAAAAAATACTATAATAGTAAAAAATCTGATGAATTTTGAGGTGCGATGGATGAATGATTATGCACTTGCTTTCAAACATTCACAATTGATACACATATTTAGCTTTCACGATTTTTTTTTATTTGTTATGGCTTTGCAAACATAAAGATAACATTCCAAATTTATATATTCCACTATACTTTAAGATGTTTATTTCATTATACCTCATTCCCTACACTATTTATAATGTAGGGAATGAGGAATGGCCGGTGGCTGATTATAATTCAATTCTTAATGCAGAGGAAATCTCCTCTAAAGGGGTTTGAAATCCACGGCCATTCAGGTACCAGTTACCACTTTACCATAGCGCACTGTATGAGAAACAGTGCGCTATGGTAAATTTTCTTAAGGGGGCAGAAAATTCTGCAAACTGCTCCTGGAATACATCAGAAGCCAAACAGGGAAAATACTGAAGATCACTCTATCCAACTGTCTTGTAAAGTGGGACCCCTCCGTAACACTTACGAAGATTATATGAAGTTTTATATTTTTGCCATATTGTAAAACTTGATGTTTTTTAAATGAAGAAATTTCAATTTGATTCTGTTAATACCAGACATAAAATAAATAAATAATTTCAACACAAATGTTAAACTAAACTTTTACTAATAAAGGAAAAAATGCAAGAAACAAATTTACAACAAACATATCCTTGAACATGGACAGCCAAGTTATTTTAGCCACATGACATATTTCAATAGGTACCAGTAATCATAGATATTTATTTTTACTATTCAGAGTATTGGTTTTGGTATTGGTACCAGTTAGCTGACAATATTGTGGTATAAAAAGAAATTTTTAAGTATATGGTATATGTTCGTAGCATCCAGTGACATGTATGAGCAAGTAAGCGCTACATGCAGCTCTGTCATATGCAGCCAATAAGCTGAGCATCAGAGTAAAAACATACAAATCGATGTTTGTTTATTCATTGATAAAGCTGAGCGGGTTATCCAGAATGTAAAGAACACCCCTGTTGCCTAGCTTCCGCAACTGAGTGCACAGTGCATGGCATAAGAGCTCCACTCTTAAGAGCTTTGGAGCTCAATATGAGCCGAGTCTTGTCCCATGTCTTTCAATGTTGGAGGCTATTTAAAATTCTGCTAAAATGAATGAACTGATTCAGCTTCAGTGATTTAGGATTGTAAAAGTTTAGTCCAAGTTCTAAATAATCTGTAAAGGTGGTTTACATTAGTCGAATAGGAGGGCAAGTAGAAAGGCGAGTTAGCAGATTTAGTACTCGACCGTCAACTTGGCCAATGTAAACCGACGCCTGACCCACGGTGACAGGCTAACCTGAGCCTCGAGCCAAGGTGGTGGTGGTGAGTCGAGTGGCAGGCTAGTTGGAAACTAATGGAAATGCAAATCATTAACAGAAATCCAATTTATATAAAGTACTGTATAGTTTTGTTAGATTGTTACTTTGAACTAAATTTTGACGTAAAATTGAGCTATCCTCTAAATATAGGAAATTTATTGCACCGATTTTTTATGTCACACGGTCTATGTCTATGTTTAGAATAATGTTGGGACAAATAAGTTAATAAGTACAGTAGTAATTGCATGTACCCTTTGCCTTATATTACAGTTTAATAATAATTGTAATATGAAAAAAAACTAAATCAAAGGCTTTATCCACAGAACTAATGTTAGTTTTGTTTGCCAGGTGTTCATAACATGATATTTAAAATCATTACAACAACTACCAAGTTGTAAAAAAATCACCAAAATCATTAAGCACTACAAATACACCTTATCCAATATATAAAGATAATTTATTTACAAATTAACGTCTTATTACACATTGTAATTTGCTGAAAAACAAAGAATACTAGACAATAATTTTGAGAAGGTTAATTGATAATTGTTATGATAAAGGTGGTTTCTAATTATACCAATTGAAAATTTGATTGAGGTTAAAGATATAATATTGAGAATTTGACTGTCCAAATTAAATTTTTTCCAAAATTCTTGGACTTGTGTTGGTATAGTACCTCTTGTACCTATAAGTAGACCGTATATTTCAAATTTTGAGATCTTATATTTTTCAGAGTAATAATTTAAGGTCTTCCCATAAATTTTCTCTTTTTCTTGATGAACCTCTGAGGGTTGATTTTCATTCATCTCAAATCTTACTGTTGGGTCTACTATAAGGCCACGATCATTCTTCCTGTCTATGATTATAATATCACTTCTTCTTATAGACCCTTTGTCTTCAACACCCATTACTTCCTCAAACACTTCATATTCCTTCTTTCTAAATTGGTCCGCTATTATCTTCCTTATGCTGTGGTGACGGGTATTTCTAAGAAGACTGTTGAAGGGGCATTGTCCAAGGACATGAGGCAGTGTTTCAAGAACGAAATTCTCAGCTACAGAGCAATGTCTGCACTGGTTCCCGTCCCTGGACCTCCCATGCAGGCTTCTTAGAGGAATTACATCCCCAACCATTTTTAAATAATATTTAAACTCTGATTCAGTAAGGCCACCACTCCTTGACAGGGATTTGTTTATTTTCGGGCATTCACTGAACAGAACGACTCCTCTACCTTTGTAAGGTAGTTTACACCAAGCCTGAAATTCAAAGTTTTTAAGTATTTCTCTTAAAATTGTTGTTTTTGCTTTGCTGTAGTCATTATTCAAATTTAATTTCTTAAAGCATAAATCTATTTCGTCAGTAAAATTTCTATTCTGAAGATAGGGGGTATTTACTTTCTGAAGGATACGGCAAATATTGATATGTTGTAGGGATGCTTCCCATGTCGATTTACAAAGACCAATTCCTTTATTTTTAATGCTAGAATAAAAAAAACGGGCTTGGGGTGTCGTTAGGGAGATCTAATATTTCTTTAGCTGCAGATCTAATTATTTTGTCAATATCATCAAAAAATTTCATAGTGATCTTTTTCAGTGGCGCTGTTTGGAAGGGATATATTAAGGTGGGCCAGATATAGTTATTCAATACAAACATTTTTTGTTCGGACTTTAAAAAAGGAGTGTTAGTTAATTTTTCAATTTTATTTATTAGTGATTTCATTGTTTTCTCAGAATTAAATATTATTGCATCAGAAAAATTCACCCCCAAATATTTAATGTTTTCATCGGCATTTATTGACGTAATATTTTTTTTATCGACCAGAAAATTGTCTTGATGGATCAAGCCCTTTTTAATATTGATAATCTTAGTTTTGGATACGTTTATACTTAATCCTATCTCTTGAAATAGATTATTAATAGAATGGTATAATGTAAGGGCACTTTCTTTGTTTTTAGCTATCAGGACCGTGTCGTCGGCAAAACCTAGAATGCTAAGGCAAGGTATATTATCGTATAATTTATAACCAAGCTCTTCACTTATAGCCTGTTGTGACATTTCTTCGAGTATGTGGTCGACGCACAGGTTATATAATGTGGGGGATAATGGGGACCCCTGCATGACACCCCGATTTATTTGGATATCTTTTGTTTTCCCCTTAAGTGTTTCAATTTTAGTGATGTTACCAATTTGGAGCTGAATTATAATGTCAGTGAGTTTGCTTGGAATGGGTAAAGCCCTCAATACAGAATTTAAATGAGGGTGTCCAATGTTATCATAAGCTTTTTCGATATCGAGAAACATTATACTGCAGTCAGTTTTCTTTGTTTTGGTTGATTTCAATACCTCATTTAATATACTTGTGTTTATATGAGCCCCAGGGGTATTTGTGAAACCTCCTTGAAATTGATTAAACTGGATATATTCTTTCAATCTTTTATCTAGAATTTTCTCAAATATTCTTCTTAGCACTGAACATATCGTGATGGGTCTCCAGTTGTTGATATCTCTCTTATCTCCTCCTTTGTCTATGAGAATTGTTCTTGCTCTGTGGAAAGATGCTGGCACTTTATTTGACAAGAGTATTGTATCATAAATCAGACAAAGAATCTTCGTTACTTTCTTTTGTTTCACAATCCTCATCAATACGTTGTCTGGTCCTGGGGAAGTATCAATTTTTATTCCATTAATAGCCCTTAAAACTTCATCTTCTGTCATGGATTGACTGTAATTATGATTTAAATTTGTCATGGTGATATTGTTATCTTTCTTGTATGTTTGTTTAGTGTTTTCATTTGGATTAGAAAATCGCTTTGAAAAACATTCATATAAAGAAATTAAGTCTAATTCGCATCCTTTGTTATTATCCCCAATAATTTTCCTAACGGCCTTTCTGCGTCTATTATAATATTCAAATTGAATTAAATCGTACTCATATTTTTCTCTTCTTTTTTTTCTTTCGTTTTTAGTTTTTCTCTCAGTGTATAGGGGGGAGAAAGTAAAAACTCTATGATTTTTTTTATTAAATTAAAGGTGCACTTACTCTATGCTTCTCGAAACCAGAATAATTTGGTCCAATAATTTCCAAAATCACCAGTGTCATTTTCTAACCAAGAAAGGGGACGGACCCGCTTTTGTTTTCTCTTGGATTCAAGAGTTATTTTTTCTATTAAATTTTTATTAATATTCAACAGCAATATACAATTGTATGATAATCTGAGTTACGATGCCGTATAAGCTGAGCTCAGTTCTTTTTGGCCATTCTCTAGATGTCAGAGCTTTGGCAACAACGGATGATGGGTGGATAATTTCTACTTCAAGAGACAAAACTTCTAAAGTTTGGAGACCTAATGGGTACGTTGAAAAATCTAACTAGCAATTTTTATTTAGGACGTTTTCAACAACCTCTTTGCAATAATGTCCATCTCGGTTCATTTAAAAACTTGCCGGCACCGGTCTTTTCTAGCAAGGTACAAGGATTTGTTTAGTACTGCACCTACTGTACAACAGAAAATAAACCTTCTATAGGCTACAGAATATTATACGGATATATTTAAGTACCGGTGGTTTATTTTTTATTAGGTAGACTAGGTAAATCACGCTTATTTCTGTAGAGTAACTCGGAGTGTACCAGTTCCAAAGTTGAACTTATTACTGTCATGGTTAGGCCTATGATTGGTGGTTGCGTCAAGTTTAGTTGCTTAACTTGTGTCGTAAACTTGTCTTCTCAGTATTATTCTGAAAATTGTTGTGAAATACGCTCTACATAATTAAAATCTGTCCAATATAAGATGGCTAATTAGTTAGAAACTTGAGTAACCCTGACCGTGAGCTGTAATTTAATATTAACAATTGAAGGGGTTCCCCGTAAAATGTTCAAAGCAACAAAAACCTAGTTTTGAGTAATCAATTCTAAAATTTAGGGTTCTTTTAAGGTTATAACTTGTAATCATATATAATTTTTTAATGCTCTACTTTTTTAGGACAACACAATGTAGCCTTATTATAAAATTGTGACCGGCCATTTAGTATTTTAAGACGTTTTACATGGTTTTTCGGGGGTATAACAATCTAAAAGACTGGCGTTTGAAACGCTCTCTGACAGACTGCTCTTCTGCTTTGGAAGAAAACATCAGGGAGAGTAGGAATAGGAATATCAAAATAAACTAAAATAAAACTGAATATAGGCCTATAGGCTAACAAATTTATTTATACAAAAGTACAAAAACTTAATGTCGTTTCTTAACGTGAAACGTCATTTTGCTAAAAGTTATCCAAAGGTGGCGCTTAAAACATTATTCTACTCATCTCTTTGTGGGGGAAATTTTCCAGGCCTTGGCTTCTTAGTTTTTGAAATATAGGGTAATCCATCTTTTCTATATTCCTTCCTGGTCTTGTCCTTCTACTTTCCAATATTTATTTGACATATTTTATTTTTAATGGTGCGATTTTGGTTGCTGGGCGACAACGCAACGACTGGTGGGGATTCCATCTTTCGGCGAATAGAACGTTATTCCCCAAAGAGTCCATGAAGTCCTGCGAACCGCGACAACTTAAAGACAAAATAAGGGGTGCCAGGGTGCCAACTCAAACATCTTCAAAACAAAATTTACCACAGTGTAGCTCATGTCCTATAGAACCTTTTTCACTAAATAACTCCGATTTTGAAATTTTGTAGTTTAAAACGTTTAATGCGAGACCCCTTCAATTGACCTATCGTTCATTGATTCAATGTAGGCTATAAAATCTAACAACTGATTCCTTTAAGAGTATCAACAAAAGTAAATGATAGACTGTATTGAAGTTCAACTACCTATTAAGAGATAGTTCAATTTCCCTAGTTTACCCTAAGAGAATGGTGGAGATTAGCTGTTGGAAATGCATTCATCTAGGCTCGCTACCGGTGGCAGAAGTTCTTTTATGGAGCTTACTCCACTCAACATTTTCATAAAGCTAAAAGTAAAAACAAAATTGTTATGAAAAAGAAGTAGCGGTACTCACTTCATGATGACATATAGGCCTGACTTAATTGGAACTTAATTGTTACAAGGTCTGTATCTGATTTTCTGCCTGTATAGATTATGTTTAATGTTGAGGTTTAAAAATTGAACTTCTGAATATAATTTAACATGGGCAAAATTCATTTTAAGTGCAGCAAGACTCCAACTCCATATAATTTACAATAATAACTTAGTTAAATCTATATAAATTATCCACCGAAGGTTGGTTTACTCATTTGATTTATCCTACTGTTTTGACAACCGTCAGTAGTGAAGAAGAAATATCATTAACCACCAAAAACAAAAAAAAACAAGGTCAAATTTGTTTATTATTGTATTTTCTCTAAAAATAAGTATAAAGGGGCTTAAATATAATAAAGTTAATCAAAAACTAAATTGAAACATTCTGAATAATCTGATTGTAAGGCTGAGACCGCAGCATTCATCTGACATAAAATGACTAAACATCCAATGGTGATTTTATTTATTATTAAGTTATCTGCCATCTTGTACTGAGAGTAGCAAAATTATATACTCGATGAAATTGGACATAGAGTTTTACTCTACAAACTAACTTATAAAGGACTAAGCTATCGAAATTTGTATATAGGTAGGCCTAGATAGTTTGATATTGTTTTCTTGAAAATCAGATGTTTAGTTACCATTCAATTGTCTGCTATAGGAATGAATGGCAGATCAGATATGGAAGTAATATTAACTTTATTTTAAATGAAATTTGCCGTGTGTTAAACTTGGTTTAACCTTTAAGAATTTTGTGTTAAAAAAATGTGTTTTGTTATTGTGTAATTTTGTAATTTTACCCCAGGTTCAACTCAGGGTTCACAGAAGCAGCAACATTACGCGGTCACACTAGCTTTGTCAGCTGTGTATGTGTCCTCCCCCCATCCACGAACCATCCCGATGGACTTATACTTACTGGCGGTTGTGATAAGAAAATATGTGCATTCCACCCAAAACTGTTCGACCCTTTGTTTGTTTTGGAAGACCATAAAGACAATGGTAAGTGTGAATTGACAGTTACTTATGCTATCATTAGGCCTATGTAAGTTAACATTTGTTCACCCTTGAATGCTTCAGGTCAGGAGCAAGCACTAGTTATGTTAATAAATATAACTGGCGTGGCTTAAGAATGGGTAATGGTCTAAAAATTTAAAAAAAAGTATTAACGGCATGAAGCAAAATTAAGAAACAGTTGAACCTAATAAGCTTGGTAATTTTCTAAGGAAAATTACTTATAGTTAACTTTAAAAGTTGAATGACTTGGATGAGCAGACTCTTTTCATCAATATTGTTTATTGTTTTACTAATTTTTGATTATGTTAATAGGTTGTCTTGATTGTGGTTGCAGTGTGTTGCCTCAGCCCTGGGTCTCAGCCTGGGTTTTTACTTTCGTCGTCGTGGGACAAGTCGGCCAAGCTGTGGCACGTGGGAGAGCAGCGTTGTGTGCTCACGCTGACGGGCCACGAGCTGACCGTGTGGAGTGTGCTGCAGATGTCGATGGGGGTCATCGCCACGGGATCGGCCGACCGCAGTATCCGCCTCTACTCAGCCGACGGCACTTACCTGCGTACTCTCATTGGTAAACAAGTTTTCATTCCTTTTACAAAACTAATAGATCCTTTTAACAATTCGGTACCGTACTTATACTTTCACAAAAAATAATTACTAGCCTACTTCAAAACATAAAATTATAGATAGAAGTAGGCCTACAAGTAACTATTGCTGTACACAGAAATTAAAGAAATAGTAATACTTACAAATAATACTTTTCAAATTATTCTGGATGCACTCATTTGGAAACTGTTTTGGATGACATTTTGTATGAAACCGAATCAATTGAAATATTTGGCTGGATTCTCTGTACATACTAATATAAGGTACATTTCATTTTATAACAGTGAAATTCAAGCTTATTATACTAGCCTAGCCTATGTCATTGTCGTTTTTATATAATCTATACATCCAAGTTTTACCGCGCATAATTGACAAGCGCTGGACAGTCGATATAATACAAGCTATGGCGATGGGTAAGGGGGACTGTCCTTAATGCGGAGGGAGGTTTAGTGAGTTATGTGACCCAACTCAAGACTCCTTCGCATTATTTATTATAGCACAGTATTGTCGATGTAATAAATCACAAAAGCGTTTCAGTCAATCAATACTCATCGGTGTCGGATTAAAAATCCTGCCGCTGACCGGGAAAATGACAAAGAAATTCTTGAGTTCTTAAGTGATTGTTCCTTGTGCATTCTCTTTTATTGTCACATACTGCGTTGCTCTCTGACAGTTAATTAATTTTTGTAACTAATTAATTTTTTAGTTTGCTTGTTAGCTCTAAATTTTCAACGTTGGCCGAAATCTCCATCTGTCGGCAAAAGTTCCTCCAGCAAGAATTATTTTCCAGCATGCAAAATTTCCTCAGGCGGCCATAATTTTTCCCTGAACGTGGTTCACTGGATCAGACAAATTCTGCACCCCTGCAGTTTTACTAATATACAAGTAGCCTTAGTTTGTAGGCTTATGTCTTTAATACATTTGTTCGAGTCCATTTCACTGATGAGTTGTATTTTGCAGGACACAAGGACTGTGTTCGAGGCCTAGCTGCCTTGTCTGCTGTTGAACTCTTGTCCTGTGCCAATGACGCCACCATCCGCAAGTGGAATGTAAACACAGGAGAACCCCTTGATATTTACTACGGCCACAAACACTACATTTACAGGTATTTGAAAAAGTTTAACTCCAGTTATTCTAATTAAATATAGGGATAATTTGATTTGCATAATTTGATTGCTACTGTGCAGCATTGGTTTTCATCAATATACAATTCTGTTATACTAGTTAAGGAGGAAAAAATTTATGTAGAAGATATTTTGAAACCATTCGATTTGCATGAATGAAATATGTTTTTTATGTTGTCCTCAATGTATAGATGTGTCTTTTAAAGACCCCATGTTAGTGCTCGGACTCAAAAGCTGTTCCTGAAACTGTAACCCGTTTCAGTAACGTAAAACAGCAGAAAAAAACAAAATAATCAGTAAAGCTACATATTAAATAAACTGCCCATCAAACTTCAAATAGTTTTGTGTGGCCCATATAACTTGTTTAAATTATTATTTAGTAAGCCTACAGTATTTTTATTGAGATATGAAGAAATGGTTAATGACAAAAACTATGCAATACGACTCCATGATTAAAATGTATGACAAAGGGTGAATCGGTATGTCTCTGATTCACTAGTGATGCTGTGTTGTGTGTAGCCTGGTGGTGTCTGGAGGGCTGATGGTGTCGGGGGGAGAGGACCGGGCCGTGAGGGTGTGGAAGGACAAGCAGTCGGAGGAGATACAGCTGCCCGTGCAGAGCGTGTGGGCGGTGGCCAGACTGCCCAACGGAGACATCATCACCGGCACCAAGTGAGTGTAATACTGTTTAGAAAGGCAATAGTAGTAATAATTGACAATTTTGTACAATTATATAAGCGTATAACTCCAGCCTATTAACTTGGCTATTTATTTGTTGCATTTCAGTCAGCCTTCTTAAAGAATTCTTTTGTTTTATAAAAATACAGATTTTTTTCTAAAGGGCTTTTTTTGTCTGTTAAACACATTCACGTCGCTACTATTTTGATTAAATAATTTCTCAATACTTTAGTGTGTGTTACAAAACCCGAAGATCTTGTTTGTGTTGGTTTTTGTAAAGAAAACTAAAACTGAATCATAAATTAAACCTTTATTAAATCATTCATAACATCAAGCCAACACTAACACATCCGGTTGCCAAGGTAAACAACCCAAATATAAACAGAGCAATTAACACATGATCCTTTACATCCTCTTTCCTTTGGAAGTTTAGCATTCGTATAGTCTTGACCTCTCTTCCTGATCTAGTTACGTACCGTCCATCTGCCAAGCGGCCATAAGAGCGGTTTTCGCATGATTGTGGATCGGATTCGGATTCTTCTCTTTTAGATTTTCTCTTCTTGTAGTGTTTGTGTTATTGCTATTTCCATGATGCGTCTCTACTGAAGCATAGTGTTGCCAGAGGAGTAGTTTGTGATCTGATTTGTTGTTAGTAGGTACTAAAAATCTTCTGTTACGTCTCAGTTGAGATTTCATAATATACTCCCATGCATTAGGACCTTGGACAACTACAGTACCATATCGCTTGAGATCCCTAATCCATACTGTATTGTCTTTCTGTAGTATGCTGAAGTCTCTTGCCCTATGGCGACGATCATAGTACATTTTCATTTTATTCCTCCTTCCTTTTTCAGTAAAACCAGCTCGATATTTACTCAAATCTTGCCAACCAGGGTTCAGTTTCTCTGGAATAGAAGGAAGCGTAGTTCTTATCTTCTTCTCGAACAATAATTCAGCAGGAGAAACTCCACAGTCCAAAGGTGAGGCTCGATGAGCCAACAATCCAATGTAGGGATCTTTATCCTTTCTAAGTATCCCTTTCAACAACCCAAATGCTGAAATTCCTACTCTACCTAAAAGGGGTTCTCTTTGGTTATTAAGAATGAATATTTCTTCTGTACGTGTTAAATCACCTTTTTGGAGTTTTACTTGTGACTTTCCCAAAACCTTCAAAACTATATCACCTGGACCTCTTAATTGAACATCCGTTCTTTCTATTTTGACACCAATGCGCCTTGCATTGATGAGTCCCATACAACTTACATCAGCGCCCGTATCAATTTTGAAATTTAGAAACTCTATTATTTGCCTGTAATTTAACATAAAAAGGTTCAGATTTTCTTGCTTCTGAAACATTTTCTTCGATCACGATTGTACCAAGTTTTAAATTAGCATAACTCTTAGCATAATCTACTTCTTCAACTGCAGCTCTACTGTTACTTCTACAAAACCGACCAAAGTGACCTTTTTTACCACATCTATAACATACCTTGTCACTTGCAGGGCACCTATCTTTAGAATGGTTCTGGATTGAACCACAACGACCACATCCTCGCTTTGGATTGCCGAATCTAAATGGATTACCTGCTGCTTCTCTCGTCACTGGCTGGTCAACTGGCTGCCTCTATCTCTGTGGGAAACCCCTCCTAGTTTCTAAGACAACTAAGTCGTTCGTATCTTGGAGCATGTTTTTTTGTTCATCCATAGCTTCAGCTTGACGTACAATCTGTAGCGCTTTATTTAAAGTTAGTGATTCCTGGAGCTGAAGGTGTTTTGATAAACTTTTGTCCTTAATGCTCATGACAAGTTTGAGCAATATCATCTCATCGTTGAAACTTTTACTTTCACAATTCTTACATATCCACTCACACCTCTCTGACATTTTATGCAGGACATTAATGTAAGGATCAATTCTTTCTTCACAACCTTGAATTCTTTGTAAGAATAGATTTCGGTGGTAGAAAATATTCTTTTTAGTGGAAAAATAGTCTTCAAACTGTTTTACTACAGCTTTAAATGAAGTCCTTTTTTCTTCAGGCATCCCAATTGAATTCAGTAACTCATCGGCTCCTTTCCCCATAACATATAAGAGCATACTAATCTGCTGGTCCTCTGTTTTTTCCTGTAACCCTGTAGCACATCGAAACATCTTGAATCTCTTGATCCAACTACTCCAAGTTGATTGATCTTGGAAGTTAAATGCCTCAGGTGGTTGTACTTGGAAATTGGTTTCCAAATTTTTACTTTCATTTTTATTAGTAGCTGCTATTGCAGCACTTATAATTTCTTTTAGTAATTCTAGTGTCAAATCCATCTCCTAAATTATGTTTTCCCACGTTTACTGACACCATGTAAAGAAAACTAAAACTGAATTATAAATTAAACCTTTATTAAATCATTCATAACATCAAGCCAACACTAACACATCCGGTTGCCAAGGTAAACAACCCAAATATAAACAGAGCAATTAACACATGATCCTTTACAGTTTTATTTTGTTAACCATGAAGACTGAAACAAAGCAGTTGGAGAGTTATTGTTAACGTCTGTGCAGTGACGGAGTGGTGCGAGTCTTCAGCTCAGAGCCCAGCAGGCAGGCGGACCCAGCCACGCTGGCGTCGTTCCAGGAGGACGTGGTCAACTTTGGGAAAACCGAAGACCAAGAGATCGGTGGCGTTAAAGTATCCGAGTATGTTTTTTGGGGTGTACAAAATCTGTTTACAGTACACCTCGGATTATCCGGACCCCACATTATCCGGATCCCGGATTATCCGGATCCAGGATTATCCGGACCGGTCTATACGAGAAATTCAAAAATTAAAATCACGGCAAAAACATGATTTTAGCGAGTTTACGAGTGAAATGTGCCTTCTAAACGTAAAATGCAAATGCAATACATTACTGTAAGCATTTGGAATAACAATTATTGAAGGAGTCACATTACCTAAACAGTACATTACAGCATTTTCGTGAACGTAGTTTTCTGCTTCCATACTTGGTGGGGTCAAAATCTGAAAAGGGTCCAATTGCAAAGTAGGAAAAAACCAAAAAGTTATTACTGGTATCTAAATGACAGTTACATTTTTTAATACTTTGAACCCTATAGAATATGAGAAAATAGTAAGAAAGCACCATTACCCACGTATGTAGACGGGAGAGGCAGTTTTATATAGGAAACTCCCATTTTTCGTAACAGAGGTCACACTCAGATAAATCAATATTACATAATCAAATAAAAGTGAAAACCCATTGTATTTCATATTTTTTGTTGCTCAGATATACTGTTTTAAAATATATTACAGCCCTCTTACTTTTGATTGACCTACATCTTAATAATACCTTGGAAAAGATGTAATTCACCTACAAATACAAGTTTTGCTCAGGTTTTTTAACCTCGCAATGTGTTTAGGATCTACTCCATTCCATTGTCATGAAAATTATTGTGTACCAATTTGAAACTGTACTTAAATGAAAAAATATAACGATTTATAAATATTTTGACCATACGTATTTTTAAATAAAAAAATTTAAATGTGACATTCTGTTACAACGTGTGTCCTCAGTTACATGGATTTGACCTCCGTTACATGTTTGTGACTTCTGTTACATGAGTGTGACTTTTAAAGAGATGAATACTCTCTCAAGAACAATTTACCTTACATCACTACATCCACAAATATGAAATCAGGACCAAATTAGACAGACTCAAGTATACATTTTTAAAATATAAATTCAAAATACAAAGGCCACTGGTTAGTAACAGCAACAAGGCCGCATCTTAACAACATGGTTTTAAGATCCTAGTTATCAACAAATACTATTTTAATCTTATATTCCTAGCTCTTATTGACTTTGAATAGTTTAGTCAAGAGCAGGTTTTAATAACATATTAAAGAGAATACCGTAGATATAATCGGTAAAACCGAGACAAAATATATCTAACTTAGCCTTAATCAGAAAATAGTTGCTTTATTTTCTTAAACTTTTTTTATGTCCTATGGTGGTTTGGCCACATGTATTATTCCTTCAATAATGTTACCTCTTATCCTATCAAGTTATATTATTCTTCTTTTATTACTAAGTATTCTTAGCTTTAATTATCGGTGCATTATAAGAAGTTCATTGAGTTTCAATTAACATTGTGAAAAACAATAATAATAGGTCAAAAACTGATACAACAAATCATAAACTTTGGAAAACTAAGTGGAAAACAAACATAAACAAGGCCTAAAGGTTGGGAAATAAGTCCATTATTTTCTTAAACTCATTTTTTTCCATTTCAAAGTGGCGTTGTGAGATCGGGTAAGGGGGTTTGGTAACACACATGATTCCCTCGATTGGAACTGTTTGTTTGTCCTCGTTTGTGGGCCAAAATAATTTGCTTCCGCTTTTTGACATAAAAGAAACTAACAATACATCTTCATCTTTCTTCTCCTCCACTACTCCTGAAAAATTAAAAATACCCCCATTACAGCAGACCTGCACACCCAACAAATTTAAAAAACATAAACACATATTTGAATCCAACATAGCAAGATATTACTTTTTTGTAATCTCCATAAGAATAACATGGGGAGTGAGCATGCAGGTTTGTTTCAAAAGGTATATAAAAATTGGACGGTTTTATTCAATATTTTTAAATCTGAACAAGATGAAGCCACAAACCAAGTTTTATTAAGATATGTTGAGAAATTATCAAGATATAGAATTTTCTCTATTTCTCCTAAACATAGTGACACAAATGTTCATTATTATTCAGGGCCAACTCAATAGCTTTTAACCTCCGTGCAATGAATTATTTTAAATTTTGTATAAATGTCGGCACATTTTTATTGGTAAATTAGAAATAATTTATGAAGTGATTGCAAATAGTTTTTAAAATCGTTATTAAATTGTGTGCAAATATTTTTTGAATCTTTATTAAATTGTGAGTTACCTGAAATGACAATTCGCATACATTTCTTGTGGAACATTGTGGAAAATTGTATACATTTCTTGTGGGCCATCCTTTCCGGGAACATTCACATGGTATAAATTTTCATCTTGTGGGCCATCCAAACAGGGACCATTACCTTCATGTGATTGTACTGTAAATTTGGTTAAGAAAATTTGTTTTGGTGATCTATTGGGGGGATTACACTTGAAATATGTACTGCTCATTAAAAACACATTGCTCTACAAAGAAAATGTTTTTGATGACAAAAAATTTACACTGTTCAACTGAAAGTCGAGTTTAATAAGTTAATAAGCAAGTGGACTTAAAATTTCAAATTAATTTGGTTTATTTAAGCCTCAGTTTAATTTAAGTTTAAAAAATTAATAGTTGTAGGCCAAGACAAGTTTTCATTATCTTGCAAACTAATATAAGTTAAGAAAAAAAAATAGTGATAAAGGATACATTCAACGATGTGATACGGTGGATTGTGAGGATGGTGCTTGCTAGCCTCGTTGAAGGGACATGAGAAACAGCTAAGCCTTCTGAGGAAGATTTTGCACGGATTTTCCTCCCATGTGGCTTGTTGTATTTGACTAATTCCAACTACAGCCTGCAGCTTTTTTGGTCTTTCCATTTGCATTTTGTCAATGTCTGTCGATGGAATCTGAATTAGATTAACCTGGCTACAAGTTTTAGAGACACACTTTATGAATGATTCCACATCTGTTATATCATTACCACACTTAACCATAAGATCAGCACTTCTCTTGACCACTCCAGCGATCCCATCGGCAGGTCCTTTGCCGTGCCCACTTATTGAAAAATTCCACGTCATGGATTACAAATTTCGTGCATACTCTTGAACTGTTGACATAAAAAATATGTTAAACCTATTTTTATACTTTGATGATGGTCCATCACTTAATACATGTTATCAAAATAAATATGAATTTCCACTCCAAAAGTAGTGACAAAATCTGGACTTTATGTAAAATAAAAATTATATAATCACATTTCTAAAAAATACAAAATAATGTGTCAAAATTTCTCAAAAGTATATTTTTCCATCTAACATTCATTTCTGTTTACATTTTTCATAATTTTATCAATAGTCATATGTTGCCTGACAGATGCAAAATACAGTAAATTAGACAAATAACAAAAAACAAACCAAACAGTAATATATAAGAGAATTCCTGACATCCTCCCACCTTTGCAATTTAAGAAAAAGAAATTGCAAACAATTTAATTCTTCAGTCAGGTTTTCACATAACAAGTCTTTGACGTACTTTAACTGTCCTTCCACTTCTTGATATGACGCTTGGTTTTTTCTTATTTGCATTCTGATTAATTATTCCTCCAGTTTTTTCCGTCAGTGTTTGTTCCTTTACAATATTGCAGTCACTGCTGATTTCAAGAACAGGATATCTTCTTTTTTTGTTTCTTGAGACAGTAGTCTTAAAGTAATCCATTGTCTCATCTTCTAGAAATGATTTCTTATTTTCTATTGGATCTTTTATACCTGGAGTGTCAAATTTCGTAAGCTGAGATATATCCAGTAAATTCGTGCAACATAATACATTTCTATCACTACATTTTTCTACCTCACTGTTATTTGGACTCACTTGCTTTGGTCCGGTGGTTTTTGTCTTCCTCTCCGGACAGAGTAGAGTGGAATGTCTCCTACTACACAAAATGCATCTTATTTTACTTATTTTACATTTTGTGGAGACATGACCCTTCTTCAAACAAATGAAGCAACAGTCCTTTTCAAGTAGAATCTTCCGAATCTCTTCCGAGGTCATCTTACGCGCTCTGTAACACATCTCACTCGCGTGGTGCCATAGCCGCCTCTAACGAAGGCCGCGGCATTCGAAGTGGCAACGCTGCGCTGCCGCTGGAGCGGTTGACTACTCTACGCTTGCCCCGGGCGCCGTAATACTGACAACCTCGAGGTTTTCAATTTGTTAAAGTGATTAAATACTTAATTAGTTATTTTATTGTGCACATTTCATTTGATTTTCTAAAGATGGAAGCGAGGGAATCAATATTAACGCATTTTATAATTCTTTTAAGCCATTTAGTACGGTGACCAAATAACATTTCATAATAAACCATTTTCGTTAGTAAAATCAGTTAAACTAACTATATTAAATCTAAGTAGGAATGACAATATTTCCACAATTATTATGAAAGCTCATTTTCTCGTTTCTCACTTTTGTGCCAATTGTTTATTAAAATGTATGCCATTGAAAGGACAATATTCGAAACCAAGTCCTTAACTTTTACTTAACTTTTTTTTAACATCAGAAGAAATCCTCAACAAGCTCAATTTCCGGACAAAAGGTTTTTGTCTGTACCATAAAAAAAATCTCATAGTCATGCGAATCTAAAATCTGGACAATCCCAACAACATGTTTACACATTGAAAAAAATCAGAAGGTACTGCAAGACTGCCTCTGTTAATTTCATAAATCATTGGGATTTTCATTTTTCTCAGTAAGTTTAAGCTTACGTCGAATTTTGTTTTTCGGCAATGCTTAAATGCAATATATCAACGAGCATAGATTAAACCTGATTCATCAAACTGGATTTCTCAACATACTCTTTTCTAGGATATCATAAAATTAATGTATCCTCAAGAATAACTAAATTTTGATTTAAAATTTCTCTGAAGAAAGGCTATCTTTGCCATAATCAATGGATACCATCACTTCTTTATAAAACCTAATTTCCCCGTACCTAGTGGAATGGACCAAGCTCACTTTCTAAGCGTATTTTCTTCTCGGCTTCCTTCACTTGTCTAGCTGAAATATTATAATTCCCCCCAGTTTACTGTCGGTATTGACCAAATCTGGATTCTAACTGATCCGTCTGAAATTTAACAGTTAACAGTAGTTAATATATATGAAGTTTTGGTGTAGTTTCCAAACCTAAACTTGATTAATGCCTACAATTTTAATTAATTGTAATCTCCCGTAAAACGTAAGTCCAAGTACTGTAGTTTCATAGAGTGATAGAGTGCACCGTATGGCTTATCTGTTAAGAATTTTCTTTCTGGATTTGGTTTATCTTTTGTTTTCCAAATTGATAGCCACATAAGGAAAATTTGCAAAAATACTAACTTCTTATCCACTAAACTTGTGAAAGGGTTTGAAGGTGAATATGTTTAAAAACATAAGTTAGGCCTAGAGGCCGTTTATCATTAATAATTGAGCTTGACATTTAAAATTTGGAACAACACAAGTTTTCGGCATCGCCGTCTGTCACTGTAGTGGTCATACACTAAATAACAAACTAATTGTTCGCACAAAAAAGCGTATAAACAAGAACAAGCTCGCTAATCCCCATGCAAATACAGTGGAGTGGCGGGAAATGCTAGGCACCCAGCGCGGCGTTGCCAGTTCTCCCTCGCCACGGCCTTCGTTAGAGGCGGCTATGGTGGTGCCCTTCACAGAATATGCAGCTGTGTTGTTGTTTAATGTTGTAGCTGAGTTGTTGTGTGATGTTGATCAGATCTGCTACCGTTGTAATATGTTCCTTCTGGAAAGTGTTTGTTTTATGTCTGTAGGAAGATGTTCCAGAAACTTCTGTTTTTCTAATTTCGTTAAAACTAACTGTAGCTAAGGCCAATCTCTCTTCACATTCTACTTCTTTTCTTAAGAAATTAAGTAAACTATCTAGCTGCGAAGTACAGTCCAGATCACCATTAGCTTTTTCAGGCAGTTTAGCTCTGAGTCGTTCCCACTCCCTCAGGACAGATTCCGGGAGTGCTGACTCGACTAGCGGAAACAGCATGCAAGCGTACTTATCTGACGTCACACCCAAGCTCTCCAATGACCTTAATTGTGTTTCAAGACTATCGTACAGTTTTCGTAGAGAAATGACTGATCTTTTGTTAGTTTGAGATAGTACAAAATTTAATAGCTCCCTTACATATAGTTCTATTAAACACTCATCCCTACCAAATCTGATTTTAAGCTGATCAGTTGCTTTGTTATAATTTGAAGCAGAAGGGGGAAAGCTTTCAAGCAACTCTGTGGCTGGTGAACCTTTGAGTGTCGATTGTAATAGGTATTGAAACTTATCCTCCTCATCTAGACTATCATCTGTGTGAATTTTCATAAACTGAGCCCAAAATTTTATCCAATTTTTAATTTTCCCGTCAAATTTTTCAATTTCAACTTTCGGGAGTCTATAAATTCTCCTATTGGAATCAGATGAAGATCGACTTACCACAGAATGATCAACAAATTGGTCCTTTTGAACAAACAGCTCATCCTTTACATGGCAGAGGAGGACCCATCTCTCTCGGTAGCCTTCTGTGGTGTCATATTCCCTCGCTAGTTCCTCTTCATCTTCAACTACTGAAAATAGTATGTCGCTCACATTCTGGTCAATTCTGAACAGTCGTTCCACTTTGTCTGTGGCTTTGACAAAAAGTTCTTTAATTCTTTTAGAATCCTTTTCTTCTTCTTTAAGTAAAGGTTCAATTATATTCATAAATCCCGTCAATTTTCTCCTTAATTGAGTCCTTTCTAACTTCAGTCGATTCAAGTCCTGATTTGCCATCTTTCATGGATTTAGTTTATCATTCACAAGGGATGCCAAAAAATATCAAAATAAATATGAATTTCTATTCCAAAAGTAGTGACAAAATCTTGACTTTATATAAAATAAAAATTATATAATCACATTTCTAAAAAATACAAAATAATGTGTCAAAATTTCTCAAAAGTATATTTTTCTATCTAACATTCATTTCTGTTTACATTTTTCATAATTTTATCAATAGTCATATGTTGCCTGACAGATGCAAAATACAGTAAATTAGACAAATAACAAAAAAACAAACCAAACAGTAATATATAAGAGAATATATAAGAGAATTCCTGACACATGTAAAGTGTCAATTTCAGGGCTCTTATTTATAAGATCAAACACAGGTAAAAGATGGGCCCAAATAGCATGTGCCTTGTGAACTGTATAAAGTGACTCAAAATTATCTTTTGTGTATTTAACGACCGTATGCAGAGAAATTTGTTGTTTTGAACCCCCAAAGTGGCAGCTTTGAATTTCTTTGTATGATTTGCATAAATAGTTTTCTGAGAAATTTATATGAAGCAAACATTTGTTTTCTTTAAGGGACTTTCTAAGCATGTTTATAGCATTATATTGATGGGTTATTCTAGATAAGTGTACTTTGTACTTTGTAAAGATCAATCTGTTCTTTTAGTTTCTCAGCTAGTTCATTAACAGTGCTTTGGACTTCTTCTTTTAAAGACACTCTCATCAGTTTAGGATTTTTTTCAGAAATAGGTTTGGTTACTTGTTTCCACTGCAAGTACTTTACTACTTCGGATTCATCAATATTTGCAGTCTTTATTCTGGTTGACTTGCACATAGCGCAAACACCAGACATGCATTCAAGGGATTTCTTATCACACACTGTCTCTTCAATTAATTCATCTAACGATTTTGTCACAATCTTTGTTTGTATACATTTCTCATGGATAAGAATGACATTGCTGCAAATTATACATGCACAAGGGTCAAGATCACTCAATTTTGGGAATCACTCAATTTTGGGAATACAACCCAAAATGGTCTCAGTCTTAAAAATGTACCGTAACTACCTTTATTGTTTGGATGTTCTTCATTGAATTTTTTGTGTAAACGTCTAGCTGTATCGAGAATAAGTCTTTTTTGTTTTTAGCGAATTTCCCCTATAGGGAAGAAGCTATTACCGTAGGTCCCATGGTAAGACCTAAGCCCCAGACCATGATAACTTTTCATTTTGTAACCCTCAGAAGCAAAAAACACCATGCGTTTGAATTTTTAGATATATATATATATATATATATATCGATATATATATCTATATATCTATATATGTGTCTGTTAGCACGATAGCGGCCGTAAAAATGGTCCGATCTTGATGAAATTTGGTACAGACGTACAAAGTGGTAATCGATTGGACGAGTTCGTGAACCAGCCCGATCGGACCACCGGAAGGGGGGGTAAAAGGGGTAAACCCCCTCAAAAATGGGTTTTTGAGCTTTTTACATAGAAAAATAAAATTTCTCAAATTTTTGTTGGCACCATTGAATTCAGCTCAAAAAAATAAACAATTTAGTATCTTGAATCACTGCTCTATGTCCATTGGTTACCGAGATATTGAAAGTGGTAAACACAGTACGTTGTCCCAATGTTAACCTTATGGGAAATAAGTAAAATTCTATATCTCGGTCATTTCTCAACATATCTTGATAAAACTTGGTAAATGGCTTCTTCTAGTTTAGATCTACTAAATATTGAATTAAAAACAACCAGTTTAAACATACCTGTAGCTGCAAACCTGCATACTCATTCCCCATGTTAATCTTATGGAGCTTACAAAAACATGTCAAATCTCGCTATGTTAGATTAAAATATATTGTTTTGCATTTGAAATTCGCTGAGTATGCAGGTCTGCTGCAACGGGGGTATTTAACTTTGTTTCTTCTTATGCAGTCTTTTTTACCAGGGAGTTGTATACTGTTTGTCTTCACAGTAAAACTTTCTGACCAAATAGATTGTGTTACGAGGTAATCTCTTCTTATTCTCTTGCTTAGGTTTTCCAATTCTTCTAAACGCTTTATAGCTTCCAATTAAGTTTTTTGATTTATTTATTACTTTTCTTTTCCTTAGTAACGGAGTTGAAACCATGGCATTGAATTCCCTAATTTCTGATCCACTTTTAAGGGCTTTTTTCTTTTTAATCAAGCCTTCCTCGACTGTTTCTGAATAAACCAGTCGCCTTTTTACTGGAGTAGGTACCTTTCTGTTCTTTGCTAGTTTTTATGAGCACGGAATTGTGAACAACTAGGCTTCACCAAGTCTGAATTATCTGCAGGGTAATTAAAGAAGTTTTTCTAGGCGTACTAGTGGCAAAAGGTCTAGGAAGTGAACCTCGAACATTTGTCACATGTTCCAATGAACGATTTTTCATTATTTCAGCATATTTTTTTCTTTGGAGTTCGGCGTTCTTTAGCTTTCGCCTTACAGATTTTTGTTGCTCTATTATTTTTCTTCGTGCTAAAGCTTCTTCCCGATCCTTCTTTAATTATTTTTTTAATATATAATCTTCATATATTCCATTCATAGTCTGAAATAGGAAGAATTTGATTTCTAGTATAGGCCTTTTTCAAGACAGGTAATTACTTTTTCTAGTATAGGCAATTACAAGACAATACAATAGTGTTCAAATAACCTTAACTGAATCATTAGGTGCATAATACAAAATATTTGTAATGACTTATGATGTATAGGATGTTCTATTTCCAAAATCTGTCATTGTTATTACTTAGTCATGAAAAATTATTTTGAAATTCTTCAAAATTACATGTAAATGATCACGGTATGTTAATCTGGTTGTGTATAAAAACTTTTCAACGATTAAATGAAGGCTTCATTACAAATTTCTAAAAATAGGCTTAGGCCTGAATAAGTTATAGTTTAGAGCATAAAAATAAAATCAAAAAAGAAAGAAAACCCGTTTAGCCATTTTTAGAGTAAGTTGAAACACATTAAAATCATTATATTTTTCAAAATGTATTAACTTGCTTTTCAAACTGCAGCAGAAAAGATGACCAAACAGAATTAAAAATCATTTCATTAAAAAATTATTTATCATAGTTAGAAAATGCTATTCACATGTTAAATTTAAAAAAATATTACCAAGACATACTGTAGTTTAATTAATTAAGTAACTTAATTAAAAAATATTTAGAAGCATTAAAAAAAAATTGTTTCAATTTTGGACATGTTACATTTTTTATGTATCAAACATTTTAAACAAAGGTTAGGTGGCAAACGTCAAAAACATCTAAAGCATATAGGCCTAATATAAACTTAAAAACAATCAATCAAAAACTTTCACCCAAATTTGATTTTAAATACACATTAAAATACCTTTATCATTATTTTAAAAATTTATACTGTAAAAACAGAAACAATGGCAAATACGCCTAAAAAGAATAAGCTATGGAAAGAATATAAAGAATTTCTATCAGCTAATTTCATTTTCAGATTAAATAAAAGAATGTATAACAGTTGTAACAAATTGCTTCTGGAACTAAAAATGCCGGCATAATTCGATTTTTCCTGTTGGTGGCAACCCTGCATCATTATTTTCATAAATAACACATTGTTTACTAATTCAATTTACTCTATTAAGTATTAAAATCGGCCGTAATAAAACAAAAACAAAAAAATACATCACCAATAAGAATATAAGGTATTTCAGTCAAATTGAAATAATGTAGCAAAAATGTAGCGGATCTCACGCTAAATTGCCCATAATTCGCGACCGGCGCTACAATTTCGCTTGTTGTGTCTGCTAACCACAAAATGGCGAACGCTATATCGCTAGTGACGAGTCGGCAATTGAAACCGGGCCTTATCACGCACAAATTAAACTATTACGATGAATAGCGATTTACTTTTGATTAAGAATAAATCATGTACCGTTGTTACATCAAAAAATTATACATGGCAATTTTAATGAGCCAAACGCCAGAAAAAAAAGAACAGGTTTGCTACTTACCTCCACGTCCAAATTCATTTCACACGACGAACTCTGACATCCGTTGCTCGCTGCCATGACAGTACTGAATTAAACTCGTTGTCGGCTACTACTAGCGTTAGTGTCGCTGTACGATGAGAAACAGACTACGTTACCAACGCTACTGCTGAAGGTGGGGACACGACTTTGAACCGAGCTCGGCGTCTTAATAATATAGTTTCATCCGTAATAAGCACTATTTGATTATCTCCCTGTATCTGACAATATAAACGTAGGTTTTATATTCACTTATGTGATTGGTGAACTTGATTAAAACGTCTCTTTAGCGGTAAACTGGGGGGGGGACACGTGACCGTCGCTATTTTGGCCCTTATTTTCTCAGTATTTTGCCCCAACCTCTTCTTACTTAATTCATGATTTTAACAGTATAAACAATAAGATTAAGACCTAAACTTCCAAAATTAAACATTTTTAGCAATAATTACAGTAGGCTACATAATTTTTTTATGAAGGGACAGTGATTTTACCCTTTTCAGATTTTGACCCGGGGCTCAAGCAGTAATCAACGAAGGCATAGCCTACAGCAATTTTGCGTGTTAGATTATTGCTCACTTGATGTATTTATAGCTGTGAACTCTTTGAAAGAATTTATATTGAGTTTCTAATTTGAAAGATTAACGTGCTGTACAGTCTTGATACGCCGTTTGCAGCATCATTTTAACAGGGGCTAAGGTACGAGATTGCTATTTATAGGCGATATTGCAATGACCTCGGATTATCCGGATTTTTTTCTATGTGGATTGGAGTTCCGCCACATTAATCCGGATAATCCGAGGTGTACTGTATTATTTTTGATAACACTTTATTTGGTATCCTTCCACTTAACTACATTTTTAGTAAACTTAAATAATTTCAATTCATTTGCAGAATTCGTACACTTAGAACAATATTCAAGTTTTAGCGAATTTCCCCTACAGGGAAGAAGCTATTACCGTAGGTCTCTTGGTAAGACCTAAGCCCCAGACCATGATAACTTCGTTTTGGGGCCCCCAGAAGCAAAAAACACCATTCGTTCAAAATTATATGTATATACTTCGAAATAATTGAAACATTTTTACTTAGCAATATTTCGGTTTTACCTTTTTCAAGCTAAATAACAAACATAATCATAAATTAACAGCTGAGGACAATTTGGTCTGGTCAAGTTGATTTAGGACAGTTGATGAGGAATCAAACGTAAGTATTACATATAAAGAAGTGATAATTATTTACAATTCAGCGGATGTTGAGTCCATATATGTGTGTGTGTCTGTGAGCACGATAGCGGACGTAATAATGGTCTGATCTTAATGATATTTGGTTCAGACATGTTAAGTGGTAATCCCTCAGAAGCGTTTGTAAACCAGCCCGATAGGTCTTCTGTAAGGGGGGGTAAAGGGAGATAAAACCCCCAATAATGGGTGATTTTAGTTTTTTACATCTAAAAAAAATTTATCAAAATTTTGTTTGTACCATTGAATTCAGCTCGAAAAAACAAACAATTTAGTAATTTGAATCATTGCTATATGCCCATTAGTTACCGAGATATTGAAAGTGGTAAACGCAGTACTTTGTCCCGATATTAACCTTATGGGAAATAAGTAAAATTTTATATCTTGCTTATTTCTCAACATATATCAATAAAACTTGGTATATGGCTTCTCCTAGTTCATATCTACTTTATATTATTATAAAAACCATCCAGTTTTAACATACAACCTGTTGTAGCAAACCTGCATACTCATTCCCATGTTATTCTTATGGAGATGACAAAAACATGTCAAAACTTGCTATGTTGGATTGACATATATGTTCTTTTGCATTTGAAATTCGCTGAGTATGCAGGTCTGCTGAAACGGGGGGATTTTTATAATATAATTTTAGGATTCTGATTTCTTGGAGTGTGGTTTGAAGAGCTCCCATCAGTAACATAGTGATAACTTTTTCAAAATAAAGGTTTCTTCAAGTTTCTTTGTGGTGGTTTTGTTATGATAAAAGAGTATATTACAAAACAAACGATAATTCACTGTTATATTTCAGATTTAAGGTTTTTTCTTTCTCCTGAAAAAATTAACTTGTTGGTGGGGCTCCGTTACTGGTTGGGCTAAGTTGGTTAAAACCCCTTTTATTTACTTTGTAAAAATCCTTTTAATTTGAATATTATTATAGTAATTTCCATAATTACTTATCACCTGGTGTGTTGTGAAACCAAGTAATATTTTGGAATATTTTATGAAAAGCACCATTTTAAAATACATTGTGTCCTTGTTACATTGCGTTGTGGATGTTGGCAGCCTGCCGGGACTAGAGGCGCTGCTGGAGCCAGGCCGGGCGGACGGGCAGACTCGGATGATCCGCGAGGGTGCCGCCGTGACCTGCTACTCGTGGTCCGCCGCGCAGGGCGAGTGGGCCAAGATAGGGGAAGTGACGGGGGCGCAGGCCGCCCCGGGGAAAACCCTCTACAATGGGAAGGTATGGCGAACACCTTGTCTCATTAGAGGCATATTGTATTTAGCTGTGGAAAATAAAATAAAAAGCAGACTTGATGGCCAAAAACTGAATTCCGACTCCATAATTATTGATTTTTAGATGGATTTCTCAATTTGATGGTTAACCAAAAATCATGTTGAAATTAAATTTTTGATCCTATCACAAAGCATGTCAATATAGTAAAACGTTAGTAACATAAGTTTTGGTTGACTTATTTTAAACAAACTCATTAGGTATTGTTTTAAAACGTCACCACCATTTCATACCTAAACTGACTATTTACTTTCCATATCGCCCACCAGCTTGTTCTGAAAGATTATGTAACTGATAATAATTTTATCTACTTCCATAGAGTATCAGAACAATAAATTACTAGAATGTCCGGATATCTAAGGGATGTTAACTTAATAGCTGTTTTCTGACTTCAATCATCACCAAATATTGCTTGGATAAAACCTATTTCAGATGAGATTGAGCAAATCATCTAGTGATAAAAAAAACAGTGTATAGTGGAGTGAGTAAAAAACAGCCTGGTAAATTTTGTCGATGAATTGTCCATTTTCATGCATGTCAGACTTGGGGGATGATCACCCAAGAGACTGAGCCTCAGAAACCTTCACTATTAAAAATAGGTTTGTGATTTTGATCTTGTTTGTTCGTCTCTTTTTTCAAGGCAAGGGCCAGGCTTCGAAGTTTTTTCGGACATACACTGCAGCTTATTTAGCTTGTTATGCACCCTCAGTTATGGCATTATGACTAATCAAATTTGCGGTGATTGGCGGAATTCGGATCCAGGACCCTGGGAACCGAAGTCCCACGTTCTACTACACCAGGCTGCTCCCCTAAGCGGCTGATTCATTTTGCTGTTCTTATAAAATAATTAAACCATATGCAATGTTTGACATCCACTTGTTACCTTTTCTTGAGGAAGTCTTGGGATACTGTAGTATGCCTTGTCTATTAGGAGTTCAAAACCTCTCTAGACTTTTAACTACAGCATTTCTAAGGCATACCTGATCTTCAGGCAATGAGTTAAACAGCCTTAAACAACTGAACGAGATGTTATGCTGAAAAAAGTTGTGTTTGGGAACAGGAATGTTTAAACGTTGATGCTGTTACAGGAGTACGACTACGTGTTCAGTGTGGATATAGAGGATGGCAAGCCGCCGCTGAAGCTGCCGTACAACCGGGGCGAGGACCCGTGGCTGGCGGCGCAGCAGTTCATCCACAGCAACGACCTCAGCCAGCAGTTCCTGGAGCAGGTGGCCAACTTCATAATCACCAACAGCAAGGACAGCGAGCCCGTGCTGCCGGTCGCCACCGCCGTCGACCCCTTCACAGGTACGGCCAAACACTCGCTTGCCATTTGATAGTCCTCGGTTAGAAGTGGTGCTGTTGTACCCACCGATGTAAATAAATACAACTGGATCGCACGCTCCCCGTAAAGCCCGTGCAGTGATTTCCAAGCCAACACAGGTCTGCGTTGGGTTTACAGCCAGGCCGAATTGAAGGGGCGTTGGGGGGGAAAAGCGCGAAACTGTATTGTTAAACGTATTGAAACCACATGGATTTGGGAGCAGTTTTACGGGTAAAGCTTGCTATAATAGATGTATTGCTAAGTAATTACAATTATTATTTACCTAGACGGTCTGTACAAGTTGGTCGGCAAAAGATGCATTCCCCCATCGCCCCTACAAAATCTTAAATGCAACCACTGCTGGCAGCTCGCGTTTCAGGGCCTCAGTTACCAATCCAGTGTACTTATTTACATCAATGGTTGTACCATGGTCGTTAATATAGGTTGGCCCGTATTAATAGATTAACCCCTTAACCGCGGAGTAAGTTACCCCCCTGCGGTTTTGCCGTGATCATTGGCGTGGAGTTTAATTACATGATCAACACGACGTGGGGTTTTCGTCTCAACGCGACGAAAACAACTATATTTGATACTGCAGAGATGGTGGCGTGAACGTAGTTCTAGAAAAATACACTAGGGTGTAGCACTAAACAGTCTGCTACTTATCAGGGTAAACTGTACAGTCGTTGCATGAAAAAAAACCAGCAGAACAGTTGTACTAACAAAATAACAAAATAAATCAGCTGAGAACGTCAAATCTGAGTAAACTCGGGCATTGCGGTTAATGAAACAAGGGTGTTGCACGAGATATTTCGTGCGTCGCCATAGCGTGTACAGAATACTACCACGGCATAACTCGTGCGTCGCGTTTAAGGGGTTAATCACAAAAAATACTGATTGCCACTGGGTTGCTGACCCCTCAATCATTGATGGTCAATAGTCAATTTTGTAGTTCTCATGAAGTATTTTCACAATTTCCAATGAAGAAGTTTTTTAGTTTTAGATTCTAAGAAGTCTAGTTTGACTTGTACTTTCAAAATTTCTAAAATATTAATGTGTAACAATAGACTTGTTAAAGTTATTTGCTTGTCCTCTCTTTAGATATATCAGTATAAGGAGCAATGATGAGACCCTTGGGAGGACAATGCATAAAACCATATGATCATCCTACCAAATACCAGATAACATGCAGTCTAATAACTATGGTTATAGTTTGTAAATTCAAAGTGTAATGAATTTTCATGTTTATTTTCAGTCCGTCAAAAAACAAGTAAAGAAGTTCAAACTAATATTAATAAAATGTATGTATTTATAATTTTTTGTTGAAATAATTTGTAAATCTTAAACTCAATTGACTTTTGAATGTTGAGTATACGAGGATTTATATTTCCAAGATTGTTAAGAACTTACAAAATCCCCTTGAAAATTCTTAAATGTGAATTTGGCATAGTATCTGTTGTGTCAAGGTGGGAGCAGGTACATCCCCGGGGGCGGTGTTGGCAGTGCAGTGGCCAGCGGGGTGGACCCCTTCACGGGAGGGACCCGCTACATACCCGGCACCCCAGCGGCGGGGGGCCCCGTGGCGGGGGGAGCGGACCCTTTCACCGGTGGGACTCGCTACATACCCAACGGCACCCCTGTCCCCCCTGCCACCGTGTCGGGGGCCCCGCTGTTCCCTCAGACCAGCTACGTACGCTTCGACCAGGGCAACTTGCAAGCCATATCAGGTATAATTTCTGACTTTTTCACTTGATTAACTAACTGAGTTCATTCATATCTGAGTTGATTAACACAAGATAGTTTATAATTAATGATAACAATATAGTGCTTTGTATTTACATAAACGTAAATTCAACTTTTTGTCTTTGTCTGTGTATTTTAACAAATGAGCAAGAATCCTGAATCCTGCAACCAGTTTAATTAAACCACTCACGGCATAGTGAAATTACTCACAACTGACTAGTGATTTTTGTTATTTTAAGATTTTCATAAAACCCTGAAGTGTCAAAGTAATTGATTTTAACATTACATTCCAGTTCTTTTGAACAGGTGTTATTGGGCAAATAGATTCTTTAACTTTTAAATGGAAACAAATTCTTAAAATTTAAATTTTACACATTTTTAAATTTTTGTGAAGTTACAAAGGCTATTTAGTTTAGATTTAAGGCAGTTATTTATAATGAATCAAGTTTTAATATTTATAATTAATATCATAGTGACTGAATACAAGTAAAAATTAAATTTAAAAAGTAATAGCATCTTATGTGTTCTAGAAAAGTTGGTTCAGTTTAACCAGAGTCAGCCGGTGACAGTGTCGTCGGAAGCGTTACAAGCAGTCGTCAAGTTGGGCAACCTGGGGGCCACATCGGACCCTGACGCCCTCACCACACTTAACACTCTGCTCACTTGGCCCCCCGGTGAGTGCAACAGCTGAATATTTGTATTTTCATTTCTGCCTTTGCGGGTTTTAATTCCTAATCATGGTGTCTCTGGGTCATAACAGTTATGATTACCTTGTCATTGTAACAGCAGCTGCTAAGTGGCTGTCCACTTCAAACTTTCTACAAACTATTGCTACATGTTTCAACTGGATCGCTATTTACACTCAGTTCAAACTTCTTTGTTTGAAATTCATTGTTGGTGATGGTGATTTTATATTTTGATTTTGATTTCTGCGGACACTTGCCATCACTGATTAGTAAAAAACAAGTTTCACGACGTTTCGGGATCTGGAATCTGATCCCGTCTTCAGGCGGAAGAAAACCTAGAACATAACAAGATTAGCAACACATAGCCAGGAAAACCTGGACAAAAACCCTGCTAAAAAAGAGAACTGTAAAAGCAGTCACAAAAACACTATGCTGAAAACAAAAACAATAACACAGGAATCACAAGTATCAAGAATCACCAGACAGGAGAGAGCATGTCCACACCCAATTAGAGCTGAGCTGAGACTGCTGAGCTGAGACTGCCCAATCTCAGCTCAGCTCTGGTTGGGTATGGACGTGCTCTCACCTATCTGGTGATTCTTGATACTTGTGATTCCTGTGTTATTGTTTTTGTTTTCAGCATAGTGTTTTTGTGACTGCTTTTAAAGTTCTCTGTTTTAGCTGTGTTTTTGTCCATGTTTTCCTGGCTATGTGTTGCTAATCTTGTTATGTTCTAGGTTTTCTCACCCATACCCAACCAGAGCTGAGCTGAGATTGGGCAGTCTCAGCTCAGCAGTCTCAGCTCAGCTCTGATTGGGTGTGGACATGCTCTCTCCTGTCTGGTGATTCTTGATACTTGTGATTCCTGTGTTATTGTTTTTGTTTTCAGCATAGTGTTTTTGTGACTGCTTTTACAGTTCTCTTTTTTAGCAGGGTTTTTGTCCAGGTTTTCCTGGCTATGTGTTGCTAATCTTGTTATGTTCTAGGTTTTCTTCCGCCTGAAGACGGGATCAGATTCCAGATCCCGAAACGTCGTGAAACTTGTTTTTTACTAATCAGTGATGGCAAATGTCCGCAAAAATCCAAATCAAAATAGTTCAAACTTAACATGTTCACTGCAGGCACTGCCATATGGTGCTGCGTCCATACCTATTTAATTTATTTACTGTAAAGCACCACACCTGAGTAGTTGGGAAATATTGTGTCCCTGATTTGGATACCTGCTGTACTTGTATCCTGTTTAGATTGGTACTAAAATATCCCACGATTTACCAAAAGAGGCTTTCAAAACACATATTGATATCCCCCCAGTTGGCAAATCTGATGGCCTGAATCATCTGAATGATGCTGCTACCAATCTGTGACTAGTGGAACTATGTCAAACAGCATTCCAAAGCACTAAAATCTCTCTTTTATCCGTGAGGCTGAAATTTCAATTATTTGCCGGACGTTGCTGGGATTCGTGTCGGCCGCCCTTGTAGGCACAGCATTAAACGTGTTAAAAATTACTTCATTTCTAAATTACTCAACTATTTTAAATTAATTTTAATTCTAAAATATTTTTGATTCTCCATTAAACCCATTCAATAACACCGAGTTGTCTACTGTGTGTTGTGCCCCAGACGTGGTGTTCCCGGTGCTGGACGTGACGAGGCTGGCCGTGCGCAACTCGTGGGTGAACGACGCGCTGTGTCAGTCGCAGGACGGCAACCAGCTGTTTGCAGTTCTGGAGCGGCACCTGGCCCCCACCGCGCTGGCTGCCAACCAGATGCTGGCTCTCAGGGTGTGTGTACCGTCTTGCTTCACAAGTTCGATTCAGACATTTTATTTGCCTCAGGAATTCTTACAATCACTGTCTAAAATCAGTTCTCAGCAGTAAGCTACAAGAAATCAAAGCAACCTGTGGTAAATATTGCCCTGTGGTATCAAATTGTGGGTCGTGGGAGGGCTTCAGGTGGGTTGCGATGAGGTTACAACAGTAATAACCAATATTAGAAGGAAATCCTCGTACTTTTAGTTTTAAGTAAACCTGGAATCAAAATATTAATCAAACATTTATTAAAATCCCTGTAATTTAGAAACTGTTGACATAAACCTTTTTATTTTTACTCAAAAGGACTCTCCTTCCCTTTAGTTTAATTTGAGAATAAGATAAGATAGTATAAGAACGTTATTGAGGGAAGGATATTATATTTTTAGTTTAGCCGTAAAAAAGCAGGGGATAAATTAGTGCCATTGCTGAAAAGAGCTCTTCTAATTAACTGAACTGTAAACAGGTATAAGGAATAGCAACTGGACTATAAGGGTAAATGTGTCGCCATCTTAAATATTTGTTCCGGTTATGACAAAGATGAAAATAATACCACCTTGTGGATGGTCAAGATCATTTACAGACTGCATATATGATAGCCACATATAATTCCACTCATTGTGTTGGTACCTCTGTTGCATATTTTCATGTTGCCAGCCTGATTGAGTGATATGGTTTGCAGGTGGTGTGTAACCTAATGAGCCATCCGCGGGGTGAAGCCTTGGTAATCTCCAAGAGGCATTTCTTGATGGCTGCCTCCAGACAGCTGGCCTCGTCCAAGGCTAACAAAGCACTTCAGGTGAAAATAATCCCTCTAGCATTTTCTAATTAGTCCTCAAGATTAAATTGTTCAAATCTGTGAAATAGTGTTTTTTTTTAGTGGGGTTAGGAAGCCTGGGTCGCCCAACCCCTCAGAAAAATCATGTGAGGGTAGCCACTTTTTGTCTTTTTGTATGGTTACTGGGAAGGAAAGGAGGCTTCCCTTGTAACATCCCTTAGGAAATGGGTGTTGGAGGGGGGGGCGTAGATTAATACAGAGGAAGCAAAAGGAAAAGATAGATGGAATGGGTTTGGGCAAACATAGTCAGGATGGGCAAAGATTTACTGTATCCAATAAATACATCCCGCCTCAGAAAGATACATACCCTTCATCTTGACACACTCACACTCAACCTTCTGTCGACCCCAGCCTCCCCTGGTGAAGGACTGAAGCTGTTCACTGAAAGGCAGCTACAACACTGCTACCAATCGTGACAACTTCTTTTGCTATACCCAGTATTGGTACCTAAACTAGCTAAAGCCAGTTAAGTTCCCACAGAGGTCATCAATTGTTAACTTAGTTTTTAAATTTTAATCTTGTGTGATCCATTAATTGATAATTTTGTTAAAGTAATGAGTAAAAAAAATTCCTGATATGAAATGGTAGATTATACCTGTGTGCGAAGTGTCTGCAAGAGACTTTTTGTATTACACCAAACGTTTTATTTCAGATAGCTCTGATGACCCTTCTCCTGAACCTTTCTGTAGCGGTGCTGCGAGTAAATGACGTTTCTAGTCAACATGAGGTAATGACTCCTATCAATATCACTAAATATTAATTATTGTTATTGACGTTACTCGGGTTCTAAGTTTTTAACTTATATGTAAAGAGACATACTTTTGATTGAAGAACATATTTTACTTTCTGTAATAAGCCTATGGTAAGTTATGTTAAAATGAAAATTAATTTGGGTTTGCTTCGGAAAAGCTTTTTACAAAATAAAAAGGGCCAATTGTCTTGAAAAATGTATCTTTTTATTGTGTCTAAAATGTTAATAGCTACTTTAGTAAGACACTGACACAAGGTAAACGTGAATGAAGGATAATTTTGGGATGGGTGAGATGATAGACTCAGGAACACACAGCTTTGACAAGTATTTTTGTTGTTATAAAGTCCAACTGATTTATATTACATTTTAGTTTACTAAATGTGGGACGGTTGCCTTTGCTAAAGTTATCCATTTTAAATATTTCTTATTTTGGTTTTCATTCAAAATCCTATGCTTCTTGGTTACAAAAGTTTTAAAATGAGTTTTATTATAATTTTGTGTTTTCCAGAAAAAATTATTTTAACCAAAATAAATACATACATGCCCTAAAAAAAATTACGTCTGAAGGTGAGCATGCCTAATCCAGTGGGGCTTGTTGATGTTGATAGCTGTTACAGCAATTCTCAGTTTCATTTTTTACAGTTATGGTTCTTTAGCTCCTGTAGCTCTAATGTGGTCCTGTAGCTCTCTTGTGTTAATGTGGAACTGCGACACAGCTCCTATAGCTCTGATGTGATGTGTGTTGCAGGGGGTGGCGACACTGGGGCTGGTGCTGCTGTGGCTGCCGGAGCACGAGGCCCTGTTGCGGGGGTTGGTAGCCCTGGGTACTGCGACACAGCTCATGTAGCTCTACTGTGATGTGTGTTGCAGGTGGTGGCGACACTGGGGCTGGTGCTGCCATGGCTGCCGGAGCCCGAGGCCCTGTTGCGGGGGTTGGTAGCCCTGGGTACTGCGACACAGCTCATGTAGCTCTACTGTAATGTGTGTTGCAGGTGGTGGCGACACGGGGGCTGGTGCTGCCATGGCTGCCGGAGCCCGAGGCCCTGTTGCGGGGGTTGGTAGCCCTGGGTACTGCGACACAGCTCCTATAGCTCTGATGTGTTGTGTGTTGCAGGGGGTGGCGACACTGGGGCTGGTGCTGCTGTGGCTGCCGGAGCACGAGGCCCTGTTGCGGGGGTTGGTAGCCCTGGGTACTGCGACACAGCTCATGTAGCTCTACTGTGATGTGTGTTGCAGGTGGTGGCGACACTGGGGCTGGTGCTGCCATGGCTGCCGGAGCCCGAGGCCCTGTTGCGGGGGTTGGTAGCCCTGGGTACTGCGACACAGCTCATGTAGCTCTACTGTAATGTGTGTTGCAGGTGGTGGCGACACGGGGGCTGGTGCTGCCATGGCTGCCGGAGCCCGAGGCCCTGTTGCGGGGGTTGGTAGCCCTGGGTACTGTGACACAGCTCCTGTAGCTCTACTGTGATGTGTGTTGCAGGTGGTGGCGACACTGGGGCTGGTGCTGCCATGGCTGCCGGAGCCCGAGGCCCTGTTGAGGGGGTTGGTAGCCCTGGGTACTGCGACACAGCTCCTGTAGCTCTACTGTGATGTGTGTTGCAGGTGGTGGCGACACTGGGGCTGGTGCTGCCATGGCTGCCGGAGCCCGAGGCCCTGTTGCGGGGGTTGGTAGCCCTGGGTACTGCGACACAGCTCCTGTAGCTCTACTGTGATGTGTGTTGCAGGTGGTGGCGACACTGGGGCTGGTGCTGCCATGGCTGCCGGAGCCCGAGGCCCTGTTGCGGGGGTTGGTAGCCCTGGGTACGTTACTACGACATAGCTCTTCGCTGCACGAAGAGCTCACACCAGAGACTGTGGACAGACTGAGAGCCTGCAGCAAAGACACGCAACTGCCCAAAGTGGCTCAGTGTGCCTCTCAAATTTTACAAGTGCTTAATATTCAGGTATGCCTCCAGTGCATTTCCTTAATTTTCTAGATTTTTTGTTGACGTGATAATTTTTTAAAGTTTTCACACAAATAACATCTATAACCTCAACAAAATTTATGAAATTTCATATTTGCTTGTTTGTCCTGTCTGTCATTGACGAAAGAAAAAGGTTAAATATCTGTCAGTCAGTCTTGTGATCCTAGACAATCCATGGATGGGCATCGATGTAAATAAGAACACTGGATTGGTAACTCAGGCCCCGCAACGCGAGCCGCCGGCAGTGGTTACGTTTAAGATTTTGCAGGGGCGATGGGGGAACGCATCTTTTGCCGGCCAACTTGTACTGACCGTCTAGTTAAATATTAATTGTAATTACTTAAGAGATATACCAATACATCTATTATAGCAAGCTTTACCCGTAAAATTGATCCCAAATCAGTGCGGTTTCAATACGGTTAACAATACAGTTTCACGCTTTTTCCCCCAACGCCCCTTCAATTTGGCCTGGCGGCAACCCCAACGCACAGCTGTGTTGGCTCGGAAATCACTACATGAGCCTTATGGGGAGCGAGCTATCCAGTTGTATTTATTTACATCGATGTGGATGGGTTACTCTTTTCAGCAAGTAAAACTTGTTATCTTCAGATCCTTCCCTCCCTCCTTCCCTCCATCGGGAGGTTGCATCACAATTTTAAATAGGTACAACACGAACCTTCTTTAATGCATGTACATTTAAACACATGTAGGCCTATTTATGACACATATAGGCCTAACCCGAAACCTGCAGAATGTTGCATGTACCTCTAGAGTCGAGTCCCGACTATGAGTGTTCAGTGTCGTAAGTTTATGTTGTATTAATAATTGTAAGGTAGCCGATGGGTGAAGAAAATTTCACTTGTGATGGCTTTGGGCTGTGCACAAGTTTTTTAAGATCTGAAGATGGTAAGTTTAACTTGCTGAAATGTTTAAGCTGTCAAAGGATTGTCTAGAATCACGAGGCTGGCTGACATGCCCTTTTTATTTCGTCAATACATGAGATTCAAAAAACAGTAGCAATATGAAGTCCGTCATTGTTAGCAGAAGCCGTTAAGGATGCTGTTAGGTTTAGTCCAAAATTACGAGGGTCACCCAGAAAGTAAAGAACGTTTTGTTTTACTGTCAAAATGTACTAGCCCTGTTGTTCCGACACCGCAACTGAGTGTGTGGTCTGAAGGTCCTCTCCTGGCCTATATTTGAGCCAAGTCTCATTGCCGACTGATCACGCATTTCATTCTTACAGCTTTTCAAAATGGAGGTGTCAACTGAAAATCCTGCCGAATGAAATATGATTTTAAGAGTGTTTTACGGCCTAAGAAGTTTATTCCATTTTGAATTTAAGCCAAGAGGACAACAAAGTTATCCTGAGTCTATTGCAAGGCCCTGCGATAGCTTGATATCACATTCAAAACATGCAAAATGGATAAATCCAATCGTAGGCGAGGATATTGCTGATCCATATAATTACTCTTATTTTGGGACATTTTAAGAGTCTTATGAATACTTTAATACTTCTCGAAGAATAATGTGAAGGGTATTGAATTTTCAATTGAGCAGGAAACAGTCTGTTTTCTGTTTCTTACTTTGTAAGTAACTTACCAACTACCACTCCTTATTAACCAGTCCTATTTCTCAAAATGTGGCTAAGCAAGTTGACTTTGATTAATAGATAATCTGTTCCTAACTAACATTGACATCCAACCTAATTATGATAGAAAGATGGCAGGTTTTTTTATTTAATTGGTACATGTAAAATGGCTTTAAATGTGTGTAATTCCTCAGTATAATAAAAAATGTTATTGTGATGGTCTTGGTTCTGTTTCAGTAACACCAAGTGATAACAAAGCAAGTTGACACTTGAAGAGACTTTTGTGATACATGCGAAGTTGCTTCCTCAATCAAATAATAACTTATTTCTTTAAAAAAGGATTTTATAATTTGAATTTGTATTTAACTGTAAAAAGTAAACGTAAGTAAGCTGGTTCGCAATTTATTTCATATTCCTTTTCCATAATGTTTTGTACTAAAAGCTACTTCAAGACATTTACAAAAATCATTAGTATCATGTCAGTTCGGCATCTTTGGAATGCCCTACACATTTCAAAATAAGCTTGCTTTTCCAGTTCATCAGTACCCTTGAAGACTGAAATCAGAACTTCTCTGTAAATATTACCATTATTATTTATTGCAATTCCTATTTACTCTAGAAGTTAATTTTTCATTTTGTTGTGAAAGGTTAGATCAGAATACATAGCCAGAATCTTTAATTGAGTGGCAAATACTGATATAAGGGTCAAATAAAAATATAATGCAGATTTCACACTTTTAATGTGAAATTAATCAATTATTGTTTGATATCTCCTTCTAAAATCTTAACATTTTCAATAGCACACAATTAAACTTGAAATGGGTACATAATTGAAGGAACACATCAAAAATAAATGTTGTAGTTAGGTTAGGTTTATACAAGAAAAGAGTTAGCCGTATGTGTCTGTGACACGAGTGTGTAGTGATCCTTGTGTTGTTACTGTGATTTTAACCTAGCCTAACCTTGTTACTACTATTTAATGTATAAAATATCTTCCTCAATTACACACCTATTTCAAGTTAAAGTTACAATATTGAAAATGGTAGATTGTGGTGGGAGATAATAAACCATCACCAGATAAGATAAGGCCGATAACGGTCTCTTAGCAGAAACGTAATATCTCAGTGGACGTAAAAATGATTGGAGAACAGTTTTTAGAGCAGTAGAACATTTATCAAGCGGTAATGAACTAATGGAATGAAAAAAAAATGTAGTGGTAGTGAATTAAGGGAAAGGTCCCTGAAGTCCAGCAAAACTAACCTTTAATAACAATAATAAATAGCTCAGTAAATTTTTTTATCGATAGACTGGTCCCACTGGTCTATGAAAAATAAATATTCTAAGTTGTTGGTATATTGATTATATTTTACTTTTATTTCACATTTTAATAGCAAAACCATTTCAAACAATTGTTGAAAAAATACAATAGTTACAAAATTATACATAAATTATAGTGTGTTAGTTATAATACTTGTAATGAGATTAATTAAAAGTTTATGACTTAAGTGCTGATATGATACATATAACTTAAATAAATTTTTTTGTAGAGAATCACAAGAATACATGTGTATATGAATAAGAACAACTCTTGCTAAATTAAGATTACAGAAATAGAATAGTTCAATCACATAGTGTTCAAACTTAATTTCTGTTCATGATTCTTGTTCCTTTATATATCCAACATCCACTTTACTTGTTTTGTCAACATCACTTCTTATTTTGTCCAGTTCAAGACATGAATATCCCTTACAACTTCCCTTTGATCGGCCAATTTTTCTTGCTTTAGTGATGCTTTTTTTCAGTTGTCCATCGATGTACTCATTTTCTAGAATTTCGGATATGACCCTGTAAGACAAGATGTGAATATAGAAAGATGAAAAAAAATACCAATAATCGACCTTTATAAAAAAGTAGTTTTTTTGCTTAAACCCATATGTAAATAATTATAATAACAGCACCTTCACTGCGTCACGAGTAACCGGTTGCTCATGCTGCCATTAGCTGAGAGTGCGGCAGCTGAAATCGATTATCATTTTCTTGGTGTGTTTTGTGAATATCAGTTGTTTGTAGTGCAATCGTTATAAATGTAATATACTGGAATTTATAATTTTTCAGAGATAACAATTTTATTATTAACTCTGTACGAGTAACTGGTAACTCCTGCTGCACTGTAGTTATTTACGTAATATTAAATTTAGTTTTTATTGGTTTCTATTCCATAAAACGAAACATGTACACAATTTATAGAAACATTGGTCATTTAAATATGTCATTAACATGTATCGTAACATTTACAATTGAATCTGTTAATTTTTTATAAATATACTTATTAGTTTATTTCACTTTTTCCTAGTGGGATGACATCAGAAACAAATGTTGAGCTGCAAGGATGAACAAGGTTGTCTTATTTCCTGTGATGGCAACTAAGGAGCTCTAACTTCACTCTCAACTGATATATCGCTGAAATGTGTGCTTTGCCAGGAGTCATGGTATAATTCTACCGCAGTGAAGGTGTTAATTAATTTAAAAATTATTCATCTGGCTAAAAATAATTTTGACACACAGTAAAAATTCACATGTTCATGGAATACAGCAACATTAGGTAGGGCCTTAGAAATGAACTGGATTGGAGAAGCAAAGACCATAAAAGCTAAGATCCTTAACAGGAAGCTATACCCAAAACTAATCACTTACCTAACTGAAAGTATATGTTTTATTCAATTTTCCTGGAGATAGTGGGAATTTTTCTCATTTGTAACAATACTAAGGGGCCGTCCAAAAATTACGTAACGCTAAAATCGGCCTTTTCAAACCCCCCCCCCCCTTGTAACGAACTTGTAACTCTGGCACTAACCCAACTCAAAAATTATGTAACTCTGTACTACCACCCCCCCCCCTAAAAAAGTCAAAAACTTGGTAATTTGAAGATAATTTAACACATTTCAAAAATTGAGGAATTAATCATAGTTACATAACGTTGCGTTGAACCCCCTCCCTCCCTTGTAACGGTGCATAATGCTGCCGAACACCCCCCCTTCCCCCCTAGGGGCGTTACGTAATTTATAGACGACCCCTAACATAGATGCTGCCAAGAAAACGATATATTTCTCGGTGGGCACGAAAGGACACATGGACAACTAAATGAACCATAGTATAGAGTAAAGCCACTCACATGTCCACGACGCGGACGTCGTCGGGGGCCCCGTAGCGGTGGACCTCGCACGCCACCCGCGGCACGCAGCCACCCGAGCAGCTCAGATAGCTGGCGAGCATCACGCGGTTCTGCCGCTCCAACTCCGCCGTCGGCAGCTGCAACATCAAGAGGATACAGTAGACCCCCTCTTAACCGACCCTAACGGGACCGGACCAGGTCGTATAACTTAAAAGGTTGGTTAGAATGGGTAATCCTCGAAACACCAAAAAATAAAAGCTCTATTGATTTAGAGTTCTACTGACATCATTCTAAAGCCGTTCGTGGATTATTTAGAAAATAAACTATATTCATCAACTTATTTTCCAAAATAATTACTGAAGAAATTCCACAAATAACCCCAAAACATGGTCAAAACAAAGTACTTTTTATAAACTAAATATTAGACAATAAAACAAGAATAACATGTTCATTTTTTTAACAAATCTTTTGTAATGCAGTATTGATTACCAACATTGATAAGAATCAAGCAAACGTTGCACTTCGAACCAAGCAGTTAAATTGAAAATAGAGTGTAACACAGGCTTCAAATCCTCATCAACCTATAGTTCCGGAGAAAATTTGGATCAAACCACACTCAAAATTATAGTGGAAGTATGATAATTATCGAACGTCTGGGAGAACTGCACACAAGGTTCGTGTTGTTTGTTTACTCTACTGATGAATGAGATAATGGTGCCCGGATATGAAAACGAAAACTCACAGACCCTTATCATACTATGTGCATTGAATTGTGTCTACTGTACATCAATGCTGTATTAAAAATATTTTAATCTGTAACATCCTGTAGAGATGAGCCTAAACGTTCTCATCGCTGGATATAGGAACGGAAATGCCGCAATTCCTAGAAAAGGGGGGTTAAATGGGTTGGTTAAAACCATCTTTAACATTTTACCAGTAAGGGCGGATAATCCGTTCGTCGGTTAAGAGGGGGCCTACTGTAGTGAATGATGATTTGTTCAAAGCAATTTGCTCAGTTTAACTGAGGGGCAGGTAAATGGAAACCTAGCCACATGAGATTTTGATTGTATAAATTATGTTTGTTTGTCAGAATTTAAAAACAATGATTTAAAAACATTCCTTTTGTAAAGTTTTGTGACACTGTGACAACCTTGATACAATTTTTAATCTTTTGCAATAATGTGTAAATTTTTGAAATTTCCAATTACCTACATTAATAGTGTTAATAATGCAGTATTTATGTTTCTGTTTTAAAATAAAGTTAAATATTAAGAATTTAATCAAATTTCATTTAACTGTGGGTAAAGATAAGGAAAAACTATAGCTCTGGACAGCCTTACTGGCGGGTGACAAAAATTGTAATCTCCCAAAATGTCTGCTAAAAACACATGTTTTGGTAGAACTCTCAAAATTTTGTTTACGTTTCACCTCATTTGCACTACAAAAGAATGCCCTGTAATATTTCACCGAGAGATTTCTTACTCAATTGAAATTTCGGGAAAATATTTGCGCAATGCATCAGCTGGTCTTTTAGTTTGGCAACCTTTCATCTTAAATGATTTGTTTTCATTTAAGAATGTGTTTCCACACTTTTGTCATGAATTGTGTTGAGCTTGCAAGCATTTAACATTAGTTGCACTTGCGGTTGCAGCAAAATATTTTCTTGTGTGAAGTACAGTTCAGGCATTATGTCTCCGGCTATGACTGAGTCAGCTGATTGTAAGGTGCGGGGGGGAGAGGGGGTAATTTTCTGAAAACATTTTCTAAAACAGCGCTACATGTCAAATGCTGTGTTTACCAATATCATATATGTTAAAAATATCATATGACACGGTTAGTAGCACAGTGGTCATAGCCGGAGATATAATGCGCGAACTGTACCTCTACATAAACAAATGACCATGTGATTTATTACCAAAACATTGCAGATAATAAACACTAATTACGACAACAGCGCACTCACTCACCTGCCAGTAAGGCTGTCCAGAGCTATAATAACATTTCCATGCTGTTATATATAAACTAGTTCCTGAAATAAAACACAAGATGGAAAAGAAGTATGTAATTGCTTTGTTTTGTTTTGTTGAACATGTTAAATTAACTCATAACTATCAGACACTTTTTAAGGATATCCTGTTCAATTAATTTTCAAATTGTGATTGAAAAATTACTAATATTAGTTATGAACACATTAGAGAGATTAGATGCAGAGTTGATGGTAAAAAAATGTGAATTTGGTTTATCTCTCATCAGGATTATTTTCAGGTGAGTTGATTTTGGTACAGTATTAATTTTCCTTATAACAATGAACAATGGTTCTTGCAATCGTTTGCAAGAGATCTGCCATGTAGCATCCAGCTGGCTAGTTACAGATTAAATCAGCAGGTAGAGATAATCAGTGTCGCCAACATTTGACTTTCACTTGCTCCTTTATTCCTGCTCACAGCTGTGACAGTCATAACAGTGGAAATAATTGGCTCATGCAGCAATGCTGTTCGTAATGTTACTGTATTTTTAGCTGTATAAACATTATGTTTTTTAAAAGAAATCTTTCCTTTTATTATTCAAAATGTCAGTTTTAAAATATTTAGATTCAATTTTATGTTAGACATGTTTTGTTTACAGGAATAAAAAAAAACTTAAATTTTGATTTTGTGTAGATTTGTTAATATATATTCCGGAAAATGTTTTTTAAAATTAATCTGTATAATAACTAGTACTTGTGAAACCCATTTAAATAAAGGCCCAGATGATTTTTTGACCAGTGGATCTATCTGACAGATGAACTGATAGAAAGCATGTCTTCTATGTTTTATAGTACGGGATTAATTAAGAAAAATTACAAGACTGTTATTAAGCTATGATATAAGTGAATTGATAATTTAACAAAAAAATTAATACAAACTTTGTATGAATGAAAATTAATTATCTATTTGCCCGATTTGAAGCTACATACAAAATAGTATGAAAATAAAAAATAATTGTATAAGGTTTAACCCCAACATATTATTTAAATTTTTTGCAAATATTTAAGCTAAATTGTTTTTTTTCAAGGGGGCGCATGTTAAAATTTTGCCCCAGGTGCCTACAGGCCTCAGGGCGGCCCTTTTTTTTGGCATATCAAAGCCTAAATAGACTACATCATCACTAAAATTTTTGAATTAAAGTTGTCATAATTTCGAGCATATCTTTTTTCAATTCCTGAATTAACATCTTGAAAATCAATACAGTATAAGGTCTAATCTAAACCGTAAATTTTGAGAAAACCTTAAGTCTGACATCAACCCTATACTTCAATAAAAAATCTCAGCGAAAAAATCCCAGGAAAAATATTAGTTTTTTTATTAAACTTTCCCCAAGGGCACAAATATAAAGAAAAGGCCTGAATAGCAGATTCATTAGTTTTTATTTTTGTTTACTTTTCCCCAGCGAAGCGGTACACCATCAGCTAGTATATACAACTATTGACCACTCACATGACTCATGAACTTCTCCAACACGAGGAGATCCTCAAGCTGCTTCTCCCCAACGTCCCTCCGCCGCCGTTTGCCTTGGATGACGCCGAGCTGCAGTAGGATGGGGTTGGAGGCAAAGATGGCCGCCGCACCGAGTAGTGCCACCCCGGCCAGCGGCACCAGCAGAGCTTTGAAGGTGTCGTAGTGGTAGTGGTGGTGCGGGTCTGGGTGGTGATGATCGTGGTGGTGGGGGTAGTAGTCCACTCCGTGGTCGTGGTCATAACCGTAACCGTGGTGGTGATCGTCTGTTGGGTAGGAGAGCAGTTAGATTTGTGATAAGTGAATCTAATAACTATTCCATTAAATTAAGCTATTTATTGCACTGAAGGTGGTATATAAAGTCTGTCTTAATAATGACCTAGTGGCTAACACCAGAAAACCAAGTAACTAACATTTAGCAACAAACAGGACGATCTAAAAACAGTGCCCAATGTGGAAGTTGGAGATTACACAGTTCCTTGACATAACTTGTGGATCAGCAAGCTTAACTCCAGTCGCTATGACCTGAGGAGGATAAAACATTCAAGCAATGAAGCCACCACGAAGACCACATAACCATGCTTTATTTGAGTCACACTTGACATATGGCCTTGGAGTGTGGGTAGGAACCTCAGCTGAAACCTAAAAAGAATCCTTCACAACCTAAAAAGAGGGCCCTCCAAAAAAGGGCTACCAAATTATTAAAGGACAAGTCCTTTGATAATTTTTATCCTCCTTTGAATATAGAGACTGGTGTTGAGCTTGCTGTTCCATGATATTTGTCTGACAATTTTTACGCAAGGAACTTTGTGTAATCTTCAACTTCCACATTGGGCACTGTTTCTCAGTCGTCCTGTTTATTGCCGAATGTTGGTTGCTCATAAGTTAATTCTGCAATGTACTTCCACAGTCTGCTCTAGCTATTTGTCTTCTGGCATCCTCTGGGATGTCAGAGGTCAAATAACTGAATCGGTCATTCACTAGTTTTAATCAAAATTTATATTCAGTAAATGACTGGTCTCAAAAATGTTATTAATATTATTTATAGAATATGTGCAGACGAATGAAACACAATGCAAACTATTCATACAGTTTTGAATCATAAAATTAACACTATATGAAGTATTTAGCCGAGATATTGAAAAATAAAAATTGTCTCACATAGAGTCACACTAGCGACCTAGGGTGATTGATCGACCTAGGGTTGATTTTAAATATCCCCGCTTGATGGGGATATTTAAAATAAAACCACCAAAACGTAAATTAAAAATTAACAAATCACTCAAAGCTAATATTAAAATAATAATTAAAAATAACAGCCCCCTTCCACAAATGTTTCCATTACTTTAACTACATTTAAACTCGAATTATGAATTGTTAGTGCATTCACCCTAGTAGTCTTTTTTCCATAGAATAAAATAGCAGTTTCTTGAAGTGGATTCTAGTTGCTTAAGAAAAATGAATGATAAATGAGCTCTCCTCTTTGGAGGAGCTCAATAAGCTTCGGTTGACATGCTGAGCCAATGAGTCTGTTCCCTACAATCCAATCAATCAATCAATATACTACATGAGAATAATTTCCCATTTGTTTGTCTGTCAAACGAGTGAGAAGTAAAATATACACAAAGTACAGATTTATCTTTTACTAGAGGCTTGAGGGGGCTAATAGCCCCTTAGCATAATCCTTCTTTACTATAGTGTACAAAATACCTTCTTAGAAAATAGGCTTTGGATTCGCAAAATTATGATTATATCTAGCATTTGGTTTTACATAGCAAATATGCTGATCCATTTCTGACCATGAAGACTCAAACAACATAAAAACCTGTTGGTTCCATCATAACAAATTTGTGTAAGTCATAAACAATTTCTTATGTTTTATAATAAAAATATATATTTTGTAAAAACAAGGATTTTTTTAGCTTGAAAAATATTGATGCCTTAGCCATGTTCTGGGGTGTAACCATATGGTAAGGAACCGCCAGTTAATTATGCCACTTAGTACAAAGTACAGTCATCATCAGAAATGGTTTTATTAAGTAGTGTTAAATTAATAGAAAAAGTAACAGAGGAAGAGGCAATTTTATTCAGGGCCACCGCTAGGGTTGGCAGCGCCCGGGGCAAACGTGGTCGCGGCGCCCCCCCCCCCCCCCCAGCATTAGTCGCATATGCTAGCTTTTTGCGCTGCCACCAATACTTACACAGCTTACGTTAAGTATAGTTACATGTATTAAAGGGTAATTATAGGACTGAAAAAATTAAGAACATCAATCGGTTCAGAATGTATTCAAAAGAAAATTAATAAATGAATTAAAAATAGGTATTCACTCTCACTCTTAACTACATCACTGTGATTAACTAACTATTACTCTAACAACAGTCACTAGCAACAACAGTAACAAATTACTACATCACCCATTATCGCGTCCCGAATCCCGACTCAAGTCTCGACCAGTGATGCCAGACAGGATTATGCATTTTACCTGCCAACTGCATAAAAAACTCTCCCGCTTTTACCCGGGTTTTCCGCAATAATCCCCACAAGTACCAAAAACCGGGTAATTACCCGAAAAACAACCTAATGACTTTCAAAACACCCAGAACCTGGTAGTTTCCTCAAAATTACTAGGTAAAAATATATCTGTTTACTTCAAGACTTGTTCTCAAAACCATTAAAACAAATGATTTTCCTCATCTCACATAAGCAATGGATATTTGCAAAGCAAATCGTAATTCAAAAATCCTCGGCTTTAATCATTTTTCATGTATTTAGGATGCCGGGTAAACCCCCGCAGCTCAAGTCTAGAATCCCCGGTTTTACCCGATTTTTCTTAATCCTCTCAAAATCCCCGAATGGCCTTTAAAGTACCCGAAAACCGGGCAAATACCCAGTTTCTGGAAACACTGACACCAATAAAATCATACAGAATACATATTACTAACTATAAAAACTAGAGTTAAAACAATTGTAGCTCTTTCCAAAATACACCAGGTTTTACCAGTTTTTTTTATATTCAGGTTGTTGGGTAAATATACTCGTAGCCCAAGTCTAAAACCCCTGGTTTTTCTTAATCCCCGCCGAATCCCCGACGGCCTCCAAAATACCCGAACGGGTAAATTCCCGGTTTTTGGCAACACTGGTCTCGACAAGTCTGACAGCGACAGACGATTGGATGTGCGCGCAACTCGCATAGTACCGACACTGTTATTATTACATAGTTCATACTATATTTTCATTAATGATACCTATAGTGTTATGAATAATTTCTAGCTACAGCCTAATTTTTCAGTTTCGTATTCCTATTTATTAACGCCATATCTTCACAATTCATGCAAATCTACCAGATTACAATAAAATTTGCCGCGGCACGGCGCCCGGGGCAGCTTGCCCCGGTTGCCCCCCCCTTCGGACGGCCCTGATTTTATTTACTTCATTCCAGTATTTTTGCAGCAAATTATTTTAATACCCCTGTGCACTAGGTGAATTTACAATGCAAAAACTATTACACAATAGCACCTTTAAATGCAAGTCATATATTTTTAAAATCTAAAATAAATTCACCCTTAATTTATTTAATTTGCCTTAGATGTTGTGATAGAACTCAATCAATTATTTTTCAATAAAATATTTTTAAAATCTTAAAAAGTTTCAACCATTGTTTATTTAGTTTGAGGAGATCTTTGAGAAAATTAAATTTAATATTCCTGTCAGTTAGTTGTTCAAGAGTATATTAATTAAAGAATATGCTATCACATTTAAATTCAAACGTAAAATATTAATTGCAATAGATTTTTAATAGTTTCAAATCATCAAAATCTCAAGCTACAGGGAGATTTTATATTCAAAGAAGCATTAAAAATAAAGGTTGAAAGTATACTTCTCCTAAATGTACTAAATACCACAAACTTAAATGATTGCACAGCTAATTTATTAACTTTTATCGTATTATTTAGACCCCAATAAATACCTTTAGAAAAATATTAAGTAGTCTTTGACTGTTCGTTGAGTGTCACCTCTTGTTGAACTGCACTAATTATCAAGACTACTGTATTATTAGACTGAAAGCCTCAGTACAAAATGGAAGCAATTTATTTAAAAAATCCTGCTGCCCTGATACTGGAGATAATGGTTAAAAAGAATGAATTGGTGACATAAGTCTTAGAGAAAGATTTAAGATAAGATACAAAGTAGTTTTTTTTAGTTGAAGTTGATGGACAAAATAAACAAATTTTTTTACTATAATTTTTCTATTTGAAAAAAAGCTTACGTTTGCTGGGGTAAATACCCCACATTATTCCACTTTGGATGGAGCAATCTGTCTGAAACTCATCCAAGTCAACCAAACTTTACATGCCTGTACCAAATTTCCTTATGATCGTACAGTTTCTATAAGAGATATGCTAGTAACGTAAGAGACACTCAAAAATATAGTTTAAATTTTCTTTAAAAGCCCATATTAAATTTTGGAATGAATCGTGTTTAGTGCAGCAATAAATGCACTCTGCAAAAATCTCAATAATTAATGTTGAGAAAGTACACATGAAGAGCTAGTATATTGAATGTAAAATATTATAGTTGTGGTTACCCCAAACTGAAAATTGTACCTTCCTGTTAAAACGACAGAAATAGCTTATTTCTGAGGAAATTTGATTGGTGTATTTACCTGGATAATATCCTCCATAACCAGCTGATCTTTTAACTTGCGTCTCCTGGGCCAACTGATCCGACTTTTCGGTCTTATTGAAATCACCTGATCCATTATTATTATTGACCATTATGGCCTCAATCATGCATACAGTATACAACATGAGAACCCACAAACCTGCCATTGTAAAGAGCAGCTGACAACTAAATCTCTTACTGTCGTACCTTTTTTGGGTAGAAAGTATAATTCGCCAAGCATGAAGTATTAGTTATGACAATGTCCATTGTTTCTGCTTGTAGAGTAAACAATGCCACCTAGTGTGACTGAGTATATAACAACAATTGGGTAACTCAATAATTAGTGTCTGTTCAACTGTTTTACTTACAACATACTTCCATGGAAAGTTATTAATTTATATAGTAATATTACTTTCAGACTTTACTGCCGCCACTCACTAAATCACTTTTGAGTGGTTTTGTTATTTGATTTATTTACTTAACGAAGAAGACTTATCAGTAAATAGCTCACCTCCAGTTCGCGCAAGCTCATCCCAACCAGCGCGAGAATTTTGACACATTGGGGTATGGGGGAGGAAGGAAGACACTCCCCTACTCAAACCCCCGACCCTTTACTACTGCCACGAGCTGTAAACAAGTGAACTAATATTCAAAACAAAAGTAAAGTTCTTGGTTGTCAAAATATATTTAAGGTTATGGTTTGAGGTTTTGTTACAGAAGTTTTGTCATTTCACCTGTAAAATTGGAAATATGCATTGTATTCTCCGAATTTGTATGTACTTGACTTGTTAAATAAGAGTTTAAACTTGAAATAGTTGTGTTTCCATAAGTTTTAATTTAAAAATCATTTTCCCAAAAGTAAACAAATATTGTTGATTTTGTTTGATTGATGACAGCAGTCAACTTGGTCCAGGTTTAACAGTTGCTATCTAACGGATAGTAAAAACACTTCTAGAACAATATAAAAAACAAAATGATCGTCCAATAGGAAACCAAATAGGGACAAAAAAACAACTCTGCTGCAGCCAATGACATATGCTTATTTAGGGATCGTCTATCTCTCTATATTGTCCATATCTCTCGCACACGTTCTTTAAAATGGTCGGGATGAGCTTGCACCAACTGTAGTAGTTTTTTTAAGGAAAAAAGTAGGAAAGCAGGATTTTTTTATGTAAAGTAGGACATTAAAATAAAAACCAATGTTTTTTGTTCATTGAATGATTATCCTGCGATGATGACAGTCACTATACTCAGCATAATATCATTACAGCTTTATCATAAAACACTTTTCCATGACTCTCAATCCCTTGCCTAGAAATATTGCAGCTTGATCAAATGTCGATCTTATTAAACCACCAATTCTGCCCAATTCAACAACACTGATGTAAAACACATTCTTAAAGTTAGATTATTATATCTCCGGCTATGGCTACTAAGCTATTAACTGTATCATGCGACATTATCAACATATGAGGGTCATCCAAAAACTAAAGAACGTTTTGTTATAAATTTAGCCCTGTCGCCCCGATACCGAAACTAAGTGTGGGGTCTAAACACACACTCAATTTGACTCAAGTCAAGCCTCATTTTTTTTCTGACTCAATTTGAGCCAAGCCTCGTTGCCGACTGATCATGCATTTCCTTCTTCCAGCTTTTCAAAATGGCGGTGTCAACTGAAAATCCTGCTGAATGCGAGAAATAAGTAATACTGTGTGCTCCGCCCTTCGATAGCTTGATACGACATTTGAAACATGCGAAATGGATAAATCAAATCGCAGGCGAGGATATATTGCTGATCCATGCCCGACGTGGCCAGCCCCACGCAGCAGCACCAACTTCACAGAACTTTGCCGCCTCAAGTGAGAAATTTTCTCACAAACCCTGTTTAACCCATGCCAGGTCTTCAGTGATTACCTTTTTTCAAGGTTAAAGGAATTTTTAGGCATGAAAGTGTTTGCGACTAGTAAGGAACTAAAAGAAGCAACATTATTAGGTCAAATTAATTTGGCGGCATCTTTAAAACGCCAACCATTTTGAAACGCTCTAAGAATGAAATGCGCGGTCGGTCGACAACAAGACTTGGCTCAAATTAATTGGAACCAGGAGTGAAGGTTTAGAGCACACTATCATTCACGGAAATTAGACCACTGAGCTACAAAACTTTCTTTACTTTCTGGACGAACTTCTTATGATACTGGTAAACACGTTTGACAAACAGCAAGGCTGTAGGACAATGTTTTCAGAAAAGAACCCTTCTCCCTTTGCGCCTTGCAAGTAGCTGACTCTTCCACTGCCGGAAAATGGGTGACCTGTACAATGTCACGCTTTGTATAGATTTTCTCAAAATCCAATGAAGCAAGTAATATTAATCTTGCTCTGTAAATTAGGTAATGTGACTTGAAAAGAGTTCAGTTTTCACATGCACAATGTGAATAAATAAACACTAGGTGGCCCATGCGCAAATTGTGCATTTTAAGATATTTCTGTTTGTGAGAAACTCGCCTATGGTTAGAGGAAATTGTATGGCTTTATACTCGTCGTTATTAATCAAGTTAAACTTTCGAGTGAAATTTAAATATCTCACCTAAATAAATAAAAGCTTAGCTGAACAAAACCACAATGTCACTGCCAATGTGATCATCACCCCAGCTACGCTTTGTAATTTGTCTTCTGACACAACAGTGAATGGCGGAAGTTTTTCTTTGCGTATTCATGCCCTAACTTCATCTTTAGGTCGCTGCAAGTATATAGGTGGTGCAGAGTCCCTGTGATGTTCTCTCAGTCTTTGTATCTCGGCAGTTCTCTGTGCTTGTCGAAGGTTACGTATGTTTATCCCTAATCTCATTGACACGGTTTTTCTTTTTGCCTCCTACTTCTTTCTGTACCATCAATGATCAAGAATGATTTTCCTTACTCAATTAGGCTACAATCACCAAAAATGTTGTTTATTGAAGAATTAACTTCCATAAAATGTATCAAATCTTGTTTACGGTTGCAGACAATCCATTTTTGTTTACAATCTGACTTGGGTTGAAGATCCATCTGAAGATAATCAGCTTTTAAATTACAATCACATTTTAAAACCGTTATAACGTAAGTTGTTCAGCACTGGAGCGTTGAAAGCGCCCTCTAGAAATAAAAGTATTGGAGGTCGAAGTCGTAAAAGAAATTCCCATCTTAATTGTCAGTCGCTGGTGCGCTATATTGTAAGCTTTAAAATTACACCATAATCGTAAAAATCGGTTTAAGTAGGACGGCTGAAAAAGGATGTAACAGAGAAAACGAGAAAACCCATATTGTATGAAGTAGGAGTTGTGGAACATGGAAGCTTGGGTATTTACAAACAAAACCGCATGAATTTTAATTTTTGGTGCAGGGGAAGAATAATAACAGATGATTGATCGATTCAACCAATGTATACATAACCCTCTAAGTAGGGACTCCCAGTTTTAATTTTTTTTAGTTCCACCACCAAAAAGCAGAGGAGAAATTAGCACTAATGCACGGAATAGTTCAAGTTTTTATTTTTACTCCATCGCAGGCGCGCTTCTACTCACTATAAAAAATGTCAAAATGAGAATGTTGTAAACAAAAACAGATAAAAGAACAAAGAACCCAACAAAAAAAAAAACAGGGGGGGAGAACCCCCCCCCCTGCTTGCGGGGGGGGGGTTCTCCTTTCCCCTTCTGGTTGGTGATGAAGCTTTGGTTTTCATCATGGTCAAAGATACAACAATACAAAACAATAACAAACATATGTCAAAATATTACAAGCAGTTGCTTGGCTTCGGTAATTCAGCTTGATCCGTAAACTGCTACTGTATAACAATTCCAATCGGGCTGAAAAACGAAAGTGGCACCATCTCTTTTTCGGCGGCAGGATTTACTCATTCTTCCATAAGTTGTTCCTACTTAGAGGGTTCTGTGTACATTGATTCAACTATTAATTTCTTGTGTCTGGTCAATCATTTGTTACATGCTAAACCAATAATATTTCACCTGTTTATTGGTTTTTATTGAAAGAGCTAAACATTGTTTTCAATATTAACCCCCACTTTGTTTTAGTTTAGTATTTTTCAGCTCCCAAACTAGTAATGTAATCACATGGCTCTGGTTACTTCCATGTCATCAATGGTTTCCTCCTCTCCACAGCCAAAACCTAAAACTCAAGTGTCAACATGTTGCTCACCACTTACATGAATATTTTTAATGGCTCATTAGAAACCTACCAATTTGCTTAGTTTTTAGAAGAGAGAGCAAGCAATATAACCATGCGAGATTTAAAATCTTTGCAACTTTGCACTGACAAAGAATTTATCTGGTTTTATCCATTTGGTTTGACATTTTGGAAAAACTAAGACACTTCTTCACTGCCCATAGAAAAAATTAAAGAAATGAATTGAATTAATGAAAAACACAGATGAAAAACATTTATTAGAAAAAAGGTGTATAATGACAAATATTGGTTATTATAACATCAATAAAATATCAATATAGCTATCAAGTAACATCAGCAATTTTGTCATCTTCATGATTTGTGGTAATGAAATAGGAAAATCCTAATATAGTGTTTCAAATGTTTTGAACAACTGGAATTTAAAGTTGTCTGTAACAAATAAATGACGATCATAGCCCTTTCAAACAAGCCTTTTGAAAGCATTTTTGTAACAGACTTAAAATCCCTCTTGTTAATCACATACAACTTCAATGATTAAGTATAGTAAACAATTGAGAATACCAATAGAATGCTAAAAATTCCTAATTTTATTTTTAAATACTAATAAAAAAGTATGTTTTATATCATAACATTGTTAACCACCTGAATATCATGTCATAACATTCATCTGGGTAACCATACATCCATACTTAATTACATATAAACTTACCTTTAAAATTACTAAGTAAAGAACCACAATTCCACGTTTTTTTTTTATTAAAAACAGTTAGTTAACTTTTGCACCTAATATTCAATTTGCTACAAATTTAACAAAAGCAGCAGTTACAAATTATCAGCAGTGGGCTTATTTGCAAACAGCAGCTATCGGAGATAATAAGTAGACTAAACAATTATATCCAATCAATTATGTAAAATATACTTAAAACACACAGAATGTCACTAGCAGAGCGAAGAGAATAACTTCTTCATATTTATAAAATTAAACGTAATTGAAACAACAGTGCCCTTCAAAACTAAGATGTTAAACGTGTATGATTGAAAAGAACTACCAAATGAACATTGCTTAACAATTTTGAGCTTCGTACCTAAAAATGTTTTCTAAATTTAAGAATCCTAAAAAATCTCTTAATTTGTAAAGTTGACAAAAAATATAATAATAATAGCAGGAATGGTGAAAAATTACTGCCCTGACAGCAGGATAGAGAGCAAATGTTGACGTAAGAGAATAATTTGGGGACGACTGTTAAAAATGAGCAGAATCCAGTCTTTGAATCAATATCACAACAAACCTTTTATTACAAAAATACAAAACAGACATTATCTAAAAGTTAAAACTAAATCTACAAAGAGCTTATTGCAAAAGGCTTGCATTCACGTAAATCATCATTGCAGGACATAGTACTGCAAAGTTACCGATTTATACAAATAACTTATATTTACAATATCACCATTACTGTACAAAAAACAAACAAAATAAACAAGCCATCGGTAGTATATTTATTATCATGAATACAATAAAATGCTTGTTTTAAACAGGTTTACAAGAATCATAAATTTGGATATAGAATGGCCAATGGGGTAAAAAAATGGATAAAATATTGTTAATAGGTTAAAATACATCAACAGATAGTTAAAAAAATAAATAATACCATAAAATGCACAATATGTGCTAAATGCAACTGTATAATTATCGTGGATGTAGAGTGGGCACTCGATGTTATAAGCGTATCCCTTCAAGAGCAGGGCATCAACAATCAGCGGCTACACATGGTCTCATACGATCCGCAGAGCTTTGGGCTCGACTTCACTCACTTTCTGCCATCTGGAATCAAATTACTTTTTGTACTGCAGAGTTACAGATTTATTACACCTACAGGACTGGTTAGTCATATTGGTGGGTGAATGAATGGACTGTTGCCAAAGTCGGTGGTGAACATCAGTGTTGTTTAGAGATGTGTTTGATTATCATTGAGTCACTGATACTTTGTAGCATAGTAAAATGTCTATTTATGTTAAAGTTGTTATAAACTGATGCGACAACTTCTACATAAAAATAAACATATGACACTGACTGCTTTCAGAAGAATTAGATACCAACTTTAAAGCAGATTTATCAGATACAAGTACCTGTCTAATACTGAGTCAACTGAGTATTACCACAGAGAAGAAATAAGACAGAGGTCGCATCTAATTTTGCGCTAAATATGGTGCCGAGCAGTGCCATGAGTGGGCGCAGGGGGTAGGGGGGCGCCCGGAAGTCTATTGTCTCCCTATTGTTTTACTTCCTGGTGTTAGGCAGTTACCCGCAACTAGAGGTGTGCGGATAGTGGATTTTTGGATCGGATCGGATTCGGATCGGATAGCTTATGTTCGGATCGGTTTCGGACCGGATAACAACAGGTTCGGATCGGATAATACCGGATTCGGATATATACAGCGCGGCGTAATGAGCAGATATAAGTTTTCTCATAAGCCTAAGGTAATTGCAAGGAACTACCATACTATCCTAATGTGTAAGGTAAGATTTGCCTTGATAGGGTTGTGTTGTTGATTGTTGTGATATAATTGTTTCCAATATAGGCCAAATGTCAATTATTAAAGTATGCAAAGGTTCATCTAAATATCTGTTAAGAATTTAGAAATTCATTGATTCCCCTCAAGCATAGGTAGTATATAATAAGATTAATAGGCCTAAATCAATTTCAGGATTTGCAACTTAAAAAGTCCTTTTTCAATGTAACCTAAATTTGTCCACTATTAGGCCTCTGTCTTTTTTTGTTTTTTACCTTATTTGATCAGGGACTAGGCCTAAGTGACTAGACAAAAGAATTAAATATAAAACTTGATTCACCAATCACCTCATATTTGAAGAAAGCTTTACATTTTTATTTATGCATTGATGCCTGACAACCTAGATTTTGATTCACTACCCAATAATACTAAAAAAACAAAACAAGTCTGAGCAGTAAACTTAACCTAAATTTCAAGATAAGTTTCAAATGTTGTAAGTTTCAGTATTAAAGCTTGGTCATTTAATTAGAACAAAGGTCTATTTGTTTTATATCACAAACAACAAGCAAACTCACTAATTATTTTCATAGGCATAGGTTGTCAAGTCGCATTGTACTGTTTTCTAAGAATGTCCATTTTAATCACGTATTGAAAATCCGGCCGGCCGGCTTTGAAGAGGCTTAAATCGTCAAAGATTAATATTACAGCAAAATAAAAACTTATTTGTGATCGTTCAACTTTCTATTTCTAGGTAGGTAATTGTTTAATTGATAAATAAAGTAATCTGGCGATTGAATGAAAGACGTTCTTGAGTTAATTCAGCTTTTAAGCAGACGACATTCGAAAATGAAGTGAGATGGAAAGACAAAACAATAAATGAACAGGTTCGCCAAATCTTTGACAGTCCAAAATTATTGTAGGCTTTTTATTTTATCGTATCAACAGGCCACTTAAGATATTTACGGCCTGAAATAGTCGTACGAAACATCAACACGACTATTTATTTATGGGGTATTTACGGGATATTTCGTTTTTGAAATTCAAGACGACTGTTGGACACTGTCGATACTGCCGGTCAATGGCGAACACTGATTTGTCTTGATTGCGATTCTTCCTCATACCAATCGATGTTTCGTTGGTAACGAATACTAATCGAGACAGAACTATTACAGGATGTACTACTATTTGTTAACTGATTTAATGCTAAGATACAAGAATTTATCTTAAAAAAATGTTTGTTATCGTGTCGGGTATTGCGCAGTAATCTGATCGTAAACAACGATCTCGATCTAATTACGAGTATTCACGAGTCGCAATATCGGCAACCGAAATACATCGCTTGATGCATACCACTACATAATCGCATCGTGTTGAGGCGTTGTTTTAGCCGCTATCGCAACCGTCGCATTTCAAAGCGTCGTCTTTGCTCCGCGATGTTTTCTGTCACTAATGTACTTTCGTCGGCAGTGACTTCTTTTGTTTGGAAGACTTTCCTTACTTGAAAATTTGATCTTTCTTTACAATTTACCCCAAAAAATGCAGTCTATCCGATAGAGTCGGATATCTAGTCAGTCTTACCGGATAGTTATAAAACCCTCGGATCGGATTCGGATATCCGATCCGATCCGAATCCGATCCGAGTTTTTGGATATCCGCACACCTCTACCGAAACTGCCATATGAATAAACATATGACTGGGATGGTGGCGTGTCCTGTAATCCAGCTACTTGGAGGTCACGAATTGTGGATAGTTATGAGCAATGGCTTGTGGACGCGGTGTTCCTTAGTGGGAATTAACGTCCGCACTACTGAGTACTCGTTCATGGGACCATCCTCATAACTAGACCAGTTCGTTAATTGTTAACCGAGGCGAAATCGTGGTTCGGATCCCACGTTAAAATGTAGGTCCCTTAGTTGCCATTGGCTGTTGGGCTATTAATTAACAGTCCTGTCTAAGAAATATGTCGGCCTTAGTCAGTAACAAGACTACAAGATCGCGCCACAATCATCCTTCACTCATCTGTCATTCATACTTGGCTTAAAATACCTACCTGGGTAGGTCGCCATTTCAACTAATGTATCTAATGTGACCTCTGCTTATTTCTTCTCTGTGGTATTACTTAGTTCAATCGTGTATGACTGATGCAGTTCTATAAGTTTATCAGTTGGCCTAAACAATCGTACGGATTCACATGCAACATCAGCATTCTATAAGCGGCACCAGACCTGTCAACTTGTACATAAACAACACTTGTACATAAAAATAAACATATGATAGTGACTGATTTCAGAAGAATTAGATACCTACTTTAAAGCAGATTTATCAGATACAAGTACCTGCCTAATATTGAGGTTTTAAGTGAGGAAAGGGATAGACTTTCAGCTAGCTTACCTCAGAAATAATGTTCATGATAGCAGCACATAGAAACACTAAAGGAGACACATTTATCACTAATATTTTGTCCTTCTGGAGGACTTCTTCAGAGTGAAGAGAGAATGGCTGTTGAGCTCAAATTTCAACTATATACTGTCACTGTTGCCAACTGTGATCACTTAAATACTCAAAACAAATGTCTTAATCACTGTATATACATGTAAAATCACAAACTTTGGTGATTTTACATGTATGATGTAAAATCACCTCAAAATGATGTAATGTACTCCTTAGGCAATGTGATTCCTACAATTATTGTGATTCCAAATGCATACAGTAATGTATTACATTTGCATTTTACTTTTTGAAGGCACATTTCACCCATAAACTCACTAAAATCACCTTTTTGCTGTGATTTTAAGTTTTAAATCTCTCGGTTGGACCGTTTCGGTTAATCCGAGGTGTACTGTACATTTTAATCTGTCGAGCTTATAGCTGAGCAGCACTATCAGGTAGCAAACTAAACAACTACTTCCACAAGGTCTCAGGCTCTCTTCACTTTTTGTTGAGCCCACTGGAATCCTGTTAAAGAAGTAACGATGGAAAAAACATCACCAGTTTCATCTATCCTACTCCATAAGTTTAATTTGATTTTCTTTCAAGAAATTAACACTGATTTTTTAATATACCTATTTGAGATAAAATGAATAGACTAACTAACATGGGAGGATCTGGAATATTGCCAGATTACTGGACGACACATAATTTTAAAACGCGGATTTACTTTCGACAGTTACCTGTGATAAAATGACCTGTCTCATGCAATTAAATTTTGGGACCACTTAACTTGCATTTTTCGGAAAGTTAAAACTATCATCGACCTCAATCAGTATACTCACTTTTGGGATTTGTACTTGTCGCAGATGGCCTGCTGGGGCAAGCTCTTGGCCTTGCTGTGGGTGGTGTTGAGGTGGGCGATGCAAGGCCCGAGCTCTGCCAGGCTGTAGCCCGTGGTCTCCCGCAGCTCGGGGCTCCACACGTCGTCGTACTCCAGGCAGTGGCGGGCCACGGCCAGCGCCGAGCTCGCCACCACCGACGGGCTGAACATCAGGTACGGGTCGCCCTCCAGCAGCGTCAGCTCACACAGGTACTGCGGCCAGATAGGAGCATTGACGTTTACATGCTAAAGTGATTGGAGAGAGCGAATACATTAGACCCCCTTTCATCCGGAGCACCTCGGGACTGAGACCTGTCCGGATAATGAGTTTTCCGGTTAAACCGACACTCTTTAAAACACATTAAATTATAACTCTAATGCATACTGTAAATTAGCCAAAACTCTGAGCTAGACATGTGATTACACTCTAAAATATTTTGCACGAGAATCGTCACTACGGTACTGCCCATTTCCTGCCGATTAAACCAATGTGTTGATAAAATTTGTCCAATAAAAAGATCTCACTTTCATGGAGTACGGTCCGGTTAAAAGGTGTCTGGAAACAACAATGTTAGAGTCTACTGTAACATTGATTTGTTTGATTAAAGTTGATAGTGATGTCTTCAGAACCCCACCCCAAAAATCCACCACAGTAAAGGAACCAAATGACTTTTACACTTTGAACAGTCTCAAAAACCTTCTCTTTCTCTCTTCTCATTAACCTTTTTCAGTGTTAGCCTTTTTTCTTCCAGGCTAAGAAGAATACCTTCAGTTAAGCTTCCATAATATTGTGTGACAAGAAGGCTCCCAAAGATTCCTCTTACAGGCTATATTTCCACTATTCAGAATTTTTCGACTGACTGAAAATGAAAATAGTTAATTAGTGACTCACTCTGGAGCAAACTTACAGTAACAAAAAGTTTTGTTTCCTTTGCTCAGTTTGATAGTCACCTGGGCAAGGTTGGTGAGCCGCACGGACAGGTTGCAGTCGACAGCGATGTGGACCAGGAAGGCGTAGATGGTGGGGACGGAGATGTCAAACCCAAGAACCTTGAGGATCAGCTGCTCCATCCGCAACACTTGCCTCTTGTTGTACGTGTCGTCTGTGATGTACACAAACTCGCCCACGTCCGGAGGGTAGATCTCCTCGTATTTACTGTAGGTGATTCAAAGGGAATGTAAGAGATGAGTATACATTAAAACATCGAACAAGAAAAAGATGCTGCAAGATAAAGTTAAAAAATTGTTTTAAGTCAGTAAAGAAAACAACCCTAACACGAACTATGCATCAGTTAAGACACAAGCATATATACATGTACATGCACTTAAATACTGGCACGAGATCACAACGTGCAAAAGACAAAAAGACAGGCTTTGGAAAATGTCATGAACAATACTCCTCCTGGACCTCTAAAAGTTATTTTTATGGCTTACATTGATAAAAAGCAACTTAAAAATACATTGAGAGAAACTTCTCAACAAAAAAAGAAAACTTAAATCGGCTACACAAATACTTCTCCGAATTAATCCCATACAAGGCAAATAACCCCCTTCCTCATCTAAAGTTTTTTGACATCCAGTCTGTCGAGTATCGAGTGACCAGCTGCAATCAGATAAGAAAAGATATCCCCCCAATACAAAATTAAAACCTAATTATTTGTCCTATGTAAACAACTTCGGTCTACAAATTTCTTCTCATTTTTACAGATCAAATGAGTCAGAAATGAAGGCTGGGTATCATTCAAAAGTTAAACTATGAATAAAAATTTGAAGTTGTATAAGTACGAGGTCAGAGCTGTATAAGTTTCCAATTTTGAAATTCTGAGAGACGGTATTTTTAGATAAACTGTCAAAATCCATTCTTCTATTAGTTCATGAAATTGAAATTATTGATGTTATTGTAGTGAAAAACTCGCGGACCACTGCGAAAAACGATAGTGCGAATCTGTTGGTCGTGGATGAATGGCAGGTGAAGCTTTTCGAAACGCGAAATATGATCGCGCTTAGTTGCAGATCGCCGATAATCGGCAAACGTAGCATTGCGAAAGTCGCGGTTGGACGCAAAAAAACATTCACGTTTATTTGCCGATCCAAATAAACAAAATGCACCTTTGCGAAACTCGCAATTGGCTGTGATATACGATTGAGCGTATTTCACAAATGAACGGGAAATGTAGCTTTATGAAACTAGCAAATGGCCACAAAAAACTATTTGCCGATTGCGAATAAATGACAGATGTCAATTGGCGAAATACGATCGCACAGAAAACAAAAATCATATGTATATTCCAAAAATCGCTGAGTAAACGGAGAAACTATTACTACTCGACTCGACTCGAGTTTGAGAAGTTGTAACTACTCGAGTAATTACACACAATAAAAGTACTTGCCCACCCCTATGAAGTGTATTTACAAGAAGAGTTCAAATTATTTAATAAACACTTTTTTATGCTAACCATCAAAGCTCCATTCTAAAAAGTAATTAGGGGTATTAAACCACTAATTTTTAGAATCGACTTGTTAGAGAATTATGTGACCAAATTTGAAGAGGAGGGACAGTCTATATTTTTGGTGTCTCCAAAAAATGGATGGCACTGAAAACCAGTGTTTGGTATGCCGTTTGTTGATGGCAAAGTCCAAACAGTAAGTTTTGCTATTGCCTCTGATGGGACCACCACACCCCCATGCAGTGAGGGCAAACATAAAGTCGGTCTTTGTGTGGGGATATTTCCCCACATCGCCAACAACAATAAAGACCAGACAGCCAGCTTCCTAGGTCCAAGTCCAATGTCCAGCACAGACCGAAACCCGCGCATGCCCGCCCGGCGGGGAACGCCAGCAGGTAAGGAGCGAGTGGCTGTCGTTGGTGAACTGTCGGTGGAGCAAGAACGGCGGCGCACCGCGGGGCGGTACCTGGTTTGGGAAACGTAGAATAATAATTAGATATGTGTTAGGGAAGTTAATTTTGGGGGGGAAACTAGGGGAGGGGAATCCTTGTCTTAATTCACAAATATTAAATTCATAATTTGGCATTTAATTAATTAATGTGAAACATTAAATTTAACTTGCAGTTAGAGTCATGTCACCACAAGCAGGAGGAATTAGGGGGAGATTAATATTAAACAATTAAAATTAAGAACAAGCTCATAAAGCTGGCAGTGCCTTGGGGGGAAGTCACTTGGAAATTATGGGCCCTTACGCGCTTTTAAGTTGGGGAAACGGCGGATTAACCGTCGGAACCCCACAAGTGGTAGCAGGCGTTCAAAAACGAACACGAATTATTTAACATTCTTAAGCCTTGCAATTGATTTCCCCTTATGGCCTTCCACTAATGTAACTTTGTATTATTTTCGAAAAGTAAATTGGAACAAGCCAAAATAGTAAATTCAATTGACTAAACATGAAAACAGCAAAATCAAACAGGTTTTTTGGCACATGCAAACATGTCGCAGAGCACAAGCATGCGGTCATGAATCAATGTTTGAACTCAATGTTTTCTCTCCCTGAAATCACTGCTTTAATCAATTATTAAAATAAAACTGATTATAGTTAAATTATTTTCTAAATTTCGATATTCCAAGAAATAATTTTCATGTTTTATAACTTGGAATATTTTTGCTGAAGCCTAGCAGATTGATTAAATTTAGTCCGACGAAATAATCGTCAAGTTCAACTATAACGAAATAACTGTGCATGAATGGTTAAAAATTTTAATAGCCAAATATTTTTTTCCTTGAACGAACATTGGCGTTAGTGAGATTTATTCCATAAAATGGACACCTTCAAACTCTGAAATAGATTTCTTCTAATAGTTATTTGCATTGCATAAATAGATTTGTATAAAATAATTTCTGGTACTTATTTATGAACGAAACAATTAATGTTTAATTAAAAAGGTACTAATAGTAATTCGTGAATTAAAATAGGTTGGTTTGGTACTCCAAAAAAAGGTTACCCAGTTTATATAGTAAAAATAAGCCTGCACAATATACTCTTTAAGACTGTGACACACTAGTTATGAAATTATGCAATAAGAACTTCCTTCAGACAGAAAATTAACTCTCATATTATTTCGGAAGTTCAGATCACGATCTTCATTGTTGCAAATAAATATTTGAGTAATTATGTTAGGTTTATTTATAAATTATGCGGGGCTTGTTGCATGTCTTTTTATAAAATTGCTCTGCTGTATGAGGTGACAAAAAAATTTACAAAATGTACCAAACGACCATACTTAGATTTTAATTGCAACAAATATTTATTTTGAATAGCATCCATATTATTTATTTATTAATATAATTCAAGGATTCATTTAGAAATTATTTCAGAATAGAATATGATCTCTTGTACAAGCACTCCAAACTGCTTCAACTATTTTTTATGCTTTATTATTACGCATGATGTATTTATTCATGCACTTCAGTTTTCTCCCTCCATAAATGACATTGTATAGTTATAATTACATTTATTAAGTTGCTCTCCTATAAAACAACTGATATATTTTCTAGCCTGTAATGTATTTTAATTTAATGTAATGCGAGTGAACAATCAAATTAAAACAGAAGTATAGTAACCTCACACTCGAGTAACTTTCTATACAGTAGGAGCGGCGTTCAAGGTCACTCAGCCAAGACAAAACAAAAGCTGGCAGGGACCTGGCTACCGAGAATTCAACTCTTATCTTCCTTGTTTAGCCAGGTCATTACCCCCGAACCAGTTTCAATGTCAATACACCGCTTTCACCTTTTGCATGAAGGAAAACGTCACCGTAAATATTAATTTTCTTATATTTATTTATTTACGTAATTTATTTTTGTTCCACATTTAAATTCAACTGCTATTTTTTGTTTACTCTCCGAGACTGCTAATTGATTATTAAAAGGAAAAATTGGTCCGATAGTTGTCAATTAATTTTTTAAATGAAGTTTGCATGTCATTTAATTCCACGTCATAATTAATTGACACTTAGTATGGGAGTGTCTGCAATTCCGTATAACTATCTGGTGACAGTAAATAATTTAATCTTGACCAGATAATCGTCAGACACATTATTAATGTTTCAAATACATTTAATTATGCTGATTATTTTCCCATGTTGGGCCGGGACAGAATGTCCACCAGAATGTCCCCTGCTTGTCGTAAGAGCCGGCTAAAAGGGGAGGGGGGCGCACTGGTCCTTTTTCGCGTCTCCTTTTCACAACTCCATTCTACGGTTCATTTCAATAGCCCGGTTGTTTTTTCTAAATCATTCCGGCCTATTTGCCGGGGTGACTCTGTGTTCTTCAGCCTCCATTGCGCTGGAGGTCTAGGACGAGCAGAGGGTACAGCTTAAAAACTGGGTTCTGCACCTCCCAGGCTGCCGGATAGTACAGGGGCCCGGGTCAGCCCAGCCAGCTGACCTGGCTGCCCTATCAGCCGGCGAAAATCCCTTTGGCCGTGGCGGTGCCGGTTGGCGACCGGATAGGGCCCTGCTGCGGTCACGGGGGGGCTCTGCCGAGGCCACTGCTCGTCTGGGACCGCCGGTGTTTTGGAGGCGGTCGAACACGGATATAGTTGCTCTGGCGACGGGTCGGTTTTGACAATCACATTGGGGCACTGTTTTGGGGGGTCACAAACGCCCAGTCTTGGGGGCTTATCCAGACACCATGGCAAGTTCTGAAGAAAAAACGTTCTAAAAGGTGCAAGAATCACCCCGGGGTACCCTAACCCCAAAAACGAACCAGAGGGAGCAATTTCCTCGGCTACCCTCTCAAAGTGGGGACGTCGAGGTAGAAAACCCCTTTGGCCGGAAGCCTCGTGTCGCGAGGTCGCCACAAGGCCGAGCGACACCAACTGCCCCGGTGACAAGAACACCGGTCCTCACCGAGCAAGCACCCAACGGCGATGCTGAGTTGATGCACACCGACCCGTCCCCCTTCCAGGCGGTGATTGCACTGGCCAGGCAGCAGGAGGAGGAGCACCTCCAAAAGTGCTTCGCCACCCTCGCTGTCATGAAGGCCGCGACTGGTAGGCAGAAGAACATCAGCAGGGATGTGCAGGAAGGCATAGTCCAATTAGAGACTAGCCTTAACCACATCCTTCAGCTGAGGAAGTCGTGGCAGTCGTGCGAGTCGGTGACCGCATCGACCCAGACGACGCCATCCTTGCGGGTCAAGGCCCAGCCTGCCGTTTCAAAGCGGGCAGCCAGCAGCCCCGCCCAGCCGGAGGTAGAGAAAAAGAAGAGGAGCGACGTTTCATTGGAGGACAAGGACTCGGAGAAATGGACCGACGTGGTTAAGAGGAAGGGGAAGAAGAAGAAAGTTCCACCCCAGCAGCCTGGAAGCCAGCCCGGCCCTCAGGACAACAAGAAAACGCCAAGGAAGAGGTCACGCAAGACGCGGCCAGACGCTCTTCTCATCAAGCCGTCGGAGGGGAAATCCTACGCCGACGTGCTGGGCGAGATTCGCAGCAAAGCGAAGCCCGATGAGAAGGGCGCCGTTATCAAGGCCATGAGGAAGACCCGAGCCGGCGATCTTCTGGTCGAACTCGGGGACTTCTCCGAAAGCGAAGACCTGAAGAACATCTTGGGGGCGAACGCGACTGTCCGCGTTCTCGAGCCCAAGTCGACGCTGGAGGTGAGAGATCTCGACGAGCTGACGACCGAGGCGGAGGTGACCGCAGCCGTTAAATCCGCCATCGGCGACGTCGAGGTGAAGACTTTCGTCTCAAAGGCGAACGCTCGAGGCCAGAAGGTGGCTATCCTCACGCTGGGAGCCAGAGCAGCAGCGGAGCTCCTGGAGAAGGGCCACCTGAAGATCTGGTACGCGAACTGTCGGGTACGCGAGAAGCTCGTGGCCTCCAGATGTTTTAAATGTCTGGGGTTCGGTCACGTTGCTGATCGCTGTCCCGGACCCGATAGAAGCAAGGTCTGCTTCAAGTGCGGCGGCCAGGACCACAAGGCCAGCGCGTGCAGTGCCGCGTTGTCCTGTGTCCTGTGTACAGAAGCCGGCTTGAAGGGCGACCAGGTCAAGCATTCTGCTGGGTCAGGTCGTTGCGGGCAGTACCGACGTGCCATCCAGGAGCTTCGCCAGACACAAATCAAATGATCAGTGTTCTGCAACTTAATATGCAGAGGAGCAGGACAGCAAACGACTTGCTGTTCCAATTCGCCACGGAGCAGGGTGCTGACCTACTGCTTCTCAGTGAGCAGTACCAGAACCGACGCTCCGCGCAGTGGTTCTCGGATCCCTCCGGCACTGCGACGATTTGGATTTTGGACCTCGGGAAGGTGCCTGTTCTCAATTCCGGATCGGGCAACGGCTTCGTTTGGGTGAGGAGCAGGGGTTTCACCGTCTTCTCCTGTTACCTCACGCCAAACCAACCGATTGGAGACTACCGTCACATGGTCGATTCCATTGAGGATGAGATCATGAAAACCTCTGGCGGGTTCATAGTCGGTGGCGATTTTAACGCCAAAGCCGTGGAATGGGGTTCCCCGCGGACCGACACTCGAGGTCGTTACGTCCTCGAGTCGGCTGCCAGGTCGGGCCTCTGTATCCTCAACACGGGCGGCATTTCCACCTTTCGCCATCCGGGGTGCAGAGAGACGATCCCTGACATATCCCTTGCCTCTGAAGGGATTGTCCAGCGGATCTCCGACTGGCGTGTCTGCGAGGAGTACTCCTCTAGCGACCACCAGGGGATCCTCTTCAAGGTCCTTCCCGAGGGCGCGCGCTTGCGCGCTGAACCTGCTCCTCTCGCTCGACGCTGGAACACCAGTCGTCTGAGCAAAGAAACATTTAAAAACGTTAATTAAAGACCAGAGCATTGTGAATTTCACAAGTGCCGAAGATCTGGCAGCATCGACGATGCGACTCATCGCGACCACGTGTGAGCAGTCGATGCCCGGAGTTTCCCGCCGCCACAGGAAGAAGCCGGTTTACTGGTGGACGCCTGAAATCGCGGAACTCCGGAGGAGATGCCTTGGTCTCCGACGAGCTGCGCAGCGAGCCAGGAACCGCCCTGATGCAAATGCCAGATCGGCTGAGCACAGAGCGGCCCGCCGAGAGCTCCGCGGTGCCATCAACCGGAGTAAAGTCAGGTGCTGGAAGCAGCTGTGTCAGGATATCGACAACGACCCCTGGGGGACGGGCTACAAACTTGTAACCCAGAAGCTAGGGGCTCGCTCACCACCTGCGGTCATGGAACCCCAAGCCATGGCCGCCGTCGTCGATACACTGTTTCCCAGCCACCCAGTTCGGCCAGTCAGGGAATTCGGAGAGGTAGGCGCCTTCCCAGTTTTCCGGGAAGAGGAACTCACCGCCGCCGTCCGATCCCTACAACCCAGAAGAGCGCCCGGTCCCGATGGCATTCCGACGGAGGTGCTCAAGCTCGCTGCGGAGGTGAATCCAAGGCTTCTGCTCGATATGTTCAACGCGTGTCTGGCGGAAGACGTTTTCTTTTCTTCGTGGAAGGTTGCCCGCCTTGTTCTTATTCCGAAGGCGAAGAGCACACCGGGGACCCCTTCTTCTTTCCGACCCCTGTGTATGCTCGACACGGCCGGGAAAGTGCTTGAGAAGCTCCTGCGTGTCAGGCTGACCGAGGCCATCGTCTCTGCGGGGGACTTGTCCCCGCAGCAGTACGGCTTCAGATCCGGTCGCTCTACCATCGACGCTATCCAGGAGGTAGTTGAGGCAGTGCGGAGGGCGGAGGACCACAACCACTGGTCGCGCCACGTGGTCCTTCTCGTCATGCTCGACGTGAAGAATGCTTTTAACTCCGCCAGGTGGAGCGATATGCTGTGGGCGCTTGAGCATACGTTCCAAGTTCCCTCCTACCTCCTGCGTATGTTGGAAGCGTATTTGTCAGACCGCGTTCTCTTGTACGACACGACCGAAGGTCAGCGGCGCATTCCCATCACTTCCGGGGCTGCGCAGGGGTCCATTCTCGGACCAGATCTCTGGAACGTGTCTTACGACAACTTGCTGAGGCTAGACATGCCCGATGAGACCCGCCTCGTTGGCTATGCTGACGATGTCGCTGTCTTGATCGCTGCGAGGAACGTCGAGCAGGCAAAACTGAGGCTCAGCGTAGTGATGGCCAAGGTCAACAGGTGGATGCAAGATCACGGCTTGTCCCTGGCTATCAGTAAGACGGAGATCGTCGTCCTCACCAAAAAGAGGATTAACACCGTGTTCCCGGCGCAGATAGGTGACGTCACACTCGAGACTAAGCCTGCTGCAAAGTACCTGGGAGTCATGGTCGATAGCAGACTTTCGGCGAGCAAATCCAGCGCGCCGCCGACAAAGCCGCTAAGGGTGTCGCTGTCCTTGGTAGGCTTATGCCCAATGTCGGCGGTCCTCGCTCCTGCAAGCGCCGCTTGCTCATGACTGCCGTCCAGTCAGTCTTGCTGTACGGGGCGGAGGTATGGGCTCACGCACTCGAGAAGCGAGTCAACCGAGACTGGCTTGCCCGAGTCCAGCGCCGAGGAGCTCTGCGGGTCGCTTCGGCCTACCGCACAGTCTCCGAGCCTGCTGTGATGGTGATCGCCGGAGTCATTCCCGTCCTCTTCCTCGCGAGGGAGAGGCAGGCGATTTACCGGAGGAGGCTTGAAGTGGGCCAGGAAACAGCTGCCAGGGAAGAGCGCGATCGCGGCTTCGACTCTTGGCAGCGCGACTGGGAAGCCGAGCTGAGGGGACGTTGGACCTTCCAGCTCATACCTTCCGTCCGACCATGGGTGGAACGGCAGCACGGCGAGGTCGATTACTACGTGACCCAGTTTCTTTCTGGGCACGGGTACTTCCGAGCCTATCTGCACCGGATGGGCAAAGTCGCCAGCCCGGACTGTCTGTATTGCCCCGGCATCCCAGACACGTCCGAGCACACTTTCTTTCAGTGCGACCGTTGGCACGTCCACCGAGCCTCGCTTTCATCTGAGATCGGCGTGGTCGTCAGCCCAAATAACATCGTCGGAGCTATGCTCCAGGGAGAGGGCAACTGGAACTGTGTCCAGCACTACGTCCAGGCCATTCTTCGGGCGAAAAAGGTCGACCTCGATCGGCCTTAATCCTCAGCTTTTCCCCAAGGAGGTTGCCCTAGTGGCGTAATATCAAAGGCCTAGCCCGAAGTAATGTGTGAAACAGTTCCAGGCTAGTGTCCTCGGTGCCGAGGGAGGTGGTTTAGTCGGTAGTTCACGGGACATCGAGCTCGTGGGAGTCCGACAATACTGAGGGGACAATGAGCCCCTCAGTGTGCGTAAATGCATTCCACCTCCTACCAAAAAAAAAAAAAAAAAAAAAAATTATGCTGATTATTTTACTTGGATTTTTATTTTTTCTGAATTTAAATTGCTTTAAGCTTGAGCTAGAAAATGTAATGTTTAATTATTTAATTAATTATAGCAAACATTTACTACTAGCTCAAGAAAATGTTTACTATTCCCCCCCCCCGCTTAGGATATTATTTCCCCCCTATAAACCACTTTATTGCCATACATAGAAATATAAATGTCATACAGCTCAACAAAGGTGAGCATTCATAAAATTATGAACGGAAATATATTGGGTTTCCAAATACAAATTTATCTTTAACAAAAACAGTATTTAAAAGTAAATTAAATCATGAAATTGTTTATCCTTATTTTAATGTTCTAATATTTTTTACTTTATTATTCAAAACAAATACACACGTTTTTTAATTCACCCACATAATACTTTCAGGTCGAATATCAGTCATATAATTTGATAAATATAACTTACTTCAATATTAGGGGAAAAACAATATTAGGAAAATATAGGAAAATACAGAATTGTAAGTAGTTGGATTTGGAATTCATAAATATAAAAATTGTTGTGCCTAAAATTATAAACTTGTTACATAAACAACCATTTAAATATTCAAACGGCTACTTTGTGTTATAATGTAGTGCGATCGCCAACGAAACGCTCGAGGGGCGGGCGCTCGAGTTTGAACTTCACCGCTGTTCAACCTAATTTTATGAGGAAACTATACCAGCTAGGAAAAAATGTTAAATGTCAAGTGCTCAGCTCATTTCAATAGCCACAACTTTCTCACAGACGAAACAAACCTGACCAAAAAACAAAAAAAGTAGAAGCCGACTAACTTTTTCATTACAGAAAAATTATAATGCTTTTAAATTGTTGTTATCACAATTTATTCACATAATTGTATTAAACAATATTTACACAGTTATGTTCGCCAATTAATGCAGATTAATAATATATTAGGTTTGACGAAGTTGTATTTTTTAATTAAAGTTCAGGACGGTGTAAACAAAGAAGATCGGCGCAGCTTGAGAAATCAGCAGGGGACTTCTCTAGTATGGACACCATCCACACATTTTCTGACAGCCTTTCAACCTATGTAGGAATAGAATTAATTTGTATTTAATGAGATCCATGATGCCTGAATATTTTCCAAACTTAAACTTGTGACTTGGAACTGATCAGAGGCAGGACATGGGAAAGGAGCGGTGGATAATGTTAGTGGTGCTTTATACCACCGTCGCAGCAAACCTGCGTACTCAGCGAATTTCTTAAGAATTATTTTTCATTTGTGAGCATGTTTAATTTAAGTAAGGGAAAATAATGTTTGGAACATTTTAAGTAAATAATGCAAAAAGTATATTTAATAATAATTCAAGAGTTTTAGATGTGAAGGAAATGATCATGGGAATGACATCGGTATCCATTATAGTAATAAATGTTTTGTTAATCTTATAATTATTGGTATAAAAATTTGATAAGCATATTCTCTTTATAGTTTAAATATGTAGGCAACCATACAAGCAGTCATTTCAAATCAGTCAGAATAGAAATAAATAAAATAATCTCATTAAAAAATTAAACCCAAACATTATGTTTTAATTATGCTTATTGTATTTCATTGAAAAATATAGCATCGATGTGAAGACTTACGCGGCAACAAACATGGCGGCGGTGCCGAGCAGCTGCAGCTTGCCCTTGACGACGGACATGACGCTGAGGAAACGGTCGATGAAGGAGACAGCGAGGTACAATGTCTCTGTCTGCAGCTTGTACTCTTCGGCCACCTCCACCAGCCAGTCCACGAGGATGGAGCGCATCGAGTACGTCACGTCGGGCTGCCGTCGCATGTACAGCGGCTTGGGTCTCTGTCGATTCTGAAGTAATGACCAATAAACATGTTGTGGAAAAGAGTATCCCTAAGTAATTGTTGAAACAAAGGCATTCAATATATTGAGCAGATGTGGGCTAGTATCAATCCTCCCATATGTGATTCAATCGGCTTTATAATCTTTGCATATAGGTACTGGAAAATAGAAAGAGATTGTGTTTTAAATGTTAACAAACTAGTAACTATTTAGTACATTACAACAAAATATTGTTTATTTTAAGTCCCTTCCAGGAGACTGAGTAACAAGAGTCTTGACCTTTGTACCGTCAACAGTCAACAATACACTCATCGGTTAATTTGTCATCAGTTTGCTTGTTTAAAGGAAGGATTTTTGGCAGAATTGCTTATTCAACACTTTTTCTGTCTGATAAGATAATGTTTGCAGTGGCCTTCCCATACTGCATGTGATCCCATCTGTAAGTGAACTGAGTCAGCGATAACTAAGTAAATGTAAATTCCTCCAGTATAACTTATCAATCATAGTTAACCTACAATGTTACTCAGAATTAGAATGTTACATGAGTACAACTAACAAATTAGTGTGTTACTGGCAGGAAGCTGTAATGTTTTCAATTGTCGATAGGCCTACTTCAAATGGGAGCACATCATTTGTCCCAGGTTTCAAATGTCCCAGGTTGTTAAAAAATTAAAAATATTAAGTAAATCAAATGTCCCAGGTTGGTTTAAATAATTATTCAAAGTTTGTCAAATCATTTGTCCCAGGTTTTAAATGTCCCAGGTCTTTAAAATATTACACAAATTAATGTAAAATCAAATGCCCCAGGTTTGTTAAATTAAATAATAAATATAAGTTACATCATTTGTCCCAGGTGTATTATTTTTAATAAAAACGCATCGCGTCAAATGTCCCAGGTGTCAAATGTCCCAGGTATCAACGGCGCCAAAAGTCCGCGCAGCGCCACGAACGCTTGTACAGTCCGCACAAGCAGCGTCTAGTGACTCTGGCTGTGGCGGCTGCACCGCACCGCGCGCCGATCTTCTTTGTTTACACCGTCCTGAACTTTAATTAAAAAATACAACTTCGTCAAACCTAATATATTATTAATCTGCATTAATTGGCGAACATAACTGTGTAAATATTATTTAATACAATTATGTGAATAAATTGTGATAACAACAATTTAAAAGCAATATAATTTTTCTGTAATGAAAAAGTTAGTCGGCTACTACTTTTTTTGTTTTTTGGTCAGGTTTGTTTCGTCTGTGAGAAAGTTGTGGCTATTGAAATGAGCTGAGCACTTCACATTTAACATTTTTTCCTAGCTGGTATAGTTTCCTCATAAAATTAGGTTGAACAGCAGTGAAGTTCAAACTCGAGCGCCCGCCCCTCGAGCGTTTCGCTGGCGGTCGCACTACATTATAACACAAAGTAGCCGTTTGAATATTTACATGGTTGTTTATGTAACAAGTTTATAATTTTGAGCACAACAATTTTTATATTTATGAATTCCAAATCCAACTACTTACAATTCTCTATTTTCCTATATTTTCCTAATATTTTTTTCCCCTAATATTGAAGTAAGTTATATTTATCAAATTATATGATTGATATTCGACCTGAAAGTATTATGTGGGTGAATTAAAAAACGTGTGTATTTGTTTTGAATAATAAAGTAAAAAATATTAGAACATTAAAATAAGGATAAACAATTTCATGATTTAATATATTTTTTAATACTGTTTTTGTTAAAGATAAATTTGTATTTGGAAACCCAATATATTTCCGTTCATAATTGTATGAATGCTCACCTTTGTTGAGCTGTATGACATTTATATTTTTATGTATGGCAATAAAGTGGTTTATAGTAATTATAAATTAATTTCATTTTCATGATCAATGATTTTCCATACTTTCCCTTTTCAAGATATTTTTTAACGAAAAACGATGAATCACGTATTTCATGAGGAATCCTTTCTAGTAAGCCTACTTTATCAAATAATTGTTTATAAAAATCAAATTCATTTTATTAATCTAACATTACAATAATTGTAGGGTTTAGCGGATGGTGGAAGCGCATGGGCAACGTAATACCATTGTGTACACAGTCGGCTAGTAATATAATAGAATAGCTATCTCCAATATGACCTGTACTAAAACGTGATTGTGGAATCAAGTACAGAGGAAGGGAAATAATAATATCAGAAGATAAACTATGAATTTCTTGTGTCAATCATAAGTTACTAGTGGCTTGAAGGGGCTAAAAGCCCCTTATGAGGGAAAATTCAAACAATCCTTATTTATTATAATACAAAATACCTTCATAGCAAACCGACTCTACCTCAATTGAAATCTAGCCTACTACATGGTTTACAATCAAGTATCAGCATCACATGGTTCATGAAAACAAAGCAAACAATTTTAGATCCCAATTCTTTTTAAATAGTAGATATTTTACGTTATTTCTCGTTTTCTGGTGAATTTCAAGCAATTTTATTATTTTTCCCGCCATCACGGAATAGGGACCTTTAATTTGAGCCCTCTCCCATCTTGTTACAACTTGCCTGACGCCCACAATTTTGACGCAAAGAATCGCCTTACGAAATTAAATATATGATATCTTCCTAAACAAAAAAAAAACCTTACACCTACTTATTGATTGTTATTCAAAGAGCAAAAAATTGTCTCCAATATTAACCCACACTTGGTTTTGGTTTAGTATTTTTTAACAGTAGCGTAACCACATTATGGCTCTCTTTACTTCCACGTCATCGATGATTTTCTCCCCTCCTTTGCCAAAACTTAAGACTTAAAAGCGTGAACATGTTACTCACCATCTATATTTATTTAGATAGCAGACTAACAGCTGATTCGTTTAAAAAGATAGAATCGGAGTTATAAGACTTAACGCTTTTTTATATTTTAATAGTTTTTTATTCTTGGAGTGTGAAGTTATGTTAATTGTTGTACAAATACAAACTTTTATAATTTTTAAAATTGCCGAACAATAATTCGTAGAATTGTATATAACTAATTGAAAGAGAACATTAAACTTCATACTCATGTATGTATATAACTAATTGAAAGAGAACATTAAACTTCATACTCATGTATAAAATAACTTAACTAATGTATGTTCACTTTGGTATGTTAAATAACCTAGCTAATGTAGGCCTATTTTTCATATTATAACAGTATTTTTATTTCGTACAACAAAAATCAAATAAAACGACTTGCGGAATTAAACTCAATAACCATTTACGTTTCTTAAATAATTTTTTGATTTTATGATGACGAGAGCCGAACTTTATATTGGGGTTTAACCACAATAAAACATGCACTTTTTATAATTTAACAGCATTTTAATACTAAGTTGAATTCCATAGTAAAATACAAATGATTGGCTAGGATTTTTACTCATAAGGTATTAGCATACATATAGATAGATAAATTTACTACTAAAACCTAGTTAAAATACTCCCGTTGCAGCAGACCTGCATACTCAGCGAATTTCAAATGCAAAACAACATATTTCAATCCAACATAGCGAGATTTGACATGTTTTTGTAAGCTCCATAAGAATAACATTGGGAATGAGTATGCAGGTGTGCTGCTACAGGTATATTAAAACTGGGTGGTTTTAATTCAATATTTAGTAGATCTGAACTAGAAGAAGCTATTTACCAAGTTTTATTGAGATATGTTGAGAAATAAGCGAGATATAGAATTTTACTTAATTCCCATAAGGTTAACATTGGGACAACGTACAGTAGACCCCCTCTTAACCGACCCTGACGGGACCGGACCTAAGTCGGATAACTTAAAAGGTCGGTTAAAGCGGGTAATCCTCTAAATACCGAAAAATAAAAGCTCTATTAATTTAGGGTTCCGTTAAAATAATTCTCAAGCAGTTAATGGATTATTTAGAAAATGAACTATAATTACCAATCTATGAATGCAGTATTCAAAATATTTTAACCTATAACAAACAACTTGTGGAGTTGAGCGTAACGTTCCCATCGTCGGATATGGGAACGGAAATGCCGCAATTCCTAGAAAAGGGCGGTTAAACCGAACTGTTGTCAAAATAGGGTCGGTTAAAACGATCTTTATTATTTGACCAGCAAGGGCGGATAATCCGATCGTCGGTTAAAACGAGGTCGGTTAAGAGGGGGTCTACTGTACTGTGTTTACCACTTTCAATATCTCGGTAACCAATGGACATAGAGCAGTGTTTTAAAATACTAAATTGTTTGTTTTTTTGAGCTGAATTCAATGGTGCCCACAAACATTTGATAAATTTTATTTATATATATAAAACTCAAAAAACCCATTTTTGGGGGGTTTTATCCCCCTTAACCCCCCTTCCGGGGGTCCGATCGGGCTGGTTCACGAACTCGTCCAATTGATTACCACTTTACATGTCCGTACCAAATTTCATAAGGATGGGACCATTATTGCGGCCGCTATCGTGCTAACAGACACATAGATATATATATAGAGATATATATATATATATATATATATATATATATATATATAATACCCCCGTTGCAGCAGACCTGCATACTCAGCGAATTTCAAATGCAAAACAACGTATTTCAAGCAAACATAGCAAGATTTGACATGTTTTGTTAAGCTCCATAAGAATAACATGGGAAATGAGTATGCAGGTTTGCTGCTACAGGTATATTAAAACTGGATGGTTTTAATTCAATATTTAGTAGATCTGAACTAGAAGAAGCCATTTACCAAGTTTTATCAAGATATGTTGAGAAATAAGCGAGATATAGAATTTTACTTATTTCCCATAAGGTTAACATTGGGACAACGTACTGTGTTTACCACTTTCAATATCTCGGTAACCAATGGGCATAGAGCAGTGATTCAAGATACTAAATTATTTGTTTTTTTGAGCTGAATTCAATGGTGCCAACTAAAATTAGTTAAATTTTATTTTCCTATGTAAAAAACTCAAAAACCCCATTTTTGGGGGGGTTTTACCCCCTTTACCCCCCCTTCCGGTGGTCCGATCGGGCTGGTTCACGAACTCGTCCAATTGATTACCACTTTACATGTCCGTACCAAATTTCATAAAGATCGGACCATTTTTGCGGCCGCTATCGTGCTAACAGACACATAGATATATATATATATAGATATATATATATATAGATATATATATATATATATATATATATATAAAAATTCGAACGAATAGTGTTTTTTGCTTCTGGGGGCCCCAAAACGAAAAGTTATAGTGGTCCCGAGCTTAGGTCTTACCATGAGACCTACGGTAATAGCTTCTTCCCTATAGGGGAAATTCGCTAAAATCGAACGAATAGTGTTTTTTGCTTCTGGGGGCCCCAAAACGAAAAGTTATAGTGGTCCCAAGCTTAAGTCTTACCATGAGACCTACGGTAATAGCTTCTTCCCTATAGGGGAAATTCGCTAAAAAAACAGTTCGCTAAAATAAATAAAACTAGTCATGGAATACAATAAAATTAGACTAAAAAGATCTACAAGAAAATACGGCGCGGAGAATCGCACAAAGCCGATGATAGAGAATGACATGACGCGGGCGGTCCAGGCTACTTCTTGTGCGGACCGCGGCGCTGCGCGGACTTTTGGCGCCGTTGATACCTGGGACATTTGACGCGATGTGTTTTTATTAAAAATAATACACCTGGGACATTTGAAACCTGGGACAAATGATGTAACTTATATTTATTATTTAATTTAACAAACCTGGGACATGTGACACCTGGGACATTTGATTTTATATTAATTAATGTAATATTTTAAAAACCTGGGACAAATGATTTGACAAACTTTTAATAATTATTTAAACCAACCTGGGACATTTGACACCTGGGACATTTGACACCTGGGACATTTGATTTGCTTAATAATTATAATTTTTTAACTACCTGGGACATTTGAAACCTGGGACAAATGAAACGCACCCCTTCAAATATTCCCCATGCTTCTCTCTTTGATTTTAGTTAACTTCACTATTTACTAAAAACAATGACAGCTACCACGGGGGTGAAGCCTACAATGTTTCTCAGAATTAGTTTGTTATAAGAGTATAGCTAACAAATTAGTGTGTTATCGGCAGTAATCTGTAATGATTTCTATTGTCGAAAGGCCTCCTTCAAATATTTCCCATGACTTCTTTCTTTGATTTTAGTTAACTTCACTATTTATAGCTACCACAGGGGTGAATACCTCGGCTTGGCGGAGATACTGGAAGATGTCCTTGCGGTACTCCTCCATGTCGTAGAGCAGCTGCAGGTGGGGCTTGGTGTGGCGCACGAGCGGAGAGCTGATCCTGACCGACTCGAGCGACATTGGCGACGCCTCCTCCGGGCTGCTGTAGCTCTCCGACATGGCCTCTTCATCCCGCACATCCTCCACCGGCTCGCATACCTGCCACAACACCACAGGACTGCTGTAGACAACTTTTTTCCATCATACCAACACAGAAACATCTGTTTTCAGTTCCTTTTGTTGGCTCGAAAGTTACCCATTGCCGGCCTAGGCCGGATAAAACGGAAGTAAACATTTAGCTGACTTGCACCAAACCGACGTTTAATGCCTGTTTATTGGTTTCTTTTTAGAGGAATGTAGTGGCGAAACTGCATCTGTAGCAAATGTTTTTTCTGTTTGTTATATAGGTTAGGTTTGGATGTTTGAGGTTTATGCAAGGACTACATTATGATTGAAAGTATGTTTTTTTCTGCATAGTATGATAAGAAATATCGTACGCTACACGGCCGGGAAGTTTTGCCGTACTCGCATGAAAATCCCACTCGTTTTCGCTCGCGCTGGAACTATTATGCTTGTCCGGCAAAACAGTACTTCCCGGCCTAGTAACGTAATATACTATTTATCCAAAAAATTTATCAACTATTGTGTTGGGTAAACAGCAGCTGGGAGAAAATTTGTTTATAGTGATAGAATGTAGCCTACCAGTAGCCTAGAATCACACTGTGCTACATAGGCTAAAAATGTTTAATTTAAATTATATGTTTTTTTTTAAGATAAGGCTATTCTTTCTCACCATGTCAAAAATCGTCATTAAAATACACTTTCCCTCTTTGATTAGAGGCCTTAGTTGCATCATATTCTTGAGGTTATTTGTATTGTAGTGTACAACAAAAATCAAATAAGACGACTTGCGGAATTAAACTCAATAACCATTTACGTTTCTTAAATAATTTTTTGATTTTATGATGACGAGTTACATCATACATTATTTACATCATACATCATACATTATTTATCAAGTTACATTATATTCTTGAGGTTATTTGTTTCTATTTTCTATACATAAAGCAGATATTATGTAGGTGATATGAAAGTACATGAAAACTAAAGTAAACAAACCTTCAAATCTTTCAGCGGTTGTCGTGGCACGGAGATAACTGCTTCTGACAACTCAAGACCAACATCTGTGTTTTCTTTATTTTCCACTTTGCTCTTTGGTTTGACCACAGCTTGTGCATGTGAAGCCGGTTTGGTTTCCACAATAACAATCTTTCCATCTTCTTTTTCCTCCAATACATCTTCATGGATAACAAAGTCACTTTTATTTTTGAGAGATTTTTCAGTTGGTTTTAAATCCTGGAACAAAATATTTTCTGTTAGATTTAAAATGTCGCTAGAAATAATTAAGGTGAGCCCAGGAAGATGAAGCCAGCCACAGTACAGTTTTTTATAGGCTTGCTATTAGCAAGCCTATAAAAAACTGAATTGAAAGCCTGAAAAAAATTGAATTGAATGATGTTTAAAACATTATTCAATTCAATTTTTCTAAATCCTGAGTCAAAGTTAGAAACAGGATGGCTATTAAAGGACGATCATTACAGAAACTTCCTGTAATTATGTTTTGTCCTCTTCACTGGGAAGGGCCCAGTGAGGATTCTAGGTGTGGTGTTGAATATAAATAAAAGAAGAGAAAAAAACACCTGACCCAGAAAGGTTAACAACCCGATCACTAGCAACTTTCCCACCCCTAAACACCGTCAGTCATAAATTTAACTTGATACAATAAATGGGGTCAATCCACATCAAGTGATCCAATGAGAGTTGCTAGACTATTTTATATATTTTTAATATGTTGTTCCCTCATGTCTTAGAAGTACAAAAATAATTTTATTAAATTTTTATCCCTTACCATTTTTTGGTAGAGGCTATTTTTGTCTGGCAGTGCACAACAATTTTTGAATTAGCAGACATTAACATAAACATACCTATCTTTTTAACTAATCATAATGGGAAAATGCAACCAAATCCATTTTGTTCAGCATTTTCCGATCTATAATTTTGATTATTATCATAATCAGCCTAATTTGTACCCAGTTATAGGTGAAAAAAATGTAGAAAAACGAGGAATAGAAACAGATAAGTTCTTTTTTAACCCTATTTTTTTCTATGTAGGACTTGTAAATCACAGTTTATTTTTTTACACAATTACTTGTTTACTCTCTGTAGCTTGAGTATGAACACTGATATATGTTTCCTTTAATTTTGGCATTAAAAAAATATAGAATTGTCTATTTACTTAAAAGTTTGATGCGTAATATCTTGCTGGTGGGACACGGGATGAAAATTTAATTTTTTCAAAGGATGTTCTTCAGAATGAGGGGAATAGGAAACTACAGCAGGCCTTGTAACAGTTCTTGAGGTTGAAAAAAATAAAAAAATAACTCAAATAAGAAAAAAAATAACAAAAAAATAACCTTTTGTACAAAAAAAGCTGCTAAAAATTAGAAAACTGGCGTTATATTGGGGATAATACATTCTTAACCTTGGTAAATTAAATAAGAAAATCTCGACAGACTAATCACAAATCTGCTTAGATTTGACGGCGAGACTTGGTTTTCACGCGATGAGACTTAGTTTTCACGCATTTTAGGATGATTCGTTTGCCACGATGCTGCTACAAGATCGTCTGACAGACGAATACTGTAAACAGGGCTTGTAGCAGTTCTTGAGGTTAAAAAAAAATAAAAAAACCGTATTTCAAAAAAATAACAAAAAATAACCAAGAGCAAAAAAATAACAACAACAAAAAAAAAATAACCTGTTACAAGCCCTGCTACAGTAATAGTTTTGTCATTGATATTTTATTCTAGCAAAAGTTATGAACATTTAAAAACTTTAAGAAATCGCATACTCTTAATTATGTAGTTTTGACTCGTCTACAAAATGAATTGAGTATTTTCTTGCTTTAGAAAGCAGATAATTTACCTCTTAAAATTAATTTTGAACAGATTGTAAATACTTAACACGTTAAGTGCCACGCCGTTTTTTAGCCACAGTACTGCAGTGCCAAACAGAAATGTAGTTCTTTTTTTACCATATGATGTTTTTTATACTTGTTTATCGTAGTTATAAGGTTTTCATTAAAAAAATTACGATTTTGACCAAAAATAAGATTTGGACCAATCGGGGCGGCAGTGAAATTTTTTAGCAAAATAATTCTAGAAAAAATCAGTGTTGCCCCGATCGGACCCCGGGTAATCTTTCGGTATTTCAGGGTATTTTGCCCCGCGAAGTTCGCAGTAACTTAGTTTCCCGCCAAACCTGGTTACAACATATGGTTTTGTACACATCCCCGGGCTTTACACGTCTTCCCCCTCCCCTACCACCCCTCATCCCCCACTGCGGATGAGGGGTGGTATAATAAAGTTTAACATGTTTTGTAAACAAAACATGATATAATAAACATATATAATGAAACAAAACATGATATAATAACATGATATAATAAAGTTTAACATGTTTTGTAAATAAATTTGTCTAAAATAAAAATAAAACGTTCTTCTCAATCACACCCAAAAATAACAATAACGATGGGATTTAGGTTTTTTTAGAAAATATTTATGAATTAATTTTCAGGTAAAATAACACTTACTGACGTAAAGTAAAACCCCACTTAACCGGATCAATGGGGGTGAGACTGTTCCGGATAATCGATTTTCCGGATAATCTACGGTTGGTATTTTCGATGCAAGAATACGAAAAATACGCCTAAATACAAATCCATCTTAATAGTTATTTAATGTTATTATGTTTATGTTATGTTTATCCACCGATTTACAAAAAACAAAAAATCTCATTTACTGTAATAATTTTTAATTTGTTGCAATAATTTATCTTTAAAACGGTCACAACTAGTCTTATTTCCAGTCATCTTCCGTCCATCAGCCGTTCCGGTTAACCCGGGTTCCGGTTGAGCCGGGTCCGGTTAAGCGGGGTTTTACTGTAGTTTTAGTGAATTATTAATATTAGTTGTGCATTCGCAGTCTATTTTTAAGTTACAGCAAATGAAATGCACAACACTTACGTGAAGTGAAACCACGCCGCTCCAGTCGGGGCGGCGTTTTTAGAGCAAATTTGTAAGTATATTAGGAAGGTTGTGGGAGCAATACGAGGCTACGGCAACGCCATCTGTGAGGCACGGGATCTACTTTGCCGATTTAGTTCGTAAGATTGCCGCTAGAGGTCCACCAGTGAACTCTAGCGGCAATTTGTGAAAGACTGCACAACCCAGGGCGCCGCCCCGGTTGGAGTGGCGCGTCACTCCGCCCGACCTACCTATGCCGCTCCGATCGGGGCGGCGTGGCACTTAACGTGTTAAGACATATAACTTAACATTTTTTTATATAATCAATATCTTTTGAGGAATAGTTGTTGTAGTTAAACATTCCAGTTTTGAGAAAACCAACAACTCTTAAAGATTATGATAGTAGAAAAGGAAATTTTATAATGACAGCAGTTAAGGATAGAAGTAGTACTGCAGGTAGGGACAGCTGATAAAGAGCTATTGTTTTGATTCTGTTTTTCGTTTACTCTATATAGATATACAGACAAAGAAGAATCACAGGAGACCTTTTCTCAAATAAATCAGTCATTGCCATGATTGCCATAATTCCTTGCAGTGTGGACTTAATTTTAGAATTCATATTTTTTGTGTGACCCTTTTAATCTGTTTCTAGGCATTTTTGTAATAAATCAATTTTGTTCTGTTGGTGAAATTTTGTAGTTTATTTATATTTAAAAAAAAATTTAGATTATATGTAATTAGCCAACAATATTCAGGCCTTAATTGTAGGCGTACAGTTAATCACATTAAATTAATTGTACAAGCCTGAAGCACAATTCATTTATGAATCTGTAAAAGCCTTAGGACGATTAATAACTTTTACCTAAGTACTATACTATTGATATACATCACTGAAATTTATGTTCTACTTAAAATTTAAAAGATTTTCAGTTTTTAAAACAAATTGTATCTATCAAATACCCCCGTTGCAGCAGACCTGCATACTCAGAAAATTTCAAGTGCAAAAGAACATATTTCAACTCAACATGGCAAGATTTGACATGTTTTTCTAAGCTCTATAAGAATAACATGGGAAATGAGTATGCAGGTTTGCTGCAACAGGTATGTTAAAACTGGTTGATTTAATTCAATATTTAATAGATCTGAACTATAAGAAGCCATTTACCAAGTTTTATCACAATATGTTAAGAAATAAGAGATATATAGAATTTGACTTATTCCCCATAAGGTTAACATTGGGACAACGTACTGTGTTTACCACTTTCAATATCTCGGTAACAAATGGATATAGAGCAACAATTCAAGATACTAAATTGTTTGTTTTTTCGAGCTGAATTCAATGGTGCTCGAATTACCAAATTTTGATAATTTTTATTCTTCTATGTGAAACCCCCAAAAAAACCCTTTTTTGGGGGTTTTATCCCTTTACCCAAGTCCGATCGGGGATCCAGTAGTCCGATCGGGCTGGTTTTTGAACTTGTCTGAATAATTACTACTTTACACCCCTGTATCAAATTTAATTCCGATCGCACAATTTTGCGTGCGATAAATACTGTAAAATAAATACTCCCGTTGCAGCAGACCTGCATACTCAGCAAATTTCAAATGCAAAAAAATTTCCAACCAACACAGGGAGATATGACATGTTTGTGTAATCTCCATAAGAACAACATTGGGAATGAGTATTCAGGTTTGCTGCCACAAAAATGGAAGTATCTGGGGATTTTAGACTAAAACACATTAGATCTCATCTAGATGAAACCATGTATCAAGTTTTATTAAGCTATGTAGAGAAATAAGCGAGATATAGAATTTTACTTACTTCCCATCGGGTTAACATAGGGACAACGTACTGTGTTTACCACTATCAATATCTCGGTAACCAATGGACATAGAGCAATGATTAAAAATAATAGGCCTAAACTGTTTGTTTTTTCGAGCTGAATTCAATGGTGCCAACCAAAATTTTATTTATTTTATTTTTCTATGTGAAATTAAAAAAAAAAACATTTTTGGGGGTGTTTATCCCACTTTATACCCCCTTCCAGTGGTCCGATCGGGCTGGTTTTCGAACTCGCCCGAATAATTACTACTTTACACCCCTGTGCCAAATTTCATCCCGATCGGACCATTTTTGCGAGCGCTATCGTGGTTACAGACATATATATATATATATAAAATAAATTACATTCACTTGTTAGGGCTACTATAATAATTAGAGAGATTATCATTTTTACAAAACAGAGTACCCTTTCTTGTTCATAATTAAATATTTATTTAATTAAAATTGACGACATGTTTCGGCTCTTGGCCATTTTCATAGTCAAAACAAAAACCTAACCTCATATTATAAAGTTAAAATTAAAATGTTTATGAGAACAGATGTTTCTTATTTGTAGTATAGTATAGAAATATTAAGATGCTTGACGTTGTTTTCTTATATATGTCTCACTTTTTCATATATTGGGTTGTTTGTTTCAATATGGGTATTTAATAAGTTTTGGGGTTCTTTTTTGTAACTTAAATATATATAATAATTTTCTTTTGAATTCATTTTGTCCCCCTTTTTTAATTTATTAATTTATTGCTTTAATTTATTGTTAATTAAAGCAATACGGAAAACGTTTGACAAGAAGAAATACTGTTTAAGCTTCAGAACAAGAAACAATGCTTTCTATTTAATTAACAATAAAATTAATCAAAGCAACAACAATAATAGAAATGATTACAACAAATCTGGTATTTATCAGATAAATTGTTCTACCTGCAACAAATTCTATATTGGACAAACTGGAAGGTCTTTCTGTTCGCGCTTTAAAGAACACATACAAGCACTCAGAAGCAATAATAACACCACTATGAAAAGTACCTTCGCAGAACACTTATTAAACACTAATCATGAATACAAAAGCATGAAGGACAATCTGAAAATAGTAGAATATTTAAAAAAGGGGGACAAAATGAATTCAAAAGAAAATTATTATATATATTTAAGTTACAAAAAAGAACCCCAAAACTTATTAAATACCCATATTGAAACAAACAACCGAATATATGAAAAAGTGAGACATATATAAGAAAACAACGTCAAGCATCTTAATATTTCTATACTATACTACAAATAAGAAACATCTGTTCTCATAAACATTATAATTTTAACTTTATAATATTAGGTTAGGTTTTTGTTTTGACTATGAAAATGGCCAAGAGCCGAAACATGTCGTCAATTTTAATTAAATAAATATTTAATTATGAACAAGAAAGGGTACTCTGTTTTGTAAAAATGATAATCTCTCTAAATATATATATATATATATATATAGAGCCTATATATATTTATATAGCCTATATAGAAATTCAACGAATGGTGTTTTTTGCTTCTGGGGGCCCCAAAGCAAAAAGTTATCATGGTCTTGGGCTTAGGTCTTACCATGAGACCTACGGTAATAGTGTATAATTATTCTTTAAAATTAGCTTCTCAATAATCTTGCTTTTTCAAATATCGGATTTTGTAATGGTATGTGGCTATTCAGTATATTTTGGGGGTCTTCTTTGTAGCCAGTATGTATGTAAAATGCCTATATAGAATTCATTATTTTTCCTTTATTTGAAAATTCGATGATTTCAAGGTTTTCTTTTATATTTTTGTAGTTGTGGTTTGAGTTAAGCAAATGCTCAGCAAAGTTAGATTTTTGCGTTGTTTGATTATTACATTTTAGGGCTTGCAAGTGTTCGCGGAATCTTGATTTAAACGATCTTCGTGTCTGTCCTATATAGAGGCTTTTGCAATCCGAGCATTTTAACTTGTATATACCTGCTTGGTCATCTTCTTGGTTGCCCTTTATAGTTGATTTCTTATTATCTTTTATATTTTTGTAGTTGTGGTTTGAGTTAAGCAAATGCTCAGCAAAGTTAGATTTTTGCGTTGTTTGATTATTACATTTTAGGGCTTGCAAGTGTTCGCGGAATCTTGATTTAAACGATCTTCGTGTCTGTCCTATATAGAGGCTTTTGCAATCCGAGCATTTTAACTTGTATATACCTGCTTGGTCATCTTCTTGGTTGCCCTTTATAGTTGATTTCTTATTAATTAGATCAAAGGTGTTGTTGTTTGTTTTATACGATACTTCGTAGTTTGTTGCTTGAAATGTTTTTCTTAAGGCTTTGTTCAGTCGTGTGTTATAAGGCATACTAATATATTTCTTTTCAGTTTTTTCGTCTCTTTTTTGTTTTTGTTTCTTCTTTTTTGTGCTTCTTATCATTTGATCAACAAATTTATTGTTATACCTAACCATTTTTGGAAGCCAGATATTTTATGACATTCTTTTCTTTCTCATAATCTATTCATTTCATTGATATATTTAAAAGGCGGTTGATCATTGTTCTAGAACCAGCCATCTTGTATTTCCAAGGGTCGAGAGAATGAGATGGTATTAAGAAATCTGACTGTGTTGGTGTTCTGTATATTTTAAAGCTATGTTTGTTAAATAATTTTATGGAAACTTTGTAACATTTATTTTAATTAATTTATATTTTAATAATGTGACTTAGGTTATACAAACACTGTATGAGGAGGTTAGGTAAAACTTGCTTGAAAATTACCTAAGGTTGAAACATGTTGCAAATAAAATTAATTTAAAGCGTTAAATTTATGGCCGATGTCTGGGGGGGAGGGAGGGGGTACTGTTGATAGGGTTGTTTATTTTATGCCCATGTACATAACTAATTTCAACATATAGCTCTCTCAAGATCCCTCAACAACTCATTTAAGCCAAGTAAAAATACAGACATTGTGTTAAGTTCAAATAAAAAGCCAAATATAAAATAAAATACTATACGTTTTAAATTTTTAAGCCTACAGTAGACTCCCTCTTATCCATACACCTTTTAACCGAACTGGTTCAATCGGACGATTTTAGCGAATTTCCCTATAGGGAAGAAGCTATTACCGTAGGTCTCTTGGTAAGACCTAAACGCGGGACCAAGATAACTTTTCATTTTGGGGCCCTCAAATACCAAAAACTAATCGTGAGCCAAGCCACGAACAACTGCTAGTATATATCTATATATGTGTAAGCATAATAGCGCTCGCAAAAATGATCCGATCGTAATGAAATTTGGCACAGTCGTTTAGTGGTAATTATTTGGACAAAATCGAAAGCCAGCACGAACGGACCATCACAAGGCAATACAATAAACCTCCCAAAATTTTTTAAATTTTTTATAGCCTAAAGAAGAATTTAAATAATCTTATTTTGGGTTACTGTTGAATTCAGCTTGAAAAACAAAAAATTTGGTATATTTTTTGGGGGTTTCAAAATTATCAAAATTTGGTAATTTGAGAAGGCCCTACCATTGAATTTAGCTCGAAAAAACAAACAATTTAGTATCTTGAATTATTGCTCTATGTCCATTGGTGCCAGAGATTCCGAGATACTGAAAGTGATTAACAAAGTACATTGTCCCAGTGTTAACCTTATGGGAAATAAATAAAATGCTATATCTCGCTAATGTCAACATATCTGAATGAAACTTGGTATGTGGCTTCATTATCTGGTGGACTTTTGCAAAAAAACTCTGGATTTCATTTTTTCATGGCAGCAAACCTGCACACTCATTTCCCTTGTTCATCTTGTAAAGTAAATTGATGAATGCTCACTTTAGGATTTCAGTTGGTCTTACTTGAATAAAGGCTCCGTTTAAATGATTTATTTTATTTAAGTAGGCATTTGAAATCCGATGAGTATGCAGGTCTGCCGTAACGCGGGTATTTTTCAACACATTAACGCAACCGGACTTGATCGACAGGAAATGGACGGTATTGTATCAACGATTCTCATGGGAGTGACTTAAGAAATAATACGACACCCATCAGAAATCGTATTGGTTGTTTATTTAAGATACAAATCCTTACATATTTCTTCGTAATTTGTGTTTGCAATAGTTATGCCCCAACTGATGTTTATACAGTAGACTCTCGATAGTTCGACAGTGGACCTAAGGGGTGTCGAAGTATTAAAATGTCGAACTATAGGGAGTATATGGGATTTCACATTAATAAAAGTATTAAAATACAGGTTGTACATGTTCACCTCCTAAATTTATTAAATACCATAAACCTAAACCATTGCACAGCTATTTTACTAACTTTTATCATAATATCAGTCCCAGTAAAACATCACTGGACAAAATAATTGGGAGTATCAGAATGTTTGTTGAGATTTAGCAAGTGTAGAACTATATACACAGTGTCAAAGTATCGAGTGTCAAACAATCGAGAATCTACTGTATTGTTGTTTCTACTTTTTATCAAGATATCACTCATATTGGCTTATACAGTGTGCTAGACATCATATTTTAGCAAGTTTTGGGAACCACCCTTAACTGTGACACACACACACACGTTATTCTGTGGTAGTATTCTGTACACACTATTGCGACGCACAGAATATCACATGCAGCACCCTTGTTGCGTTAACTGCAATGCCTGAGTTTCTCAGCTGATTTATTTTGTCGATACAAGTTGTCTGCTAGTTTTTTCCCATGCTACGACTGTACAATTGACCCTGAGAAGTGACAGACCATTTGGTGCTACACTCTAGTGTATTTTTCTGAAACTATGTCCACGCTACGAGCTGTGCCGTATCAAATTTCATGCTTGGTAGTTTTGTTGCGTGTTCGTGTAATTAAACCATGCACCACTGATCGCCTTGAAACTGCGGCATGCCAGCTTATGCCGCAGATGAGGGGTTAACGGGAAAACCCGTCATCCCGACAGGCCTCGGTCCCGATATGTCAGGATAAGAGGGAGTCTACAGTAGTTCAATGATACAGATCACAAATGTATTTATTTTACTGAATTTTCCCTTTTTTGCCATATTTGCTTTTTTTGTTTCATTGTTTTTTGAAAACTATTGCGTTTTTTGACAATTTGCTTTTTGGAATGGTGAATAAATACCCCCGTTGCAGCAGTCCTGCATACTCAGCGAATTTCAAGTGCATAAATAAATTATTTAAATGAAGCCTCGCATCAAGTAAAATCAATATACATTCAAAAGAAAGCGTGCAAAAATACTCTCCTAGTGGTTTTTAGGACCAAAAGGCTATACAAAAATAATAGCCTATACTTGGCACGAAAATGCAATGTTAAAAACTTCAAAAGAGCTGGCTTTTCCAATTTAATCCTATAGAGAAATTACCAGCTGTTTAAGTTTGAGTAAAAAATTTCATAAACATCATCAGTAAAAATCTGTATTCGATATAGTACATTTATTTGACATATTTAGTTATCTGGCCTATAAATAAGCCATATGTCTGTATCCACCATATGGCTTTGAATGAAACATCAGCTCACATTCACATGTTTTAATGTAAACAAAGCAGACGTTTTAGATCCCAATGCTACTTAAATGGCAGTTATTTTATGTTATTTTCTGTTTTCTAGCAAACTTTAAGAAATTACAGTACTTTTCCTGAGTCCCTGACATTAAAACATTTAATTTGAGCCCTTTCCCCTCAACCTGTGACTTGCCTAATGCCCACAATCGCTATTCAAAAATAAATTATTCTCCATAAGATTAATATGGAAAAATGCAGGTTTGCTGCCACAGAAATTTGAAAATGAGTTATCATAGGCTACAATCCAATATATCTAAACTATATCAAGCCACATAACATGTTTTATCAAGATATGTTGAGGAATAAGAAAGCTATCCAATTTTATTTACCTCTCATAAGGTTAACATTGGGAAAGAGAGTACACAGGTTTGCTGCCTCAGGAATTTGGTGATTTGGGTATTTTAAACCATAATCAAGTAGATATTAATTGTATGAAGCCCCATGACAGTTCTTATCCGGATATTTTGAGAAATGAGCAAGCTACATAATTTTTTTTATTGCCCATAAGGTTAACATGGAGAATGAGTATGCAGGTTTGCTGCCATAAAAATGGAAATATCGGGGATTTTAGACTAAAATGCATTAGATCTCATCTAAATGAAGCTACAAACCAAGTTTTATTATGATATGTTGTGAAATAAGCGAGATATAGAATTTTACTTATTTTCCATAAGGTAAACATAGGGACAACGTACTGTGTTTACCACTTTCAATAACTTGGTAACCAATGGACATAGAGCAATGATTCAAAATACTAAATTGTTTGTTTTTTCAAGCTGAATTCAATGGTGCCAAACAAAATTGGATTATTTTCATTTTTCTATGTGAAAAACTCAAAAAACCCATTTTTGGGGGGTTTACCCCCCTTTACCCCCCCTTCCGGTGGTCCGATCGGGCTGGTTCATGAACTCATCCGAATAATTACTACTTTACACACCTGTGCCAAATTTCATTCAGATCGGACCATTTTTGCGAGCACTATCGTGCTTACAGACACATAGATATATATATATATATATATATATATAGAAATTCGAACGAATGGTGTTTTTTGCTTCTGGGGGTCCCAAAACGAAAAGTTATCATGGTCTCAGGCTTAGGTCTTACCATGAGACCTACGGTAATAGCTTCTTCCCTATAGGGGAAATTCGCTAAAAACAAGTCACGCCGAACGCACCATTAAATTCTCATATTTACCAGGGTTCGTCTTAATTGTTAGTGTAGTAAACTGGAGTCAAAACAAGGAGAGATAACCAAGCAGAGGGAAAGGCCTACACAAGAGAGTATCAGAGAAATTATGCGTCTGTATACCGTGGGAAATACGTTTTAATATTGGCTTCCGAGAAGCCGCCAGATTAACTGAGGACTGGTAAAATGAGGCTGGATATGAGGGGCTTTACTGTAACCCTTTGGCTGCTAAGAAAAATTTTACATTTTGTTTTCATACTGCCATGAAAAGCTTATGATTTCAGCTGTAAACTGCCATGGTAAAAATGCTACATCAATCTGAGAACTGCAAGGGTGAATCAGCTGATTTTGCAGTGAAATTCTGTTAAAAAACCGAATAATCAAATATTGCAACAGTTGATGAATTGAATCGAAAGAGTAATCGATTATCTTTCAGGTTTTAAAATGGAAAAAACCGTAACAGTACTCGTTCACGGAATTGATTCGATTATCTCAACAACTGTGAGTTGATCTGGCCAGCCGCGGGCAGTTCTCATGAGGAACGGCGATGCCGAGCACACCAGCAGCTGGCAGTTCTCACGATGTAAGGCTAAGCCGATGTCGGCTCTTGGCAGTCAAAGGGTTAATAAGTGAACAGTAGTGGTGGATCAATCACCTATACCACTCATTGTTGCGCATTCACCAAAAACTGTTTACGTTGGATTTGGTGAGTACCGGACATTGTTAATTGTCAAGATGCGGTGGATTTGCCTGTTAGGACTATAACTGGTTAGGAGGCCTAACTGGTGACTACGCTGAACGCGCCCAATGGGCTGATAATGTTTCAATGGGTTGATTATATGAACACCTAGTGAGTCGTGATTAAATAAATAAAACATTATCCCAAGAGCAAGCAGGCTATGTTTTTATTTCAGACTGTACCTCTGTTGTTTAGAAAAAACACTGTCGTCTGTTACATCCTCCCCCTTGTGCCATTAAGATTTTCAACTTAGGCTATGTTGCACACATTACAGACGACTGGACAACATGAAAACATGAGTTAACATGAAAAATACCTATATGAAATTTTCAAAAAATACTAGGCTAGGACTATCTCAAAAATAATTATTTGGATAAGACTTAAAAGATTTTTTAAATCAAAATTGGTAAGTAAGGTATATATGAAAGCCATTGAAATACAATTTAAAATGAGCCTTTGATAAGCTTGATAGGCCTAATAGAACTTGATTTAGCCTATGGCACATTTCTGGTTTGAGCACATGTAAATATATGGAAATTTCCAATTTTTGAAAAAACAGCAAAAAAAGTATGAGAGAGTTAAAAATATATATTTTTGAATACAGCACCCAAAATAATATAACAAACAAGTAAGTAGTTTCATTAAAAAACGTGAGATACTCAAGTTGAAAATGTTTTTTATTTGGTTGATTTGATGTGGATTGATGTGGGTTAAAAGTCTAGTTTAGTTCAAATTGATGGGTCAATACACCATCTTTATATTGTTAAAAAAATTGTTCTTACTATCTAATTTGGTAGATCCAAGTAGGTGGCTGAATATGGCCACCCACTCAAAATGAAGTAGGCCTACCTACTATTCAACAATGATTGGGGGATATGGTATTGACATTTCAAGAAATGTGTGAAAAAGGTTATCACATGATGTCACATTTTCATTTTAAGACTAGCCTACTGAAAGGTCAACCCAAAAATTCATTAGCCTAGGCCTACCTCTAGGCCTAGGCCAAGACAGCTTAGATAATATATACACTTAAATATTCTTCTACATGTAGGCTTAGTAAATCGTTTACAGCAATTGAATGGAAGAATCACCAAAAACGAAAATCCTAAAAATAGGCTTCCAAGAAAAAGATAAGATTGTGGTTTTTTAAGTCATGAATGATCATGTTTAAATGGTCAGAAAGAATAAGTCTTAAACTGACTCCAAAAAATGTGAAAATACAATTAATTCTGTAATCTGATAGCCTCAGTTAGGATGTCCAACTCTGCACTAGGCCTACGTTAATGTTTGCCCGAAGGAATTTTCTCTGAAATAACTGATCCCTTGGTAAAATACTTATGCCTCTATTGACGAGTTTCCCAAAGGTTCAATCAGGATAAAATGTACCTGTTGAACAAACAAAATGTTCAAGTCCGTTCATGTTTTAACTTCTAGGTCCTAGCTCACCTGATTTTTTTGCTCTAAGTTAAACAAAAATTCAAATTTTTGAACGAGTAGCAATAAAACGTTAAATGTGCGATGATGACTACTTACTTGCTTCGATGACCTGGTGGATATTCTGTTAGGATTTGAATTTATATCGCCTAAAACCGTACGTTTTTGCAATGGCTTGGCATTGTTCTTTAGGGCATTGGTCTTCAATCTTCCAATGTTACCGAGTTGGTTTTCTTGATCGTCATGAATCTGGAAAGATGCCATTATAATACAATTTCAATTTTAAAAGTTAAAATGTTGAAAGTCAATAAATTCCGAGCAAGCAAGACAAAATTAAAAGTTATAACTGCATTAAATCAGTTTCTATACTTGTCAGTTTTTAGTTCAGGTTTCCGAGTTTTAAACCAACTGACTGGCACGTTTCAAAAATTGAAATAATACGTTACAACCAAAGCCTTTTTGATATTACTTCTTTTTTGCTTATGACAGAAATACAAAAAAGGGAAGATACGTTAGGTACTATATAAAATAGATGCTGTACTAATATTAGTCAATGAAATTATTAATATAATTTAATATAATCCATTTATTCAATTATACAACGTAAATATACAGGGTGTCTTGCAACCCTATGGACAAACATACATAGCATTATTCCTTGGGTCAAGACAAACACATTTCACCATATAGAATATGGGTATCTGCTGCCTAGTTTTCCGTCTGTCTGTCTGTATGTGTATTTTACAAACAAGTTCATAACTCCGAAACGGTTTGAGGTACAGCGTTGAGATTTTGCAAAAAAGTTTATCTTATTAGGATCTATCATCGTTTAAATTATAGGTACCCAAATATCATTAACCGTTTCAAAATGGCGGCCATTTAAATAATGTGATGCCAAATTACACGAAAACCGTTTATTTAAACAAAAAAATGAGAGACACATAAATGTAAGGCCATTTTATGTAGTTTTCAATGATACCTTATTTGTTGAGATTGGATAAATATTTACTGAGAAATTAATTTTTTTCGTTGTGCTTAACCACTTTTCTCCGTTTAAACAATGTTAAAATTAAGGGGTGTCCAACTTAACTGTGCCACCATTGGTATCTCAAAAACTATTAGATTTAGAGATAACTTTAAAGGGGGTACTTCACCTCCATTTTTAAGACATTTAAAAAATGAATTCCATTTTCTTGTAAATGGCCGCCATTTTCCAATATGGCGGACGATTTAGATTTTTCTCATGGAACACCTTGTATTTTATGGCTTATTTGGATTCTACACTTAATTTTAAGAACTTATAATTCTTTGACATTTTTTCTAAACTCAATAGTTAAGTGGAGATAAGCCGTTAAAGTTTGATTTTTAACATTGTTTATAATGGGAAAAGTGGTCATGCATTACGAAAAAACAAATTTCTCATTAAATCTTTATCCAATCTTAACAAATAAGGTATCACTGAAAACTCCATAAAATGGACTTACTTTTAAGTGCCTTGCAATCTTTTGTTTACACTAACGGTTTTCGTGAAATTTGGCATCAACAAATTTAAATGGCCGCCATTTTGAAACGGTTAATGATATTTGGGTATAATTTTGAACGATGATAGATCCTAATAAGATAAACCTTTTTGCAAAATCTCAACGCTGTACCTCAAACCGTTTAGGAGTTATGGATTTGTTTGTAAAAAACACATACAGACAGACAGACGGAAAACTAGGCATCAGAGACCCATGTTCCTATGGTGAAATTTGTTTGTCTTGACCCAAGGAATGATGCTATTATGTTTGTTCATAGGGTTGCAAGACACCCTGACACCCTGTATATGAAATATGAAATTACTTCTCCGGGTTATGAGTTATGGGACCTCCGGAGAAGTCTTCAGATTATCAATTATTTTTTATTTTCCCAGCAGATGCTTGGATGAGGTATTTTACATAAAAATTCCTAGCTAATGATTTCCACATTGACTTGTCTGTTCGAGATTCATAATTCTCGATAACGTTTGGGAATTAAAAGTCTTCTCTATTATGGTTTGCGACAAACCATTTTTACATTTATTTACTCGTGAATATGGTGGATAATATATTCTTTAATCGATTATGTTTTCTCAAATATCCCGGAGGCTCGATAAATCCTCAGTCTTGGTCAAAAGTGATCTGCTTGGATGTACCCAGGCCATCAGTGTAGGTAAATAATTTATAGCGTATCCATTTCAAACTGCACCACTATTTTCAAAAGTTGACATTAGTTTTTTTATAACAAAAGTTATCTCTTACCATGTATTGTATTATGGTTTGCAACAAAAACAAAGTGTAATAAATATAATGGTGACATTTTGAAAAGATAATTTTTTAATGAAATTTAGCTATCAAAACGAATATATTTGTTCTAAAATTTAATACGTTATATATTTTTTTTTAATATACATGTTAAGGAGATAACTTTTAAAGTTTATTTAGAATTTATAAATTACATTGAATTTTTGTTTTACAAATGGTTACGTAGAACTGAAACTGAGTTTTTAAGAATTGATGTCACTAGCACTTGGTCAGTCGACTTTTGAATTTTGAACTTTTTTCTAAAAGATAAAAGATATATAGTCTTTACTTAGAGTCCCTATGGAACCAAACAGAAGCAGCCCAAACACTGACAAATTTTCTATTTTATATTTGTTTTTTTTTAATGGTATGGTAGGTTAATAAATAATTTTTTTCTCTTCGTTTACTTCTTTTGGCTGTCTAGTGGTAGATTCAAACCTGACAGTTGGGTCAGTTATCCACCCTTTGTTATTTTTCCTGTCCATGGCTAAGATGTCTATTCTTCGGGCGCTTCCACTTTCTGATGTACAGTTGACTTCTTCATATACTTCTAGTTTAAATTTTCTTAACACATCTGCAATTATTTTTCGTACGTCGTTATGCCTCTTATTTATCAGAAGGTCGTTATGCCGACAAGACCCCAACACATTACAGTGTCTGCAACGGTTTGTGTTGGGGCCTCGTCCTGGCACGGTCCATACCATAGAGATGGCTATGTCCATACTGATATGACGTCACATGTCATCTTCAGGCAATCTCGTCATTCTGAAGCAGATAACCCAAGGCGACACTATAGTGTCGCCTTGGATAACCCGTTTTTCCTGTATACCCAAGAGTTTACAATGGGCACTTCTTTAAAAAGCGTCACACCTTTTCCCTTTTGTGGGCGGCTTTCCCATATTTTGAATTCTTTATTTTTTTATTTTTCTCAAGTGATCTCCTTTTATTTTATTTTTTTGAATGCATTCGAGCTCTCAATAGCTTACGTTCAATGTTTTAAGTATGATGTTTTTCTCTTCTTCATACGATTAGGGGATAAGCTTTACTTTGGAATTTTCAAGTAAAATACATTTGTTAAATTGCTGAATGTACGCCTCCCATTTTAGTCTCATTATTCCTAGACCCTTATATTTTTTATCCGAATATAAAAAACTATCAGGGGTGTCGCCTGACAATTGTAGAATTCCCCTTACACAGCTTCTTATAATTTTATCCCCTTCAATTAGAAATTTCTTTGGTATTTGTTTTAATTTTTCTTTTTCAAAATTAGACATAGGATAACTAACTGATTTTTACCCAGGGATCAGGGAAGTTAGTTGAAGAAACGTTTGAATATTTTTTATCGTTACGTATAACCCCGCTTGTTAAAATAACGATTTACTAGCGTTTCTGAGAAATTGATAAATGAAATTAAATCTTCATCAACAAATTATTTTCAACACTTTTTGCACAAAAATTCACGCGATGATCTGTTCCATCTGTATAGCCTGACTAAGGATTTCTAATTCGTCTCATCCCATGTTGTATACCGAAGTAAATCGGTACATCAGTCAAAAGAAAACGTCCAGAAATCAAGAGCAGCGAATGTTTTTGGAAAAGATATCAGTATCATGCTATGATGCTATTATAAATTTATGACTTACTTGACTTATATTCGGCGTCCTGTGTCCCGCAGGGGCGTAGGATCTGTCATGTTCAGCTGGTGAACCACTCTCCAACATGGAGGAGTTTCATTGGTAGGTTTTACAAGCCTCCCAATATTCATCAAGATTGTAAAAACTATGATTTAATAAAAGTGATTTCAGATGGTATTTAAATTTAGAAAAGAGGGCTATATTCTTTATCGACAGTGGCAAAGCCTGGTACAATTTTACACCTAGATATTCTGGGGTTTTCTCAAAAATTGCTAGCCTATGTTGTTGTGCAAAGGAAGTCTTATGTCTAGTATTGTAATTATGTCTATTGTTAAAAGGTTCGGTACAGTTAAAATATAAAATTGTTTAAAAAATTCTCTACAGTAAGCTTGAGGTGCGAGTTTTGCTAAAGATCTTATAGCCTTTTTTTGCCAAATAAATATTTTTTCTAGGTTACCCTTAACCGCCCCCCTCCAAAGCAGAGTAAGTTATGTGGGTTTCGAACAGCAGTGGCGTAGATAGACTTTGGTCAAGGGGGGGATATAACCGGGGGGTCTGGGGGCACCCCCCAGAAAACTTTTGAAAAAGATAACTCTAAAACTAGCTTTTTATGCAATCTAGAGGCATAGTGGAACTCATACGGAATAATTGATGCAGACACGTGGTCGCCGCGCGCATACCGGAAGCGTGGTTTAATGTCATAATGATCTTACATCTGCTTTATTCTTTTTTGTATGTATGCGTTTTTACTTCATTCTCATAATTTTGTTAAGTTGCTTTTTCACGTAGTTTTGGTGCTTTTATTAAAAATACCATTTGTCATTTATTTTACTTAGGCTTGAAGAAATTACTTTTTATTTCATTTTATAATAAAATCACTAGATGACGAATGAATACAGGAATGCGCATCAGTCCAATTCACTCTATTCTCTACTAGCACTGATCACTGAAATATTGTTTCAGCATAGTTACAACAAGTAAATCTTTTTTTACAACAAGTAAAGTTTTTCACGCCACTACTATCACCTTCACTCTCACTTTTTCGTTTTGGAGCGAAAAAACCCCGTCAGTTTACACTGTTTCGACATCACAACATATTGTAGTCACGTCGCGTCGCGTCGCTGCGAATTACGCAAGGTCACAGAACCAACTGACCGATAGTGATGGGAACTATCCGATAGAAACAAACGATTCATCCGGTTGTTGCGCGCCAAACGATTCATCCGATGGTTAGTTCAATTTTCATCCGGATGAACTATCCATTCATTCGCAAGCGAATAGTCTGAACGGCTTTATTATTCATCTATCTAAAAACCATCCGTCTATGTTTCCAATCAATTGTAAAACAATTCGTCCCGTATTTTCATTCGTTTGAAAACTACGAGTCAGTTATTCAATTACTGAAACTGTTCCTTAACGAACGGTGAAAAAATCCGAGTATTTGCGCCATAAATAAAAACATCCTATGTTTGCACCAATCTTTTAGCTTATTTAACTACCTCAACCTAAATACAAAATGTTTTAAGGTATAACAAATTATTTATTCATCCATTTGCGGGTGAATCATCTGCTCAGTGGCTCGACAGTATCAATTTTTATCCGAATAGATATGCCACAAACCAATGAAAACTATCCATCTGAATCAGGCTCGCGAACAGATGGTTTTTTCATCCATCCACTTGTCGGATAGTTCCTCCCATCTCCGCACACAGCGCGGGCCATTCCGCTCCTCACCCAACTACACAGGGAAAACATCGGATGAATCATCCATCTGAAAACTATCGGATGAAAGAAAAACCATCGGATGGTTGAAATCAGTCGTTTGTCCCATCACTACTGACCGAGTTATAAACGCATCATATACGTCAAAGTGAGATCAGATGCGTTAGTTCCGGTGTTGGCCGCTTGAGGGAATATAGGTCGTGGGTGAATATAGTATTTTTATTGGCTACTTCAGTTCCAACGAGAAATAATGTAGGCCTGTATAACCTAAAGGTTCACTCATTTTGATAAATATAAATTATTGTTTAAAATAACGTTTTTCTGGTATATAGGACAAACACATTCAGGACAAAATGAACAACATTATAATTTTTCTTTAAAATGTAATATTATAGGCGGCGAATTTTAATCTAATACCAATTCTGCTGTGAATGGCACGTTTTCAGTTGCGTTCTCAGACTGATTTATCGTCTGTCTTTCATAACAGGGAATTTGCAAATCGGGGACCATCAGTGACTAAGGAACAAAAAATGCGAAATTTTGCTTTGATTCTGTTACAGTAACAGTTCACTTTCAGTTACGCATTCGCCGCTACCACTAATACAGTATTCCAAAATACTAGGTCTATTGTATTTTTAAGCCTCTTGTCACCGATCCTGCCGCGTTCGTTTGACGCGCAATACCTCAAAGATAACATTTTTTGTCAGTTTTTCAACTACTAAATAAATTGTTTATATATTTTTACAAAGATTTTTTATTTCTTATTGCGGTAAAAGAATTACTTCCTAGTTAAAAGTCGTAGCCTAACTATAATTTTTTAGAGTATAATTATAATGTTTTTTACATACCAAGCCAAGGGCCAAGGGGGGGATATATCCCCCTTATCCCCCCCGTACCTACGCCACTGTCGAACAGGCTGTAATAAACCAGTCTACTGTAATATAAGATCTGTATTGTTGAATCTATTGATGTTTCTAATGATGAAGATACTTTTTGCTAGCTTTTTTCCAGGCCATCTATGTGCTTGTTCCATCTCAACTCACCGTCCAATATCATCCCTAAAAAGATATATGATCGGTTTGTTGCAAAGGTACCTACTAAATTTTCCTGATCTTCTAAGTACAGTTCAAGAGGGGTGTTATTCCTGACTTTTTCTGGCTGCTTTGAATGAGCATAAAGTTGGTTTTAGTTGGATTGAGAATCAAGTTATTTTCAGAAAAATACTGTGAAAGTTGATTTACTGCTTCTATTGACTTCATTTCTAAGTGCTGGGTATTTTGGTGTTTAATAAAAATAGTTGTGTCATCAGCGAAATTATATGTTACTTCAGAAACTACTTTATTCATGTCATTTATATAAATTAAGAATAGGATAGGCCCTAATACGGAACCTTGCGGGACGCCGCTGATGACCTGACCTTCGTTTGATTTGATAAGTTTCCGTTTAGAAAAAGAGGTGTGCTGGATTTCTGTTATTTGAGTTCTATTAGTTAAATAATCTTAGAGCCAGTTAAATGCAATGTTTTTTTATTCCTATACTACTAAGTTTCTGCAGGAGAATAGGTATATTGACGCAGTCGAAGGCTTTGGTCAGATCGGCGAAGCAGCCCACAACAGACTCACCGCCCTCCACTGCATCAATACACCCATTCACAAAATCTATTAAAGCTGGTTTGGTGGATTTACCCCTCCTGAAACCATATTGTTTTGAGCATGAAATACTATTGTTTTCTAAGAATGAAGCTAACTGATCGCAAATTGATTTTTCAATTACTTAAGAAACTACCGGGAGGAGTGATATTGGACGATAGTTGTTCATTTCTGTGTCTGGTCCTTTCTTATATATTGGTCTTACTTTGGCCACCTTACATTGTCTTGGGAATATGCCATATCTCAAAGAACTATTGATTATAAAAGTGAGCGGTTTGATAACTTCTGCTTTGCAAAACTTAAGAGCTTTCATACTAATATCATCGATACCTGTTGACGTTTTAGGTTTCATATATTGGTCATGATATAATTGACTTGCTTCTCAGTTATTTCTTGGAAGCTACTGAGGCTATAGGGTGAAGTGGCAATTTGATCCTGTTCAAAATCTTTAACTGTATTTTTATCTGCACCTACCATTTTGGCTACATTTATGAAAAACTGGTTGAAGCTTTCTGCTATTTCTGATGGATTTTTGATTAAGCTATGTATTTTCTAAGATTATATTACTGTCAGTTCCGGTTTTACCTGTTCTAAATTCATTTATAATATTCCATGCAGTCTTGGATTTATTATTTGCATTGTCAAGAGAATGTTTCATCCAATTGGATTTGCTAGCCTTAATTGATTGATGGTATTGATTTTTGGAGTTGATGTATATCTCTTTATCTTTGGGGTCACCAGTTAGTTTCCAAGTACTAAAATTTTCAAACATTTGTGTTTTAGCTAGTTTAACTGTATGATTCATCCATTTAATGTCATTTTCTGTTTTTGCAGTTTTTCTAGTTACAGGGCAGGCTATTTCTTGATAAAAGCAGAATGTTTTAATAAATTCTGAGTATTGTTCATGAACATTATCTGTACTGTAAACCTCATTCCAGTTTTCACCCTTTAATCTAATTTTAAGTTCATGGAGGCTTTCTTCATTTATTTTTCTAGATTCAAACTTAATGGAGGGTTCTGTATGGTTTAATTCAGTTTCAAGTACTACTGCAATGGCTTGGTGATCTGAGATCAATGGTTCTATTGTTTCAGCTATTTTACAAGTGGTGTTACAGATGAAATTGTCGAGGCAAGTCTCAGTTTGTTCTGTGATTCTAGAAGGTTGGTTGATTTTTGTTTCCATGCCATTGTTTTTTAGAATGTTGAGAAACCGGCGTTTTTTATGGTCATCAGTTAAAATATCTATATTATAGTCACCACCTATAACTACAACAGAACAAAGTTTCTTAAAAGTTTCTAAATATTCATCAAGTTTGTCAAAAAAGAGATTTAAGTTTCCATCGTTTGGTGATCTGTATATTGTACCTATTCCAAGTTTTTGTTTTCCGATTTTTACTACTATCTGTGAATTTTCAAAAACTGATTCTTGAGTAAGCTCAATATTTATCTTAGGTTTGGTTATTTTTATTTTACTGCTCATGAATTCATTTCTTTGAAATATTGCCACCCTCCCCCCCCCATAGTCGCAGCACTCCTTGAAAAATGCTGTACTATGCTATATCCATCTAAAACTATTGTATTTATTTTTGACTCGTTTAAACCATGTTCCTGTATTAAGACAAAATCAGGTTTTTCTTCATCGAGAAAAATTTCTAATAATTCCAGCTTTCTTTGCATGCCCCTAACATTAAGCGAACAGACCTTAACTACTAATCGATTTGATTCGTTAATAACATTTTTTGACTTCTTAGGCCTGTTTTTCTTAATTAGTCTGTTTCAGCTGTATCGTTGATTTTGTTTCCTACGTTTCTTTTTGTTTCTCCTTGGTTGGAGAGTGGTTTCCCTGAACACTTAAAACTAAGTCACAGAGGGTTCTTTTTCCCTATAAATTTAAATGTAAACCCTTCTTGGTGTACATGCTCCTGTCTAAGCTTTTATTCAAGCTAACAAAGTGCCAGCCCCTAGTCTTACATTCATTTTCAATTTTTTCATTTTGCTGTACAATAAAATCATTTAGGCTACAGTCATCGTATCTTAGAGGAGTTTCTACAAAAACTATTTTTTTTCTTTCCTAGGCTTTGACCTATTTTACTGATGATGCCACCTAACCTGTCTAGGCCACTCTCTACTTCGTTAACCCCACCTAACACCACCAAGCAGTCACTTTCTCTCATACTGGCAGCATTTTTTCTGCTACTTGGGTGATTTGTTCTGATGTGGCACTGGGAAATACAAGGGCCTCGCATCCCCAGCCCTCCACTTTCTGCTCGTTATTTATCTTTCTATTGTATAACAATATTCTATTCTTTATATTGTTATTTATCTAGTAGCAATGAACATAAGCAGCCTAAGGAAATTAGGCCCCCTACATTAAATTGTTGTTGTAAGGACCGTTTTTCATGTAATATGTGCCGGAAGCAGCCACCTGCTCCGTCCCAATATCAACTTGACCCAAATTGTCCCTTAATTATTGGTGACTCACACTTAAGAGAACCAGCGCATATTATTGAAAACACTTTGCAATGTAAGGCTAGGCCTACCTTTAGAGTTATTCCAGGAGGTAAAATACAGGATGTTAGTAGATTTATTTCAAACCAATATGTGCTCCCTAGTAAGGTAATATTTAATGTAGGCTCAAACAACATGGCTCTAGCTAAAACTCCTAATCATGTGATGCGGCCCTTATGGTTGACTATTGAATCGGCTAAGAAATATTTTCCTAATACTGAGTGGTATATTGCCTCCATCCCGCCCAGAGATGACTGCAACCGTAGATTTATAGATGAAACAAATAATGCCTTACGCTTTATGTGTACCCAACTGAAAGTAAATTTTATTGATAGCACAACCAAATTAAACCAGAATCACATCGACTGGGACGGTATGCACCTTACAGGAGAGGGTTCACAGGTTCTGGCTTCCAGTCTTATGGATATTATACAGGCCGAGCCTACAGCAGACCTACTGAGCGATACAAAACCTGCTGAGACGAACGTCAAGGGCCCCACGGATGTCGAGCCCAGAACACGAGAAGAGACAGCGCATCTGGATATTCCTGCGGGAAAACACCAAGGCGAAACTGCGAGATACGATGCTGAGCCGACGAGCGTCACCGAACTTGATCGGACCGAGGAGCGTGGGAGGGAGAACAGCGCGCCGGATACTGAGCAGCGGAAGAGCGAAAATGCCCACATCGCAGCCCCAAACTCCGAGACGATGCCCCCCTATCAAGACAAGTAGCTGACCTACGGTTGACACAGTCTGCCCCCCTGCATGCTGGCGATGATCTCGACCCAATTGTAAAAACCACCAATAGATCCAAACATGGTAAAACTTTAACTATACTCCATCTTAACATCCAGAGAGGCTTTCAAGGTAAAATAGATAGATTATTGATTGAATTAGACAAATTTACACCAGATGTACTAATTATTTCAGAACTTGGCCTAAAAAAAGATGAACTTAACCTAACTAGGCTTGAAGGCTATCGTTTATTCAGTTATTTCTGTAGGACTGAATTCATGTGGGGTGGTATTGCTGTTTTTCTTAGAAGTCAACTACCTATTAATGTTGAAGAGGTTGTAATTATGAATGATCTTTGTAAACCAGTTGAACTAATATTTGAAACTTTTGTTGTTAAGTTTAAGTATTCAAGCCATAATGTAATTTTGATAGGAACATATCGCTCTCCAAATGCAAATACTGAAGAGATATTTTTAGACAAGCTAGGCTACCTTCTTCATGATCTCTCAGCTAAATCTAATTATATTGTGGTACTGGGTGATGCAAATTTTGACATTTTGAAACCTGAGCAAAAGTGTATTAAGGATTTACATAATTTACTGTCTGAGTATGGTTGTTATTTATGTCATATTGATGCCACAAGGACTACTCCTACTTCTACTTCCAGCATTGATGGCTGTTACACTAATATCAAACAACAGGATATTGAGGTTCTAGCTTTTAAGACAAACCTGTCTGATCATCATTTTGTAAGCTGTAAGATTACATACATGAATAAACATCAAAAACCAACTTATAAATTCTCTAGAAACTTCTCAAAGCTTAAACTAAGGGAGCTTAAGGAAACACTAAAAACTGTAGACTGGAATCCTGAGTATGAGCCTATTTCTGTCGATGAGAAATATAACAACTTTTTGAATATCGTAATTGGAAACATTGAACAGATCATGCCTAAGGAACCCAAGAAAGCCGCTTCTACTAGTAAAACAATTTTCTGGGACAATGACACATTAACTTTAAGGACTAATTTACAGAGAGCCCATGATAAATATATGATGACAGGTGCGCTAGATGATAAGATTAAATATCAGAATATAAAGAAGGATTATGACTGTGAAGTGAGAAACAAAAAAGCAGCCCATACTATTGACAAAATTGTACAATCTGACAATAAAACCAAACAAATATGGAGAATAGTTAATGAAGAAAGAAATATTAGTAGTAATCAATCTAGCCATACCTGCCTTAATAATAATGGCATCATTGTGACTGACCCATACCACGTAAGCAACATTTTTAATAGATCATTCGCCCAGCCTAAGACTGTGAATATACCCGGACTTGACAATATACCCGGACTTGACAGTATACCCGGACTTGACAATTTGACTGATGTACCATCGCCAAATCCTGACATTCCACCATTTTGTTCTTTTCACGCTATTTCGGAATTTGAATTTGAAAAGTTATTTAGTAGTCTTAAGTCTAACAATTCTGCTGGTTTTGATGATATCACAGGTAAAATAGTAAAGTTTTGTAAGGAAGAGGTCCTTAAACCTATACATCACATTGTTAATGCTTCGCTACAGCAGGCAGTAGTTCCCAACAAAATAAAAATAGCAAAGATTTTTCCAGTTTTCAAGAAAGGCGACAAGCTTGATCCTAACAACTATAGGCCTATTTCGAATCTTCCGACCATCTCAAAGCTACTTGAACGTGTCGTCTACAATCAACTCATTGCCCATTTAGAACGAAATAATTTAATTGCTCCACAACAACACGGATTTAGAAAAGGACGTAGTACAAATTCTGCAATAGTCAATTTATGTAAAGATATCAATGACATATGGGAAAACAAAAAAAGTGCCTCCGGACTCTTTTTAGATCTTCAAAAAGCGTTTGACAACATAGATTGGAATATCTTTATTAGCAAGCTTGAGCAACTTAATATTCGAAACTTGGCTTTGCAATGGATTAAAAGCTACCTGGCAGATAGACGTCAGTTTGTGGAGGTTGGACATCAGTCAGAAAACATTGTTGGGAGTGTTAGATCTTCACTGAGAAATGTTACCAAGGGTGTGCCGCAAGGCTCAATTTTAGGGCCCCTATACTTTTTGATCTATATAAACAGCCTTCCTGACATGCTTGGCATGAACTTGAGATGTATATTATTTGCAGACGACACTACTATTATCATACCAACTGACCGTCACAACGACAATAGTAACATAGTAAATGCTACATTAGATTCAGCTACTGAAATATGTAATTCCTTGAAACTCAATATTAATAAATCTAAAACAGCACATATCAATTTCACTCCAAATAATAGAAATAAAAATGAAAACAATAGCCTCAAAGTACAAACCTCGTCTTCAACCAAATTTCTTGGTATTATTGTCGATGAAAACTTAAATTGGCAAAATCATGTTGAACATCTACTAAAAAAACTGGCATCTGCATTATATGTCATAAGAAGAATCCGGGGAATCACCAATGAATCAACTGCTTTGGTCGCTTACCACTCTCTGTTCGCCTCCCATCTGCGATACGGCATTGTTGCCTGGGGATCAGCGCCAACCAAGAGCATCGAGCAAATCTTAATATTACAGAAGAAAGCCATTAGGACAATATTCAGACTAAATCCCTTGGAACACTGCAAACCATTTTTCATAAATTACAATATCCTGACCGTTTATTCCTTGTACATTACAGAATCCATAATTTTTGCCAAAACCTCTACACCTTCCTTGAGACTTGAACAGCATTCCTATAATACTCGTAATCGACATAATTTTGACTTACCACAGCACAGATTGCAAAAATTCAGTAAAACTGCACAATACTCTGGTTCTTACTTTTTCAATTTACTGCCCGAAAGTTTAAAAACAATCACTCAATGCAACACATTCAACAATAGAGTGAAGCAATATTTCATTGGTAGGCCCTACTACTCAATCTCTGACTTTATTGAGGATCACACTTTCCAACACTTTAAATGACAATGACAATGAGCTCACTTCGAGAAGATCGAAGGAAGAAACCTGACGATTCCCGGTTCTACGGATCCTGGTGAAGACGCCGTATGTAAGATGAAAGATGTATCTTTCTATTGTGGACAATTATTATTTTTGAAGGTAATAACAACTATCAAACCTTTGCCCAAAATAAAAAAGTTCGCATTCCTGAAAATTTTAAAGGAAATTTGCAATTTTATCAATCTTTTCAAAGGTACAGTAATTGAAAAAGATATTTTATAATTTTTTCCACCGGCATCCAATTAGGACTCAAAAAAGGAAACCCTTTACATATCATTATGTAGACTTCCTACAGCTTATATATATTTCATGGATAAACTCATAAACTGTATACAATACATTGGCGATGCTTTTAACATACCTGCTGGGCGTTCCAGAGCTAATAATGGCTTTAGGAGCCATGCAATAATTCCTAAATATAATTCTTTATAGGATATGATAAAGTTTGTCAAAAGCGTTAGAGCTACGATACTGTTTTGAATTTGTTAAATAGCTGCTAAAAACTAACTCTGATAGCTAAAAATGTTGATGTCGTTTCATAACTTATAATAAAAATACAGCACCTATAAAATAATTTCAAAGGGTTGCATGATTGTATTTTTAGCTAGGCGCTTAGTCGAATGATCAAAAAAGAATTAAAACAAAATATAAACATAACCTATTTTCTCGCTCTTCTGTCAATGTCACAACTCTTGTCACTTGGATCTAGGTCTACTATGCTAATTGAAATAAAGTTATAGTTTTTGCAGAGAACTTCAATCAAGTACTCACGTTTCCTTATTTTAAGTGGTTGTTAAAGTACGTCAACGACTTACCACATGTTGAAGTGATCAAAAAGATACAAAAATGAACCCCGATGCTAGTATTACTGTTGCTTTGAAGTCAAGAGATCAAGCTCTTGAGTACATTCAATGTGGAAATTTTGGAAGAGCATTTGCCCATTTTTTAGTTGCACTGCAGCTCAAACCAGAATGGAGAAGTAATTTGAAGAAGGAATTTTCATCAACACTTTGTAAGTGTAATCTTTGGATAAATTCTCTCAGATTTACTGTACATTATCACTTGGTTTGGATTCTAGAATGAAGAGTTTATTATTCATAGACATCTATAAATGCATTTTTGATATACCGTAGTTAATGTATTTCATACAGTGCAATTTTCCATTCCATCAGGGTATGAGTTTCATATTTTGATTTGCCCTTACAGGTTATGTTTATCCTAGGCCTAATTATTGTTTATAAATTTTGCTCAAGTTTAATAACTGAACTTCTCAATATAATCTAACATAGGAGAAGATCAGTTTTGTTTTTGCGTAATTGTAATCTGTTTAGGTTTCGGTAATCTGATATCAACTATCAACCTGTCGTATTAAACTCAATCGATGTACTGTTCCAACAACCATCAGTAGTGAAGAAACATCGATGGCAGTCAATAACCGAAACCATTGTTAATTATTTTATTAGAGTCTCTCACAAACAATAAAACATAAAACAGAAAACTAAGTTAGGCCTAATCATAGTGAAGCTAACCAAAAACTAAATTAAAACGTCACTATCATTAATATTATTAACTAACTAAACAACCTTCCTTATTTTTCATCATCCGCCATCTTGTCGATAAACATATTTACAAAGAGTAAGAAAACAATCGATAATTGGATTCGGATATCAAGTTCTGTCCAACAAAAAATATAATCGAACTTCAACTAAGTTATCGGTAGATTGTTTGATATAATTTCTTATAATGTTTTGAATAGGGTGTTAACAAATTATACATGATAATAAGTTCTAACCTTAAAAAACCCGTACATTTTAGAATTCAACTTTCAACACTTGATAACTCAAAATTAGATTTTTATAGTTTAGAACATTTTACGGGGGACCCCTTCAATTCCTCTAAGGGACTTAACATAAGAGCAGGACATAAAGATTAGGGCTTTGATTTTTTTTTAAAGAAAACTATAAGCAAATATTTATATAGGGTGTTGACATAAAACCCTTACAGACTTCAGGATATTGTTACTTACATCAAAACTAAGAAAAAAATTCCAATAAACACGGGTCCTAAAATGCTCAGTTCGTCTGTCGGTCTGTATGTGTTTTTAACATGATTTTGTATAGCCCAACAAAAAAAAAAACTTTACAAAAACTTACAAGAAAAAAAAAGTTGTGCAATTTTATCTCCTACAAAGACATATGAAGATTATTAAGATCGAACCACAATTAACGGAGTTATTGCGATTTCTTCAACAGAATACATGCTTGTTTATGGTATTAGTTATAGCAAATTTGCTTGAATTCTAATGGAAAAATTGCAATAACTCCGTTAATTGTGGTTCCATCTTAATAATCTGGTTTTGTAGGAAATAAAATTACGCAACTTTTTTGTTTCTTGTAAGATTTTTATAAAATTTACGGTCTTTAAGATATCAAGTTTTAATATATAAAAATGGTCGCCATTTTGAAATGGTACAAAGTAGAAACTTGATACTCCGCACCAAAATAGGTCCTAATAGTCAGCATATATGTACCAAGTTTGAAGTTGATATCTTCAGTAGTTCCAAAGTTTATGCAAAATCATGTTAAAAACACATACAGACCGACAGACGGATAACCGAGCATTTTAGGACCCATGTTTACGGAACTTTTTTTAGTTTTGATGTAAGTAACCATATTCCGAAGTCTTTAAGGGTATTTTTTTATGTAGAATGTAGAAGGGTAAATTTTAATGTAGAATACTTAGAAATGTGTTGTTAAGAGCTAGCGTAAAAACCCTTCAAAACAATAAAGTGGGTATTCTGATACTAATTTTTAAGCCTATCATGTTGAGTTGAGGGGGAGGGGGTTATCTGCGCAAACTCCCTTGACATACCATCCTAGTACTGGATAATTTACTATGACAACACTGCTTACTTGAAATTTATGAAATAGAAACTAGAATTGAAGACAATAAACTAAGGTAGCCCTACGTAATCTTTTTCATTTTATATTTTTCAGCTGACTGAACTAGAAATAGGCTAATAATTCTTTAGGCTGTTTAAATTTTCAATGGATTATCAAAGTAATACTATTGTTATGAAGACTTTCACAATGTTTTTGCAGGCACTTGGGGTGAGCAGCTTGAATTACAAAAGCGGTTTAAGGATCTTTTTAATTGCTATGAACAAGCAATTGAAATATTTCCCGATAATGAATGCGTCCTTTGCAATTTGGGATCTCATCTATTCAGGTAGGAAATGAGCGCCCCTGAGATGGAAGAAGTGTTACGTTCTATATTCAGCAGATCAATGTCTCGAAGTTTGGTTAAAACCCTGAATGACAATCTAATTTGTGTAAATTTGGGTCTGAAGCCTAGTTTTCTATGGGATCTTCCTGTAAAACTTGACAAGCTTATGATTCTAAGAACACTAAACCAGCTGAAGCAAGTAAATGCAATATCAGAAGAAATTAAAGTATTGATTTTGGCAGATGATCTTTTTATTGTCAATTTATCGGAGATGGAAAAATTGTTTTGCCAAAGATCAGAGTTTTTTAAATTTGTTGATTGTAGTTCTAAACTGGAGTCTGCTCAGTTATTAGAAAATGCCAACAGAATTTTTGTTGGTATTGAAGCAATGATGAATCTCATTAGGAAAAGCTATTCTAAAGACCTGCTGATCATAGAAGAAAACCCTGATTGGTATTTGCCAAGTTTATTTGGCTTTTTGCTTGGTTACCCTGTTGTTTATTGGTCGTCTTCTAATGAAAACAATCTTTCAGGTGCACCTCTTAATCTTTTCAAAGTTAGCTATTCCAGCAAAACTTCAAATTTAGAAAATATTTATTCTTTCACAATTCCATTAAGTGTGCCTTTGATCTCTCATGTAGAAGCGTGGAGGAAGAAATTAAACAACAGGTTTCCTGGTAACTTATCAGTAGTAGTTTCAACCGTCTCATTTCCCTCAGTAATTCTGTAGTTAAGTTTCACTTTGAAAAATTGTGTACCGGTTTGACTTAGGCTAATGAATTAAAATAGCCATTTTAAAAGAATGTTGATAATCCTGTGGTTGAACCAATCCGATGGGGTAGGCTTGGCCATTTGCGCGAGTCAGCTCACTACTTCCGACAAGCCTTGGACATCAATCCAGACTACCTCCCGGCCTATCGCAATCTACAGAGCGTGTGCAACTCACTCGTGGAGAGGTGGCACTTCCGAATGCTCAATGATTCGCTTCGCAATGAAGCTTACAGGGAAGCCATTTTGAAAAAAGTACAGCAAGGATTTTCAAGTGTTTTGGATATTGGAACTGGAACTGGTATTCTCAGGTGAGTTGATTTTTCCTATTGTTAGTTTTCAAACAACGCTAACCCATTTAGGACTCTTAGTTTTGCTATATCTAATTATGATTCCTTCTCATCATTTGATAATTAACTGGTTATTTGTGTGTCTCATCAATGGTACTCAAATATTGATTGTTCCAACTTGAGTCTGTTAATATAACAATTTTATAACCAGTGCTTGATTTGTTGAAATTTAGGTACCGGAACTAACTATAATTTACTAAGTGTTATATGAACCCTTCCCCCAACCTCTATTGCTCCTTCCCTCAAAAAAATTATTTTGTCCTTGTGAATAGTTGGTTAGGTTTAAAAAGTAACATTTATAAAACTCCAACTTTTTATTCAATATAATAAAAATAAAGAATGCATCACTTTTTACTGAAAAATTTTTAATTTTTTTGAAATTGCTAGCCTTGTGCAAGTATTCGGGTCTTGATTTTTTCATCGAGGTTTTCAGTATTTGACATAGCTCAAAACTAATCAAAAATGTGGTGCTTTCAAGCCAAGACTTAGCGCCTAATTCCTGTTCATTTCACCAAATTGTCATTTATCGCAAATTTACTTGGGCTCGTTTGTGGCCTTTACAGAGTAATTACTGTTAAAGATAATTATATCATTGTAATTTGGGAAGATTTATTTCACTTATTACGAACGATCGTCTCTCACAGCAAAATTACTCCTGCTGATTACATGCACTTGCCTTTTTCGGCAAAGTTGCTGTGCCGTCTTCAACAGAAAGAGGTAGAAAGAGCTCCCAGATGAACACCGTTCTTTCAGAAATCTAGCACAGGTTATAACGGATCAAAATTATTATTTTGTGTCAAAATGCATAAGCAGTTATTTAGTGTCGTAATTACTGCCTTCAAACAATAATGTATGAAGACAGTTTGGAAGTAGCTCACAAGCAAATCTTAAAAGTAAAGGCAGCATGATTTATTTTTATTTAACTTAACCTCTGATGTGATCATTGACAACAAACTTCTTGATTCTTGATTCTCAAATGTATGTGTATTTAGTACATCCGGACCTAAATTTTATAGATCCCTGATTATCTACACGAGGTTGAAAATATAATAATACACAAAGAAAATGTGTTTTTTATTGATTTTAGCAATTTTAAAATTTCAGTCACACCGAGATCCTAATATGCAAGGGAATGAATCTTACATATAACTGTTAACATTTCCAAAATCGGTTTGCAACTAACCCAAATTCTATAAAAACATCAAATCTCAACAATTCGACAGTTGAATCTACAATTTGACTAGCTTTTGATGTGACATTTGACTGTGAGACTAATTTCATGCAATTACAAAGTAAAATTACATGACCTAGGCCATCCTGAAGTGTAACGTTTAAATTAACATTATCTCATGGTCGGCCTAATTATTGTCATTTGACTTGGAAGAGATTTATCTGCCACGAGATTGTAAGGCAGACAAATTTTGTGTCAGGCTCTGTGCATTACCATAAGAGAACAACAATGCTGTATATTTGTATATCGAGACATACACATCATTGTTATATTTCATTAGGGAAATATGTCACAAGATATTATATCAAGTTTGGTGTACTGTGTTTTGACGATGACGACACGACTACAGCGCAGTGACCCTATATAGGAGGTGTTAGTTCCTTGATTGCTGTTTACATAATATGCTCTATTGTTTTTGGTAATCCGGATTGGATTTCTGCCACATTTATCCGCATAATCCAAGGTGTATGGTTTATCAATATTGACCGATTTTGGTACTCTAATTTTGGTAACGTAAATATTTTTGCAGCTTATATGCAGTCTCAGCAGGGGCAAAAGATGTCCACGCGTGTGATTACTCATCAACAATGTGCTCCATCGCCCAAGAAGTGCTAGAGGCAAACAAGATGGCCGACAAGGTCACTGTCATCAACAAGCTGTCCAATGACCTCATCATCCCATACGACTTGCCTCACAGGTTGGTAATTCTTTTAGTAAACTTAAGTCATTTTGTAGTTAAAATTGTACAATAATCATTAGTTTTGTATTTAGGTATTGTATGTTGTATTTATTTTAAATAATTATTTCCTTTCACTCATTCATTGTAAATTCATTGCATGTTGACATCTTAGCCATTGAATGAATTTGTTTATTTTTACAAACAGTGTTACTTTAGCCAATTCCTTATAAATCCTTTTCATTGTCCTTCCATCTGAAAAAAGTATATTTAAACAAGAATTCAGTATTTCATTCATTTTGAACCAAAGCAAAACTAGCAACAAGAGTTAATAGCGCATCCCTTTGTCAATCAGTCTGTGGTCAGAAACCCACCTTGGGAGGGGGGGGGGGTGGAGTTTAAGCAGAAATAAATTTTTTCGAATGAAATGACTTATATATTTAGTTTTTAATTGATATTGTTATTGAGAGTTAAGCCACTGCCTGAAAATCTGGCCATGTTTTTTTCAATAGGCTTCCTGCACTAATAACCATTATTTTCTTGCTCCCCAAAAAATCTGTCAAATTGTAAAGAAATCAACTTTTTATATGGAAAATAAGAAATATTTATCAATAAATTAGTAGCAAGATTTCTGTTTACTGCCATAATGATCCTTCTTTAGGGCCCACTCTTCAAACACTTCTACCAACTCTCAGTTGTTGACCCAAGAAAAGAAATAAGTGTTACTTAATTTTGTATATTTTATGTATGGAAAGAATTTCAAAGGTGTATCTTTATTGAAATTGACTTTTAAAATTTTAATAATGTGTTTATTTTTAGGAAATCTCTTGTAGTGACAGAAACGATGGATGCAGGATTGCTTGGGGAACATTTACTGCAGACACTGCTGCACGCCTGGGATCAACTCCTATTGTCTCCTCATCCGGAACTACTGAAAGCCTTGGACTCTGGGGCCTCCTTGGGGCGTCATGGTGTTGTTGTGCCTTTTGGAGCCAAACTGTGGGCCGCCCCAATCCGATCCAGGAGCATCGCCAGACGAAACTTCCTCTCAGACATCACCAGGGGCTTGTGGAACTTTGACAACATTCGGTTGTGTAGTGACTTTACTGAGCCGTACGATACAGAGAATCTTAAAGGAAGTTCTTGCGAAATCCTCGCAGAGCCTAAGGAAGTGTTTTGTTTTGATTTTAACAATGCTGTTGAGCTGAGAGAATATTATGAAGGAAAATATGATGAAAAGAGTGTTACATTCCAGAATGAAAGGAAGGCGGACGCTTTAGCTGTGTGGTTTGATGTTTTACTTGATGAGGATATTACTATCACTTCTTCACCATTTTCAGAAGATGATTGTTGCTGGGATCAAGCCGTGTTTGGGTTCCGAGAACCCATGCAATCAGTTTGTGCCAAAGTTCGGTGCAGTGGAGGTAAACTGAGGTTCGATCTCAGTCACGATTCCGATAATGTGCTCAGCAGTCCATATAGTTTGTCATCTAGAGAAAGGACTAAGTCTGAATTTTCAGTTAGCTCGGAAGCCATTTTGTTTCTCAACAATAAACAGCTGCACGACTCTATTTTTGTTTTACCTGACTTTTGTGATAACGTAGTAAATGTATTAGAACTCTCTCCTTTTCCCTTGTTAGGATTACGATTTGTACAACAGAATAACTCCAATTTGTTTTGTGTTTTGAAAAGTGAAGAAGAATTTAATGCTGTGCTGGAATTTTCTAGAAACAATAATGTCAATCCCTCCAAAGTTAAGTGCCTTAAAATAAATGAACTCGAAGGGTTACTTACGAACATGGGTGATACATTTGATTTAATATTCAATCATTTATTTGAAGCAAGTGGGGAGTTGAAAGAAAACAACATAAGCCTCATACCAAGGTTACTGTAAGTATATTTAAAAATGTGTATAGCCTCTACGTTTCACAATTGGAAATTTTTTTGTAAAGTGGAAAGTAAAATAAGACTTCTTGTTGCCGAGGTAAATTTTACAGTACATGTGCATTGCAGTCAAATCAAGTCTTTAATCTTTTCGCTTCATTATTTGGTTATCAGAGCAATGAGAACTGGATGAAAAAAATATAATTTGTCTTTCAATACTGCAATATTGTGTCGCTGGACATTATGGACACTGGTAGATCTGAGGAGTAGGCTTATTATCTTATTCTATCACGGTCCCGACAGTAAAGATTAATTGATGTCCTCCTGTAATGATTGTAGTTTTATCTTGTTTAGTAGATTTTTTAATTCAATTTCAAAAACGTGTGAAAAATTTGGGAATTTTAAAAATCAAAAACATTTACAGAGTGCAGTATTTCATGTTTTTGATTTATTTTAATATATGCTAATGTGGTGAACAATTTCATCCCAGTTCTTCATTGTTCTATAACTCAATAAGGACCTGACCCAATCCGACAGGGAGGTGTTGCGGCCGGGGGGAGTCTTGGCTCCTGCCGAGGTCGTGATGATGTGCCGGCCGGCAGACTCTCCTTGGATCACCACAACAACAAGAGTGGTCAATGAGGAACTTGTGCAGAAGTACAACATAGCTCCGTTCATCAATATTTACCAGGTATGTTGAATGAGTTAATACAGGGTGTCCCAGAAAGGAATGCACTTTTATTTTAAGGAAAGCTGAATAAGAGAGATAAGATAAGGAGTTTATCATGGCTTTGTAGCCATGGCTGTGGAAAGCCATTTGCCATGGATCGCTTTACTGGTGAGTAGAGTGCTTTCTGTGTACGTGAGTACACAAACGCTATCTTATATGACAGTTTAACGACACTTCCGCGCTCAGTAGAGACTTCATGATCTCAAACGGCATCAGTGAACATAATTAAATGCTGGATGATCAATTTTCAAACCACTGGATCAACTATGAACCCTCATCCCATCGGCCGCAACAGAGAAGTGTGTTTTTAAGAAAATGTCGAGCGTGTGTTTGAGATGCTGTGGAGGATAATCCACATCGATCAGTAAGAGATTAGTTAGTTAATTTCCTGCAGCACAGTACAATGATTAGTGGTTATTTTCAGCCATTCTTGCAGTCGTTTCCTCGGGCTAACGGGCAAAGATTGTGGTTTCAACAGGACGTATCTACGTTTTACACAGCAAGAGACTCCATGAAAGCAATAAGGCAGCTGTTTTGTGGGAAGTCATTTCCAGATTTGCTCTGAGAAGCCCTGACCTTATTCCATGAAACTTTTTGTGGGGGTAACTTATTGTGTGACTCTTGATCAGCTGAAGCAAAATATTCGTGAGGAAATTGAAGCCATCTTACCAGAACTCTGCCGTAGTCTTCGCAGTTGTAAGGTTTCGTTTGGCAAAGTGCCGGTGCCGGAGGGGTCTACGTCTGGATGATGTAATTATTCACAAGTAATTTCCCAGAAGTATACAACCAGGTTTATCTTGTGAAAATTTCTATAGATAAAGCCATTTTTCTGTTTTATTTGTTTTAAAAGTGCACTTCTTTCTGGGACACCCTTTATTAGATGAATTAAAGTTGTAATTTTAGAGTTGATTGTTAAAAAATTCTCTTTAACCTACTGTATTGGTAGCTATTGTATTTCCTAAACAACTCAGAAGTAACTGTACATATACAATGTGAACTTGCTGTATATATTTAATTGCTGTATTTCTGTTACAGGTTTCACAACAGTTAGACGTTGACTTGATGTCTGTAGACTGTTCCTTTTTATCAGATCCGGTCGTTTGCCTGCAAGTGAACCAGGAAGACTTGGCCACTGATTCTTGCAGGACTGAGGATATTTTGGTTTCAATTGTAAAGGACGGATCCATCAATGCTCTACCATTGTGGTACCAATACCGTCTCTCCCCCGACCAGCCGCTGTTGTCTACACTGGACGCCGAGACACATGTCAATCAAGTGGTCTTTGTTGTGGACCCCCCTTGTCAAGTCCAAACTGGCGACACAGTGGTTGTAAATATAACTCTTCACAGTGGTATTATAAGATTAAAATTGGTCCGTTAAATCTATGTTTTATTTCTCCCATCCTGGTGTACAGTATGAATATTCATTAAAATGGAAAAAAGTTTTAGTGATAAAGGAAATGGTAGATTCACTTACACCATAAAGTCTTGCTTATGCAAAGTGATTCCTTTAACAACAAATTTATACTAAATGAAGGCTACATTTAGTTAATTTTGTGCTAAAACTATCTTCTTGTGGGCCATAATGAACCAATTCTGTCACAATAATTGGATACAAGATATTTTTTCAAATATAAATGTGGTGTTGCGACACATCATTACAGACTAGATTTTACGCTGATTACAGTGCCACAACCTGTTTTTGAAAATATTGTTTTGTTCTCGAGATATACTAATAAATTCTTCCCTGTACATTTCTTACGGGCGTTTCCAAATTAAACTATTTTTTGTCTTGTTTTTCTTTTATCTCAGGTTCTATTTATATTGTAGAGTTCGTTTTGGTCTTAAAACTCACAGTGATTTAATGGCTTTAATTTAAACTAATAATCATTTAAATACGACCAGTCAGAGATGAGTTACAAAGAAACATTGAACATAAAATGTTGATTTTTCAAAATTTATTTTTACTTCAAGGTTTATATCTCAGGTTCTAAGTAAGTCTAAATATTAGATTTGGTTTTAAACACTCATCTGATCTTTTGCTTTAATTTGAGCTTCAATAGGAGTTTCAACTTAAATAGGATTGGGTAAAAAGTGAAAATCAATAAACTTTAAACACATACATTTTTTAATTTTTGAATAAATTTAGTTTATTTACATACACAGGTGTTCTTATTATACATTGGTGGAAAGTTTTTCTTCAGCTCAAATACATCAACCAGCCACCTCATATCTTTCCCGTAGCGAAGCACGGGTGTCAGCTAGTATCTATATATCTATATATATATATATATATATATATATATATGAAAAATGTATTTGACAACATAAAAAATATTTATCATACTAAGAGCATAGATGAGATATTACAATTTATTTCAGACTGGATCAAACCAACGGATATTTCTAAAGAAAAAAGAACATCCTAATAAACTTTTAAATTCAACTCACCTTTCACAAGGAAATATAATTTTTGAAAAAATTTACCAATTAAGAAGTAAAAATTTCAAATAATTTATATATAATTCAAAAATTTATTGTAAACTGTCTGTTAATTTAACATATGTTAACTTATTTGTTTATTTATATTATTTTGAAATAGGTTATCTATACATGACTTGAAAATGAACTAATGTGTCGAAACTAGTCGTCGAAATAAAAAATGTTTCAAAAAAGGGTACTTTGTTTCTTAACTTAATAATGTTAACTAAAATAAAATAAGATATATATATATTATTTTTTATATTTCTTATATTTTATACACTTTTATACATTTTATTTATCTGAAGAAGTTCACTAGATGGACGAAAATTAATAAAACTGTTTAACACTGAAATATGAAGAGAATTTTTCTAATATATATACATATATATATATATTATTTTAGTTAACATTATTAAGTTAAGAAACAAAGTACTCTTTTTTGAAATATTTTTTATTTTGACAACTAGTTTCGACACATTAGTTAATTTTCAAGTCATGTATAGATAACCTATTTCAAAATAATATAAATAAACAAATAAGTTAACATATGTTAAATTAACAGACAGTTTACAATAAATTTTTGAATTATATATAAATTATTTGAAATTTTTACTTCTTAATTGGTAAATTTTTTCAAAAATTATATTTCCTTGTGAAAGGTGAGTTGAATTTAAAAGTTTGTTAGGATGTTCTTTTTTCTTTAGAAATATCCATAAATCTTCTTTGACATTTAATTTTTCTTTGTCATATTCGTAGGTTAGTACTTCTAGGGTTTCATCTATTTTAGTAAAATTGTGTTTTTCTTTGATAAGGTGTTCTGCATAGTTTGATTTCATTGTTGTTAAATTTTTTGACTTGTAAGCCTGCAAGTGTTCTTTGTACCTTATTTTAAAATTTCTTCTTGTTTGTCCAATATAGATATTATTACAATCACCACATTTAAGTTGATAAACTCCAGCTTTTGTATAATCATCTTTTTTATTTTCTGTTTTTGGTTGTAATCTTTTATTAATCATTTTAAAAGAATTATTTCTATTTTTATAGGCAATTTTTACTTCGGTATTTTTGAAAGTCTTACGGAATGCTTTATTAAGTGTGGTGTTATGAGGTAGGCATATGTATTCATATTTCTTCTTTTCATTGTCATTGGCATTATTTCTTTCTTTTTCGAGTTTTTTTTGTTTTCTTTTTTATCATATTCCCTATCATTGATGGTTTATATCCATTCTTTATTGCCAGGTATAATATTGTGTCTTTTTCTCTTTTAAAATCTTTTTTTTTTTCATGGGGACTGTTAACAAACGGTGTATTAAAGAATGGAATGTTGTTAATTTATGAGACCACGGGTGGTTGGAGTCTGCCGGAATAATTACTTCTGTTGTTGTTGCTTTTCTATAAATTTTAAAAGCATGTTTGTTTTTGTCTTTAAAAATAGTTATGTCTGGGAAGTTTATTTCATTTTGTTGTATTTCTGATGTAAACTGAATTGTTCTTAATAAAGAGTTGATATATAAATTGAGATCTTGAGCTTCTTCTTCGTTACCATCAAAAAGGCAAATTATATCGTCAACATATCTAAACCGATATTTTATTTTGTCTTTCATAGGATTTTGATTGTTTAGGATTTGATTTACTTCTAGGTCGTTTATATAAATGTCTACCATTAACCCTGAAAGGGGCGAACCCATAGGTAACCCATCTTTATGTCTGTTAACACGATATTGAAAGTGGTAAACATAGTACGTTGTCCCAATGTTAACCTTAAGGGAAATAAAGAAAATGCTATATCTCGCTTATTTCTCAACGTATCTTGATAAAACTTGGTAAATGGCTTCTTCTAGTTCAGATCAACTAAATATTGAATTAAAACCACCCAGTTTTAATATACCCGTAGCAGCAAACCTGCATACTCATTCCCCATGTTATTCTTATGGAGCTTACAAAAACATGTTGAATCTCGGTATGTTGGATTGATATATGTTGTTTTGCATTTGAAATTAGCTGAGTATGCAGGTCTGCTGCAACGGGGGTATTTTTATTACATCTCCGGTTCTAATCACATTATAAGGTTCGTTTTCATCTTGAAATATTCAGTTATTCAATGGTTTTAATTTGAAGTATTAATCATTTACACATACCTCCGGTCAGATATGAGTTATGAAGCAAAATTAAACATGAATCGTTTATTTTTCAAAATTTATTTTTACTTAAATATTTATATCTTAGGTTTTAAGTAAGTCTAAATATTAGGTTTAGTCTTTCTTATAACCCTCATCTAATCTTTGGCTTTCGTTTGATCCATTGATAATGTTAATCCGACTGTGGGGAAAAGAGCTATGCATATTCAGTGATCATACAATCTTCCAAATTGAACTATATTTTGTTTTGTTTTCTTATATATCTGGTACTTTTCACATTTTAAAGTTCGTTTTCATCTTAAATCAAAGCTAAAGAACAGATGAATGTTTTAAGACCAAACCTAATATTTAGATTTACTTAGAACCTGAGGTATAATTAAAGGTGTATATATATATATAAACCTTTAAGTAAAAATAAATTTTGAAAAATCAACATTTTATGTTCAATATTGCTTTATAACTCATCTCCGACTGGTCGTATTTAAATGATTATTAGTTCAAATTAAAGCTATTAAATCACTGAGTGTTTTAAGACAAAAACGAACTTTACAATGTAAAAATAGAACTGGAGATGAAAGAAAAACAAAACAAAAATATTTAATTTGGAAACGCCCGTAAGAAATGTAACAGGGAAATTTTTTTATTTGAGTAGATCTCGAGAGCAAAACAATATTTTATGAAACTGTAATCAGCGTAAAAATCTAGTCTGTAATGATGTGTCACAACATCACATTCATATTTGAAAAAATATCTTGTATCTAATATGGCGGATCCAAGATGGCGGCTGAAAATTAATACCCAATCAAAATGAAGTATTTACCACCCAGCAACTATCGGTGGTGGTTTAAAATCAATACCTTGGGGAATATTTGTTTGGATACCATAAATACAATTTTTTCCACTATCTGTGTCTGTATTTTCGGCCCTTTGAACTTTGACCTTCGATATTCGAAGTTGCCCAAGGATACCAGTCTGGCATCCGCCATATTCTTGTTCAGTACATCAGATAGGACTAGAATCAATCATAAAATTTGAGTCAGACCCTACTTCCAGGGCTGGATTTAGGCATGGGCCCAGGCCCAGGGCGGCAAATTTTGAAGGCCAACTTACTAAAATAATGTAGAGAGTTTTATGCAATGTATTAGTTTTCTCTCGGATTCATACACTAATATAAACTATAAAAAGTCCACTGAGAAGTTTTTCAGTACATTAGATAATTTTTTTCACATCAGACTACTCTATTATTTTGCGTAATGCGTCATACTGTACGAAAGGGTGGCAGTGGATGTACTCAAGGCGAGGGGGGTGCGAAAGCTTATTTTTTGGCCTGGGCGCTGGCGCTGAGTCGTTCGATATTCGGGGTAATCGTGGAATCGGATCATAAGAATGAGGGGTTGGGGAGGGGCGATATGTTTCTTAATTGTAAAAAATATATGCGAAAAAAAACAGCCGCGAATCGTCCGAGAGTTTTACCGACAGTTTTACAGCTAGGTTCAACGCGGTTGTGATACCACCAAGAGATTTAACGAATTCGTCCACTGCGATACAACCGAGATTACTGGCTACGATACAACCTTTATATTTTATTGCCGCGAAATGACCGAGGACCGAGGGAATTTCGCCGATCGCTAAAAATCCTAAGGATTTGTTTTGTTTTGTGATACAGCCAAGATTCGTCGAATGCAAATAATCGAGGTATTTGTCTCAAAAAACGATCGAGATTTTTCTCATGCAATAGGTCTACAACTAACTGGTTTGACGATCGCTTATGATATTTTTCCGACTTTTTCTTTCTCCTCCCGGCCCTCCTGACTATTAAAAAAAAAATGCACGATCAGTGAAATCAGTCATGATGCCTTCTTTAGAAGAGCGGTTGTAAAAGAGCGATTGTTGGCCACGAAACGACGGAGATACATGCGTGCCAACCGCTGTAAAAACGACCATTTTTTCGGCCACAACATGGCCAATATATGCAACGGACGCGAAAAGAGCGAGAGACTTGTCGGCCGCAATGCGACCGAGAGATCTGCCAGCGGCGATACAAGCAGGCAATTTTCCGGCCGCGGTGCAAACGACTAATTTCCGGCCAAAATACATATTACCGAAGCCAAAACAAGGCCACAGTGGGGCCTTGGCATAGCCATCTCTAGTACTAGAGATGGTTATGGCCTTGGTCGAAATTGCGTTACATAATATTTTGTAAATTGATTTTTATTATATGTTCAAACTCAAATCTTGCTAATGTAATTTCATGTTTATTTTTACTCTATGAATGCAAACAAAGACAACTACCAACATAACAAAACCAAAAATACAATAATTCAATTAAAAGCTAACCTAAAAGTCTATTTGTCTTATGCTAGTGAAAAATTTAACTTTTTAATTGACTGGGCGTTTTAATATTTTTAAACAAGGAAAAACAAAAAGGTAGTTGAAACAAAAAGTAGCCTACATGGCAGCTTTGTATAAGTGAGTATCTTACATGCCTACCTCACAATTTTATTTTTAAAAGTTTTTAACACTGGTGTTTTTTTGGTCTTTTGAGTCCCTATTCCAATATACACGAACAGTAAGATTTTTTTAAGTTTATCTGATATATTATTAGGTTATTGTATGACATAAATCCATCAGCCTGCAAGTTCCGCAGAACTCGATTATCTAGGGGATTCGGTGGGAATCGAGATTATAGGGTGGGGAACTGTAAATAGTCAACTATCTCAAACGAACAATAAATCGATAGTTCTATTGAATGTACATACCGATATATGGAATCGAACAGCTATCGGCTGGCTCTGTAATGCGTAGCGCTTTGTTTTCTCTGCTGTAATTTGACTACCGTGCGCTTAAAATAGTTAATAGGTATGTGAAAAAGTGAATTACTTCTACCAATGCCTGTTTAATTGGTGGTACCTGTTTTGGTGATGTCCTGAGTGGCGCCACGGCTGCAATAGCGGCCAAGCTTTTAGAGATAGGAAATTTGTAATCCGGCCAAATTCCCAATCTAGGAAATTTGCAGCCGGGCCAAGTCGTTGACAATCGATTGTTTTCTGCCCATCAACTCCGGTTCCACCGAATCCCCTAGATAGTAATGTGAAGTTAATCGTTGAAATATCGATACAGTAGAGCGCCAATTATCCGAACTAATTGGGAACAAGGGGTATTCGGATAACTGAATATTCGGATAATTGAACATGAAAAGACACCATTTTAAAATGATATATGTATCGTAATTCTTAGTAGTAAAAAGGCTAAAAAATTATCAAACAAAAATTATTCACGTAATTTTATTATGAAATCTATCAGAATACATGGATATTCCGGTGCAACGGGAGTTTCGGTTGGCGCGCGAATTTGAATTGCTTGAGAATCATGTTCAAAATATGAATTATTACGGTTCGGTTAACCGACGGTTCGGATAAACGACGTTCGGATAATCGGCGCTCTACTGTATATCTTTCTTATTGGTGTTCTGACTATCGACAGTACCTCATCCGATAACCATGATTCCCAACGAGTCCCCTAGATAGTGAGGTGAAGCGTGCCCCTTCTGCGGAACTACAGCGCAACTTCAGAGGAAAAAATAATTATTTCCTATATTTAGGGGGTTTTTAGCGAAAGATCAGACTAGATTACCATAATAGACATCGACCACCAGTAAGGCGAATTAGAGTGTAAGATGATTGTGGCACGATATTGCAGTCTTGTTACTGACTGAAAATGGTCTAGTTTTTTGAACAAACCATGAACTGTGGTATTTCAGTTTAGATGGAAATTTGCTTTCTTCTATTGATTGATTTATCAAAATCGCCAGAGGGTTAGCCAATTCCTCAGCACAGTATCTTAAAAATATTCGTTGATATGCCATCCTATCCGAGCGGGTTTTTTGTCATTTAGAGATGAATTTACCTTTAGCACTTCGTCTTCCCTGGTGGGGGCTAGGAATATTGAAGAGCTAACCTGATGGGAAAAGAGATTAAGACTTTCTAACGCACGGCCGCTACAAGGTTTACGTGCTGTAGGTAACGATATCTCCGTAAAATATTTATTTAACTGTTCTGCCAGTGATTTCTTATCAAATATTTTCTCCCCATTAACAGTTAAGTAATTTATAGCCCACTGTTTTGGCTGTTTGTCTGTTTTTTTTACTATGCTCCAAACTGTTTTAGCCTTGTTTTGAGAATCTTTAATTAGTTTTTCATTACACATTTTCTTAGATACTTGAATTAACTTTAATGTAGCCCTTGCAATAAACTGAGGATCACTTTTGTTAGTGATATCTTTTACTCATTTAGGCTACCTTTTGTTATCTAAAGATTTCGTTAAAACCTGCAGTGATTCAAGGTTTTCTTGGTAAAAAAGTTTTTTTTTTCAGGAAATATTTCCTTAAAGTTTAGTAAAAGCATATTTAGAAAACAATTAAAAGTTACATCAACAGATGTTTTGAAATATTTGAAATATTTTTGAATATCAATACCAAAAAAATGTTTTTTTTAGAGTCTAAATTGTATTCCAATTAATTTGTGATAAAAAACTTTTAAATGTAGGCTTATTGCATTCTGAAAATACCCTTTTGCTTACACTGTTTTTCTGAACTTTTTCTAATACATTTTTATGTGGAAGATATTAGTTTTGGTATAAACAGTAGTTTCTGTGATATCGTGTAACGGTCAATAACTTATTGTCCGTTAACAGTCAATATTCCCAGATCAGTGAAAAGGTTTTTGACTGAATCTCTTCTTTTCAAATTGAACATTAAATCATAATTGTCTCCCTCTGTTGCAATCTAGAATCCTTATTAAGTTTTTTGATGTAGCTGCCCAACAGATACTAATGGCATAAGCTAATTCAGAATCAACTGAGGAATAATAGATTTAGCATATTTTTAAGCTGAAAATTTTATATATTTATTTGTCTTAAAGCAAATAATCCAGGAGACATTTTACTGATATCATGATCATCATGTTTTTCCCAGCTTAGATTTTTATCAATTATGAGACAGAGATTTTTTTATGTTCTATCTGCTGCAATTTATAATCTTATAAAATTATGTCTAGAATTGTTTTGTTTTTTTTTTTTTAGAAAATGATACAAAATTAGATTTTTCAGGGTTTATAAGAAGTTTTTTGCTAGGCCTATCTAAAAACTCTTTTATAATGGAGAGACTGACAAACGACAATTAACACGCTGATTCCGGAAAATATAGTAATTTTCTGTGTAAAAGGGTGTGATCTTGAAAATCAACATGGTTTCCGGCTTAGCAGATCCACTGCCAGTGCGAGCATAGAATTCTTTAAATCAATCATAAAAGTAGTTGACAAAGGAAAAAATCTGTTGGCCGGTGTCTTCATGGATTTATTAAACAAAGCTTTTGACAGTGTGTCTCATAGGGCATTGGTCTAAGTCTTGCAGGCCCATGGTATGGAGGGAAAGAAACTAAATTGGTTTCAGTCTTATTTGGAGGGTAGGAGGCGGTATGTAGATCTTTCACATACTACTGATGAAGTAATCTCTCAGAGTGTTATCTCATCACTGAGGGAGCTTCACTATGGAGTGCCTCAGGGCTCAATTTTGTGACCACTTTTGTTTATATGCTACTTGAAGGTTCTTCCCGATGTTTCTCAGGTGTGCAATTGCTCTGTTACCGTCTATGCTGATGATGTAAGTTTGATTTTCTCAGATGAATCCTAAGAACAAGTTGAACTTTCATCTTTCATAAACCTTTCTTAATAAAATAATTTTTTGATGGAAAAAACCTTCTAGTTAACTTGCAAACAATATTCATGACATTTGCTACAGCTAATAGCAACTAAGGGACCTACATTTTAGTGTGGGATCCGAACCATAATTTTGTCTGGTTTATAATTTACGAACTGGTCTAATTAATTATCAGGACAGTCTTATAGACGCAGTATTCAATAGTGCGGACATTAATCCCCAATAGGGAACACTGCGTCCATAAGCCATCGCTCATAACTATTTGCAATTTGTGACCTCCAAGTAGTGGAATTACAAATAGATGAAGAGTGATTTGGAGAATGTTGACAGTAGCTAGTGTTTTCTTTTTCTAATTGTCTAATAGGCTCTGTATTTTTTTTCAGGAACATTCACCCAGTGAAATATTACCGAGATTACTTGGTAAGTTTTGAAAAATGATTCGGTTTTTGCATAAAGTGGAAAAGTTATTTTAATGTCGTTAACATAAAACAAAACCTCCATAACAGAAAATCAATACCCTGTGTGTCGCAGCAAACCTGTGTACTCAACAAATTTTTAAGTATTAATATTTTTATATTTGAGCTCATTTAATTTATGTAAGGGAAAATAATGTTTTGAACATTTTATGTAATTAATGTAAAACAGTGTATTTCATAATAATTCATGAGCTTTAGATATAAGGGAATGATCATGGGAATCACATCGGTTTCCATTACAATAATACACTTTGTAATTCTTATAATTATTAGTCTAATATTTTTTATGAGTGTATTCTTGTTATAGTAATGTAAGCAAACATACAATCAATGATCTCAAATCAGTCAAAATAAAAACAATTAAAATAATCGCATAAAAAATTAAATCCAAACGTATATGATTTATCTTATAATTTAAATACATTTGTTGCAGCAAACCTGCATACTCAGTTAATTTCTGATTTGTTTTTATATCTGGTCATTTACTACATATTTTAGAGAAGTTGTTGTTTTGAATATTTTGTGTAAATATTTCTCTAAATAAAGTAAATGTTATCATTCATGAGCTTATTTCTTAATAATTATTTATATTCTGATAATTTTTAATTAATTTATACTTGTTACAGTAGGCTACATAAGTTAGTGTCAGCAAACATTATCAATCTTCTCAGATCCAAGGAATAAAAACAAATCAAACCATCACAGGAACAAATTAAATTCAATTATACAATAGAGCGCCGATTATCGGAATGTCGATCATCCGAACCGTCGGTTAACCGAACACCGTAATAATTCATATTTTGAACATGATTCTCAAGGAATTCAAATTCGCGCGCCAACCGAAACTCCCGTTGCGCCGGGATATCAATGTATTCTGATAGATTTCATAATAAAATTAAGTGAATAATTTTTGTTTGATCATTTTTTAGCCTTTTTGCTATTAAGTATTACGTTACATATATAATTTTAAAATGTTGTCTTTTCATGTTCGATTATCCAAATATTCAGTTATCAGAACACCCCTTGTTCCCAATTAGTTCGGATAATCGGCACTCTACTGTATAGTTTATATTATAATTTTTTAAAATCCCATTATAAGGAAATTTAACAAAAATGTTGGTTAATTATTCCAGAATTTGGATAGTTTATGTCCCTTCAGGGAGAAATAAAAGACAATGTACTGCATTTAGCAGATCCAATATCTCAGTAACCTTTGGTGTAGAGTAATTATTTAAAATACTATATTGTTAATTTTTTTACAAGCTGAATTAAATTCAGACCATTAAATTTGCATAAAATTAATAGAAATGTGTAAAATCTTGAAAATAAATTTTTATTTTATAAAAAAAACCATCTTAGAGTTTTTGTAAAACAGTTTGCCGGTTTTCAAACTTTAAGTTATGAATATCGCTTTAAATGTTTGTTCCAAATTTCATCAAGATCAGACTTTTTTACAAGAGTCATTGTGCCTACGGACATTAGGGTGGTGCGAAAAAACAAAATTTTGGAATTTTGAATCGCTATAGGTGTCAAAAGTTGCGAAATAGCATGTAGACTACTGAAATAATAACTTTGAAAAAATCATATAAAATCTTCCGATTGCGCAATGACCTTGAAGTTTAACATGTAAAACTCCATAAGAGAATTAGTAAATAATCGTAATTTGATTTATGTTCGAATTGATAATCGTATAAAAGTTTTCCCATGAAAAATGCAAAGAGCTCTTTAAATCTTTTTAAACAATGGTATTATTTATTCAAATACACCACAAAATTATTGACTTAATACAAGCCAAAAACTTGAAAAAACGCCTAAATAAGTGATATTTAAAAGGCCATAATACTGTTGCCTAACCGGACAAATTATACATTTTTAAAAATTTTTTAAAGAGCTCTTTTCATTTTTAACGGCGATACTTTGGTAAGATTATCAATGTCCAGCATAAACCAAATTACAAATATTCACTAATTTTCTTATTGAGTTTTACATGTTTACACTTCAAGGTCATTGCGCGATCGGAAGATCTTAAATGATTTCTTAAAAGTTATGTTTTCAGTATTCTACATGCTATTTCTCAACTTTTGAGACCTATAGCGATACAAAATTCCAAAATTTTGTTTTTTCGCACCACCCTAACGGACATACATATATAAATACCGGATGTCCCATAATAGTCCTCCCCCCCTACATTTTCCTATATTTTTTCAAACATTAATCCCACACCACCCCCAAACATTGTTGGGTAGTTAATACTTCATTTTGAGTGGGTACCCAATTTTTGCCGCCATCTTGGATCCGCCATGTTGGATCCAAAATATTTTTCAAATGTAAAAGTGGTGTTGTGACCCATCATTTTAAGCTAGATTTTTTCACTGATTACAATGCCGCAATCCGTTTTTTAATATCTCGATTGGTTCTCACGATATGAGTAATTTTAATTTTTGTTTTCAACCTATTTCAACATTACAAATTGATAAAATAGGCCCATAACCACAAAATAATGCTAGATAGAGACAAAAAACCAACATCAATAAAAATCTCAAAAAACATGAATTTTTAGAAAAATAAATTTTATAGCTAAAATCAGGTTACGGCATTGAATTCAGCGTAAAAAACTAATTTGAAATTATGGTTCACAACACCATCTTCTTATTTGAAATAACTTACCTAATTTTAAAATGGCAAATCCAAGATGGCGGCCAAAAAATTTACCTCCACGAAAGTTAAGTGGAAATAACTTAACAATGACTGATGGTGGTGATTCGTCACTATCTAGCATTATTTTGTGGTTATGGACCTATTTTATCGATTTGCAATGTTTAAATTGGTTGAAAATTAATAAATTAAAAGTACTCATATCTTGAGAACTAATCGAGATATTAAAAAATGGATTGCGGCATTGTAATCAGTGAAAAAATCTAGCTTAAAATGATGGGTCACAACACCACTTTTACATTTGAAAAAAATATTTTGGATCCAACATGGCGGATCCAAGAGGCGGCCAAAATTGGCTACCTACTCAAAATGAAGTATTAACTACCCAACAATGTTTGGGGGTGGTGTGGGATTGATATTTGAAAAAATATAGGAAAAGTAAGGGCGGGACTATTATGGGACACCCGGTATGTGTATATATATATGCTTATAAATGTATATATATGTACCAAAATTAATGAACGGTGTTTTTTGGCTCTGGGGCCCTCAAAACGAAAAAAATAACATGGTTACAGGCTCAAGTTTCACCACACTGCCTACTTCCCTATAGGGGAATTTCGCAAATTTCCTGTCTTATGAACAGAGGGAAATTTTGCTAAAATGGCTATAGGGGAATGTCACTAATTTCCTGTAGGGGGAAATTCGCTAATACTTCCCCTTTAGGGAGAAATTTTCCAAAAACCTCCATTTCTCCCCCTTAGAGCTGGAGGCATTTCAGTTGACGGAAGATGTAAATAAACAAACTATTATCCTATTACATGACTTAAGGTCAGAATTCAGTTTTAAAAACATTTGAATCACATGTGTGAAGATCTTTATATTCACATCTATATTATTAATAAGCTACATGGAAACTTTAATACGATAAGGCTTTTTTATTTAAGACTTACCCCAACATATTATACATCAAAACACGCGTCTCTATGTGCAGATTCCTGTAACGTCTTTAGATTTTTAATTTAGGCAATATATCTGGGAAAAAGTGGGAAAAACAGATTATAAAGTAAACTGTGTTTTGACAGAAGCGTAAATGTAAACAAATAAACATCTGATCTGCTGTGTGGGATTTAAAATTGCCTATATAGATCACAGACCAAGAAAAAAAATTTAGATATCAAAGTAGTTTAAAAATCAGTCCAGCTGTTTTTTTTATTTGAAAAGGAAGAAGTCGACGAAAATTTGTTGTGATCCTGTTGTGTGTTTCACTACAACTGAACATATGTTTAAATTTTCATAAATATTTGTTTGTTTATGTTTATGTTTTTATTCTAATGAATTAAATGCTTTTGATTTGCAAATACTTAAAATGTAGTTATTTCTTAATTAAGTATGAATTTGATAGATCGGGCACTTTATATTCTTTCGAACATGATAAGAACGAGTCGACGAAGAAGTTTTATAGCGGTCGGACAAGGCGGGGCAATCTACGGCAAGATGTTCGCACACGGCGGGACAACGTACGGGAAGGTGTGCAAACAGAAGCTTCATAATCAGAGCTGGAACAATTAGTGGAAAATTACACTGACAAAATCGCACTAACAAAACCAAGGATTCAGCAACATTCACTTGGTGGGATGGCTTACCATGTCAGAAATGTGGCACGCTACATTTACAAGGAGAAAAAAAGAGGAAGAGACAAGATTTTCATACAGCTGCCATGAGGAAAAATTAAATCTACTTACATCTCGACGATGCGATTACATTCAAAGCCTTATTACTGGTACCGATAGACTGAGCAGAAACTGCAAAGAAAACATTAATTCCAAGAACTCTATGCTCGCAACGGTAAGCAAAAGAGCTATTAAATTGAAGAAAACAATGGGAGAGGGTTTTTCATGTATAAAGTGTATGCAACAATTTATCACTCAATTATAGCACCTTACAACTGTGAGGAGAACATTCGTTATATGCTCTGTATCCATGACGGACGTCAAAATTGGTGATCAAGAAAGAATGCTAAACAAAGCCAACGGCTGTTGCAGCAATGAACTCATGCTCAGCTTGACTGAACATTTGGTTAAAGTCAATCCCTAAGCGCAAATTTTCAATGTGAAGAGTTGCGTTCTGAAAAATACTCCTGATGAGCAGCATACACAACTCGGAATGCACATTGTCTGAGATCGAAAATAATATTAGCGCCGATACAACGACATAACTTCTAATGATGTTGCTATTACTTTTAGAGCAAACGATAGCGAACCACCAACTGTGAGCCACTTAGAAGAGTACATATTCTTCAATTTTGCCTCGACCCAATGGCTGACCTGTTGCTTTTTCCATATTTTCCATTTGAAGGAAGTGCACAACGAACATGAATGAATGAATGAATGAATGAATGAATGAATGAAAACGTCTTTTATTTAGCCAGCGTTATTCAAAGTACAATGCTTTGCTTTTCAATACAACTGTTGTCAAGTTATTAACTTATTAATAAATTATTATTAGCTTCTGTTCTTAAATTATTATTAATATAATTCTTTCAAACCCCTTTTGAAAACTGCAAGGCTTGTCAATCTGAGGTCAATTGGAAGGGCATTGTAGCCTTGGGGTCCAAAGTATGAAAAAGCTTTTTTCCCAAGTTCTGTTTTGACCCTTGGCAAGTGTAACAAGCCTTCCTGCCGAGTGGAGCGAACGCTCACCTCAGACCTGAAAAACCAGTTTCCTTCTTAGATATTTGGGACACTACGTTAACAAAGTTTTATGAATAATGAGATTTGTTTGGATGTCACAGCATTGTTTTACAGTCAAGTTGTTTGCCTTTGACCTATACTCGCTGATATGATCTGACTTTTTTAGGTTGAAAACAAATCTCAGAGCACTATTCTGAAGTCTTGTGAGAATATTCATCTTTTCCTGAGTAAGGCTGTTAGCAAAAGAGGGAAGAGCATAATAAATAGATGGAAGGACTATAGCACGAACTATCTCAAGTTTGGTAGAAACTGGAAGAACAAACCTAAACCTATTAAACAATCTCAATTTAGCAACAACTGTTTTACAGATGTGTCTCACATGTTCAGAAAAATTGAGCATAGAGTCTAATTTGACACCAAGAAATTTTAATGAATTACACACAGGTAAAGACTTATCATCCAGAAGAACTTCCCAATCACTATCCTTATTGCGTTGGTTTTGAACAGAGTAGTTTACGATTCTTAAAACCGAACACTTGTCTGGATTCAGCTGAAGACCGTGATCAAGAGACCATTGATTCACCCTTCTCAAGTCGTCATTCATGCAAACGATTGCCTCCGGAAATTCAGCCAACGGGTAAGATAACACAAGATGCGAGTCGTCAGCATAAGAATGGACAGAACAGTGACTAAGTTGTGACTCAAGGTCGGCAGTGTATATCAGGAAGAGGATAGGGCCTAAGCAGCTGCCCTGAGGAACCCCGGATACTTTGGGCAAAAAACTTGAAACCTGATCATTAACTCGAGTTTGTTGAGACCTATTATGGATGTAGGAAGAAAACCAGTCCACAGATTGATTATCAAAATGGTAAAATCTCAGTTTGGCCAACAGAAGATCGAAAGTAACCGAATCGAATGCCTGTGAAAAGTCCAATCCAGCTACAATACTACCCCAATTTCTATCTCTAGCACAAATCAATTCATCCATAACATTAAGAAGAGCTGAACTAGTGCTGAAGCCTTTCCGAAAGCCTGATTGTGTTTCAGGAAGAACGTCCTCTGACTCAAGGAACGAAACCAATTGCTCTCCAATTACCTTTTCCAATATTTTGGAAAGCACTGGAAGAATTGAAATGGGTCTGAAATGAGAAGCACACAGAGCATTAGCCTTTTTTGATAGCGGAATTAAAATACTTTGTTTCCAGGCACTGGGAAAAATGCTAGTAGTCAGGGACAAATTGACAAGATGACAAATGGCAGAAACACAGTAAGGACCTAACGATTTAACCATGTCAATAGAAATGCCGTCCACACCAACTGCTCGGGTTGTGATGCTGTTCATGACATCCCTGATTCTTTTCTCTGTCACCGGACTGAATGAGAATTTGCTCTTCACTTGGCCACTTAGATTATCATTGTAGAACTCAATCCTGCTCTTGTCAATACAAGCTTTGCCGCCCATTGTGGAGAAGAATTGATTCAAGTGCTCAGGAGAGAAGTTACACTCATTATCTTTGATCGAGCCCAGTACGCCATTGCTTCTTAACGATGACCAAAAACCTTTTGGGTCTTTATTCTTAAATTGACTTGAAAAGTAGCGCTTTTTTGCACTTCTTATGGCTGAGTTCAATGTGTTTCTTGCTTTTGTAAATGCAGATCTGGTCAAACTGTTCCTACCACTTAAGAGCGCTTTATGACATTTGTTCTTAATTTTTGTCAGAGACAAAATATGATCGTCTCTCCGTGGAGCCCTTTTCCTTGTTACACGCTTTCTCACAACTGGGGCACAAGAGTTGAAAATATGCAAAATTTTACTATTCAGAGCATTTACAACTTCATCCACTTTTTTAACAAATTGGACAGCCAGCGTTTCGATCGACAACAGATCTCATCAGTGGCGCTGCCTTGCGCCAGACGCAGCTCGTCTCCCTCTGGTGGTTGGGAGATCTTAAATGGAACCACCCTCGCACTGTCGAGCGGAGCTCGCTCGACCCCCCGATGGAGTGGGGAGCCCGGTGCCGCCCACGCGGTGCAGGGTGGAACTCCTGAAACCCTTGGCAGCAGAAGGGGGAGTCCTCCTGTTCTCTGAAATAGGAGGACTTCCTCGTCGCCTTCCAGGGTTTCTTCTGATAAAATCGGGCGGCCCCTGATGTGGGGCCCGAAATTTTATCAACATCTTCGCCCAGAGCTGCTGAGATCTGTAGCCTCACACCGGCCGAGGTGCACGCTGGATGCCACTTGTTGCACCTGTCACGTCGCTGCCCAACTCTCCTGGAATCTGGAGAGCCATCTTGGCGGTGGTTCTCTGGGATCTGAGAACGCGACGCGCCGGACTCGTCAACATCCCGAGGCTGAAAAGCTCTACCCCATGCCACGCCCTGCGCCGACCACATATTGACGTTCGCGCGCGGCCACGGCGCCCCAGCCGCCCGGCTCCCCGATGACCGGAGCTGAGGAATCGGCGTCCGCCCTCGGGCTGACGCGGTTCCTAAGGCGGATGGAGCGACGAGACCGCTCGCCAAAGCGTCGGCACGGCCCCCGAGGTCTTTTGAGGGCTGTTACGGAGCAGCCCTCAGACTGAGGACCACATCTGCTATGCTGGTGGTCGTCGGTGTGTCAGGTTGCCGGGTTGTTTGGCCGGCAACCTGACTGTCCGATGGTTCACGACGGCGGGTCTCTCCGCCCATTGGCGAACCAAAAACGGCCGCGGGCATTTGGTGCTTGCACCATATCCCGTGGGCGTCGTCGCCGGCCCCTTTCTCCCGCTGGACCCCTGGTGTTCTGGATCAGGCGTACCTCCGCGTGCGACTTCATTGCTGAAGAGCACAACGGCCCTTCTCCGGCTAGCTCAGTCGGTGTCGACCCGAAGGCCGACTGTCGCGGTGGTAGCGTGATTGTTCTGCCATGGCAGGAAGCAAACGCCAGTTCCCGGCCGCCGCCATGGCCCTCCCGGCGAGGTCAACCTCGCCGGGAGGACGAAACGGTCCTACACCGGGAACCCTCCCGTTCCTGTCCTGAACGGAGAACGGCGGGGTGGGAGCCGGCGACAACAGGTTCGACCGTAGGCGGAGAGCCATGTCGTCGCGGCGTGGGCATGCTCACGGGAAGTGACCCCAACCCCCAAGGCACGAGCCTCTTTTCATGGGGAAGACCCGGGGTGCACTGGAGCTTTCTGATGTTGTTGTCGACTGATGCGACGGCGGATCAATTTTAACAAATTGATCCGCCGTCGCATCAGTCGACAACTTCATTCCACTTCTTTCAGGGAAGATATTTCATTCCAGTCAGACTTTGACGCTAACTCGGTAAAAAGGTCCACATCAATGTTTTTCAGATTCCTGTAGCTTACATATTTCGACTTGCTCTTCGTTCTACAATATGGGAAATCACAAAAAATTAAATTGTGATCCGTTATTTTTCTTCCAGCAGAATCAAGAATCTTCGCTGTATCAATCATTCCAACATTGAGTTTGACATTCTTGTCGGCAATTATCAGGTCTATCAGAGAGGAGGAGGATTCAGTCACACGTGTTGGCTCCTTGACAAGTTGATTGAGGTTCAAAGCTTGGAGAATTGATGACAGATACTTGGAATCAGGTCTTGTCATGTCCAACAGATTGACATTGAAATCACCCTGAAGTATGATGGAATCCACTTCTGAGGCCTGATCTATAAACAAAGCATACAATAACGAACTGAGAGAGGAATACGGAGCTGAAGGTGGTCTATATGCAAAGCAGACACACAACTTTGTATCCTTGAAATTGATGACTCCGCATATATATTCGATGCAACAATCGACATTGTGGAGTTCCATGGGAGAGAAGTTCAAACCATTTTTAAGTACAAGGCCACTCCACCCCCTACTTTTCCAACTCTGTCACTACGGATCAGATTGTAGCCAGAAATCTCATAAACACTCGAGGAATCCTCAGGTGACAACCAAGATTCCGTAATGCCCAACAGATCAAACTGAAAGTCCTCCATAATAGTACAAATCTCTTGAAAACCAGTGTTCAAGGAGCGAAAATTAACATGAGCTATCTTAAAACTTGAGAGGGTTGCCCTGTCTCGTTTCCCGACTGAAATGTTGGTTGCGGGTCACTTGGAAGACCAGATGGGACTGATACTACAGAAACATTAGTTGGAGTAACTTGGACCGTTTGTGAGTCTTTGTTCTCATGAGACTTCATCATAGCTTGACAAAGGAACTCACTAAGAAGATGATTTCCATGATGACTTAAATGCCTACCATCACGAGCCAAGTGACGCTTAGAAATCAGTTGAGATGCATCAACAAACTCCACTCCAAAGTCGTTGCACATGAGAAACAGTTGCTCATTGAAAAGCGAAAGTGCTCGATGGCTCACATCACTCCGAATAAGGACGCTATTCACAAGGATTCTAGCTCCAGGAAAGGTAGACTTAGCCACACTCAGCAGGTCAGCCATGGAGTGCAACGCATCTTTTTTTCCCCAACCTCCATCATAACCCAGTCCACCATTATAATTAGTTACAAGATCATTGGTTCCCACAAAGAGATAAATCAAATCAGGTTGTTCAGAACTGTATTTTTGTATTTTTGCTGTAAGTTTTTCTTTAATGTGTGATATTCTTGCCCCAGGGTTCATATCAACTACAGCCCCACTTTTTGAACATTGGTCCCCAGAATACCTCAATAGTGAGTCCCCAATCAGCAATGTCCCCTTCAATGAGCCTCCTCCAGACATATGGCTAATTATTCCCTGCCCACCAGAACTCTGTCCAACATGACAGTATTTATCTGTAACAACCTTAATATAACTCTGTTTATAACTCTGTTTCCCTAATGCCTTGCCTTTGTTTGCATGAAGGTTACTATTTACAAAAACTCTTGACTTAACTATTGTACTAGCCCTGTTAACCTTCCACTTCCCTGACACATTCTCAATAGTTCCATCACATATTTCTTTGTCATCTACACACAAGACATCATAACGGTTTTGGCTGGTAAAATCCTGACCACTGCTTACAACTAAGGCATTAGGCTTAACACGTTTCTTACTCTTTGATTTAACTTTTTCCCATTTTGCAGCAAATTTCCTATTTTTGCTGGTAACAGCCTGTGACAAAACATGCTCCACGCAGGGGGCAATACTATCATCGGCAGAGACAGAACAAGACTCCTCTACAATGACAGGTTTAGGACTTGTATTTTGTTTGTAGTTGTTCCCAGTATTAAGGTCAGGCCTATTAGTGATTTGTTTATTTAGGAAACCCTCATACCAGTCGAGAAAAGATATGTTCCCCAACAAGGACTTTTTACAGAAGCCATCAAAAATAAATTTAGCATTTACAATCATGTGTAAGCCACATTCAAAGTTAGATTTTTCCTGCACACAGCTTACATTAACTAAACAATTGTCACCAAAACCAAGCTTAAGCAAAATTGCTTTGGCAGACACTGAGTTTGCGTTTTTGTTAGAGTCAAGATGGTATCCTAACTTAGCAGCAATGTCGATAAAAACCAGACTCCAATGTGACCCTCCTACATCCCCTGTCGTGTTACTATTAACACCCAGAAAAACATAGTCATGGCTATAAAAGTCTAAATCAGTTAAAAGAGATTGTACATAATTTACACTACCAATTTTCACCATCTGAGTTAAAGCAGGATCCATGATCAAAACATTTGAGAGGGAGGCAGAATTTTGCAATGATTGAAGGTAACTACCAATGATTTTGTCATCTAACCACCTGCTTTGTACCCAGGTTTTACTCTCAATATCTTTTAAAGAACTTTTCAAATTTGCAATAACATTATTAAGCTCTAACTTTTGTTGACAGCAAGAGTTTACTTCTTGTTCTAGCTAACTGATTGTCTTTTCCTTCTCACCCAGAGAGAGTTTTAATTGATTACATTCAGTAATTAAGGTATCTAACTTAGACTTAAGACTAACTAAATTACATGAAATAGCATTTTTTTCATTCAGTAGCATGTTCTTTTCCTCATTGAGAATGTCTTGGGCGGTGAAGGAGTCGTTCAGGTTGGATCGTCTCAGTTTTTTTCCTGATCAAGTTTACACTCCAATGAGGTTATGTCTGCTTGAAGTTCCCTGTTGACCTCCATGGATTGCTGACCCGAAGAAATTGATTGGTCGAGCAGTTTTATTAAACTAAGAGTGTCTTTTTCAAGTTCACTAAGGCTAATGTGAGGGTAATTAGCTTTATATTGTTTAAAGTTCATACAAATACTAGACACAAGGGATTCTGTAAAATCATCAAAATTATTTGTACTTTCAAAAATGTCATCCATATTAGGCACAGTAGAGCTTGACATGCCTCTTGTCACCACCATTTTGAAATGAGTGTGTCAACCAATAAAAAGACGTTCACCTTAGAATGCAAAGGAGCTCAGTAATAATGAAGTGCAGAGGGCGTAACACCTGCAGAACAGTACTTCAATCAGCAAGCATGCCCGTGTTGAGGAAGTATCACTTAAAATGAAGGCGCAATGAAATGAGTGCCTGCCAAACTTTTCCACAATGCAAGTACAGATGTGTACTGCTTGAGTGTATCGTACGATTTGAAGGCGATGGCCGCCACCGATGTCGGCTAATTCCCTCGATCTCCTCTAGACTGCGCGCAACCACGTACTTCCACTGATTCCCAACAGAGTGCACCACCCTGTACTTTCTGCTTTCTCCGCTAGGGTGTGCAGTAATGCACTTGGGCAGAATTAACTAAGAGTCGCCGTGCACTTCAGTTCTGGTATGTTGGCAGAACTGTTCCTTCTTGGGCATGCGCGAATTCAAATGATTCGCCAATAACCGTTGGAAAACTTGATCAAATCATGACTTATCCATTGTGAGGTTAATAAAGTTTATGAATGAAATCTTTTACTATGATGTATTATGCTGTTAGACTCACCCTCCAAAATAATGATATTATGTAAAATAATGCACTACACTCATTTGAAGTATGTACCACAATTATGAACGTATTAAATTCTAAAATAAACAACCAGTAAGTTATCACTGCACTACCAATCAGGCTCCAAGCCTGAAAAATCCTCATCGCTTACAATGCTGCAATATTTGATAATGCAGCATTGTAAGCGCACTAATAGCCACCCTGAGTGGAGACACTTTCAGCACGCTACATCGTTCCGAAAACCTATTTTTACAGTAGATTGACGACATATGTGCGCATAGAAGGCAGACGATCATTTATAATTTAATTAAATCGTGCGAATTCGCACGGGTTCACCTAGTAATGTTTATATCCCTAAAACAAATGCTAAAAGAAAATCTAAATTTCAAAATACTATAAAAATGTAATGCTTGTATATAAAATAATCAGAAAATAATGTCTTTTATTGGTTTCAAAACTGTAAACGTCTTTAGTTTTCTAGCTTCCTAAAAAATAGGTCCTTTAATTCGTTTTTAAACCCAGTTATTCCACAGAAATATTATTTTAAAATTATTTTTCTGATTAAAATGATGTATAAAACATTCGTGACCTTAGAAGAAAGTAAAATCAAAATGACTTGACAATCGAGAGTAGGGTAACAAAAAAAAACTTCAGAATTTTCTTGCTGCAACTATAACCAAAATATGAAGCAAATTCCCAAATGAAATACATGGCAAGTATCCCTCAACCATACTTTGATAAAAACTACCAAATTAGAATACCTGCACTTTTGGTGTGCTAAACAACCAAAAATTTGGCTTTTTGGGCCAAAAATGGGTCTCAAGCCTTAAAAGTCGTCCCCTAACCTCAGCGTGCTTTGTGTGCAAACTCCTGTATTAACAATACTACTCAATATTATAGGCCTAACATTAAGGAGGATTGATATTTGATTTTCATCATACTGTCCCGAAAACAGCCGTTTTTAGTTCTCTAAATCGTACGCAAAATGATCGTTTTTGGATCACTTCGAATAGGAGTACTGGAAAAACATATGGTAAATTTTGCCGTACTCTAATGTCAAAATTTGTTTATGTTACGTTTGAAAGGTTGAACGATTTCTTAGCTTGTGTTTGTAAACAACTAACAGATGTGTAAATGACTATGACTATTTTGGATAACCTCAAAATTATGTAGTCTAATTTTTTAACGATTAAATTATTATTTTTACATAATGATGAAAATAGTTGTTCATCACATGGAGCAAAAGTGTCTCCTTGGTACTCGATCGCATTTCCAAGCTCGGCTGCGCCTCGCCTGTAAATTACGATCTCGTACCAAAAAGAGCCACTTTCGCTCCTAGTAATGAAAACTACTATTTTAACATAATAAAGCCTTGGTATTGCCATCCAGCCACATCTAATTTTGGGATATTCTATACGGTTAAGAAAGGAGACGATTTGCTGGAAAAAGGTTTGACACGGTCAGTCATCCTCGCCTCTAGAAAGAGAGATGCGTCGTAAATGATCTTCCTCGCTCTGGACCACCGAGACAAAGCCCTTGAACCGGTGACCTCACAGACAGACACAAACACCAGTGTTCCATATTTTAGAGGGTACCATCCCGGGCATTTTGCCTTCGAGAACTACAAATCTTTGGAGTCTGTCTGATAATGGCCTCTCATCCCCTCCAAGATGGGGAAGCCATCCTCTCCTCCCTCCAATACTTGGACTCGAATGGGTTCCCAAGCTCCAAAAAAGACGATCACGCATATTTACTAACAGTTAATGGGTAAACGAATTAAAGGAGTAGAGCCAAAGAAATCAATAACAAGCATAAAAAAATCGTGCAGTTCACTGGTTTAACGACGGGTCTAGCTTTATGGAAAAATAATATTGAACCTAATGTGTTGTGAAAATGATACTCTTCAATTTTTTTATAGGCCTAGTCCAAATTTGTCTTAGTTCGAGAAATAGTTAGAATTTGCCTTTTGACTGGTCTGAATTTCTGGAGTTCTCGTGAATGTGGCAATGCCTCTGGACTGCCTAAAACGCGAATTTACAGTTGTAACTTTTACAAATTCCCTGGGGGAGGGCTGCCGGACCCCTTCAGCTAGAGGGTGCCTCACTTCAGGCCCCCCGGTCTTATGGGTCCGCCTCAGGAGTCCGGGGACAAACACGATATTTATAGACTTAGGGCCTAGTTTGGTTCTCGGCAGCCCTGTACTTAATAGGCCTTAGCAGATTGAACACATAAATGACAACGCTTGCATAACAGAAACAAGTTTTATTGCTACAAAGATGGAGCTTTTCTGTCTATTTTTTTCAAACAATCGCCATCTTTATCCGTGTCATCAGAACTGTCAACACAGTCTGTAATTCAGTAATAACAAACCTACCTATAAAATTGTGAAGTATGTGCTCTTCTTCAATTTTACCTTTCTTCTTGTCTTTCGGCATCATCACAAAACTTTTTCCACTAATGTGTTGTCACATCACTCATTGCCTGTTCTACTACTTTTACCGCGTCTTCCATTTTAAAGGAAGTGTTAGTAGCTGGGATGTTTCCTGAAATAACTCATACAAGCAGTCTTAAAACTCAAACTCAAAACTCAAACTCAAACTCAAACTCTTTATTGGTCATATCACATTTCGTTTGTTCCAGCATAGCTGGTGAAACAAATGACAAGTCATAACTTATGAACTAAGATTATTGTTTCACAAAGTTTTAAGTCTTAATGTTTATAAAAAATTAGGTTAATCAGTTAAAAGTGTCAGTAAGATAGTCATTTATACTATAGTATGCTTTTTCCATTAACAGAGATTGTACTTATTTTTTAAACTTAAGGTTGCTTTCAATATTTTTTATTCTAATCGGCAGCTTATTATACATTTTTTTCCCTAAATAGTGTGGCAATTTTTCAAAAGAACTTATACTGTGTATTGGATATTGAAAATCAATTTTGTTTCTAGTATTATAGTTATGCAAGTGCTGTTCCTTCATCAATATATCAAAATTGTGTTTAACAAAAATTAAACACTTCAAATATATAGAGAGGGGAGGGTTAAAATATTCAGATCCTTGAATATACCTTTACATGAAGTTCTTGGCTTTGCATTAGTCATGATTCTCAGGTATTTCTTTTGAATTTTAAAAACCGCCTCCATGCCAGAACTACTGCCCCACAATTCAACCCCATGCTGCATTACTGAAGCGAACAAAGCGTGATATACAATCAATTTCGTATTTATGCCTAAAATGTTTTGAAGGATGTTCATTTGGAAACATGATGAGTTCAGTTTTTTTGATAAAATACTAATATAACTTTTCCAGTTTCATTTATCATCCAATTCAAGGCCAAGAAATTTTGTTGTTTCGACAACAGACAAAGCGTTGTTATTTAAAATGACCTGTGGTTCATACTGCACCTGACTACGAGCAGTCTTAAAATTTATAATTTGTGTCTTGGGAGTGTTTAGTTTCAAACCATTTGCTTTAAACCACTCCTACAAATCTATTAAAGAATTTAGGATTTTTTGTTGCAAGTCAATTATTGAATTTGCTTTGAGAACGGCCGTTGCATCATCTGCGTACAAAAACATATTGAAATCTAGATTCTTTGGCAAGTCATCAATGTAAATTAGGAAAAGAATCGGTCCTAAAATTGAACCTTGAGGAACACCCCGGGTCACTTCCTTCCAGTCTGATTTAAATTGGCAGTTGTTTTTCTCGATAATGGTTCTGTGATACCTTTCAAAAAGGTATGATTTCACCTAGGACAATGCAGATGGAGAAAAATTATAGATTTGGAGTTTATTTAAAAGGACATTATGTTCAACACAATCAAAGGCCTTGGATAGGTCACAGAACACTCCAGCTGTGCTCTGTGACCCATCCAAACCCTCTGAAACACACTTAACGAAGTCAGCAATTGCAAAACCAGTACATTTGTTTTTCCTAAAACCATATTGCTCTCTGACGAATAAATTGTTTCCTTCAAAAAAGGATGTCATTTGTTTACAAACAATCTTGTCAAAAACTTTTGAAAATGTAGTAAGAAGAGAAACTAGACGGTAATTTTCTACATTACTTTTAACACCTTTTTTGAACAAGGGTTTTATTTCAGGTATTTTAGTTGATATGGTACTGTGCCAGAAACTAGTGATTGATTTATTACTTTAAATAAAGGCTGAGAAATTGTGGGGGCTATCCTTTTTAAAAGAAACAATGGGACCTCGTCCCAGCCAGAGGACCTTTTGTTCTTTAAAGTTCTTATTGTGACTATTACATCTTTGCTCTTTATTAAACTAAAATTAAAAATAGGTAAGTCTGGTATGGTTTTACTAAAGTTGTTAACAAAGTTAACTGCCTCTGTCACATTTGGTACAATCTCACTATCCAAGGAAATAGTAGCAAATTTATCATTAAAAATATCAGCTATCTTTTTACCCTCTTTAATTAATTTATTATTGCTAAGAATGTCAGGGAAACAGTTTTTATTCTTTCCTTTAACACCAAGTTCATCATTAACAATGTTCCAAACTGCCTTACTTTTGTTATCTGCCTGCTCAATATAGTCATTTGTTGCCTTTCTTTTTGATTTTTTACAAATTGATTTGAAACCTTTTTTAAAGTTCTTACAATACTCCTTAAAAACTGGGTTTTTTTACTGTTTGGCTAGTGCTTGCAATTCCCGATTTCTAGAACTTAACTTTTTTATTTCTAAGGTAACCCATTTTTTTCTCCCTCGATTCCTACCATTTTCAGAGTTTTTTTTGCAATATTTCAAAGGGAAATGAGACTAAAAAATCAGCATAAATTTTTATAAAAAGTTATTAAAGTTTGACCGGGTGGATAATTAAGCTTTCATCAAAATCCCAAAGTTCTTCATTTAATGAATAATAAAATTGGTCAATATCATTGTTTGAGAAAATTCTCCTTTTTTGATATAGTTGCCTTAGAAGTCTTATCAGCTACTGTTATAAATAAGGCCCTGTGGTCAGACATTCCTAACTCTAAATTTAATAATTTTTGTTGCTCAAATTTTTTATTAACCAAAATATTGTTGATGCAAGTTTTTGTCAATTGTGCTATTCTTGTAGGCTCACAAAAATTCTCTGAGAAACCATAGTGTGTAATTAAGTTTAAAAACAGATCACGATGTAAAGGTGACTTACAATTTTCCAATGTATCCAAATTGAAATCACCAGAAATACATATTTTTTTAGTTTTATTCCTTACTTAGTAACAAAAACAAAGCTTCTAACTTTCTTAAAAATATATATAAATTTGTGCGATCAGGTGTTCGGTATAGTGATACAACAAGGACATTTAGGCTTGGTATTTCAACAGCACAACCTTCAAAAACCACATCTTCAAAGAGTTTATTTATGTCAACTCTATCTTTAAATATTAAATTAGATTTCAGTAAAATGCATGTGCCTCCACGGATACCCTGTGATCTGCAATAATAAGAAGCTAATGTGAAGTTTTAAGCAGGGGAAATATTATACCCTGCCTGATTAGCGAAAGAAAACAAATTGGCGTAGCGAAGCGACCACAAGGCAATAAAATCTCGTTACTTCATACCGCTGTAGAAATGTATAACACTGTTGAACATTTACTGTAAACTTCATTCCAATAACGAATCATTTTTCGGTCCTAGCACAGCTTTCAGACAATCTTTTAACTTATACCACATATTTTATATTTTGGGTTTTATTTTCAAAACACATTACTTAAAACTTACGAATTACTTGAAATAATAACGGGGTAGATACACACCCTAAATAAAATGCTATGAGAATAGTAATGATCTATAAAAAATTATTAAAAATAACCACTTCCACTGAAACTAGAAGCACTCGATTGCTTAAAAGGCCATGAATAAATCACAACATAACCAATAAACATAAACATGATTTGGTATTTGCCTACACATATGTCAAAATATGAACAGATGTTTTTATTTTGATTGATACTAAAATATTGTATGAAATGAATAGAAATTGTTTGTTTTTATCTTCAGCCAACTGAACTGCCCCCAACTCTACCAACCGGACTCAAGCCTTCTGTGATTTTCAGTCGCAGGACGTGAGGCCTGATGGCAGAGGTTTGCTGCAGTTCCGACCTGTCACCATCAACGTGGGGACGATCGGCACTGCCGACGGCTCGGCTATTGTCAAGATCGGCAACACCACTGTCGTCTGCGGCATCAAGGCAGTGAGTCTTGAAAACTGTCAGAAAATTTTATATACCTTTTTTTGTCTTTGGCCTATTTATAATGTACCTATATTGAAAATACTATTATGAATTACAGTTTTGAATTCAAATAGGTAGGCCCTAATATTTAGGTGATGTTTATTCAGTTGAATGGCTCCGCCGAACAACGTTGCAACTGACAAAATGTTCGAAAGTGGTTTTATTGCAGAACAACGTTCTATTCAACAGTTTACGTCGTGTGGTGAATATATTTCTCGTTAAAAATGATGTTGGCAGCCCTGCACAGCTGTTCAAAGTGGCTGGAACCTGGCTTCAAGCGCCAGCACAACGTTTTATCTGCAAAAATGACTGTCACGGAGTCATTGTTTTGTGACTGGGGGACCAAAAACTGCTGAACAATGGGAAAAAAAGGAAAATTAAAGTACAGGAGTGGAAAGATAAACGTCGCAAGGCATGCAGGGATAGCGGAAATCCATACATTTTCACCACAAACGGTCAGCAGAACAACGCTGTATCTACAACCACGGAACAACGTTCTATCTACGCCCATTAAACATTGCAACCGACATAGTTTATACAGTAACTACGCCTTCAAAACTAAAGTTTTTATTTATCTTTGTAATTGATTGATTTATCCTGTATTATCGTTGTAATTGACGTCAGTTACAACGTTGTACCAGAGATTTTAAGGTTATAAGAGGTCATAACTCTCTTATAAAATGCCCAAACAAGATTTCATACATAAATATGTATTGGACAGGTATAAGAAAGAGGTAGAGTAGTCTAAAAATAATCATCAAAAAATAATAAATAATCTGTACAGACAGTTTTTTGTTGTTCCTATACAATTTTATTTTGTAAGTTACAATGTTGTACGGCGGAGCCATTCAGTTAAACTTTTGTCAGCAGATAGTAATTTATATCAGGGACGGCCCCAGGGGTGGGCGGACCGGGTGGCCGCCCAGGGCGGCAGATTTTTGGGGGCGGCAAATTTTGAGGAACGTCAAATTTTAAAATATGAATAAAATAATAAATTTATTATATGAATGTGAAGAGTTAAAATTTTCTGTATCACATTTTACCCAAAGAACAAGCCTAAGGCCGGAGACACACGGGGCGTTTTTTATCGCGGCAGAGAAACTACCGCTGCCGCCGCCGTTTTCGCAGTAGTGTACAGATTTAAATGGACGCTTACACACGGGGCGGAAGAAATACCGCGCGATAATATTGCCGCTGGCGGTCGTTTTGCAGCCGCTCTTGTCATCACAGTGGCGTATGCAATTAAATGGGCGTTTACATTGTTGGCGGATTTTCTACCACTGCCATGGTCAGACGGTAAGACACGCTAAACATTGTACCGTGTTGATGACGTCAGGAGTTCTGTGATCGGCATATAGCAAAATGCATTTGGTAAACACCCACAGACGTCTCTTAAAATTAAAATGGTACGTGATTGGCAATATTTTTGTCGCGGTATTTTTACCGCCAAGTGTGTAAAGACATTGAATATATACCTATGGTAAAGAATACCGATTTCGTCGACAGCGGCGGCAAATTCATTGCAGCGATAAAAAACGCCCTGTGTGTCTCCGGCCTAAGAATATATACGGAAATGCAAGCATCGATTTACAATTTTAATTCAAGTCCAAATATAAAAACAAACCACTCGGCTTGGCTTGTATCAAACAACCGTCGCCGCCGCGCTGCGCAGAACAGTGACAGCGTCAAACATCTACAAATTCCATAAGGGGTTTCTCTGTTACCTCCCTTTTCTTCTGACCTATATACTCAACCGATTTTCACGATTGAGGTGTCATTTTAAAGCTTATCATCTAGCGCACGGCGGACGGGTAATTAAAAAAGATATTTCGTTTAGGGCCCCATAGCCTTGATTTATTTCTAGCGGGCGCTTTAAAATGTTGACCAACTTTCATTATAAGAGTTTTAAATCAATTGTAAGTCAACAGCTGATTATCTTCGGGTAAATTTTTAAGTCAGATTATAAACAAAAAAACTAACAAAAATAGATCTCTGCATCTGTAAATATGAACCAGCTTATGAAATTAAAATAATTTTAAAATGCGCAAATTACACTTGAGACCCCTAGTACATAAATTACAGTTTAGGGAGACATTGTGCGATCGTATCACAGTGGAGACACTGTAGTTCGGCGATCGCTCAAGGAAGGGGTTGGGCCCGGGAGGGAGTAAACAATTAGACGGGATATATGGTGGGAGGGGGGCAACGCTCGCCGATTTCGCCCAGGGCGGCAAAGTCCCTAAGGCCGTGCCTGATTTATATATTTGTTTTTTTACTTTGTCAAGTTTCACTTTACATATGAAAAGAATTTGGATCCACTCTATTACTGCCAGGTAAGAGGTCAATCCACGGTTTCATAGTAAAAAAGAGTGAACTGACAATAAATATCTTCTGCACTTCATATTACAAACTCAACTACAACTTGTTTATTCTAATCAGCAAATAAAATATCAATAAGAATCTTTTTATTATTTTTATTGCAGGTTTGGCCTGTATGCTGTACTAATCAAATAAGTTAAACAAGTCCCTGATCCTTAGACTTAGATCACCAATGTCGATGACTTGGCTAGTGTTTTCCGCGCAGGAGCTGTTCGCGCCGCGGGCGGAAGAGCCGGACCGCGGGCAGGTGGTGGCCAACGTGGAGCTGTCGCCGCTGTGCTCCTCGCAGCTCAAGCCGGGGCCGCCCGGCGACGATGCGCAGGTCTGCAGCGGCTTCATGGACCGACTGCTGGCCACCAGTCATGTCGTCGACACCAGGTCAGTGTAGTGGACACCGTTGATGGCCAATGTGGAGCTGCCGCCGCTGTGCTCCTTGCAGCTCAAGCCCGGGCCGCCCGGCGACGACGCGCAGGTCTGCAGCGGCTTCATGGACCGACTGCTGGCCACCAGTCACGTCGTCGACACCAGGTCAGTGTAGTGGACACGGGTGGTGGCCAACGTGGAGCTGCCGCCGCTGTGCTCCTCGCAGCTCAAGCCCGGGCCGCCCGGCGACGACGTGCAGGTCTGCAGGCGGCTTTGCACTTTCTTACGTGCTTTGCGCGACGCCAATTTACAACATATTGCGAGCCCGGAAGCAGTGACGGATAAAAGAATGACTGTTAATCGAGGTTCTACTGTACTGCAGGAGACAACTGTTCGGGGCCTATATTATTATACCTTTACACAGCCTCTAAATCAAGATAAGCTAAGCCACGATTACACGTTTACACCTGGCTAACTCAGCTCCATATTTGACAGTAGAATGAAGGAAGAATCAGTAGTGAGGAGAAATACCCTGTTGCAGCAGGCCTGCATACTCAGCGAATTTGAAATGCTTAATAAGTCATTTAGATGGAGCCTCAAATCAAGTAATACAAACTGATATCCTAAAATGAGCATACATTAGTTTTATAGCATTTGAAATGCGCCGAGTATGCAGGTCTGCTGCAAAAGGGGTATTTTAATTAATCCAAGTAATTGATACTTTACTGTGTATATTGTACAGGGAACAGACCCTGAGGTAAGGTTATACTGAATGTGTAATTTGTCTATCCAGGCGTTCAATGTCTTGAAATCAATGAAGGCATTAATGGCATCAAGACCAGTACTAAAAATCTTTAAGCAGACAATTAAAAAATTAATTAAAAATGTATTCTGGATTTTATTCTTTTTTCCTCTATCATGTCTCATTCTCGTTTGCAGGCAACTGTGCATCTGTCCGGACAAGCTAGCGTGGGTGTTGTACTGCGACTTTGTCTGCCTCAACCACGACGGAGCGGTCCTTGATGCTTGCGTGCTCACGCTCGTCGCCGCTCTCAAAAGTGGTAACTCATTTTGTTTGACATTTCGTTCAAATTTGTTTAATCAAATATTCCCAATCGGAAGTTGTGATTGTAGGTTAATTTGAAAGACGTAAGCCATGATAATATTTTGTTCTGGGCTTCCCAAATACCATGATGATCATTTGTTAAAAGTAATGACTTATACATTACACCTCGGATTATCCAGATTACTGTAGCTGTGATTACTGATCCGGATAACAACAAATCTGAATTGCATGTGGTCATTGTAATATCGCCTAAATAGTGATTGCAAACCTAGCCCCTACTATATTGCAACTGCAACCAGCGTATCAAGACTGTTCACATGCTCAAAATATTGCATAAAATAGTTTTGATTATTTCTAATTGCCTATAATACTTCAGTCAGATTTTTTGCTAAACACAGGGTGCGGCAAAAAATTTTCTGCAGCGCACCATTCAGCGACAGGAGTTCTTAAGGTGATGGGGCTAGGCTTGTTGTAACGCCATTGTCAGTAGTCATGGAGCAGTGGTCACGTGAGCAACACATGTTTGATATCGAGGCTTGTTTTAAAAGTGGTGATTCAGTCATTGCAAACCAGCAGCAGTTTCATGCTATCTGTGACTAATATGGTGGCCTACTAACTTTAGAACAACAGGTTTTGCATTAAAATAGAAGCCAGCAAGCTGTTCAAGGTCAGTTTGTAAGCCAGAGAATATCGATAGGCAGCCTTGTAGGCCAGCCCTTAAACAAGCTGCTGCTTTGAACATGTCTGACCATTCGGTTGGACAAATGTTGTGATTCGATCTTAATATTCATCCGTACAAATTGGCTATTGGTCAACAATCCTCGCCAAATGACCGTGCAAAGCGGCAAAGATATGCTGGACGATTGATTTAAATGCTGATGAAGAAATTTTAATGTTTAGTGGCGAGGCGCATTTTCATGTGGGCGAATTCGTTAACAAACAGAACTTTCGCTATTGGTCATTTAAAAATCTCGAGCAGATTCATGAATCTCTTCTACATAGCCCCAACGTCACTATGTGGTGTGGTGTCTCAAAAACTTGTGTGATCAGGCTATATTTCTTCCTGTCCAGTGACCCTGCCTGAGGTGGAGTACAACCCCGAGACTCAGGCCATCTCCGTCAACGAAGCCGTCAGGAGACCTCTGGACGTCTCAACATTCCCTGTCGCTACCTCCTTCGCCATATTTGATGAGTGAGTATTGTTGATAATACTGTTGATCTTTGTTGTGCTGTTGGATATAGTAATTCGTTACTCTTTCCCTAATATAAACATCTTGAGAATACACTATTTTCCATATTTAAAAACTCCAGATCATCCAGTGATTTTGAATCTGAATTAAGCACCACCCTTGAACCTGATTCCAACTGACTAAAGGTATTCGATTTTTCTGTACCTGAAAACGCAAGCTGTGGTCTGTGAGCCAAATTATTAGACAAAGTGCATTGGTTTTTTTGGAAAATGATTAAAAAATAGGTAAAAATCTAATTTGTAAAGGGAGGAGCAAATTAAAGGTTCAAGGAGGAAGGAAGGAAGGAGCACATCATGAATTCAAGTGGGGCTGGTCAGTTCTCTTCCTGTTAAGAGATGGTTAGTTTTTCTTTTGCACGTGGGAGCAGGCATGGGATAGGGTTCAAGGTAACTGTGTGTGCAGTAAAAAAAAAACCAGAAAAAAAGTTAATATGTGTTTGCTGTAGATTTGAGTGTAGAAACATTTGTGTTGGCAGATATCTCTTTTGCAATAAGTAGTCTGGACCATCTTAGCTTATACGAGGTACGTTCGGAAAGTAAGTTACGCTGAAATGAATTGAAAAAAATTCTCAATGCATTTAAAACTTTTTTATTATATACATCTTAAAGAGCGTATCTTAAACTACTTTTCCACATAGTTCCCACAATATCTAGGGAGAAGCTTTTCAATCTGTGCTGAAAGGAATTATTCTGCCACCTGTGCCCGCAGCCACCCGCTGACGCCATCTTTAAGTTCATCTTCATTCACAAACCAACAAAGGTACAATGGTGTACAGAAGAGTTTGTGAAATTTGTGGGAAACACACAGAGAGATCAATAATATTGAATTTCCTTTTTTCCCGAGCTGAATAGTTGATTTTGGTAACGAGATCGTCAGTAATGACAGATGGTTGGCCACTCCTCTCTTCATTGTGGACATTAGTATGACCATCTTTACAGTTCCGGACAAAAGGAAATTCAAAATTACTGATCTCTCGGGAGTGTTTCCCACAAATTTCACGAACTCATCTGTACACCATTCTAACCTTTGACAGTGTGTGAATGAAGATGAACTTAAAGATGACGTCAGCGGGTGGCTGCGGGCACAGGCGGCAGAATTCCTTTCAGCACAGATTGAAAAGCTTCTCCCTAGATACGAAAAGTGCCTAAATATTGTGGGAACTATGTAGAAAAGTAATTTAAGGTAGGCTCTTTAAGATGTATATAATAATGCTGTAAATGCATTGAGAACTTTTTTACTTCCAAACGGAACTTAGTTTCCGAACGTACCTCGTATATTGTGTTTGTTGTTGTGTATTACAAGTCGGCTGTTGATGCTGTAGACACCAGATCCTGGCGGACCCTAACGACGAGGAGGAGAGGTTCGGCACCGGAGTCATTACCATCATGGTGCAGGACGGCAAGATGAGCTCCGTCCACAAGCCTGGTCAGTGGCGGCGGTCTTAGTAGTCCTGTTCATCTTGAATGTCTTAAATTAGTCTTGGATTTCACAATAGTCTTGACGAGTCTGGAAATTTAATAATTATTTTGTTTTATGTCGGTATACTTCGGACAATCTTTTGCTGAAAACTTTTTTTTACAAAGTTTTTTGAAATTATTAAAACATATCAGTGCTCTTAAGTGACATTGTAATACAGATCACAACAAGGGCTCCTTCAGATCTAAAGCTAAAAATTAGTTTAGCCACATAAAATAATATGAATAAAAATTATATTATTTTGTGATAAATAAATTAGTGTATCTCTAGGTAAATAAATATTTTTAAATAATTCGACATAAATATCAGTAGCTAGGCATGAAGTTTATGCTAGGTCATTGCATACAGTAAATATTTCTACAATAACAATGGAAGAGAATATATTTATGAAAATAAAGTGAAAAAGCCATTCATGAGTACTTTAATTCCTGTCGGAAACTACGCCAGACAAATTTTGCAGATCTGGACAAGGTCTGCTACTTTGACTTCTTAGAAGCTTCTCTTCAAAATGAAGAGAACTAAATAGTCTTTCTTTTATTTTTACAATTATATCCATGTCTTCTGCCATTATTATTTAATGAACTTACATTCTTTCCACAGGTGCAACAGTAGAGAAGGGCAAAGTAACTTTAAAATTACTACTTAAAACTTACAAACAACGTGATACACAGCATGGTATTTTGACGTTTATTCAGTCCCTCACTTTTCAGTTCCCCTGATATTTTTTCTTTAATAATTAAATTTAAATAGTGTTGAAAAGTAATTTAAAATAAGTATTAATTAATTATATCCTTCAAACAGCCACAATATCCCATATTTTGGTTTAAAAATCCCCAAAGTGAGAACACTGCAGCCGTAACCATAGCCAAAGCCCCACGGAAGCCACTGAGAAGTTACGAGAGTGGCTGACGATCCACTGGAACTAATGTGTTTGAGCAGGAACCTAAAGGTGTTGTGATTGGCTGCAGGTTTAGGGGAGATATGGGTGAGGGCCTTCTTCGATAGGTGTGGAGGGGGTGTACAAGACTTCCAAGATCTGCGAATCCAGACTGCCTAGTCGCTCCCTGCCACTATGTTGCTAGCGGTCACTTCAAGGTCGAGAGTTTGAAGTGGTCGCTTGTGCGCCACTAGCGACACATTGACGGAATTTTCGCCAGTACTGAAATTATTTTTTCTGGTCATCACCGAATCCAGCGATGACTGCAAGCTTCGCCACGAATATGAGATTACGTTCAAAAAAATAATAAATAATGATTCTTTTAATAAAACCACTATCTCATAGCACCATGATATCAAAAACAAACACATGATATTGCAAAAGGAAATTGTGATAATCATCTTATTGCAAATATTACCAATATTATATTAATTATTTTTTTAGGTGGCAGCCCTGTGACACAGGCTCAGTTGCAAACCTGCTTTTCCAAGGCTAAGGAACACGCAAATCATCTGCAGCAATTGGTAAAAACTGCTTTTAATGCCTCACCTGAAAGATAATCATTATTATAATTTATCTACTTAAAAATACAACTTTTTCATACGTCTTGTTATATATTATGTGTTCCTTCCATCTCCTACATTCTATAGCTTATAAGTTTATTTGAAAAATGACTATGATTGAATATTATGAGCCTATATTGTTTTGTTGAACTGTAGGAACTGTAGTTTACGTTTTAAGTCCTGTTTAGAATATGAAAGTTTGTGATGCATTATTGCATAGAAAGTTGCATAGAAGTGTAGCATTGCTGTTGGAATGTAATACAGTAGAATCTCACAAAGTCGTCTCTGGATAACTCAGCACATTCATTTTTGCAACAACCGTGAAAAGCGTGGAATTTTTTTAGCGTTAAGGACAATAATTTTAAACCGATTTCCATTTTCAAGCTCTAAACACCTATACCGAAACCCTTACTGTGAAACATGGACCGAATCCCTCGGCCTGTGAGACTCCCGCATAGGAAACAATGGACAACGGACTAACAGGAACCGAAACCCCTCTCTGAGACCCGCATGTAATTGAAAATTGGGAAGTCGAGTACGGAAGAACCACTCCAAATGAAAAAAAAACTGTGTGAAGGTCAAGGGAAAGGGGAGGGAGGAAGGTATTGGGAGGGGTAGCGCCAGTGTCTAGCAGTGTTGCCAATATCAACGAGTGAAATTTCCCTGAGGTCTGTTAGACTGGGGGTTTCGGTATAGGTGTTAATTATGTTTTGTTGTTATTTTATGTTTTGTTATACCCTATTAATTCCATTCATGTCTTTTTAAGTTTAAACCAGTTATCAGGTTAAATATATTTCTTTATTTTTTTATCTCCCATAAAGTCCTCTGGAAAACTCAACATTCCCCTAACCCAACAGTGTCAAAGTGCATGCCTTGCTAAGTTTGTGGGACTCTTCTGTATGGCCTTGTGTATCATCCACATAGTCTCCGAAGGGTTTCAATGTTTATTTTATTAAATTTATTGCTTTCGTATGAGTTTGCAATACAAAATTTCATAGTGGACTACTTGAAATGTACTTCCTTCTCTTGAATTGGCGAGGTTTCAATGTTTATTTTATTAAATTTATTGCTTTCGTATGAGTTTGCAATACAAAATTTCATAGTGGACTACTTGAAATGTACTTCCTTCTCTTGAATTGGCGACTTACCCCGGTAGGTATTTTAAGCCGAGTATGAATGACAGATGAATGTAGGATGATTGTGGTGTGATCTTGTAGTCTTGTTACTGACTACATGTTCAAGTTCAAAAATCTTTATTCATGACAAATCCTGGTAACATGCTAGATTGTACAATTTTAATAATTAATCACAAATAGAAAGTTGTTACAACATGTTACAAGGCCAACGTGTTCCTTTGACTGAACTGTTAATTAATAGCACAACAACCAGAGGCAGCCAGGAGACCCACAGTTTAAAACTTACTTATACTTATACTTCTTCAGTCGTCCCGAAGACCACATATGCGGCATAAGACCAGTCATAATATCTTCACTATTCTGATCTTCTTATTCTATCACGGTTCTGTTGAACCAGGTCATATCAGGATGGGCCCAGGTCAGGAAAAGTTAGGAGTTTCATAAAAACAACAATCTATTAAGTAAGTTTTCAGTTTCGTTTTGAATTTTTTGGGACAGTTAATCTCTTTTAAATCAGTTGGTACGGTGGCAAAGAATTTGAGGCCAATATAGGAAGGTTTTTGTTCAAAAAGCTTTAAATTGTGCTGAACTGATGGATTGATTGCTCTGTTCCTTGTATTGTAACCATGAGAATGTGTAGGCACCAGATTATTGTCTTTTACATAAATAATAGTCTCAAACATGAAAAGTGATGGGACAGTTAAAATTCCTAAGTTTTTAAAGTGAATGTGACATGATTCTGTAGGTTTGAGACCTAGAATACACCTTATTGCTCTTTTCTGTATGACAAAAATTCTATTGATATTATATTTACTTGATGCACCCCACAATACTATAGAGTATCTAATGTGGCTTTCAATTAAACTAAAGTAGACTAGTTTAGATAATTTTATGTTTCTTAAATAAGCTATATTTCTAAGAACAAAAATGTTTTTTAACAAGGTTGCTGCTAACTTATCCACCTGGTCTATCCACCTCAGCTCACCGTCCAATCTTACTCCTAAATAGTCTATTGAGTCGGAACTTTGGATTTCCTTTTCTTCAAGGAAAACTGATGGGGGTGCAATGTTGGCTCTCGTTGACGGGTGGAAAAATGCAAAAATTGAGTTTTTTTAGGATTGATTGTGAGATTAATGTCGGAAAAAGCCTGTGAAAGTGTGTTCAGTTTGAGAAATGTTTGCAGTTCAAGCTGGTCCAAATTTTTACATCGTGTAAAGAGAGAAGTATCATCTGCGAATATAGTTAAGCTATCTTCGTCAAAATGATTAGGGATGTTGTTAATATAAATTAAGAAGAGAATCGGCCCCGGGATTGAACCTTGGGGCACACCAGCTCTCAATTCACCAGGATTTGAAAAATGCTTGGCAGTTATGCCTTGCTTGTTTCTGAAGTCAATTACTGTTCTTTGTTTTCTTTGATAAAGATAAGATTTGAACCAGCTTAAAACTGTTCCTGAGATACCTAGTTCCAGAAGATTGTTGACTAAGATTGAATGATTGACGCAATCGAACGCCTTGGAGAGGTCAACGAAGCAGCCAATGGCTGTCTCGCCACCCTCCAAGGCGTCGATGCATTTCTCAATAAAATCGATGAGAGCCAACTTTGTTGACTTTTTGCTCTGATATCCAAATTGTTTGGCAAAAATGATGTTGTGCTCTACTAAGAAATCGACTAACCTATTGCAAACTACTTTTTCCAAGATTTTAGATATTGTTGGAAGGAGTGAGATGGGACGGTAGTTCTGAGGTAGATGACAGTCATCTTTCTTAAAAATAGGTCTAACTAAAGCCAATTTAGCACCAACAGGAAAAACTCCTTCAAGCAAAGAAACATTAATTGAATGGACCAACGGACCTAGCTCGGCGAAACAATTTTTTATGACTTTGTTGGAAATTTCGTCCCATCCTGCAGCATTGCTGTTGAACATTTCTCTTACTACACTGCTTAATTCAGCTTTGGAGACCGGGCTAAAATCAGAAAATTTAATGGCATCGGCTGTGACGTATGAAGTTGTGTCGTGACCTAAAAGGTTAGGCCTAGTTCTGACATTATTGGAAGTATACGCAACATTCAAAAAATATTCATTTAAACAGTTACTCACTATGAGAGGATCATCCTCACACTGATCATTTATTTTAAGTACAAGATTTGGTTTTGTTATGGATTTAGTTTTGTTTCTAGCCTCATTAATGTACGACCAGGCTGTCTTACTTGGGTTCTTAGAGTCTCTCAGCCTCTCCGATAGGAATGAAGATTTGGTTTTGATTTCAAGTCTGTAACTCTTCTTGTCAGTCAAGTATTTATTTCTAACATTTACATCTTTAGTAGAGATCCAAGTTTCTAGTAGGTTTTGTTTTCTCAGTCTGATATCATCTGTTAACCATTTCAATTTATTTTCACTTCTAGGCCTAACCTTTTTAATGGGCATGAGATTTCCAGATGGTGTTTTATTGTGTCTATCAAGTTATTGTACAATTCATTAACTGTTGTCAAATTGTAAAAATTATCCCAAGATTCCCAACTTAACCTAATTTTTAACTCTTGGATTGAATGGTCATTTATTACTCTGAATATTAACAGTTAATCTTAAACTAAAACTACTTAAAATACTCGAAAAAGTGGCAAACTATCTCATGTTGATGTGGATCAATATTGAAATCACCTGCCAGAATTACTTGGCGGTGATTCACAACTGTAGATTGGAGATATAACTCTAACTGATCAAAGAAAAGTTGGAAATTGTCATTGTTGGGGGGTCTGTAGACCACAGAGCAAACTGTGAGTCTTCCATTCTATTCAAATCTGAGTTCTTCGATTTCAAATACGGATTCAATCGAAAACTTGTTCGTTTCCTGTAATGAGGTAGAGCCTACCTTATCCAAAACAAGATTGGACCTTATGAAAACAGCTACACCTCCCCATAGCATGTTTTCCCTGCAGAGAATATTGTACAATGAATAACCATGTAGGTTGATAAACGAAGCATTTTGGGAAGAGATCCCATGTTCTGAGACTAAGAAAATGTCAACATTTTCATCCTGAAGTAAGATTTCAATTAACTCTTTTTTGTGCTAAGGGATCTTTGTACGTTCAAGTGCAAAATTTTTAGAGAGCTATCATAGAAAACTTCATTATCAGAAACAGAGTAAATTTCACTGCCAGCAGATTTATCACATAAATTGGGACTATGGTCTAAGTGACTACATGGTACAATAGGTGAAATACAATGGGTACTTAAGTAGGCTAAAAAATGGGATCCGAACCACAATTTCGCCGATCAATTACTTTATGATTTAATTTTGAGGATAAATGACTGATTATTAAAAAGATTTATGAACGGATATATTAATCTGTTGGTCTACAATGTCTATTGTTGGTCTACAATGACGACCCTCACCTACAGTGAAGATAAGATATTGATGACTACTTGTATGGCCTGAAGATTGTTCTACCAGAACCGAAACTAGTTGCCACCTGCAACAAGTGGGTTACATAATTGCAGGTATTTAAACCATTATAAGTACTTTGTATTTGTCAAATACCTATTCACGTATCACACCACACAAGCAAACTGTGACCCAGTAACTTGCAGGGCCGGCTCTACCATATAGGCGAACTAGGTGACCGCCTAGGGCGCCAGGGCCTGAGGGGCGCCAAAGGGGGCGCTGAGCAGCCCCGTTTTTTTCATAAAAGGAAGGCGCGAATAAAACACTTTTAATTTGAAAAGGAAAATCATGAACTGCAATTTATATTTAGATTTAAATAAATTATAAGTTTATAATTTGGGCATAGCTTACGGGAACATGCTCTGCTTGTTACTTTTCCTCCACTAACAGTCTAAAGTCGTCTTTTGGTCCCTGGAATAGAATACTAAAGTACTAGTTTATACTCCATGGGATTTACTTACTTACTTTTTCTTCTACGGGGCTAAAAATAATCTACTTTATCTCCCATGGAACTAAAATCAATCTCTTAAGAAATACATGGGGAGAAATCCGGCAACGCCGCAATGGACAGGAGGAAATGTGGAAGCACTGTCGATTTTCATTTGCTTACTCTAAATTTAATTCAAAAAATTCAGTGTTACAACTTAAGAAAACAAAACCGTATGCATTTCAATAGCCAGGTAATATTTTTTTGTATGAATTAAGTTGGCAACACTGAATATAAAACACCTGATTTAGAGCTTGTAGTTACCAATATGCCGAACGTTTTGTAAACATGATCATTTCTTACCTACATATTTTGGAAGGTATTTAAAAAAATTAATACCTTAGAAAAAATAGTGTGAAAGTTTGAATAAATGGTCGTTTAAACTGCTTGATTATAATTGCTTATGTTATTTATTTATATGCGATTCTAATCTAGCCTAGTTTAAAGGAGAAAAAGATCAATGAAGGTAACGTTATATTGTCACAATTATTGTTAATGGTGTAGGTGGAGGAAAAACTTTGTGTGCATCATGGGTCTAAGTGCTTTTTCTCCCTTGGAAAAATTGTCAACAGTTTCCCTCGCGGAGAAAAAGTTGCACTTTAGTCCCTAGATGCACAAATAACTATTTTTAAACACTTTAAAATTATAAACTTATCTCCATTAGTAGAAAATCCTACCCTTCCAAACTTATGATTATATACCAATACTAAGCATGCGATATTCTCTGCTTTGTAGGCGCCCTCGCCGATATACAGTTGTATAGGTTTCTTTTTATCTTGACAGCAAAATTTCAAGACTGTACTGTAGTCCACCATTTTCCCTACGCTGGCAAGTAATATGTTTATGTTGCCTAAAAGTTTTTTAATTGTTTGAGTTGTATATTAATTTTATTATTTTACTTTGATGAACGGTCGAAATCATTCCTTATTCATATCTCGTAAGTTCCTATAAGTACTGAGAAAAAAATATTATTAAATTTTATTTCCTAAAGAATCAACTCCATCTCAATTCTATAAAGCCTCATTATATGAGTACAACGTTTCAAATGGTATTGTATCTATTTAACATTCGATGTGCATACTCCAATTGAATGAAGTAGGGCCTTCAGTAAAAACGTAGGAGCCGGAAATTGACAGTTAATTATATCAGTACTTCTTACTTATTTCGTTTTTATTATATTAATAACTTGGAAACCCGTGAGTTCCAATGTTAAATATTTAAGTTTTGCTCTCAAATTCCTTTTGTTACCTGTGCGACTTACGCCATTAGACTTTTTCTAGCGATGTGACTTGCACAAATTACGTTTTTAGTCAGAAATAAGTTATAGCATTTCATAATTTGAAGGAAATATTCAAAGCAGGGTTTTTGGATGATTATACTATCGAGGATAAAAAGTCAAATATCACACAGTATAGTATACACGTATGATGACACCATACCGATCTAAATAAATAAATACATTTAAATCGATGGATGACACTGACAGTGTATGTAACATGTTATTTGTCTTCAAATTTACTGGTTTAAATATTGTTGTTCCTACCAGAAATTGCTATCTAATTAATGGAAAAAAAACAGCCCTGACGATGCCTCTGAATAAATAGGGGCGAATTTATAGTTCACATTTCAATAAATTGGATTGATTAAGACGGAAAGGTTTTTCATTAATCACTAGTTTAAACCCTGAACAACATTTTTCTGTTTCAAGTGTATGCTTGGGGATACCAAAATTACACATATTCACTTTCCTTTTATTACAATAAATATTTACTTTTAAACAAGAAACTTCGAGTTTCAAAAACCATTACTTTTAAGTTGTACTGAACTAGATGAAGGGATTTAGGAAAAAAGCAACAAAAGAAATTAATATATATAATAAAGGAAAATGAAAATAAAAACTATAAAAATGTGATGGCCAAACTCATTGTGTCTCAACAGGCAGCATTTATCTTGTGGGTAACTGCTAAACTTACTGTAAAAATAATCTCACAAAAACATTGTCATTTGGGAGTTCATAATATGATTAATTACATAAAAACTAATAATTTTTTAAAATAATTTTCTAAAATGGTTAATTCGCTATCTGTTTATATGTATATATTTTCAATATACTGTATTAAGAAGCCACTTTTGAAAGGTTCATCTATCAACTTCAAACTTGGCACAGTTTGAGTAATAATAACTACCTAGTGGCTTGAAGGGGCTAAAAGCCCCTAGCTAATCATAATGAGGGATAGCTCAAATTAAAACAATTCTTTATTACAGTACAAAATACCTTCATTGTAATCTGGCTTTTAGATCCACCATATGTCATCTAGCACATGGTTTTGAATCAAGACACGGCATCACGTGTTATAATGTAAACAAAGCAGACGTTTTTAGATCCCAATGCTTTTTAAATGGCAGACATTTTTTGTTATTTTTGGTTTTCTGGTAAATTTTTAGCCCCCTCCCATCATCCTGCGACTTGCCAAGCGCCCACAATTTTGGAGCAGAAATTTCGGTTATGCAATTGTAGTATATAATTAATTATATTTGATTATTAAGATAATTAATAGTGACTATAACCAATTTTGGTAAAGGTCCATGTTTCGTGGGAGGTATTTCTTATAGTTGAAAAGGACAGACATTTAATTAAATCCCAAGAATAATAGGCACATGAATAAAATCTTTATATATGAAGTTTTTAAAACTCAAAAATATGCAAAATTTAATTTTAATTTTATACATAGTTTTAAATATTAATTATAGACAAATTACACAAAGAAAAGGAGATATTCTGATGTTATACATGCAAAATATTAGTTTTTCTAAATTATTGGGATACATCCACATTTTTGAATTTACGTGAAGATCCTCTGGTCAATCTTCTGTCCAAAAACACCACATAACCTGGATCTCACACAAATTGTCTCAGCGACTGACGGTCGCAGTAATATAGGTACTGTCGGAGCCGCTACCCATAAAACATCATAAGTGCAATATAAATTTCCCTGAAGAAGCAGAAGAAATGTCTGAAAATAAATAAACATTTCATGCTCTTCTATACTCCTGGAGGTTGAATTTGTAAATTGTCATCCAACCTCTTCAGAACAATCTGTTCTCAAGAAACTGTTATTTTGTTTTTACAAAACATTGGGACAATTTGTGTGAGATCCAGGTTTAGCGGTGTTTTATGTGTAAGAAGATTGACCAAAGGATTCACTCAATTCAAAAATGTGGGTGTTGCCCAGTAATTTAGAAAAATTAATAGATATTCCCCACCAAAGAGAGTCATGTCATTTCGATCAAAAACATGCAGATGTGCAAAATTGCTTCACATTTGCAGAAGCGATTTCTGAAAATTCAAGTTATGTTACTTGTAACGTTGCTAACAGTTATTTGTGCTACTATTGCCTTTTTTAATCAAATATGATACCAATGATCTCAATAAAAATATAAATTTTTTTTAATAATAAAACTTGCGGTACACCCAATAAAAGAGTTATAATGTTGCCAATTTAAATTTATGTTATACATACTGATAATGTAAATATGTAAAAAATTAAATATATACATTCAACCAATTTTTTGGGTTCTGTTTAGTCTGGTCTTGATTCAGGCATTAAAAAATAAATATAGATAAAATGTGTATTTAAAGAGCGCACAAGGGTGCGAGACTCACTTTAACAATACAGTACTACCATGTTAACCGGCCCTTAAAATAGCAATTTTCTCGGGGCTAGCTCCGTATTTAGTTTTATGTTTTTCCAAATTCATTTTTGGCTTAGAGTGGAAGTCACAATTCAAAAAAATGCTTGGCATATTGTCTGTGGTTTTAAAATTCTGCGAACAAAAATATTTTTGCGGAAAAAAATTCTCATATCGTTAAGATTGGTTGAATGTTACCACCGCTAGGTGGCAGCAGTTGTAGTATTTACAACAAAATGAGGTCTACATCTACATTGTCGGTCCCAATGTAGACTGTGTTTATAAACGGGTGTTTTGTGGACGAGTTTCTCAAGTAATTATCAAACATAAACAGTTTTGTGCAGGCATTTGTACAAGTTGATAATTTTGTTCGACTTAGTGATTTAGCTATTACGCTATTTACGTACGAAAATATCATGGATTACGCTTTGAAAACCTGGTTATAATCAGATCAGCAGGTTCTTCGGCAGCTGATGGCCGTCTGCACGTCGACTCCAAGTTCAACCATCAGGTAAATAATATTGTTTTCCTATTATCTCTACTTTGGGCACAATATGAGTGACAGTTTTGTCTAATGCTCCAACAAACTGTAATTAGTGTAAAAATGATACCATTCTCTTAATTATTCTTCAAATATATTTACAAACTAACCTTAAAATGGGCACATCCCTAACCAAGAAGTGAAGGTTAGGGTAGGTGACAATAAAGATTGATTCAAGTTTCAATGCAAACTTATATAATACCTCAGTAAAAAATAATACCTCAGTTATGTTAAAGTTTAAACTAACAGAAATATCACAAGTCTGAAAATTAAAAATATAGCCTACATTTTGCTCTTCTACTCCTTGAGGTTGAATTTGTAAATTGTCATCCAACCTCTTTTTTTGTTACAGCCTATCTGAGTGTACTACTAAACCAATGTTATGTTATCAGAACAATCTTTCACATTCTGTACTCAAGAAACTGCTAAACAGAAACCAAGGTCTGTGATATGTCAAATTACCCAAGTTTTATCACCTGTCACTTGTTGGATGGTCATGCTAGTTTTAGCTCTAGGTTGACTTTTGATTCAGGCTACATCTTACTAACTGCCTGTAAACATGTGATAAGTCTCTTTACTGCTTCGCGAAGTAAGGTTTATATGCTTTTTCTCTCCAGAGAAAAACGGTTTAGCCACAATTTGGTGTTGTTTGAGATCACAATCTAAATGACTGTTTAAGTTAGCATATTAATAAAAATCTGAGGCTTAACTTATCCTAATATTTTCTTTTCTATAGCCCTCTCTTAAAAGTCAAAGAAAACCCAAAATGAAAAACTAAAACTTGTTTGTTGACCTCTAAGTTTGTGAATCATTGAACTCATGATTCTTGAGGCGTAACCTAAATTTAGCCAAAACGCAGACAGTTCACATAGATGTAAACTAAATTAGCTTTAAATTTTAACTTATAAAACCAAGCAACAGTGAAAAATTTTGGCCACAAGCAAAGGTCCTATTTCGTTTCTTTGTTGTACGGTACGCTAATAACATAAATTGTGTTTGAATGTTTAGTTCACATAAATTTCTAAATTAGCCAAAGAGTAATAGGACTAACTTACTTTACAATTTGCCTTAGTATTAACGTCAAACTATAAATACACTCCTTAGGTAGCCTACTTTTAGTGGAACTTCTTTAAAAAATTCTGTAAAATATGAATAATTTTGAATGAGGCTTCTAACTTCGCAAATCAAACACTTGTCATTGAATTCAGATTTGGAGGAAACTTACATTTCATGTTTCAGTAGGCTTAATGTTTTGTGGTACTGTAAGCCTAATTCTAATTTCAGATACCGTACCTAGGCCTACATAACTACCAAACCTACTTAATATAGGCTATTCAAGATTAGGGTCTGAAGTTTTGTATTTAACTCCTGCTCATGATATATATTCTTCATGTTCATGGTTGTTGGAACAATATATGAATCAACTAAATACGATCAGTCGATGATTTATGTCCGATCACCCTCTGTTCTTCCAATGACCAGTCTTATCTCATTGCTGTAGGTGTTGGATAGAACTACAAAAAACTTCAAAATTTTTCAAGTTGATTGATTTTTAAAGTCTCCCTTGCTGCTGGAAAATGCCACCACTTTGCACAATTTGAAAAGGCTCCTCAGACGCTGGAAAGTGCAAAAAATACAAAATTTGCATGTTAAACTTTTTTGAAAGGCCAGCAATAGCACTTTTTGGTGCCAGCAATAGTCGCCGTAATACCTAGTCACAGAGTCGTGTGCCGTAACACAGTCACAGAAACTCATTTTGCTCTTCAAATCATTGTAAAAGGCTCCATGTGCACCAGCACATGTCACCAAAACATGTGTTTCACACTGTTAAAAATTTAGAATAGCTCCACAGCTCTGGGGCCGCCAAAATTAAAATTTCGCAGGTTGAACAATCCTAAAGACTTACTGGGCCGTCAAGACTAGAATTTTACATGTTCAACAATTTTGAAAGGCTCCCCAGGCACCAGCTGATGCGCCTGCCAAAACGAACGTTTTGTACTGTGAACCATTTGAAAGGGCTCCACAGATGATACATATCACGCCGAAAAGGCTTAACGGGCGCCCTCTTCATGTTGGTACCCTAAGGCTGCACACTGATCCAGCAAAATGGTGGAAGCAAGTGTTGCGCGTCAGTTTTGCTCCACGCATTTTGTCGGATGCCAGGCCGAGCATGTAATCAAGTGGGCCGCCACACACTGACCGAGCGCCTGCGTGTACGCACCTCGCAACACTGCGCAGCAGTGGGAACAATGTCTGATCCCTACCGTCTGTTTTTCGTTGTGTGTCAAATTGCTGGAAGCAAAAAGCCCGCGCATACGTACATCCATGTTCTGCAACTGTCATACTACAAGTGTATACTCATACTGTGTGTTGAATAGGTGTGGGCGTTTTTTTATTGTGTTTTTGTCAAGCTGTGCGATTTCTAGTGTATGCGATGAGGATGTTGAAACTGAAGTAGACGTTATAGACGTCAACAAATTATTAGTATTAGTTCGGGCTTGACCAGTGCTATACGACATAAACGAGTGCACATCTTGTTCAATGATTTTTATAAATCCATATGGCAAATAAATGATTTGATTTGATTTGATTTGATTATCTCATTCCTGTAGGTGTTGGATAGAACTACAAAAAACCTCAAAATTTTTCAAGTTGATCAATTTTTAAAGTCTCTCTTGCTGCTGGAAAATGCCACCACTTCACACAATTTGAAAAGGCTCCTCAGACGCTGGAAAATGCAAAAAATACAAAATTTGGATGTTAAACTTTTTTGAAAGGCCAGCAATAGCACTTTTTGGTGCCAGCAATAGTCGCCATATTACCTAGGCCTACACAGTCACAGAAACACATTTTGCTCTTCGAATCATTGTAAAAGGCTCCATTTGCACCAGCACATGTCATCAAAACATGTGTTTCACACTGTTATAAATTTAGAAAGACTCCACAGCTCTGGGGCCGCCAAAATTTAAATTTCGCACGTTGAACAATCCTAAAAGACTTACTGGGTCGTCAAGACTAGAATTTTACATGTTCAACAATTTTGAAAGGCTCCCCAGGCACCAGCTGATGCGCCTGCCAAAACGAACGTTTTGTACTTTGAACCATTTGGAAGGGCTCCACAGATGATACATATCATGCCGAAAAGGCTTAACGGGCTTCATGTTGGTACCCTAAGGCTGGCCACACACCGATCCAGCAAAATAGTGGAAGCAAGTGTTGCGCGTCAGTTTTGCTCCACGCATTTTGTCGGATGCCAGGCCGAGCATGTGATCAAGTGGGCCGCCACACACTGACCGAGCGCCTGCGTATACGCACCTCGCAACGTTGCTCGGCAGTGGGAGCAATGTCTGTTTTTCGTTGTGTGTCAAATTGCTGGAAGCAAAAAGCCTGCGCATGCGTACATCCATGTTTTGCAACTGTCATCCTACAAGTGTATAACTCATACTGTGTGTTGAATAGGTGTGGGCGTTTTTTTATTGTGTTTTTGTCAAGCTGTGCAATTTCTAGTGTAGGCAATGAGGATGTTGAAACTGAAGTAGACTATATAGACGTCGACAAATTATTAGTATTAGTTCAGGCTTGTCCAGTGCTATACGACATAAATGAGTGCACATCTCGTTAGATGTTAATAGGGTGGACCCAATGGTTTCGTTCAGGACCTGAGTCCAAAATTTTCATGAACTCCCATAAGCAAATCGCTACATTGGCTTCCTCTATGATGGCAGTGAAGAACTAGACTAGACTACCAACCATATACTTAAAAATGCACCATGACGGAAGTCGCCGCACACAGATAAAGCAAATAGGCTTAGTCAAAATGCTTGCGACAGAATAACACGCAACATTTTGCTTCCCTCGTTTTGTTCGATCAGTGTGCGGCCTGCCTAAGCGACCGTGTGTTCCACAGGGCTCTTCCACCAACCCAGGGTATTGGAGAGAATTGTATTACTTTGAAGTATTTTATGTATGTTTTACTGGTCATACCTCCACTCTTACTCTTCTGGATACAAGGAAGTGCTGAACGTTAACTTGTTACCCTAAAATAAATCGTGTCAACTGTTTAAATGATAGTCAGCGTTTTTAAGAAAGCAGGGAGGGTTAAGAGGCGTTCAATTTCCACAGAAGTATATGAGTTAATATAGTATTAGAAACTTATTGCCCCTTTTTGGGGGCGACAGCTTATCAACTGCAATCCTCAGTCATATATATAGGTGGAGCTCACTAGTAACGTATTTTTACTTCTACTTATTGAAAAATTTTTTAGTTGTTAAAAAATGGTTTCAAAAAGATTGTCAGAGATTTAAAGCTTGTCAGTATCTTATTTCATTATCTTAACAAATCATTGGGAGGAGCAATTCGAACTTTTCTCTCCAGGTAACTTACAAATTTAATTGAATTTCTTCTCTCATGGGGTACACATCAATCCTACAAATAAAAGCTTCTAGGCTTAATCCTAGATGAGTGCCATTAGGTTAATTGACGATAACAGGGTTTTTTTTAACGCAACCCAAAACTTTATTTTATCAGTGAAGGATTTTTCCCCCCAAGATCCCTGGATTTGACCACTCTATTTAAATTTCTTTGGGGATACATAAAAAGTAAGTCCTACAAAAACAATTCACAGGATATTCGGCCCCTCAAAACAAACATAACAAATTTAATGCATGAATTTCAAAGACGTAGCTTGCAACACGTGTTCAGGAATTTGATGGAGAGAGCACAACTTTGTACAAATGCCAATAGTGGATTTTTTGAACACATAATGTAAACTAAATGTGATAAAACTTAAATAATAGCTTGTATAAAATGTGCCTAAAGATTGACAAAACGATACTCATTTCTAATTATGTGCATTAATCAGTCTTTAAAATGGTTTGCGTTAAAAAAAAACACCCTGTGCTACTTATTCCAAAGTTGGGTACATAAGTAAGTAGCAAAGACTTTAATTTTGGTCTTTCGTATCTACTGAAGACAAAGGAGCCCATACATTATATACTGGTGGATGTTGTTCGCTGGGGAACACAGACAAAATAGGGAAATAGTTTGTGCGGGGAGTATTATGGATGATTGGTTCGCCACACTTACAAGTATTGTTGGCCTATTGAGGCAGTGGAACGGATGTTGTCTTGTTAGATGTTCAGTACACTATTACCTAGAACCACCTAAGACTACAAGTAACTGCAATATGAATCATTGGGCAACTGAAGGTGAAATCAGTCTATGGCGTGCTCAGGTCTACTGGTGCACTACTATAGGACGGGATCAGAAAGGGCATAAGACCATATAACTAGGTGTTTCAATATTCTGAGAAATAAATATTCTATCCCTATTAGAAATAGTTTTTTCTACAACATTTTTTTTTCAAAAATCTTTTCTCTATAATTCTTATTTGTAACTTATTGAAGGATTCATTGATTTTTTCTTTGCAGAATATCAGGGATCACCCTATTGTAATGTACATATTTATTATCAAATCAAAGATGTTTTTCCCTAAATGTGCCTTTTGCGGTTTTGCGAATACTTATCAACAGACTTTGCCTTATACGCTTTCAAAAATCCAATGAAAGTGCCACTACCTTTTAGCAAAATTTTTTGCAATAACCCGATAAATCTCAACTAGATACCCACATACCAAATATGTTAAGAAATAAGCAAGGTAGATATTAAAATTTTATTTATTTACCACAAGCAATATCTCATTAATCAAGGGGCATGGATTCAAGATACTAAATTACCAGTATGTACTTTAGTTCGATAATACTACTTATTCCAAAGTTGGATACAAATTTAGTAGAAAAGATTTTAATTTCTGTCTTTCATTTAATAGCCTGCATTTGTTTTTTCAAAACAAATTCAGTGGTTCAAACCAGAAATTTATGTTTTTGAATTTTCTAGGGCTATGTACAAAAATCATGAAAACCTATTTTTACGGGGGTTATTTCTCCCTAACCCCCACTTCCAACGGTCCGATTAGGCTGATTTTCAAACTCGTCCAAGATCGGACCATTTTTTTTAAACATGTGTAGTTATTTTTAAAGACATACAGACATACATAGATATAAAATATAGATGGGTTTATGAAAATGAACAAATGCTGTTTTTGGAATTCGGGGACCTGAGTACAAAAAGATGTGATGGTCTCAGGCTGAGGTATTACCACGAGACCTGCTGTAACTGCTTTTTCCATAAAGGTTAAATACGCTTAGGTACATGTGTTTTACCACTAAAAGGAAAGAATTATTTATTTCGATACAGAAAATTTTATAAGCTATAAACAATATTAAAACTGGAAATCAAGTTTTATTCAAATCATTTATTTCTCTTCTTTTACAAACATTTAAATTGAGAGTTGCGAGAAATTTTAAAGATTATTAAAATACCAAGGATGAAGTCAGATACTGAATTTCCATCCCTTAAATGACGTGTGACGTAATTTTTCCCACAACTTAAATGACATTCATCTGCCGCAATATTGCCAGCACAAGATTGTACAGACAAATTTTGCTTGTCAACTTTGATTAGAGTAGCTTGAGAAGACAAGGCGGTTTACTTATATTGAAATATGAATATGTAATTTTTCTACCATATTTATCACATTGTTTTATAATCAGAATCATTTACTGACGATGACAATGGCAATATGGGAAACGACGGCCTGCTTCACCCAAGAGTTAGTTTCCTCAATCCTGCAGACGACAACTGCAGTACATTGATGTGCGCAGACAATACTGTTATGCTGCTCAGAAACAAAAACTGAGCATACGTTGTCCTTTGCGTATGCCTCAGCATAGGACAGCGTCCTATGACAGGGCATTTGTTGTGACTGTTTGTCGTGTTTGGAATAACCTACCCGATTCCCTGCGATCCCTTGAAATTCGTCGTCGGTTTGTGGGGGCGCTGAAAAAATTATTCTTTAAGCAGTTGTCCTTGGCTGGTGTGTCCTAGGCGGTTTGTCTTGGGCGGGGTTGTTGACAGATGAATGTTTGAGTGAATAAGTGAAATATAGTATATTTTTTCCTGCTTTGTTGTATATATAGATTATGAACAGTTAGTTTAATGAAGCTTTATACCTCTCCATGTGTAAAGGCAGGTTAAGTGTAAGAAAGATTATTATTATCAGGTTAAGTTATCATGTTGTGATTCCTTCAGACGATTCAGAGTAGGTCTATTGACTGTGGTGTGCCTATTCATCCTAAAATAGCTGTTCTGCCAAAGGACAGAACCACAGAGAGGAACAGACACTTACAATTACAATACAAGAAGGGCCAACAACATCATCCTCCCTAGTCATCATATCTCACTCTATCTCAATCCAGCAAAAAGCTGAATTTTCTGATGGCAGTGTTGACTGGGTTCAGTCCTACCTATCTGATCGACAGCAGTGTGTTAGGGTTGGAGACAACTCATCCAGCTGGAGACCAATCACTAGGGGTGTGCCCCAGGGATCTGTACTTGGGCCACTTCTGTTTTCACTTTACATCAGTGACATCAGAGAACAGATCACTCACTCTCACTTTCATCTTTATGCTGACGATTTACAAATTTACTCCCACTTTTCAGTCAATGACATGGACATCAAAGTTTGGCAAATCAACTCAGACATTGACTCAATTACTCGCTGGTCCAACCAAAATGGTCTCAAACTGAACATTAACAAAACTCAAACTATGATTGTCGGATACCCTAGACTCATGACTAAAATAAACTTAGTACTGCCCCCAGACTAAATGTTGATGGAAAAGACCTTGAATACTGTGACAAACTAAAGAACCTTGGACTTCAAATGGACAAACACTTGAAGTGGGTTGACCAAGTCAACGTTATATGTAACAGGGTATTTGCTGGCATTCACAGTATCAAACGTTTTGCAGCTTATCTTCCTCTGAATCTGAAGATAATGTTAGTAAAAACCCTTGTGCTGACTCACTTTAACGATTGTGATGTTGTCATTGACGACATGACCATTGAGCTGTCGAATAGACTTCAGCGAGCTCAAAATTATTGTATCCAGTTCATTTTTGGCTTGAGACGCAATGATCACGTTACGCCTTATTTCAACTTATTGTCCTTATTGAAATTGAAGGAACTCCGTGAATTTCATTCTCTCTGTCTTTTACATTCAATAATAAGGAAAAAAGTTCCAAAGTACCTCTCTGATAGCTTTAAACTTGTTTCTGATATTAGCAGTCGTTCTACTCGAAGGGGCTCTCTTCTTTTATCTATTCCTACTCATAGAACAACAGTCTATAATAAATCACTTGTCGTTTCTACCTCTAGACTTTGGAATTCTCTCCCTGATCCCATCAAAACTCAGGAAAGCCGCACTCGGTTTGGGGCTGAAGTAAAAAATATTTTATTGCGAGGTGGGCGGGAGTGATTGCTGTGGCCCTGGTGTGGCGGGATATGGGGCAACTTGCGATGGGTGAATGTTACTTAATTAAAGTTGAATTTTAGTTCTATTGAAAATTGTTAATGTACTTATGTCTGATTTGTTTTTAGTTTACCTACCATGTTATATATTTATTTTTAGTCGAAGTTAAGTGGTAGAGAGGACTTGCTAGTCCTAACTTCGCTTCATTAATAAAGCCATTTTTCATTTCATTTCATTTCATTTCTATGAAAAGCACCATTGTATCAGGAGCCAAGTTCCTGAACATCCTTCCCAGTGAGGTGAAGAACACCAATTGCAACCTAAAGATGAGAAACAACATCGTGAAGTGTGACCCTGCTACACTGTGGAAGAATTTGCAAGTTGGAGACTAGTTTTTCAGGAATAATATCTTCTTTAGCCTGAATCCCTTCATTTGTCAATTTTCAAATGACAAAATAATTTTACATTACATCTTTACTCATTTTAATCATTAACAACTTTAATTAAAAACTTTTTTAATTTGTATTGTTATCATTTTTGAATCTAAAATCAACCATTTTCCTTGATGAGTTTTATTAATTTGATTTTCTATCATTTTATCATCCTGACTTGTTTTTATTGAGTTTTATAAATCATGTTTTTAATATGTTATTTCCGTTAATATTACTAATTTTACCACTCCATTGTATTACGCAATTTACAACATACCAATGTATCTTGTTTTGATTTTATGACCCCATACTATTCCTGAAGAATTTGTTAATTAATATTAATAGAGAAATGTTACCTATTGTCAACGAGGGCACCTCTCTTCTGATACTTCTTCAGGATCTGCAAAAGCTCCAGTGTTCCGTCATCGAAGACTAGCGCCAGAAGCTTCTCCTGTAACAGTTGGCGTTCCTCTTCAGAAAACCTGACTTCGGCAAATAACATAGGGATGATTGCTAGTTTGCTAGAGGTGAGCTGCTCCTTGAACCTTGAACTTCCCGGCTCAAGTTGAAGCTTGAACTTGAACTTCGCTGCTTGCGTCAGCTCGTCCCAATGCCTGGGTCGCTCAGGACAGGATGGCTGCTATGTCGCTTCTCAGGACACTTGCGCATGGGTGAAATACCATTGAAGTCCTGGTTGTCGGTGGAGGGGTCTTGAGGAGCTTCTCGTCGTTTCCTCTTCTACCTCTGTCGCTTCCTCCTTTCCTTTGGAGGGAGCCACGTTTCCTCCGCCTCTTTCTTCTCCCTCACGAGCTTTAGTCGAATCATCGAGCTCATGAGTTGTCTATTTCCCTATTGGGCAGAAACATTGTCAGTGACCTGTCGGTTCGTATTCTCCGTGCCCAATGCACTTGGAGCTGCCAACGAGACATTAAAATCTCTCGTCAAATTGCACACAGCAAGAGCTGCTGCAAGAGGCACCAATGAGTGTGCCCGTTCCAGCAATGACAAATAACTTTGTGGAGGAATCCTAAGGGTCTGGGCCCCTGCTGGGAACTCCTAGAAAAAGCTTCGACCCCCTGCTTTTGTCCTTCTCCAGATTCCAGACACAAAGTGTCATCTGTAGTAAGCAGATGGTTGCCTTTCCCAGAATCCTCGAGCATGCCCTCTTGTGAGGGGTGGGATTGACCACTGACGTGGCATCCCACCTGGGGTACAACTTCCGTTTATTGCCAATCTGCCTTGACGTACTTGAAACACTCATAGTTTGCAGTCTGACGGCCATCTGTAAACTGTCTCTCAGCCCGCCAATGTCTGGTACTGGACCCTTGTTGAGGTTGGAACTCACGTCGTCTTCAGCCCAGTATACTGGAAATCGCTGCGTACATACCGATTACCAGTGGGCAGTGCAACAACCTCGCGGTCACCTCTAGTTGGTATATTAGTTGGCCTATGTGAATGTTACCGCTACAGTACCTCGCAGTCTTTATATCACCTTATTGGTGATGGGCAACTTGTTATCTACATTTATATTTACTTACATAATACCTATCCAGCCACCCAGGGTCCAAGACCTGGATAACGATTAGACCTGTCAGCCAACATGCCATATTACGTGTTAAATTTAAACTTGTAATACATGCTGTGCCTCCAAATACAAATGTGAAATTTAGATGATAGTTTGTCTCTAATTTCCCATGGGAATTGTTATTACTGTCTACTTCCTGCTGATGTCCATCAATCACCCAGCCAGTGCCAGGCCAGTTTAAAGTGTCCTGTGTCACTTTAAACTGACTTGTAAATAAAAATTGGCTGGTTAAAAGAAGTCACTTTAACAGAATGTAGTTGATTAAACTTAAATTTCTCTATCTTTGTAATTCTTATTCATTTAGAGGTTTTCATTTTTGACTCATTATAACAGTTTTTATGAAATATTTCTTTAAGTTTTTACTCCTAAATGTCACCATCTTAAGATGAGTGATTAGAGTGATTGATTTGCAACAATTTTTTTCCTTTTACTAAGAGTCAAAATAGTGTCAAATATTAAGTTTCTCCCTTAATTTTAACAAAAGTTATCAAAAGAATAATAAAAACACGTAAAGGCAGGGACAGAAAACTAGGCACCAGGAGAGCCATGCTGTTTTTTCTTTACAGTTAAGTGAAGTACCTGTCTCAAAAAGAATGATGAAGTGTAAATGTGGATGTAAGGAACAAATCCACATGAGGTCTCAAGAGTTTGGAAAACTCAAGAGTTTGGAAATCTGTCAAAGAAATTTGAATTGTGTCTTAGTGGTAGTGATTTATACATTGTTGGTAGCTACGAGATTCGTAATCATAAGTAAAAACAGTTGGCTCGGTTCAATTTTGAAATATTGCTTTACTTATAGTTTTTCAGCAAATCTATGATACCTCAATTTTTGGTTTTGACCATTCTATGAGCTAAACAATCTTAAATTGCATGATAATTTTAAACTGAATAAAAATATGTTAAAACAATAACAAAAATTAAATCCATTTAACTATTTATAAACATGTTTTATATAGTTATAACTTCAAATAGGCCTTTATAATAGTATTTATAACCGTGCCTTAGAGATTGTCCAGGGATAATGAATGTATGTAGGGGAAAGATGACATGAACAAATTTCACTTAACCTGTACTATTTCTAGAAGATCTATGTATTAATAAGCGAGCGTTTTATTCTTCGGAGTCATAACTCTATAATAGCTGGCCAGGTTAAGTTTGAGGTGTCATGTTTAAGTTGTTTGTTCATAGATTTTCCTATTAGTCTCAGAATTTTAAGAAAGGATGTCACTTAAGTATTGTAAATGTCTGAATGTTAGGAACAGTGTAGGTTATTCGTTGAAGTTGAATCAAACTCAATTTCATTTATTCATAACAAAACATATGATTTGGTTTGTGTTAGATCTAAAAGTTAACCACAGATTGTATCAATTATTTTAATATAAAGCCGTAAAACCACTTTGTTTATCAATCCTACAAATGTAGACAAATTATACAATTGGTAAATTATTCACCAGGAAAACATACAATTTGATCGGATGGTGTACTGGCCATTCTCATCCAACGATGTTTTTTAATAAATGCAATAAATATTTAAGTCATAAATGTTTTAAGTCTCTAGGAATTTTCTAAAAAGTCAAATTAAAAATAATAGTTCTAACACCACCTATCAATTGGTATTAATTCAATTTAAATTCTCCTGGAATTTAATAAAATAATAGGAAAAATTACACATTCTTTTTATTTGTTGTTGTTGCTACTTGTTTCTTAAAAAATACAATTCAATGTACATCTCGGATTATACGGGTTATTGTGGTAAAACACCGACCCGGATGATCTGAGATCATTATAATATTACCCAAATAGGGATTGCAGACTTAGCCCCTGCTATATATCGGATGATTCAAACAGCGTATCAAGACTATCCAACAAGTTAGTTTTATACCTATTCATTTTGAAACTTAATGTTGTCCTCATAAAACTTTCACAACTGTACATAAGTGATGGTAAAAAAGATACATTGGAGATAGGAAATTTGTATTCATATTTTTCATTGAATATAATAAATTTGTAGTCATAGTAATTTATCAAAAGCTTTTGATAGCATAAACCATGAAATACTGTTAAATTGGAAGTTTTTTGTTGTTGGTACAAGTTAGAAGTTACAAGGTAGAAGAAACTGGAATTAGAGGTTCAGCAAAAGAAATAATGAAATCTTATTCACAAAAAAGGAACCAAAAAATTAATATCAAATTGAAAAAAAAGTGATCGGGAATCTTGTTGGAAAGCCGTAAAATGGGAGTACCACAGGGTTCAATACTAGGACCTCTTTCATTCCATATTTTTTGTGTTGGATTTTGCAAAGAATACATCAAGTAAAAAAATACAGTTTACAGACAATGCTGGTGTTATTTTGTTAGGCACTACAATTCTTTTTTTGTTTTTAGTAAATAAACTTATTTAAGTAAAAAAAAACTTAAATTTAGAGTTCACAAGAAACCAAGAAAAATGATGTAATTTTACATATTGGATAAACCAAAGTGGATAAAATATATGGATTTATTCCTATCCTATACTCGAAAACAAGCTATGTTTGTACGGGCAACATTTTTATTTCGTCCTAGGATTTTTGAGTTTTTTGTTTAATTTGGGGTTTTAAGCCACCAGAAATCGATTGAATTTAAGCCACCAGAAATCCGGTTTGCGTCGTACAGCCTTTTTAAGTGCCCATTATTTTTGTTGATTATTTTAACCATAACAGCTGATTCAGGTTGTTTTTATTTACATGCAGGTTAGAAAAATCATTTTATTTGTAAACAACAAATTTTAAATTCTTTAAAAGTTATTTTGAATGAATCGTTTGAAGGAATATTTATTCAATATTCAATATATAGTTTGGTTCGATTTTGTACGGATTAGTGTCAAATGTTTTCAAGGGTAATTTTTAAGAATAAAAATTATTAGTGTCTACACGGGAAATACGAATACATGCCATCAAATTTCCCAAAAAAAACTTACGCTGCTGTTCACCCGCCAACAACGCTGGAATTCGCCGCTCAGCCGACGCAAGTTGCACAAGGAGAGTACGAACGACCGTGCAACGGGCAGATGATTTTTCTCGGCCCCACCAATGCCGTCTACAAACGAATTTCTGCTAAAGCCGACATGAACCTAGACAGTTACTCGAGGGAATCCTGCGGAAGATTAACCAATCTACCCAAGCGTTCATGATGGTGCGCGAAGTCATATTAGAAGAAAAATCTCGAGCCGCCGGGTGACGCTACTCAGGAACTCAGCCACCGAAAGACAATTTGGTTCTCGCACCACCAGCTTCGACCCAAACTGCAACAATGTTATAACATTGAATGAAATATCAGCCGTTATCACGCTCAACGCCGACCAGACCTACCCGGATTTCGACCGTGTCTTGAATGAACTAGGAAAACCACCATGAGCAGTACAAACAACCGCATCGAGCCATTCTCGTATCCTGTCTTTTACCCACGCAAAGGAGACTTGGGGTTACCAACCAACATAGTGCCCGCTATTCTAACCGTCGTTCTAAGATATCAAAACTTGAATTCGTGAAGAGTTACTTACTTAGCGTTACTTACTTCTGACCAGCAATCGCCAGACCGCTGCACTCCAACGAAGCGACAGAGAATATCCCGACTAACTTCACAGCACTTCTCTTCTGTGACCGTTTATTACAACAGTACGTCGTTGATATTTTATCAGTGTTGAACGAGACCGAATCTTCTTTTTACTAGAACAGAAAAAGCTGAAGGCACGGCTGTATAAAGGCATTAAAACCATGCTCAAACAGTGTTATACTTATGAGTGTTCATGTAATTGTTAGGCTAGGGACAATTTTAACTAACACATGTGAATCATCCGGTTGTTTTTGTTTAATCTGAGCACGCTCGGTCCCCGGTACTATTGGATAAAACCAAAGTGGATAGTGTTAAAATATAGTCGTAATCATAGATAGAAAATTATCTTTGAATCAACTCATCGAGAATGTGACAAAGAAACTAAAATCTTGTCTTTTCTTTTTTAAAGTTTTGGCCAAATGCACGGATAAGTGTGCAATTAGAATAAATGTTTTTCATATTTTTGACACAATTTAACGTACTGTCTCCAGATTCGGGTTGGAACTTCATTAGAAAATAAAATTAAAATATTTAGACTGGGCTACAAAAAAGAAGAATAAGAATTGTCAATAATTCATCACCTAAAGAATAGTACTTTTTACATTTTGAAGAATCAGACATTTTAACTGTTTATGGATAGTATTTTGTTGATTTACTCAATTTCTACTGAAAAAATAAGGAAAATTTCCACAATACACGACATTACAACAATCACTATAACAGAAGTAAAAGGATTACATCCAATACAAAACTCATTGTACCACAAATTTCACAAATTTGTATTTATTTGTAAAAGGTGGAAATAAATAATAATTCATTATTCATAATCATTAGAGACAATACATTTCGCAAATGGCAAAGATGTAATAAATTATATGAAAATCAAAACATGATGGGCTATTTGAATCAAGAAGAGATTTTTTTTATTAAGGAAGATATCTTTAGAAAATCCTTTGTATGAATTCAGTTCTGATCTAATGTTAGCCTATTTATCCTAGCCTGGGGTCCTAAACATGATGGGTTATTTATGTTAGCCTAGATTATCTTAAATTTATTTATTTGAAATTTGCACAAATATTTAAAATATTAAAGCAATAAACCAAATTTGAATTTGAAAAAGTATATTATATCATAAGCTAATGTTTATCTTATTAGTTTTATAACTTAAAGACGTGGATAAAATTGCTGTCCCTTTTATTTAGTCAGATACATTAGTTGTATGGACAATTAATTTAGACAGTCTTCTATTTGTGGTTTTTTAAGTACTCATGGTAATGTCTGTTTTGAGGTTCACATACAGTTAAAAAAACAGTATTTTTACAATTAATTTTGAATGGTTATATCTTCAATGGCAATTTTTTTCATCTTAAATGTTTTTATCAACACTTGATAAAATCTAACTTTAGATATATTGACATTAAATTGAGGAATCATGAAAGACGCCAATTAAGCGTTTTAGTTCAGATTGAGAAGATGATTTTGATCGGAAGTAAAACTTATCATTTGCTGTTGAGGTTGTTTGCAATCTCTTTATCAATGTCGCAATCTTTTAAGTTCACCTGGTTCATTAGAGTTGGTTATTTACCCGTATTGTTACTGATAAAAACATCTATCCAGAACATCTTTACAAGTATATATTTTTAAATGTCACTATTTTTCATGTGGTTCTGCATTCATAAATGCTGCTGTTGAAAATAAAAATCAGCTTAATAAATTAACGTAATTGGCTTAAAGAGGCTAAAATCCCGTAATACATAATAATAAGAGAAAATCTAAATCAAAACAATTATTCTTCATTACAGTTGAAAATACTTTCATTTACCTAGTAAACTGGTTTTAGATCTGACTTATGTTAATATCTAGCATATGTTTTAGTTACTCCCACTTATACATAGTATCATTGACTTTATATCTCTGTAGACTTCATATACTTTCATTGACTTTGAGACATGTAAAATCAATGATAGTATAATGTGAAGAAAGTATTGTTTTCATAAAAAAATTTTAATTTGAGCTTTTAGAGGAAATATTTGTTTTATTGCTCCCTAAATGCAAAAAAGTGGTTTTTGAAGTAGTGTTTGTCCTTCCCATGTGTGTGGATGTGTGGATAAATGTAAACAAAGCTAGGGACGACACCAGTGATCCGATTTTCATGAAATTTGGTATTTAGGTATAAAGCCATGATATCTCCATTCTTTTCATTCTTTCTTGCATTCTTTTCATTTTTTTGAATTTTTGATTTTTAAGGGTATTTACCCCATAAAAAACGACAAATATCCAAATTTCTTAAAAATGGCTCAAATGATTTTGATAAAAAATTCGTGGTTTGTAGTGCTAAGAATGCCAAACAAAATGACACCACCCGCATGCCTGTAAAAATTCAGGTTCAGGAGTAGGTAATGGAGATTTTAGTGTTAAAAAATTAATTTTTCCCAAGTTCAACTATTTAAAGAAAATAGACTTGCAGTCATTGAATTTGACTTAAAAAATAAATAATCTAGTATTTTTAATTATTAGTTTACGTTAACTGGTTGTGAAGAGAATTGATATTTACGTTTTGTAGTAAACACAGCATGTTGTCTATTGTTATTCTTACGGAAAATATTTAAAAAGCAACACCGTCCTTATTTACTAACCAATTTTGATAAAACTTGGTATGTATTCAATTGTAAATTTGTTTTATTTTATTGTAGATTTCCTTGTTGTCCCTGGCTTTAGGGGAGAAAGAACGTGTCAGTTTCCTGATACCGTTTATTGAATCAAGCAACAGCAAGGCATGTTTTAATGTAAACAAAGCAGACGGCTTTAGATCCCATTGCTATTAAATGGTAGATAGTTTACGTTATATTTTAGTTTTGTGATGAATTTCAAGAAATCATAGTATTTTCCCAAGTCCCTGCATCAAACCTCTAATTTAAGCCCTCTTTCTTTATCTTACGACTTGCCAAATGCTCACAATACCTTTTCAAAAATTTTGTTTTGTAATTAACTATCACAGAAGATAGGTTTATTGAAATCAGTAAAAGTAGTGTTACATTCATAATCTTAAAATAATTTAAAAAAATTTAATTTGACCTCAGTAATTAATATTTTTAGATTATTAAGCGATATAATGTACCTGGATAGTTATTGTATCCATGACTGTATCCAAAGTCAATGATACCCTATCCATTTTAATTTGAAAAAGTTAAGATTTTCATATGAATTGCAAAGGTCGTCTACTTAAGATATTGAAACTCATTTGATTTTTTTATTTAATAAAGAACACAATTTAATTAAATAGTAAGTATCTAAACACATCATTATAACAAGTTTTGCTCAAAATTGATAATAGTAAATATGTTTGGGATTCAAGCAGGTGCCAAGTATAATGCTAATTTCCAGAGGAAGTGTGAGAATGGTGGGAAAGAAGGCAGGCTGGAGGGGGTGGGAGGGATTGGATATTACTATGGCAATGTTTCGGAGCAGAGCCATGTTAATGAACGATCCTTCACCCAGTAATTAGAATTGTAGGAGGCTCGGAGGTGCCTACCTGCTGTTACATAACGGCAGGTGCCTCCACTTCAAGGCCACTCTACCTACCTGGGTCTCTGCCCCCATTTTGTCCTTTGCACATTTTATGTATTTTTTTGTTTCCTATCTTGTCTAAAGGGTTTATTTTATTCCTTGCCATTTTTACATTGGTTTGGCCTGAAAAGCTTATTTTTTCAATATTTGTTTATTTAAATATTTTCAATTAATTTAAACCGGTCATTTAAGTTAAAAATTAGTTAGATCTAATTAATAAATAATAAACAATAATTTTATTCACCATTGTTACAATGTTATATCTGAATCATAATTATCTATGAATAATTATATGTACATATATATAATTATATTATGGTACCTTTTTAAATAGTCTCTGCTTTATGAACATTTAATTGTTGTCTTCTTTAATTACATAATGTACAGAGAAAGCATTTTTCTTATTATATATTTTTTAATTTCTGAATTATTTTGCTATTTTAATAAATTAATCAATCATTTAAATTATTTAATGAGCTATGAAGCTGTGCAATAGATTTCCTAGATTTTTTGTTTGTATTCTTGGTCCTTCTGTTCAGGACCTTTCTCTAAAAATCATGTAAATGATCAGATTTTTATAAATATTTGCTCTTTACTTGCCTTACAACCTCCATTGAATTCATTCTAACAAGTAATCTTCCTGAGAATAGAATGTTTAATTGAATTATTGAACAATATTTATCACACAATTTTGATCATTCTCATTGATTTAGAGTGTGATGGATCCTTAGGGACCGTCCCTAAATTACTTAACACACCTGGAGGGGAGGGAATTTTCTAGCAGTGTTTTGCACCGATATGTTAGAGAGGGTGGTACCTTTTGATGCAGCGTCAAGTAACCATTAAACACCAACAATAAATTGCTCAAATAGGTACAATCGTATGTCTGTTTTCCATTAAAATACAGGGTGAAAAAAGATTTTTAAGTTAATATATTCCCTAATATTATATTTCCCCCCATTAACAGAACAAAGTCTGAACATTTGCTCTTTAACAATATAAATGTACAAATTTTCAGTTGAAAAAGTAGATAACAGACTTGTCTTGTAAAAATATTTAATTGTTAATAACTTTTACCTCAGTTAGAGATGATAAATAATAAGAATATGTTCCCCCGTCTTAAAAATCAAGCAAGATTTGTTCTGTGGATTAAAGTGTCTAACTGTCTCAATATAATTACCTTAATATTCTATTAATTAATGAGCCTGCATTTTCATCCCCACAGAAGTTATGTGCGATGAGGTTAACACTCACATTTTGAAGGCTTTTAATAAAATATACTACTGTTTGATTTTCATCATTATTTGGGAAGTGAGAAGTACACATTAATCCTCCTATACTGGTATCTGAGCAATGTTATCTTGTCTCCGTGCTTGCTTGCTTGCACAATTATCTCAAAGGATTTCCGAGGAATTCCTTCAAAGTCTAGAAAAAGTAATTTATGACGTAAAAATATGTTCTATGCTGATAACTCCGCCAGAGAAAATCAATGAGTTTCCACGATAGTAACGAAATTAACAAAGAAAGTGTAAACAAAGTAAACATAACAGCTGTTTGCAAACTTCAGCCAAAAAAATACAGCGTGTGGGATAAAGATTACATGGAGTAATAATAAAAAGTGTAGTTATAAATTATATTAAATATTTTTATAGTTATTTGATGAACTGGTAAATATAACAAAATACTGAGCAAGGCTCGGTCCACCAGATACTACCTACATAAAAGATTACCCATACTTCTTAGAAAATAGTCTCACTTTCCTTGCTTCTCTCTATTCTGCTTACAGTACTTTGTCAATCTCTTGTTTTCGAAATCTCAAGTAACTCCAAAGATCTGGACATTTGTATTTGTTTGTTTTTGCCTTGAAAAAGGAAGTTTCTGCAAATTTGAAACTTAAAATATCTTGCCAGAAGAAGTTTCCAATATTTAACATTACTATTTCCGTGAAGAAACGTGTTGATTATATCAGTGAGGAATTTCAAGTACACATATCGTCAGTTTTAATATAAGCAATAAATTATTGCCTTTCTTTCAATAAGATTAATGTGGGTAAAACTTAATTTAGCCTTTGTTTGCAACCTTATTGATTAGGAGAAAGTGAATAGCTTAGAAACCTTATAAAAATGCAGAAACAATCCTCAATACTTTAAAAAATTATACTTTTAAACAAATGCTAAGCTTCAAAGTATATGGATAACATGTGTAAGTGATGAGAGGAATTTAAAATTTACATTTAAAGACTGTTTACTTCTTTAGAATTCCTCTTTCCCTTTGGTTGTGGGTTACGGTTATATTCCTAAGAAAATTTGCTAGTCAGTAAAAAACCCAGGAGTAAAAGTCAGGTGAAATTGCTTATTTTTTCAGATTTTAACATGACTTTCAAAATAACATTTTGAGCTAGATATAAAAGTAAGACTAGCTCACAATTACATTCCTTGTAAAGTTAAATTTTATGCACAAGGATGTAAGGTGTTATTTTATAATTATCTTTTAGGCTGTTCTGAATCGAATCATTGCCTGTGAAGATACCTTTTTCAAAATGTCGGAAGATTATTTTTATAAATTAGTGTGTCACTTTTAATCCAGTAAAATAAATAAAAGTTAATTGTGTTACCTGATGTTGCTATAAAAACTTTACCCCAAGTAAAGAATTATGTGGCTAAACGTTGTGATGAGTAGGTTACTGAGCAAATTGACGACAAAATATTTTGAACCCTTATCTTGGTTTGAAAAAAACTTGTAGGCTGTGGAAACAACACCAAGGAAACAAAAAGTTACCATTCAATTAATTGTAATTTATAATTCATGGTTATATAAAGCCGACGTGTCTGGGTCTATATGACATTTGACAAGTGTCACGATTCTTTACATAGAATTTTTATTCTGGTCGGCTTGGATCTTTTAATAGTTCGAGTTATTTCATAAAATTTATTTATCTCTCAAACCCAGTTTTTAATCGTGGCCAAATCTGTAAACACATTTTTTTAAACTTTAATCAGTGCTATAATAATTTAACGATTGATCATTGTTTGGTTGCAGGGTGGCAGGGGGTAGAGAAACATTGTTCTGAATGTTGATACGACGTGGTCGCGGTGGCGATGATGCAAGGCCTGGAGGTGGCGAGTGAAGAGGCTGACGTGAGTATCTCGTAACTGGTTTTAATTTAACACACTCACTGCTGAGCATGTTAGAGTAACACTGGGACATATGGGAACGGGACTGATATACATGTTGGCCGCAGTGAGTGTGTTAATGCAGTCTGTTGGCAACTCAAGCTCTGTTGTCACAGACATTACAAATTAGGATAAGTCAGAAATTGTCTGAAATTTTAAGTACTGGTCAGGGAGGGTGGCAAATGCTGAAGATCAGGAAAAAAATAATGACTAACAGGGAAAATGTGTAATTCCTAACTTATCGTTTTGCATACCGGTACTGGAGAAGTAACTGCTGAAAAAAATGAAATTAATATTTTTTGTGTCTTAATCCATTGTTAAGTTTAGATTAAAATAGCTTCAGGAAAATAGTATTTACGTTGCCAGAGGTTACTCAAGGATACTCAAGTACCTATTCCACAGATCCTTAACCTTGTTCATAAACTGGATGAAGTGTGAATTGTGTTAAGCTCTCAGTCGCAAGATGTGTGTCTGCTCCAGTATGGTAGAAACACTCCTAAATGAACCGTACATTATGATTCTACAATGATCAATACATTTCCGGGGCTAATGTCATAGGTAATATTCAGGGCTGCCAAGAGCCAAGCCGGGCCCCAAGTATGAACACTGCACGGGCCTTCCAGGGGGCCTGGGGTATAAAATCTTCCCCAGCAAATGGGGGCCCTTCCTGGAAAACTTTTGTAAATTAGATCTCTAAACTCACGTTTTTAGGCAGCCAAGGGGTGGAACATCATACATTAAGGAATTCCAAAAATCGGATCCAATTGAGCCAAGAGGTGGAACATTATTCATTAAGGGACTCCAAAAATCCAATCCAATTGTAAACCAATGACCGCCGTAGTGTACAGTCGGTCTAAATACAATTGTACAGACAGACAAAACAATCGTTTTTGCCTTGACCAAATACTGTATTATCAAAGTAATTTGTATAATAAAGCTAGAAATTTTATTTTTTAACATATAGGCCTAACTTTATTTCCAAGACCAAGACCAAGACTTATTTCTTTACCAATATTTTTGAAATTTTTAAAAAATCTGCTCATCCCGTGCCCCAAGTTTCAGACTTGGCTGAAATGGTCTCTCCGTGGCCCTGGTAATATTGAGGAGATTTTGTACCAAAACGTTCTGTCGTCATGTTGATTGTTTTGTCTGGCAGCATCTACTGCACATCGCGTCCCAGAGAGCGCACACAGTGCCTGACGCCAATGGCAAGTCCTCCAGCTTCTCCATCCACCAGAAGCTGAGGGAACTGTATGTAGAAGAGTGTGCCAAAGCCTCACTTCAGCCTCTCCAGGTAACTATCTCAATATCCAGCTGGTTCCCCGTTTTATGATTAGAAAATAATAAAACTATAAGAATAATTTTAGTAAGGTCTTGTAACTTTTAGATAGGTCTTCAATTTTTAACTTAGTATTTTGGTTTTGTTTTGGCCATATTGATGAGCACATTGTAATTGTTTTAATTGTCATAATTTTTGAATATATAATGTTTTAGCCATAATCTGTAAAGGAAACGGGTGATTTGAGAGAAAACCCTTAAAATCAGACCTTCTGGCCAATTTTGTTACTTCATCACAATCTTTTTGAAAGCCAGAAACTCAGCTGATTAGAAAATTTATAAGCTGGTGAAATGCTCAGTTCGTAAGCTGTGAAACGTTTGGTCATTATTCAGAAAATTTTATCTGGGTTAAGAATTCGACCAAGTTCTTGGATTTTCTCTAATTAACGATGGATCAATAACTACTTAAGTACAAGTCACTATCGCATATTTACAGTTACAAGACTGTTAACATTCAAGATTTCATATTGTAAGGGTAAGGCATGATACTCAAGATGTAGTGCTTAAAGTCCATTAGAACCATCGGGCCAAGGCCAAGCTTTTCAAAAGTCCAGCTGATTTTCAAGCATTTGCCTTCAAGTCAAATGAGCCCAGGAGCCAGCTTCAAAACTTGACCTAGACCCGCCAGTTCAATTGGACCCGACTGTAGTTGTGACGTTGTGTATGTTTGCCAGTACCTGAGGCCGAGTTCACATCTGCTGGAGAAGTTGGTGGCTCGCGAGCAGCTGAACACGCTGGTGCTGAACCTGTACCCCGGCAACAAGGGCTACTCCCTCAGCATCCAGATGGGGGGCGACAACACCATCGAGACCGCCAAGTTCCCCTACCAGGTTTGTCGTTTTGTACCGATTTTAGCGACTTTTTAATTGCTGCCACATTTTGCATTCTACTTCCAAAGTACTGGTTTGGTTGGAGAAATATTGTTTCTACACAACTTTTACGTTTTACTTTTATATTAGAAAATTTTTTGAATTAAACAGCATAAAATATACGCCAAGGTGTCAAAACACACTTCCATATTTAATTGAAAAAGATTTTATTTTAGTGTAAAATGTTTGTAATGATTTGAAGTTTGACTAAATAATTTTAAATAGAATTTATTTATTTTTACAATGCCACAAAACATTACAATCCAATCACAATATAGCATTAATTTATATTTAATTTGATAACAAACTGTAAAAAATTAGTTCATCTTCACTGATTGTCAACATTTAATAAAGAGCAACTAATTTGAATTAGGCTATCATGTCAAAAAGGATATTTCCTTTGTAATATTAGAAATATTATTTCTAACACACTGTTATTATGTAAATAATAAGTTTCATCACAGTTGACAAAATTAAAATCTATTTGGGTCACTATTGTTGCCAGATTTTTGCTTAAAAGTACATAATACAACTAGGAAGCAGGAGAGAAAGGGTAATTATATTTATCATTGCTGTAGACAGGCATGTCCCTCACAAAAACCAACGGAAACTCACAATTATTGCTCATGAGGTCCTACCTATAAAATGTGTTAAAGGGAGATGGAAAATTAATATTAAGAGTGAGTTGTACGATTCACTTTGTGCACATGTGTCATTGGCTGCAGCAGTTGAGTTTTTCGTCACTGTTTCTTTTCCTATTGGATGAATCATTTGGTTTTTTTTAATGTTCTTAATGTTTTTTGCCTGCTAGGTAATAACACCATAAATTTTTGTATTTCGGAATAACTAAAGTATTTTTTATATCGATGTGGGGGCAAGTCTTTCACTGGCGAGTTATAAGTATACAAATGCCCTTCCTCTCCTGATTCATAGTTCCGTTAATCGTATTATAGTCATATGATTGATTAACCACAAAATTAACTACAAATCAAACACTACTTTTGTCAGTAGCTCACTCACTTCAACTACCTTTTTGCTGTATTCTCTATTTGAGCCTAACACTTCACCCATATCACTCACCGAATGACAACAATGCGCAGGAGGACCAACTGCTGAGCTACATAGACAACGAGGAGCTGCCGCCCGCGGTGGCGGACCTGCTGGAGCGCAGCCACCCCGAGCTGTACTACAGCGGCTGTGTCGTGGTGCAGGTGCGAGACTACCGCCAGACCTTCCCGCACTTCGTGTGCGACACCCACCACGTGCTGCTGCGACCCACCACGCAGGTATGTAGACTAGCTGTACTACAGCGGCTGTGTCGTGGTGCAGGTGCGCGACTACCGCCAGACCTTCCCGCACTTCGTGTGCGACACCCACCACGTGCTGCTGCGACCCACCACGCAGGTATGTAGACTAGCTGTACTACAGCGGCTGTGTCGTGGTGCAGGTGTGCGACTACCGCCAGACCTCCCCGCACTTTGTGTGCGACACCCACCATGTGCTGCTGCGCCCCACCACGCAGGTATGTAGACTAGCTGTACTACAGCGGCTGTGTCGTGGTGCAGGTGTGCGACTACCGCCAGACCTTCCCGCACTTCGTGTGCGACACCCACCACGTGCTGCTGCGACCCACCACGCAGGTATGTAGACTAGCTGTACTACAGCGGCTGTGTCGTGGTGCAGGTGTGCGACTACCGCCAGACCTCCCCGCACTTTGTGTGCGACACCCACCACGTGCTGCTGCGCCCCACCACGCAGGTATGTAGACTAGCTGTACTACAGCGGCTGTGTCGTGGTGCAGGTGCGCGACTACCGCCAGACCTTCCCGCACTTCGTGTGTGACACCCACTATGTGCTGCTGCGCCCCACCACCCAGGTATGTAGACTAGCTGTACTACAGTGGCTGTGCTGTGGTGCAGGTGTGCGACTACCGCCAGACCTCCCCGCACTTTGTGTGCGACACCCACCACGTGCTGCTGCGCCCCACCACCCAGGTATGTAGACTAGCTGTACTACAGTGGCTGTGCTGTGGTGCAGGTGTGCAACTACCGCCAGACCTTCCCGCACTTCGTGTGCGACACCCACCATGTGCTGCTGCAACCCACCACGCAGGTATGTTGACTAGCTGTACTACAGCGGCTGTGTCGTGGTGCAGGTGCGCGACTACCGCCAGACCTTCCCGCACTTCGTGTGCGACACCCACCATGTGCGACACCCACCATGTGCTGCTGCAACCCACCACGCATGTAGGGAATAGACCACCCTCAATTTATTTTATTGTTTTTACTCAAGCCAATACATATAACTTGAGTTTTCCGGCCGACGATTGTAGGAAGAGGATTGGTAACCATTAATTTCATTGTTTTTACTTAAGTCATTACATATTCATCGTATTCATCATCAAATGCTGACCACAAGTGGAATGATTACTACCGAGGCGGTAGCCCAGATGTAAAGCGTTTGCCTCGAGTTTCAAACGTCGCTGGTTCGATCCCAGTGGCGGGCGACTCTGATCCAACATGAGCGGCCACCACTGGCAGGCCTACGTGAGTATTGCTGTTACGGTACCTCGCTGTCTGTAGATCACCACTCAGGCTTATTGGCCCATGACGACGGGCAGTTGAGGTTTTAAGAAAGTGTAGTTTGATCAGTATTTGTACCCAAGACTTTTAAGGGAAATACTAAGAAACTGTAACTGGAAGAGTAAGAATGCTGTGGGTATAGCTCTGCTATAAATTGTTGTCAAGGTGAAATATCATAAGATATTAAATTATTGGAGACTGTTGACGCCAGAGACCAGCAGTGTCAAATCTGATTTGTGATGTTGTAGAGCCTGATAAACGATGTGAACGTGGTGACGTCAGAGGGGGAGTGGACGCCCGAGGAGAGGCTGTCGCTGGAGAGTCAGCTGGTGCTGGCGACGGCCGGGCCGCTGTGTCTGGACCCCTCGCCCGCCGTCAGCCTGGTGCAGCAGAGGCTACATCACAGGCGGCACGCGCTCAACACCCCCGGTATAACCTCTAACTGGCTATACAGCTCTGCAGTTTTGTACAGTAGAACCTCGATTAACCTTCACTCTCGGGACCGGGAGTGTGATGGTTAAGAGAATAGACGGATAACAGAAATTTAGCTATAAACCTGTTCAATACGAAGATTTAAAATATTTTGGAAGAAATTAAACACCGTATAAGTGGATTATATATTTTTATTTTAATTACATTCATACGATGGTAATTACAGACCTTCTAAACTGCATGTTGTGCTCTTCGGTGTTCTTAAGTGTATTTCATAACCTCACATTAAAGAGATAGGTTGTCTGTCAATCTTTTGAATGAGTCCGCCGACACCATTAATCAGCACGATGCTTTTAGCTGTTTCGCCCTTCCTCAAACGTTTAATAATTTTGATCTTTTGGTCAAGCCCTAGTACAACTCGTTTTTGTTTTTCAGCTATTCATAACTATCAACAGTTAGTGTACAGCAGATTATTTACAGTTTGTATCTAGCTACACTGTGTAACAGCAAACTCTATGTAACGTTGAACTATGAGGCATGCCTAAACCAAAAAAATCATCATGCCAATGAAGTAATAAATCAATTACTCAAAATAACTCGCTCACCCCTATACCACTCCTTGCGTGGGAGTAGGGGTTTTCGGCAGAAACTCAAGGTCATTAGCTGTAGACAGTCACGATCAATCATATTGGCGCTTGCACTTTCTTACGTGCTTTGCGCGACGCCAATTTATAACATATTGCGAGCCCGGAAGCAGTGACGGGTAACAGAGAGTCTCGGATAAAAGTGTGATGGTTAATCGAGGCTCTTCTATACCTTTTTTGTTCGTAAGCTGGTTTAACTTCTCATTGAAATGAAGCTTGGCAGGAGTAGTCCCACCAAGCTTCAGTTCAAGATGTGTATTCTTTAATTCAATTAGAGGTGCAATCTTCTGAGAAGAAATTGAAAACTGAGGACTTTTAAACAACATTTTGAATCATTTCCATGTTAATCAAACATCAATAACTCCAATTCTGATTAGGTAATTGGACATATTTTTCACTACGGACTTTTAGGTTAATGCCAGCTGTCGTTTGAACTATTACCATAAAAAGCCAATACAAATTTGACTAGTTATAGACAATTCATCGACTTACAACCAACATTAATATGATTTTTCTTGAAATTTCTCAACTGTTAAATATATTGGATTCAGTTTTATGTATTTTCATGTCAGTTGTTTTTTATTTAAGGCTGTGGATCATCACATTCCCTCTAGTTTTGTGGTAGGAATGTTTGCAATATTCTTTCAAGTGGTTACTGATTTGGCCAACGAAATAGCCTTAACAATATGTGTTTCTGGATTGCAATGATACCTATTTAACACGTCCTGTAATATACGTTAGTTGTGTTTTTGCCTACAGAGCAATACAGGAGGCATGAGATGTTTATTGTTGCTTGTGTTGTGACAGCACTGAGGTGTGCGGCGCGACGGCATGGTCAGATATCGGCCAATCGCAAGCGCAAGCTGGACCAGTTGTCGGCGAAACCTCTGCCGCACCTAGCCGAATTCATCAGCCGACGCAAGACGCAGCCCTCGCGACATGCGACTCGCCAACCTTCCACACAACCTTCTACTGCTCAGTCGTCCAAGCTGCAGAAGAAGGTATGAGCTGCAATTGTATTGTTTAATAATTCACTCAAGTAATGGTAAAATTTAGAGTTGAATGGGATATCCGATTACTATCCGGTATCCGGCCTTTTGTGGCCCTCTTTTTAGTATCTGGTATCTGGCTGGATACTTGTTACAATCTCAAAATATACCGCATACTTAATTATGTAAATAAAATTAATAAAGCACCTTTAAAATTCAAATAGTTGTATTGATATTGAGTATAGTATTTTAGTACAAACTTTAGTTTTAACTCACTGACAGACCATTGGATGGCACTGACTGACTGCGAATGAAAAATGCGAACCACCCACTCTCCCACGGTCAAAGAGACAAGTCCATACTTGTCTTTCCATGAATCACCGCTGAAACTAAACATACACTTCTTGAGCCGGATATTCGGTAATCGAATATTCAGTACTCTGGCCCAGAACCTTGCCGGATATCTGGTATCCCGTAACTGTCCAAAACGACTATTCGCACAGGGTATGTCGTTACATCTCTAGTAAAATTAAACTTGTTTAACCTGAAGAGAAATCATTGTTGTTTTTGATTATTCAAATCTTTCAGCAGTTGTAGAACAGTTTTTAATTACAAAAATAGTAAGAAAAATGCTATCTGTAGGCCTAGTATGCGGGTCGGGTAAATACCCAGCATGAAGGTGAATATAAAATGAGTATTTAAGCCAATTCTGGGTAAAAACCAAAAAATTGGGTATTTATAATTTTTTAAATTTACAGGAAGTTCCGACTTTTAAATACCTGGGATTTTACTAAGTAGGCCTACTTCAAAATTTAATTTATTTTACCACTAATGTGATCTGAATAGTAGCTTATTGTTTGAATACCCAATCTTACGTACTCGATATTGGCTAAATAACTGTCCTATTGTTTTAGAGGCAGCATTAGGATGTTAAAAAATTAGTTATTTTATGATTTGGCAAATTATTTGATTTAATGTTATTGGTAAAAGGGCATATGCCACTAGTGCAGCTTGTTTCGCAAAACATTCACACAAAACACAAAATTGCCTGAAACATTTCTGCAACTTACTGCGAAACAATGTATTTGAATGGGGCTAAATCTGCCTTTCTTGCCGAAACATTTCGCAACATTTTTTATATAAATACACTTGACATGGTTTTGTGAATGTTCAGCGAAACGAAGTTGCACCTGGCTGCACTAATGGCATACGACCTAAACAGAAACTGGTTTAACCACCAGAAATTTGTGTTCGGTTATCTCTAATTCGGCTAATTTATAATTTATTGAAATAAAATGCCTGAAAACTGTTTCTTTTAACTGTATTAGCTTTTGAGGTTCACAATAGAGATTTTGAATCTCTTCTAGTAATCAGAAAAAAATCGTGCAGTATCTGGGCACTTCTTAACAGTCGTTTGCCGCGCAGGAGGAGAGTATAGACTACTGGGCGGAGGTGCAGCGGTTCAGCAAGCCGCTGGACCGGCCCGTGGAGACGATCGACTGCACACCAGTGTTGGTGGAGGAGTACATCCTGGAGACGGAGCGCGGGCCCGGCCGCGTCTACTACATCAAGCTGAGCATTCTGCAGCGGCCCAGCAACTGCGAGTACCTCGGCCAGCTCTACGTCGACAAGGAGTACCGCGAGGGAGAGAGCAACGGCGCCTCCTGCCGGTAACGTAGAGTTTTTCTTTTTCTTGTTACTTTGGTATTATATGGAGGCCACTATTTTCAGAGAGAATTTTTTACTTGGTACCAAAAATGACTTTATAATTAGATAGAACATACTTTAATTGACACTGTCCAAATTGGACATGATTATGATGCGCGGTCTTTGTTTTCTGCTTCCCAGAAGGCAGCGATGTTGGCGAGGATTGAGTTGAACGCGTCACCGCCGCCTCTAGCGACTTCATCCGATCACCACTCATTTACAATGTGCTGCAGTGGTTATATTAGGTTAGGTTATCATAAATATGTTAGTAGGAATTTACTTGTTTCGTTATAAATCAAGCGATTCCAGATAAGTCATACTTTGCCTGCCAATACCCTTTAAGTAGGCCAAGGTCAGACACTCATCACCTGTCAACGGGATTTGACTGGCCAAAGTATGACTCATCTGGTATCGTTTGATTTGTAACGAAATGAGAAAAGCCCTACTAACATATTTATGATAACCCAACCTAATATAACCGCCGCAGCGCGGCGCGATGTGTGTTTGGATTTTGGCCTCCGTACAATACCAAAGTACCTTTTCCTTTTTTGACTTCTCTGTTTTTTACCTTCTGACTGTATTGGAATGTCCTTTATTCCAGCTTCTTGAAGGTCACAGATTGTGGATAGTTAAATGCGAAGGCTTGTGGGTGCAATATTCCCTGTTGGGGATTTACGTTCCCACCAGTGAATACTTCGTTCATCCATAAGGCCGTCCGCATAATTAGACCAGTTCATTAATCGTTAGTGAAATTGCACTTCCAATTCCGTTAGTGAAATTGCACTTCCAATTCCATGTTAAACAGTAGGTCCCTTAGTTTTCATTGGCTGAAGACTTTTAACAGTCCTGTCTAAGGGACATGTCGACCTGTCAGTAACAAGACTACAAGATTGTGCTACATTCACCCTACACTCATATCTCATTCATACTGGCAAAATACTTACCAGGTTGCCATTTTCATAAAAGTATCCAAAGTATCTCCTCCTACATTCTGGCAAGTGGTGTTTTACCTTTACCTTAACCTTTTACCTTCGGCGTCGTCTCGTTGACCGTGGTATCACAGCATGAGACCAGTCAATGTTAATGAGCTATTAGCCCAGGTTAGATAGGATCAAACAAGGTTAAATGTAGGTACATGTAGGTTAGGTTAGGTAAGGAGTTAAGGTAGTTCCAAAAACTCATCAATAGTGTAAAAACACTGTTAGACAAGATATTGCTTGAGGGTCATTTTAAACTTAGAGAAAGGTTGAAAAGCTTTAATGTTGGCCGGAAGTTTTTGAAAAAGTTTAGGCCCTATAAAATTAGGTTTTTTCTCAAACATTGACAAATTATGTGAGATGGCAGTTCTATTATTTCTATTTCTAGTATTGTAATTGTGGACAGGAGTACTTGCTAATTGATTGGTTTTCTTGACATACATAATTGTTTCATAAATATAAAGACATGGTACGGTTAAGATGTTAAGTTGTTTGAAAATATCAGAACAATGGTCTCTAGCTCTAAGTCTAAAAATACACCTGATAGCTCTTTTCTGCAGTTTGAAAATGGAATCTAAGTTACGTTTTGATGATCTGCCCCAAAGGATAATAGAGTAACTGATATGTGATTCTATTAAGCTATGATACACAAGTTTTGAAAGACTTAAATTACCAAATTTGGAGATGTGTCTCAGGATGAACAGGCCCGCCGAGAGCTTTACACTGAGCTGGCTGACATGCTCATTCCAGTCTAGGCTTTCATCCAGAATCACTCCCAAGAATTTAGTTGATCCCAAGCTGTTAGGTGAGGGTAATCTGAGTTAACAATTTGTCTCTGTTTTGTTTGAAAAAAAGATGTAATTGGTTTTGTTGGGATTAAGAGAAAGTCTGTTGTCAGAAAAATACTGAGCAAGTTCATTGATTTGAATAAAAGATTCAATTTCCAACTTTTTGAAATCTTGGTTCTTAGTGAGAAGAGGAGTGTCGTCGGCATAAATGATCAGATCATCTGAGGTTAAAAAATTTTGGATGTCATTGATGTACATGAGGAAGCCATTATATTCTAAAGAGAAGTTTTTTGAGTAAACTAGTAATTTAAATACTGTAGTTTATTTTATTGCATTGTCTTCTGTTTATCCTTACATTATATATTACTAACCATGTACGTATATATTATTATGAATATATTACCATGTATGTATATATTATTATGAATTCTTGTTGTGACGCCATTCTGTACATCTTGTACTGTCTGAATAAAGAAGTTTTTGATTTGATTTGAAGAGGAGGGGCCCAAGTATAGAGCCTTGCGGCACTCCATACCTCACCTCATGCACATCAGATAAAACAGAAAACTTTGAACTTGAATTTTTGAAGACGTATATTTCTGTAACCTGTTTTCTGCCCAGCATGTACGATTCGAGCCACCTCAGAACCTCGTTTCTAATGCCTAGGCAGGCAACCTTTTCAGATAGGATGGAAGGGTCAACACAGTCGAATGCTTTGGATAAATCAGCAAAGCACCCGACTAGGCTGCCCCCTCCATCCAAGGTATCCAAAGAGTCTGTAACAAATTGGATAAGAGCAGATTTGGTGGAAAATTTTTTTCTGAAACCGAATTGTCTTTGGAAAAAAAGAGAGTTTGATTCAAGAAATGAGATGAGTTGATTGTACACTACCTTCTCTAGAACCTTTGAAATGGCCAGAAGGAGTGAAAGTGATCGATAGTTGGACACTTCCTGGTCATTGTCTTTTTTGAAAAATGGTTTTACCTTTGCAACTTTAAAGATTTCAGGAAAAGTGCCATTAACCAGAGAGCAGTTAATTATATGAGAAAGAGGTTCGGCGAGCTCCTCCCTGCAGAACTTGATGTTTCTCATCGAGATGCCATCAGTCCCACAGGAACTACTATTTTTAAGCTGATTAATAATATTCAAGATCTCTTTACTACCAACAGTGCTGAAATTTGAAAAAGTCTGATCTGTCTCCAATCTAAACCCGGAGAACAGTTTAGTTCCCGTCACCGAGTGTAGATCAGAAGCTACATTGGCAAAGTAGGAATTGAAGGCATCGCCAACTTTGGTGGGTTCTTATAAAAGAACCCCATTCAATTCTAATTTTATATTCTTGGGTGGCTTTTTAACTGCTCCTCTGGTTTCATTAATTATTTTCCAAGCCTCGGCGAACCTGTTCTCTGCGAGACACAACCTGTCAAGAATGTGGTTAGATTTTGCATTTTTTATTTTATCTCTGTATTGTTTTTTATATCTATTGTATATTAGTTTACTATTGTTGTCTTTCCTACTTCTCCACACATCATATTGGTCCCTGAGCTCGTTTTTATGATTGATGATACCCTGACTGACCCAGGGACAGCTTTTGGCTTTAAAATTGTGTTTTTTAGAAGAAAGTTCTATAGGACAGGAAATATCAAACAGATATGACAGTTGATTCATGAAAGTCTCAAATTTTCTGTTAACGTCTGGGGAACTGTAATGAAGCCGGAGTCGAGTTTTAAGTTCATCCAGGTTGGAAGTTTTTAGGTTTCTGCGAAAACTACTGGAACTACTAGAAACTTTATCAATTGAAGTTTGATAAGAAATAAGTTGGGCGGTGTGGTCAGATATGAAAGGTTCAATTATGGAGTTATGTGAAGGGATGAGATTGACTGGAAAGTTATCGATACAGTTCTCAGAAGTCTGGGATATTCTAGTAGGTTCATGAAAAACAACAGTAAGCCCAAGGCTTATAAGCAAGTTATGAAAGTCAACTGCTTCAAATTTGTCGGTATGGAAAGGAATGTTAAAGTCACCTCCAATGATGACATGGACGGCAACTCGAGTTATGGAATTATAATAATCATTGAAAAGATCGAAAAAAGTTTCCAAGTCACCATCTGGGCTGCGGTAAACCGCAGAAAAAACAACCATCACCATTCACCATTCATTTGAAGCTGGATCTCAGTAGCCTCAAAATGCAAGTCCTCAGACAACCTTTCTCCGACAGATAATATTTTGAAATCCTGTAGGGCACTGTTGCGCCGGACAAAAATGCCGACACCACCTTTGATCTTTGATTGCCTACACCAAAAATTGATGAGGTCATATCCATCGAGAGAAAATTGTTCAGCCTGTGGCGGGGTAAGTCCCTGCTCAGTGACCAAAAAGATGTTTCAATCCTTGTTAAATCCTAATTAAATTATATATTAATCTTTCTTTCTCTTCTGCCTCCTCCAACTTCTCTACCATCCTCCTTCTTCTAACGTCTTCCTAGATTAACCTAATAACTCTTTTGTTACTTGCAAGTAACATGCAGTGGTGTCTTGGTGTGGTGAGGTGGTGGGAGTGACCTGATGGTCTTTATGGGTTCTATTTTTTTATAAATCTCGTATAGAACCTATCCTTTTTACACACAACCTATCCTAGTTTCCACACAATTTCAAATAATTAGTCAACAATTTACACAAAGAACTATCATGTACGCTAAACTTACCTAGAATTATCACATCAATGAGGTGTGCGTAGAAGTATTGATGGTTAACTTCCTGCTTTGGTAATTGGAGAATCTTGTTAGTCTGAAATACTGATCTCAGCTCTATTGGGCCCTTTATCTCTGCCTTATGGCCAACAACATTACTAAATTAGGACATGCTAAGATCTTTTTAAGATCTTTTTTTGCTTTATAAGGAAGCTTTTAATAGAAAATATAGCTTTTATAATAGTATCCTCTTAGTTTAGTACTGTTTTACACTAAATTTTCAAAGCATTATTCATTGTATTTCATTGTATACTCATGCATAGTCAGTTCATCCAAAACATTTTTCTAGAAAAGGCCTATCCTCAGGTAACCCAAACAACTTGTAATTGGCTCGGAACCATAACTCGTTTCATGGCTTTGGTATCAAAACAAACATATTTATGTACCAAGATAAATCATTAAATATAAATGAGTAAGTTTTTATAATCATTTACTTTAAAAGGTACTGATTTTGCATTTCAAAGATTACTCCTAAATAAGGTATTAATAAGGTGTAATTTCAAGCTATCTAATGAGATACACTCTGTCCTAAAGGTAGTAATTAAAAATATTGACTCGATCTTTAACCTTCAAAGAATACTAAACATCTGTTACTTTGCAGGTTCAGCTTGGGATCGCGGGCGCAGGCTAACCGGTACATCCAGCAGTTCACAGAGATCTTCACGGAGGAGGGCCGTAAGTCGGTGAAGATCACGCACGTGGTGCCGGGCCAGCCCGCGCGTGTGATCTGCACTGCGGGCATGCGCGAGCGCGACGCACGCATGGCGGCCTTGGTGCAGCAGCAGCAGACTGCCCACACGCTCAAGCAGGTCCGCCAACCCACAGCACAGTTCTGTTTTTCGTTTTTTTTTGGTAGGGTTATTTATAGCAGAAGGTGATCTTTGGTAGCAAGCTGCTGCAGACTCCATATGGATTTTGAAGGAAAAAATGTCAGCTTGTTGCCAACTACCCTTCCCCACCTGGGGAACCAGACTGCGCACTGGTGTCTCTAAGTGCAAAGCAAGCTTTTAGTAAAGTGGGGCTATCTTGACATGCAACCGATCTGCTTGTGTGGGCCATTACAGAATGGTCATTTGCTTGCATGCCCGACCAGGGGCGGATCTAGGAAGTTGTTCAGGGGGGGGCGCATTCGGGGGGGCCTGGGGGGTATGGAATACCCCCCAGACAAAAGGGGGGTCCGGGGGTCCTCCCCCGGGAAAATTTTAAAATTTAGACTTAAATGATATGGGTTTTTAATCATTTAAGGCACTAAATTTAGAGTTTAGTTAATCATAATATAGTACGTTATTTTCTTCAGCTTACAGTATTAGAAACGTTTTAGTTCATCGCGATCGCGGGGGTTAGTGAGGTTCATTGTCTGTGATGCGGAAAGTGAAAAGGGACATCAAGTCGAAATTTTCCGGTTTTGAGTTATTATCATCCTGAAATTCAGCATTTAATTACAAACAATTTGACATATAATTTATAGTGCTATAATTTTTCGCCTTTGAGTTGTTGGCATTTTAATTTTAACTAGTTAAAACGGGTATTTTAAGTAATAAGAGCCCGGAACTTCAAACGTTCACAGAATACCTATTTTTAGTCTAGTATTTAAGAAATGAATTAGGTATCAAAATAAAGCTGAAAACTAGATCTTTAAAACTGAACAAAAAGAGACGTGATACACCTACAATTTCATTGTTTAAAAATCAAAAAAGTGAAAAGTTAGAAAAGGGGACCTCAATTAACTCGGAAGGCAGAATACCGAGGAATAAAAGAGAAATACACTATCAAGACGGTGATTTTCGGTCTTAGACAATATTCTTTTACAACGAAAAACTTGAAGTAGTTCACTTATCCGCCGATATATGTCAGGAGAGAATAGTTTTGTAATGCCCCTGACGACTCTGTCAGTGCGGGCTTGCACATTTGGGAAATGGAGCCTGAAGTCGCCCGCCATGTTATTTCCCATTTAAGCGACTTGAGGTTCCTTTTTGTATGCTAAATAGTCATAGACTGCTAAATCGATTATTTTTAATATTTCTCGGTTTCTTATCGCTAAAATAACAGAACCGAACCGAACCGTACACAAAACAACTGCGTTGTGTTTCGTCAAATTGCCGATTAAAGGTAGAGCACGATGCCAGAACGAAATTACCCCTCCGTGCACTACCACGTTTAGCTCCACAATTTAGTAGGAATGCAGACAGTTATTTAGTTAAAATATATAACCTCAATTAGACAATGTTGAAATGGGATGGTTGGATTGTATATTAAGAAATAACTCTAATACATTAATCTGAATAAGTGCAAGCCCTATGCATTTTTGTGTAAGTGAATCCCATTTCAGGCCCCAACTATTAAAACGTAAAACAAACTCTGGACCTGAGGGGGGGGCAATCGCCCCCCTCGCCCCCCCTCTGGATCCGCCACTGTGCCCGACATCTTGAGAGGATATGCATGCAATAGGTCCTCTTTGATGACAACAACAATGCTATCTATCTATGAGTTATCTTTGGGAATATTTAATTTGATGGTGTGTCCATATGTGGGAAGTAAGTATGTATAAGCCTAAGTTGCCCTACCCCAAATAAAATTCTGTGAAGATACTTTTTTGAATCTTTTTGTATGAATACCAGAACGTAAGAAAAGCTTCCCTAGTCTGTCTAGACAGTAGTTAGGCCTGAGGCAAAACAGGCAGCCTTTGGAAGATGAATATAGAGGAACCAGAAGGAAAAAGGTAAAGGAAGATGGATTACGTTTGTCCAAGTCCAAACTGAATGGGCAGAGAATACAACTTTGAGCCACTATCCAGTGGATGTGGGCCTCAACTGAGGAGTTTCCTTTAATCTGGTACCAGTTCAACCCCCTCCCTAGCCCAGCCTCCCCTGGTGGAGAGCTGAAGTTGTTCACTACAAAGCTCACTAGCTGAAAGATGGCTACAAATGTGGTAAGAATGGTCTAGTTGGACATAAAGTTTAGAAGTTAAATTTGTAAAGTCTGGAGAAAGGCTGGGGGTTATCCTGTAGGGATGAGACTGCCTTAACAATTCCTTACGCAGCCATCGTCTGATGCCGCGACGTGTGTGCAGGTGTTGTGCGCCATGACGCAGCACAACTTAAAGCTGCAGAAGCAGCGGGAGCAGCAGGCGGCGTCGGCGGCGGCGGGCGCGGACACCAACACCCACCAGGCACTCACCATCAACGGATTGGTCACCCACAACGGCCCCGTCGCCAACGGAGACATCACAGCCCCCGCCCACACCGCGCAGCAGCCCCAGGTAGTACATAGGAAACAATAACGTAGACTCTCCATTGATATAGTTGATAATATGATCACATCATTAAAAGTCCATTGATAGTTAAATGATTTTTTCATCATACTGACACAGAAACATTTGTTTTGAGTTCCTTTTTGTTGGCTCAAAAGTTACCCATTGCCGGCCTAGGCCGAATAAACGTTTTCCGGCCTAGGCTGGATAAAACGGAAGTAAACAATCAGCTGATTTGCAGCAAACCGACATTTAATGCTTGTTTATCGGTGGTTTATTGGTTTCTTCTTAGAGGAATGTAGTGGCAGCACTACATCCGTAGCAAATGTTTGTTCTGTTTGTTATAGGTTAGGTTTTAAGGTTTGAGAAGTATGTTTATGCAAGGACTACGTTATGATTGAAAGTATATTTTTTCTGCGTTGTTTAATGAAAAATATTGAACCTTACACGGCCGTGAAGTTTTGCCGTACTCGCATGAAAATCCCGCACTCGCTTTCGCTCGCGCGGGAACTATCATGCTTGTCCGGCAAAACAGTACTTCCCGGCCTAGTAACGTAATATACTATTTATTATCACCACAAAACAGTCTATACATAAAGACAATACAAGAGAAAAAGTTACTAAACTTTATCACTCGAAAAACATTTAGAATGTTTTAGCCATCAAAAGCTGACACTGTAATGAGTCGTGAGTTAAAGAGATAAATCCTATGAGTATAACATTTGGTGTTTTTTAGCAGCAACAGACCAAGCCTGTGATCATGACCAACCCCGCCATCAGTGCTTTAGCCAACGACCTGAAGAACTCGGCCCAGCAGTACCAACAGCAGCAGCAGGCAGCAGGTAAACACCACAAAGTTTGATTGTCTAGTTCACAGATGATTCTTTCTAATGAACAGTTGCACATAGTGCTGCTGCACCAACACTTGACACTTCAAAGTCCCCACTTTTACTTTAACCCTCCAGTACACGCACCGCGGACTCACAGTCCGCACATTTGAAAAAGCGTCCCGAAATACATGAATCCGTGAGCGAATGACGTGACGCGCCATCTACCTTCCCCCACTACCTTGTTACCAGATTGACCTGGCTAGGGATCCATTGGGCAGCTGGGTCGTGCTTTAACAATTACTTTGTACTAAATAAATTCAAAACCTGAAATATTTATTTTAATATAAAGTGAATTAAAATTCTGTAAATAGGGCGCCAGCAACTCAGTGAGGAGTTGCACTCCAAACAATTGTCTACAATATATACTACAAGAGATCAGCCTTAAGTCAGAAAAACTTTTACAAGAAAACAATAAAATTTTTATTTTATTTTAGCAAAACTTAAGTCTAACAGTTGTTTCTGAGATCAGCTCAAAAATAATTTCTTTTCAACATTTGAGATCCTGAAAGATTTTAGAATCTTTTACAATAAACAGATTTAATTTTCAATCTATTTGTGAAAGCTGAGAGGGTTTCAGAGTTTTTAGAAGTTCTTGAGCTCAGGGAGATATCCAGTTTTCTTTGATGAATAAAGTACAGAACTCACAGATGTTCGAAGGGAGGTACCTCCAAGCCGCAAAGCCCTAATAGCAGCGTACAGCATGTTGAATCATGGCCGATGATATTGGCTGCAGCATTGGTGCCGTTTCCTGAGAGTCCACATGAAGTACAGCAGCCAAGGTATCGGCTAGCCAGGCACAGCATCTGAGGTCTCGTCCCGCAGTTACAACGTTCTGCGAGAAAACCCACTGCATGTATATCCAGAATGATTTTACAAACACAACAAATCAATCAACATTAAGCCACATAATATTTAAGGAAGATTCTAAAATTCTCAAAATAGAAACAAAATATCCTCTCTAGTTTTACGTTGAAAATTCAGAATTTCTTTAATTAACCAACAAAATAAATTATAAAACCACTGTTTGATTTCAGGATCTCAAGTACAGTGAACTATCAAATGTATCAACAGAAAGCAGAATTGAAATCATTAAATTGATAAACAATTAAATAAAGTGATATTTCTATCGGCCCCGTTGGCCTAGACCAACCTAACATACCACAACGGTAATGTTAGGTTGGTAACACAATACGAACTGTACTGCCCAATAACTTGGGCAGTACAGTTCGTATATACAGTAACAGTATATACGAACAGTAACTGTATAACTGTTATACAGTTATACGAACTGTATAACTGTATATATACTGCAGTTATACAGTTCGTAACACAATACGAACTGTACTGCCCAATAACTTGAATTTAAAAATTAAACCTAATAAAACAAATGCTCTGAAATTTATAATCTTTCTTTTTATATAAATCTACAACATTTTCATAAGTCAATCATTCCACAAGAATGTCCATTTAAATCTGAGAATCTAAATTTTTCATAATGTACACAAATTTGGCTGGCACAAATCACTGGCAATAAACACATAGCAGATTCTATCTGAGCATAACGAAAATCTTTTAATGGCCTATTTTACTACTTGTATACATCTGATGCCAAAATTACACATTTGCTTACAGGTCAGGAATCCCACAATTTATGAGGCAACAAAATATAAGAAACTAGATAAACTGACTCAGAAAGAAAGTACAACTGATAGGCCTACAGAGTGAAACGATTTGGCATCGAAAATCTAACCTAAAACAAGAAAATCTATAAACTAACCTAGCAAGAACACAGTTTAAAAAAAATATATAGTTAGTAAACGGCCGAGCTGAAAATAATGTCTTTGCGACTAAACAAAAACTACACTAAACAGATTATGGCGCAATGCAAATTACCTTGTATCTAAAAAACTAGGCTTTGAAGCAAAAAAAAATTGATACAAAAAAATTCTCGCAACATTGAACAGGATAAATTAATAAAACCTAGGCCTATGAATAAAATTCCATTGTACCAACTATAATTCATCTCACTTTGAATTCCACAAGGACTTAATCTCAAGATCTAAAATCTAACCAATCTTTGCCAAGGCAAAATGTTAGGTACAGCACAATATTGCATTGGAAATCAAAGCCTATGTGGTAGGTTCCTTCGGTAGCTTATAATGACATACAATCTTGGTTTTAAAAGCTCTGAAATGAAATTTCGACAAATAATTCCAACATTGAAGAAATTTTGCACGAGGCGACAGTTGCTCAGGCCTATGCCTGTCGACATTCACTTTTCAACAGTTTTTCTAACATTTTCAATATGTTTAAAGTTATGATTTATACATCAAAATGCTCAACAGAACGTCAGGAAATTAAATACTTAACTCTTTCTTGCGATATTGCATATATATACTCACCAAATCCGTTGATAATATCAGCAAACAGGTCCAGCGAAAATTGTTGTACAAGTTTGGATCCTTGGCGAAACTGGCATATATAGGCAACGACCACCAAAATAACAGCACCACCCAGAACGAGGCATTACTATATAAAATACTAAATTGTCTGTTGTTTCATCCCCTCTAACAACCTTTCCAAGGTCGATGGCGGGGGTTTGACCGTCTTAGCATCAGTTGGCCCGGAGTTACAAGGGTGTAAAGTTAGGCACGGACTCATACTCTGCAGGCGTTTTTTCGTGTCCCAGGAATGCAGAGTCCCACTCCGCAGGCGTTCTTTCGTGTCCCTTAAAGCGCGGAGTCCCACTCCGCAGGCGTTCTTTCGTGTCCAGTGAAGTGCGGAGTTCCACTCCGCAGGCGTTCGTGTTCTGTGAAGAGCGGAGTAATACTCCGCACGCGTTATTTTCTCGTCATACATGACTGATTACTTCACCATGTAATTATTTTATTTTTGTATATAAATTTGTTATTGTTTAATACTATGTGTTTTTAAGTTAATTAATACCTAACTGATTAATTTACAGTTTAAATTCACCAAAATGTGAAATGTGAACTGTCAGTCTGCCCGCGTGTACTGGTGTTACTATTAGCCGCGCGTGTACTGGAGGTTTAACATGGAAACTTATACTCCATTCCAACAGCCATGGCATTTTATTGGATCCTTGGTCTCGCAAGCGCAGTTTCCCAATCCCTTAGGTGCCATGGCTGTTGGAATAAAGCATAAGGAGCCATTGAGGTGTAGCACTAATTTCAAGACTAAAAATATACACCCTATACAATATACTCAATCACAATCAGCACAATCCAATTGACCAGATGTCAGTTAAATTTGATTAGTAGTTTAAATACTTCTAATGAGTCCAACACCCATTATAAGAAAATAGTAGCTTTTGAATTTGTATCATGGATTTGTTATTGAATTTCTTCTCTGACTTTTAGATATAAAAACATTCTATAACTAAGACAAAATAAACAAAACTCATGAAAATTTAAACAAATTTGTTGCTAAAAAAATGCTTTGTTTCCAGCAAATGCGGCGGCGGCGGCAGCGGCAGCAGCAGCGGCAGCGGCAAATGCATCCAATCCTGCGAATGCGGCGACTGTCAACTTTGTCAACAACCAGGGGGCGACGGTGACAAACAACCATCACAGCAATGCCGCTATACTGAGCCTGCTCAACAGCAACACGTCGTCTGCTGCTGCACAGAACCCCACCCTCAACCAACTGCTCAACAATGTCATCACACCCTCCAACAAGCAGCAGGTAGCAGTCCAGGACATAAAACTTTCTGCATTGTCGGTAACGAGGGTGTTACCGACTGGAAGGATTTGGATGACTATCCAAATCCTTCCAAGTCCTCCTTTTGACCTGAAGGTCATCCAATTTTTCCAGTATTTTTTAGGTCCTCCTTTTGAAAAACATACTCCAAGTCCTCCTTTTTACGTGAAGACTCAATTTTTTCCAGTATTTAAAAAAATTATGATTTAGAAACAATTCTCATTGGACTACATGGACCAGATTAATTTAGAAGGGATTTTTTGTTTTATATCGAATCGTTTGAGTACACATATATTTGATTTTGGAAAAATCGTTTTTAAAGATTACTTTCAACCATAAAAATCAACTAGAGAGCATTCCCCAAAAACTTTTGGATTGTCATAAGTTTATGCAAAAAAATTTTGTCTTTGGGTTGAAAAGAATCACCTATAAAATATAAAACATTGACTTGAAATCAATCATGTAATACACTGCGTAAAATTGTAGTTATTAATGACTTCTTTTTAAGTAATTCATCCAAACTGCTTTGGGGTTTTTTTGAAATTATGTTTTGTTTTAGTGCAAACTCAATACGAACACATTTCTTATATGTTTATAGACCATGATGTTCTTATGAGAGAATGTTATCTTTCGCCGAAGATAACAAAAGGCTTGTCACCAACCTTATAGCATCACAAAACAAGACAAATCACAATTTGACAAATGTCAATTTTTTTACTCTTAAAAAAATTCAAAAATTCAACCTAAAAACCTTTTTAGTCTGCAAAATTTATTCCCAATAGTCTGTGATTTAATTATAAATTTATCATCATGGATATATAGGTGTTTTTATAAGAGAAAAATTACAAAATTAAATGTGACTGAAAGTATTTTTAGTCACAGTCCTATTTTATTCATGGGTGTTTTGGTGTGAAATATTTGTTTTCTTTTAGTAACTTTTACTTACTTTAGTTACTTCTAGTTTTTTTTACAGTAGTTAAACCAACTGTAATGTGTTATTATCGGCGTAACTTTTTTTCCTAATTGTATACAATTTGTTCAAGAGTTCCTGATGTTTGCGTTTTCATATTCATATAATGCTACTTAATTTCTAATGTTTGTTTTCAATTGTAACTTGATAATGTATTTAAAATAATACGATAGCGACTCATTTCCATGCACAGACAAAGACTCTTTGGGAATTTTTTTTAATTCTTTTTTTTGGGACTGTTTTGTTATTTCTTGTTAACAGCACTGTAAATTTTCAGGAATAAAGCTTTTTTGATTTGATTTGACCGTGTGCAGGTGCTGACGACACGGAAGATGACGCTGACCAACATCATCAACCCGCGGTCGATAGCCATCAGCCCAGGGCCGGCGGTGGGGCAGTCGCAGCCGGTGCGTGTGAGCCTCTCGTCGCTGACCAACCAGCTGGCGTCGCCGCAGGGCCGCGTGCAGTACAGCGGTGTGCGCCGGCTCAGCGACAACAACCCCCCCACCACCAGCCTCGGCCTCTCCATGCCCGGCCTCTCCGCGCTCCTGGCCGGTCAGACGCTCTTTACTGTTTTTTTTTTTACTTATTATTATAATTTTAAGAGAACTTTCACTATTTTTTATTTAATACTAGTGTATCGTCAGTGAAGAAACAATACTGCCTATCTGACAAATCCCAAACTTTACAGGAGAGAAGAAAAACTGTTTTAGCAACACCGCCTATCAGCTTAATCACATCGAGTCACACCAAAAACTTTTAGAATAATTAAGTAGATGGGCGGTTTTTTCCACTCCTACCTCTTGGGAGGTATCAGAACAGTGCTATACTAACACTATCCCTTGGTTTTTTTGTGAACTATGACCGCCATTACATGTGGGATTACACTACAGGATACCAAAAACTCAATATTCCAAGATTTTTCACATAGGTGGTATTGTTTCTTCACCGACGATATTTTAAGTACCGCATCTTATACAGTTGTCTAGGTGTCAAGTCATTTCACTGTACTGCTTTTATGTTTTCTAAATGTTTTCTGTACTATTTAGATTCTACAGGCTTATTTTTGTTTTTGCTTCCAGTTTATTTGTTTGCTTCGTAGTCCTTTTGTTTTGGATACATTGTCCTGGATTGTATTGTTAGTTTGTTAGAATGTTATTCTTTTTTAATCTCTGAAATCCTTATTGCCTACTGTTGTTTTCTACTTTTTTTATTTGATTTTCTGTTATAATTTTCATAGACTAGATTCTTTGTTATTATTACTCATTTATTGTGCTATATTACTATTGTTAAACTATCAATTTTTCAACTCTCTCAAATAATTCTCGTTCATTCACTGTTACTCTTTGAATCTAGTTGTCTTTTTTGTTTGCTTATTTTTTCTTTTATATTATTATTTGATGCTTAAAATACGTTGCTTTAATTTTTATTGCTTTTGTTATAATTTCATTGATTAGTTATGTTGTTATAAATTATTGTAAATTATGTACTGTTTTGATTGTCTTGTGTTGTAAGCCATTGCTTTATATTTAGTTTCGAATTCCTTTTTTAATGAACACATTTGTTATTTTTAATCTAATTTCCTATTATTTTTGTCTGTAGTCATCTTGGTTTGTTTGTACTAACAATTCTGTTAATATTCACATGTTTCCTGTATGCTTTGTACATTGGCACAAGCTGTTAATAGTAAATAAATAATAATGTTTGAAAGTTAAAAAATATATTGATTTTTACTTTTTAAAGACATTAACACTGTAATTTGTTAATTTTTTGTTTACTTTGAACCAAAAATATTGAATTTCAAAAAGTAACTGTCACACAACATTGTAACCTGTTTTCAGAACATCATATGGTGGTGGAAATTTGCGTTTTTCTCTATTTAGGCTCTTTATATAAAAAAAGAGCCTTTAGAATTCAGTAGGTATTAAAGGCACACTAGTGACGCCCACATGATTTTCATTGGTGTCATTAGATAACGAAATAAAAAAGTTTTTGCTAATGGTTAAATAATTTTATTTCAAGCAACAATCTGCTTATACAACTGTCAAACTTCAATCAAAAAGAAGAAAATTCTATAATCAAAGATGATTGAGAAAAAATTTTAAGAAAATCTTAATTATTTGATGTTAAATATACTGCACTGTAATAATTGAAGTATATATCAAACCAACATGTACTCATTTCATTTCATTTTCATTTCATTTCACATGTGTGTTTCTTGGTCGGTACCTGAGCATTTGCCTCACCCGGCCCCAGCCAGGCTTGAGACCATCGCCCCTGGCTGTCGGGATGGCTTAAGACCATCACACTTGTCAGCGGCAAAACCGAGCCCTTCGAGGAAGGCTCAACACATGAGCCTTCCAACATGTGAAGTACCAACATGTACTTCACGAAACACTCAAGTTTCATTATGATGACCAAGAGTTGTCGAATGTTGCAGGAACGCCGTCAGCCGACAACCCGGTGCCGGGCGCCGCCAGCTCCAACAGTGCGTTACTGGAGCGGCTCAGCACGCCCCCGTCGTACCCCTCGCCCAGCCCCAAGCCCCCACCCGCCCCGTCGCCCTCCGCCTCGCCCTCCGCCCCCGCCCCCGCCACGGCCGTCAGTCTTAACCTGGCCAGTGTGCAGGGCGCACTCGCCTCCATACCCGGCCTGCAGAACGTTCAGGTTTGGGGCGATTACGTTGGTTCCGTTTGTTTTTAAGTTTTCCTCCTTTTTTTTGATAGATTTTACCTGTCTCTTTAAGACTTCGGGGTAAATTCATGTTTTCTACAAAATTGAGCACAACGCATCAACTGAAACTGTGGTACTCAGTGCTTCGACTGATTGCCTGGTTTGTATTAAATTTAATATTTTCAGAAAACCATGCATGTATGAAAAGCGTGATGAAAATAAACTGATGTGTTATGCTTTCTGCACACATTAGGTCCCCAATTCTTGAATGCTACTCTTTAATGAGCTTTTATGCCAGGAAAACTAATGAGTAAAACATTTTATTTCTCTGGTGTTGTTATTAATGCGTTTGCTGTTGCACATTAAATGGTGAACCTTCCCACGAGTTGAAATGAAGACTAAATAAGTGGTCGTCCTTAAATTCTGGCCTGAAAATTGGCACTTAACTATACAAGCACCATCTATGTGCTTGTCACAGCTATGGGTTTACATTGTATGTATACTACCAACCTCATGAATCAAGTGATGAATATATTTTTCAGGAAATTCATGCTACATGCATATAGTATGTAAGCCAACATCAAGATAAAATTTAAAAAAACATTTACACACAAGTTTTTTGACATGATTTTATTGTTTTAGGTGTCTATACCTGGCCTGGCTGTGCCTATATCAATGTCCATCAACAACTCTTCCCCACACATCGTTACCTCTCTACCCGTCACTGCCTCGTTGCCTGTGAGTATTGTAAGTTATCGCCCAATTGTTATCACTCTTAGTGTGACTGTAGGTTTAGTTAGCTCACTATCCTGGGACATGATTCAAGGATAACATAGATTTTTGCTGAATCATAGTCTTAACAACAGAGACAAGTATATCAAAAGGCCAATGTTCTGTAATCAGACTGGTTTTAGAAGTATTTCTGTGTGAACCTTGCTCAGGTTGCACTCGGTAAAGTAGTAGAAAATATAGGCAGAAAATAGGTGGAAGAAACATTGCTTTTTATGACCCAAGTGTTGACTTAAGAAAACTGTTTTTTTGCTACATGTATTTGCAAGTATGTCTGCCAATGCTTCAAGAAATGAAGAATGCTCCTGCAGAGCTGTGTAGTCCTAATTAAAAGTAACAAACATAAACCAACAAATTAACACTAGTTCTTCACTGGAAATTCAATAGACACCCTCTAGTTCGGCCACCTTGTGACTGTACCACCGGCAAGACTATCCGAATGTACTATCAAAATGTATATAAAAAGATATTTTATTCATCAACATGATTTCCTTGTTAACAAAGAATACTTAAGTTCATAAATTTTGATCAATTAATTGAAACTAGTTATTTTTGTAGGGATGACTTCTAATAATACTAATAAAATACTTGAAATTAGATTTAGTATATCACTTTCTAACTTAAATTTTGTCCAGGATTCTTGAGTATGTTTAGGTAATGTACCCCTGGCACCAATCATGAGGCTGTATACTTGAAATTTAGAAATGTTGTAGGTTTAACCCTATTAAATTCATTACCTGTACCCACCAATCATAGTCTTAACAACCTCATGAATCAAGTGATGAATATATTTTTCAGGAAATTCATGCTACATGCATATAGTATGTAAGCCAACGTCAAGATAAAATTTATCTTGCTCCTCCATCAAAATAAAACCAACAAAAACAACAATCCCCTCCCCAGGCCAAAAAGGCCAATGTAACACTAGTTCTAAGATCGTTATGCAAAATGACCTCCAAATGAGTTTGGAAATGATGTAAGAGTGACTTTTTGATGATCTTAAAAATCAACAAAACATGTTATTTAAATATGTTTTTACCGATACCGTACGGAGGATATAAAATGAACAGATAAACTCACCATTTACTGTAAACATACTAGAAATTTATTTTATCGAATTAATTTACACATATTACTTGAATCATAACCTACACAAATTAGAAGAAATCTGTTATTTTCTTTTGTTAAGCAAACGAAATCCTAGGTCAAATCTTACTGTACAATCCCTAAATTGAATGGATAACAAAATCGTTTGTTAGTTGAGGTCAAATGTGTCCATCAATTACAAGCTTGTCCGTAAACTAAACTGACATAATTGGTTTACTTCTACGGCCGGAAACGAAACATTCAGGATAAATCCTGTTGAAGGTCATTCCCCCGTGTTGTGGCATAGCGATGTGACAGATATGAGTCACCTTCCTAGGACCAGCTGGCGGCCGATCGAACCGAAGCCGAACTAGAGGGCGTCTGCTGTAAGTATCATGTCAGAAAAATTGAGTCAGCCAAAGCCATGATGTACTGGTGCATGCTGGGTATTGCTGCGATGGTTGTGTTGCAGATGACGACGACCAACCTGGCGGCCGTGACTGTGAGCGGCAACTCGCCCGGAGCCACCCTCGTCTTCACCAACTCCTCCCCAGGTACCTAGCGCCTGCAATACTGTGTCTGTAACATAAGGGGACCTATTTACTGGGGTGGTGCGAAAAAACAAAATTTTGGAATTTTGAATTGCTATAGGTCTCAAAACTTGCAAAATAGCTTGTAGAATACTGAAAAATAAATTTTTAAAAATCATTTAAGATCTTTCGATTGCAAAATGACCTTGAAGTTTAACATGTAAAACTCCAAAATAGAATTAGTGAATAATCGTAATTTGGTTTATGCTGGACATTGATAATCGTACAAAAGTATTGCCATGAAAAATGGAAATAGGTCTTTAAAACATTTTAAAAATGTATAATTTGTCCAACTAGGCAAGAGTATTATCGATCTATGGCCTTCTAAAAATCCCTTATTTAGGCGTTTTTTCAAGTTTTTGGCTTGTATTAAGTCAATAATTCTGTGGTGTAATTGAACCAATTATACCATTGTTGAAAACGTTTTAAAGAGCTCTTATAGCTATTCAAAATTCCAAAATTTTGTTTTTTCGCACCACCCTACTATTACACACATTATCATGTAAGAGTGAACTGCTAATTAATAGCTCAAAAGAAACCGGCAAAGGAGGAATCGACAGTTTTACATGGAATCCAAACCAAAATTTTGTCAATTAGTTAACAAAATGATTAATTGAACTGGTTTAGTTATGACAATGACCTTATGGATGAACACAGTATTCACCAGAATGTACACTAATCCCCACTAGGGAATACTGCATCCACAAGCCATCTCTCATAACTATAGACAATTAATTCGTGGCCTTCAAGTTGCTGGACTATAGGACACACCACTGTCCCAGTTTATTTATAGTATATTTCATTACAAGGACCTAAAGTGATGCTTTTCGTACAAGGTCAAGTTTTACAACCGAGGCTGTAAGCCGAGGTTGAAAAATGACCGAGTAACGAAAAGCAGCTTTAGGTCCGTGTGATGAACTATATTTTTCGTTATATTGCTCAATACAATACGTAAACTACTTAAGAAAACCAAAATGTTACAGCTTGTTTACCTTTAAAGATGCCTTAAAAAGATGCCACCGTCTTGTTCTTGCTATTTGAAGCAATCAGCTGATTGTCTGTTTCATTTGTGTTAGGGTAGACTGGCAACAATGAACAACTATCAACGTATCGAATGCATGTAATAATCGATTAGTGAAATGAGCGAGTTTCACAAATTGATTAAACTGACAACAATGAATGTTTCGATAATAACGATGAATGTTTCGATTATTTGTAATCAAATGAATATTGTTCGATTATTACAACGTACTCGGCACTTTTTTACTTTTATAGTCCTAGGACTATAAAGAGTCAGCTGGTATCGAGTACATCAGCTTTTAATTCCTAGGAATAAAAAGAGTGTATTTAGGTCCGGAAAACATGCTTTAAAAACATCTGTTTTTGAAGCAGTATAACGAAAAAAATATTACTGATGATATCAGCTTTTCTTTTACAAGATAAAACTTACAATTAACTAATACATTATTTTGCACAATACCATGTTTAATTTTCTTAACTAATATATTGTTAGATGAAAAATCATTAGTGTTAGTACAAAACACCGGAATTTTTTAAATTTTTCAACTTTACATACTACTATTTACAAGTACATATTACACTGCACAACAATAGTTATCAGTGTGATCTTACTAGCCGTTGGTGTTTTACTTGCAATAGACCATGAATCACAAAGATGCTAACAGTCTAAAGGCTCAAAAAAGAGAGAAAAGTTATTAAATTAAAGAATGTAGTTGTCAAAAAGTCAGTTATTTTTCCATTATTTAGATTACGACAAAGAATTTATTTTTAAATTACAACTAGTAGGTTGATGTTTTGTGATTTTATCAGCTTGTCATTTATTGTGCAATAGGTCCCATCTTTAATCTATGTAGAAAAAGAAAATTAATCTTAAATGTCAACAACAATAGTGTTAAGCATTAATGAAAGAAAAATAAAAGTTGTACCAGAATTTCTAGGGAACATAATTTGTGAAAAAGTACAGTTTAAATAAAGTAAAAGGTGTTGGTGATGTAGGAACTTTCAATGCAATATAATGAAGTAAATATGTGATTTCCTGAATCTTAAACATTGAGTAGCTTAATACGAAATGTAAAATTAGTTTTAACCTGATGTATCTCTTTATTACTCAGCCTGGGCAAAAGAAAATTTAGTCATAATGTGTATTTTTTAACCATCCTACATAGCTCCAATGCGAGAGCCATCCAGAAAGTAAAGAATTTGTTGTCGCTATGTCAGGCTTTGTTGCTCCTCCACCATGTTAGAGTTTAGCTGAAAGCTCCTGGGTTCAATTTGAGCTGTTTTGCTGCCAACCGATAATGTATATATCACACTTACAGTGTTTCAAAATAGCGATGCCCATTTAAAATCCTGCCAAGTGAATTTAACCTGATAATGTTGCTTCTTTCAGTTCCTTACCAATTCAAACACTTTCCTGCCTAAATATTCCCCTATATTTGAAAAAATAGAAGGGGACCAACCAATTAAGCCAACCAACCAATTAATTGGGGACTTGGGACCAATTAAGAGCTATACAGGATTAATTAGAAATTTCCCACTTTATTTGGCGAATATCTGTGTAGTTGATGCTGCTGCTTGAGGGCGGGCGTCGACATGGATCAGGAACACCCTTGTCTGCAATGGGATTGTTCCTATGTCACTTGATTTCGTATGACAAGTCGAGTTGTTGTAGGTTTTCATAGACTTCTCCTCTAGGCATTAATTCAACATGGAGTAAATTAATAAGACCGCAAAACAGTGTTGATTCTTATTCAGTGGGGTTTTAAATGGAGAGCGCTATTTTGAAATGCTGTATTAATCAAACGCATGATCAGTGGGTTACTGATTGGCTCAAGTTAAGACCAGGAGTGGAGGGAGCTTTTGGATCCACACTCATTTGTGGAGGTGGAGCAACAAGGCTGGACATAGGAAAGAACTATCTTTACTTTCTGGACAACACTCGTAACTGTTTAATCAGAATGAAATTCATTACCAGCAATGGGACAATTTTTACAGTAACGAAATTTTTGTTCAGTAACTGCACAGTTGCTGTCTGCCGGCAAGACTCAAGTTGGAGCTCAGACGCTTCGGACGGCCGGCACCCCCACCACCTGCAATATTGTGAGTTCACTCTTTCCTTAACCATAGGTACCTTATTTAGTATTCTCCTGAACTTTTGGTAATCTGTATTTCAATAGTTGAAATTTTTAACGTTTCCGACAAGAAATTACAATTGAATTTAGAATATACTGCATGTAAGGGCGTATTTAGACGCTGTAAATAAATATATGTAATATATATAATTAATTAATTGCTGGTTTACTTTTCTAGTCATGTTGTTATTAACTAATTGTTATTCACTAGTTCATAATTATTTAAGAAATTTTTCCTGCCTTTCCATGTTTTAAATAAAAATTAGTCAAGATTTACAATGTTTTGGAATTTTTAAGCTTATCTTTACATTGTAATTTTAGGAATAGAAGGATTGACAGCTAGCATACCTTTGAAAGAGTTCTGGCAGGCCATAAAACACACCTTTCCTTCACCTGATGAAGTCCCCAATGGGACGAAATATTGTTATTTACATCATGTGTTCTATGGCCTGCCTTAACTCTTTCAAAGTTAAGCTTGCTGTCTTTCCTATTCCTAAAATTTAAAATCCTGGCCTAGAGCCTTTCCTCAAAAAACTTATCTTTACATTATTCAGACAAATATTACTCAATATCATAGAAATGTTATATTGAAAAATTGTCTAAATGTTTAAATATCTGTTGCTATCAAATGCTGGTTTTAAGACATACTATTGATCTTAAAACTAGAATAATTGTTTATTACTCACTATTTTACTCATTAATTTTTTATGGAATATAATTTTGGGGAAAATCAAGTGATTCAAAGAATAGTTATAAAATTCAAAAAAGAATTTTGCATATTTTAACGTTTTTTTTAAAAAACAAGCTATATGCAAACCAATATTTACTAAACCTTTTAACAGTACCAACAATGTTTATTTTTAAATGTTGAATTTATGTAAAATATAATTATGTGTCATTAATTACAAACCAGCATAAATACAATAACAGTACAAGACGGAAGAATGATTTTTTATTTCCAATACTTAGATTGACTTTAACAGAGAATTGCCCTTTTTATATGGGAATAAAATTGTTTAATAAGCTCCCCCATGAATTGAAATTAATTGACAAAACAGAGAGATTTAAAGTAAAATTGAAAGAATCCTCAGTAAATAAAATGTATTATTCAATAGACGAAAAGGATAAAGGATTAAAAAGAACAAATACGACGCAGAATTAATAACATAAACCAAGCAAAAGCGAAACATCTCAAATTATAGTAGAGTTAATGGAACCAATAATAGCGTGAAGCAGTAGTTACAAGCCCGGTGTGATTGCAGGGCGGTCAGTCGATACAGCTGGTGGGCACGATACAGAGGCCGCGCGGCGTGGTCGCGGCCACGGCCAAGCCCACGCTGATGGCACGGTCCGTCGTCAACAACCAGCGGCACACGCTCAAGGTGGCGCCAGCCAACACAGGTACGTACAAGCGGTCTTGGCACCTGGCATACTTGGGAATAACGATTAGAAATTCTAACGATTAACGATATTCGTTAGTTTTTTCAACTAACTTCCAACTTATTCGTTAGTTTTTAAAAAGTACTGGAAATAACTTCTAATTAGTTAGATTATAGTTAACGAATAGATTGATCTATTTGTTAGTAATTTTGGAGTTTAAATAGTTAGTTTTTTGGACGGGCAGAAGAACTTAAATACGAGTTTTTTTACGCGATCATAGAGGGTTGCGTATGGCCGTGCGGGAAGCATAGCGAGGGGTCAGCACCCTTGATGACAAACAACGCGGGGGTGGGGAAAGTCCAGTTGCTTTGGTATGCAGAGGCAGCCAAAGACAACGCCGCAAGCACCGAGGGGTAGGGAGGGGGAATGTTTGGTAATTTGTCACCTCCAAAACATTGTCTTTAGTTGATGTTTATCTCTGTCAAGTCATTTTTTCTGCGGTAGCAACATAGCTGGGTTAAATGATTTAAGCTTTCTTAGTATTTAGTTGGTAAAATAATTTAGTTGTGTTAATAATCTTGTTAAATTTTAGGGATAGTTAAATACGATCCTTTAGAACAACTGCCCAACAGCAAACTTCTCCGAAAACTAACTTTATTTTCTATCAGTTTGTTTTTTAACTAACTAATAACTTCTATCAGTTACTTTTCACGGAACTAACTAATAAATTTAACTAGTTAGAATTTTTGACTAACTTTCTTTCCCAACTATGGAACCAGGTCATTCTGAATGGCAGGCACAGCCAGGGAGGATATGAACATTGACAATACACGTGTAGTAAACTAGACTGCTAGCCCAACGGACAAGAATAGATGCAAAGATTTGATGTAGATCCGATAGTTCTCAATAAACTTGCCACCAGTAAACTTGTGTATTCAGCCAAGATGTTAAAATATATCAATGTAAAGTTACTGAGAACCTAAAATTTAACTGTACCAATTGTTTCTACTGCGGTTTTGGAAAATAAACCCCATATCTATTTTTGTTTATAAGTAGGAGTAATTGGGTTGAGTCAAGCACATTACTTATTGCGATAACAGTATAATTTATTCTGTCTGATTCAACAATCGCTCACTGGCGACCAGCTGCACAATACTGTTTACCGAACTCGGTTTTCTAACAGCTCTCGCCAGGTAGCTCTAGCATCTTTGCTCACAAGAATCACCATTAGGTTTTCATCTATAAAGAGGTTATCATAGTGTATCAATAGTTATCAATATCATAGTGTATCCTAATCGTAGTTTTTTATATGGATTCTTGGCTCTCATATGTTTTGTGCCCCGCTGTTATTACAAGGGATTCCTCCGTCAGAATTTTTTATGTGCAAGTTTTTAGTAGCGTTAAACCATCAATCAGTAACGAATCTTTAAGATTAACGTACATTGAAATTGTTGACTCACCATGTATTTCAATGTCTAACGGTTATTCATGCAGGGTTCCCACTCAACCGTGAAACCTTAAAAACCGTGAATAAGCCGTGAATTTGGCAAACCATGAAAAAACCTGGAAAGAGCCGTGAATTTCGTCATCAGACCTTTAAAATCAGCCAATTTTAAAATAGCCAATATTTTTATTAAATTATAGAGAAATATTTGTATCAATTTACTAGAGACATTAACAATCATTCACAGTCCCAAGACGAAGACAGCAATTGTGTACTTTAAGACGTAGATTGTACGGACAGGGCTAGATGGTAGGGCCTGCTAAACTGAGATTGAGATTCTACTGTGGCTGTGGAAGGAGGGGTGGAGACTGGGGAGGTAATGGCGGAACGCGATCGGTTGCCTTGGAGGGGGGAGGGAAGGATGGAAAGGTGAAGAGAGAGAAGACTTAGCTGAGAGGTGAGAAGAGAGAGGTGATTGATAGCTGAAGACGCACGCTCATTGGTTTATGTTTGTGCGGCAAATAAATACGTGAATTTCTTTCTTCCTTAATTAATTAATTTCATCGGTTTTCAACTACCGATTAATGCATCGATGTCTCTGCTGCTCGTTTCTAATCATTTTCTGTTTTTTGTATCATCGTTCAAGATGTTTGTGACAATGAATAAACTCTTAAAAAATGATGCCAGAACGAACGTCTTTGTTGCGTATTTTGTTTTCTATATGCGAAAATCCAAACGACTTGTCCTACAACAACATATGACGGCTAATATTTTTGTCTAATTTTTAGTATAAATCGATTGAGACAAAAATGAAATTTTTATCTCTTGTCGTTCAAGAGAAATTCTATGATCAAACTATAGACTGGTGTATATTTTGTCGTTCTCCAAGGTCAACCAAATATAGCAGAAACTCCGAATTCCATCTAATTGGAGATAATATTTTTTCACCTGTCAACGCCCTTTCCTTATCACTCAGGATTATTGTTTGTGTAGGTTTTTCGTGGGAAGGACACGATCTTCCGGTTTAACGTGACCAAAAATAGATCACAAAAATCATTTTCTCGACAAGACCTCTCGTATCATAAGCTCGGCTAGAAATTCAACCTTATTCAAAGCTGTTTAGTGTCTGTACGACTATTTCATTGCGTCATAAGGAGCAACGGTCCTTTTAAGTTGTTATACGAGAATACGATATTAAGCAGTAAGCGTACGATAATTTTGAGTCGGCAAGGGGACGGCTGGTTGTCTGACTGAGACCATTGACTGAGACGTATAGTGAAGATCACTTCGAAGTTTGACATCGCGATCGCCTCAAACCATCCTTGTTCGTCTCGTTATAATATTGCGTGGACACCGTCAGAAGCTTGGCGCGAATCATTTATTGTTGAACATTTTTAAAGTTTCGGGTTTCTTTCAGGTAGTGTGTCGGGTATCGTCAACCCGATTTCTTTCGGGTAGTAGGTATCCACCTGACCCGACGTGTAATAAAAATCTGCTGAATTAAGCCTGAGACGTGTCGAACCCGCCTGACCACTCGGGTTCACTTAATTACCCGAAGCTACCCGAATTTTTGGGTACCCGCAGACCTCTACTTATCACTCACTACCCATTGCACTGTTTGAATGACAACAAGGCCCTAACTTCGGCCGCTGGAAAACATGCCTGCAGGCGACCAACGTTGTGCCATTAACTAACATTTACGGACAGTAGAACAACGATTTATCCGGAGGCGTGTTAACCAGGCGGCGCGCCTAACTGGTGTCCAAAACTGGCAACAAGAATTATTTTTAATCACGTTTTTACTTTCAACTTTCGCAAAAAAACTATTTCACAAAAAAAATGTAATTGAAGTGTGTTTAATAACTTGCAATTAATTTTTAAACAAACACGACATTATTTGAATACGTGTTATATAGATCATATTTTGAGTTTTCTATGATTAGAGAGTTGATAATCACGAACTTCAACTCGGTCAAGACGCAATAAATGAACTATCGAATATTCATCGAAAGGTTGGTAACATACGCAAGCGCAGACTATCATATTGTCTTTCATTACACTGTTTGTTGTCTTAAAACGCAGTGCGTGATTGGCTTGTTGCTATGACGACACACGGTTGTCATGGCAACATACAGTGCGACAGTGCGCACTGGACTCTGCGCATTGTGTGGGCGGATAGAAAGCAGAAAGACAGGAAGAAAGGAAGGAAGGAAGAGAGGATGGCGTTAAAAATTAAAAATATTTAAGTTGCGTGCGTGTTCTGCAATCGCCAGTACAATGTTTACTGTTTTCTTAAGTAATCAATAATGTTAAAATCACATCGTATTTTGTGAAATAGTTGTAATTTATTTAATTGCATCGTATTTAAAATTATTTTTTCATCATGTATAGTTTGTTTTACCTAAAATATTACACAGTTTAATTCTATTGGTACAGAAATTACTTCTCTGTTGTGCTGGCGCCGCTGCCGCCGGCGCTATGCGTCTGCCGAGTTTTCCCTCGCTACCCCCCCCCCCCCCCAACCTGTTATTCTCTGTGAAACTGTGCGGGCGGCAAAATGTTTTCCTATAATTAGACCGTAAATTTTGTAATTTTTGGACCTCAAAAACCGTGAAAGAGCCATGAATTTTAAAATTCTGTTTGAGTGGGAACCCTGTCATGACAATATAATTAAAAATAATGGAAAAAACTGGTTAAATATCTTTGATTGAAGCTGAGATTGTTAAATATATTGTGATCTTTAAAAAACATCCATTCCAATTTAAGTCACAGCGAGCCACTGTTATTAAATAGTTTATTTCATTAGCTTTTTTGTCTTGAATCTCCCTAAATCTACTGTTAAATGAAGACTTCTCCATCAGATCTAGTACAACAAGCAATACAAAAGAGAAGCTAAGTAAGAAGATATCTGTTTAAAATAATTTTCTGCGCTCTTAGTTAAAGGGAGAAATAGGTTTGAGATGTTTCTTAGCTTATACTTAAAATGTTTTCTATCATTTAAGCTTCTTTTTCCAATTTAATCAGAATGAGCTATTAAAATATTTTTTTTTTACAATCAGCACTCCTAGGAGATTTTCAAGGTAAGTTCTGTTTGATGTGTGCAGTTTAAATATTAAAGCTTTTTTGTGGTTGTAAATTAGTTTGAATATTAAGTTTTTAGAATGGCAGAAACATCATTGTCTCTTATTTGAAACAATGAATTGAATCATGGCTATCTCCGGAAAAAATGCTGTAGCCTTCGAACTGGCAATGTTGCTTAGAAAGGGTTTTTCCCGTAGAAAAACCTTTGGTCAGAGCCAGCTGATTTTAAGTGAACAAAATGTCATGCCAAAATAGAGAATGTGCTACTTTGGATCCTTGCTAATGTAATCCTGTGTATCCTAATCATAGTGTATCCTAATCCTAGCAATGTAAATAAGTGAGGGGCATCAGCCCCTAATATCTGGCCTCGGTTTTTACCAATCTAAATTTTTGTTTTCATAATAGATCAGTTTATCTGGCCAGATCATTATCCAGCTGAGGCTCAGAAACTCAAGTGGCCAGATAAGAGGAGTTCTGCTCAGATATGGCTAAGAATTAATGCATGGAAAATTTACTGAGTAGTAAGTTGCAAGTTTGTTGCAACTTGGTAATTTTATTTTATTTTAATATTTTCCAAGCACTGCACCAGCACCTTCCTGCATTTAGAAATGGATATTCATAGACCTCTAACCTTGAAAAATAAAAATGTTCTCTCATTTGATTTAATGCCTTGAGACTCAAACTATTTTTTTTTTAGTTTAGTGACATTTTTATCTGATTAAGCTTGAAAATATTTATGTAGAGTTGCCCTAATTGTTGACTCAGGTATGGAGTCAGCAAGAATTAATTAAAATCTTTTCTTTGCAAGATCTTTGAAAATCTCCTCTGATAAGTTTTTATTTAAAGTCAGTTAACATATAAAAATTGTTTTGTAACTGAAATTATAATTTCAGTGATCTTAAATAGAATTAGCGGGTTAAGGTCAAGCACTAAAACAGGCCAGGTAGGTGATCCTGGGCTTGTTGCTAAAAATCAGCTGGCCTGTTTCTAAGCTTGACTCTAACGCTGGTTGCACACTTGGCAATTTTTACAGTGACAATAATTTGTCAATGCTGCCCAAGAAATCGGTGTTCAATACACACAAGGCAGCAAAAATACCGCCGCAGAAGAGTTCCCCGATCAAAGAGTTCCCTTAAGAAATGTTCGTTATTATGACGTTTTTCATAAATCTTGTTTTTATTTGTGAAAGTTCTGTAAATTCAACATAATATTAAGATTTTAAGCAAAGCTTCATTAAAAATAATAAAAAAATGGTTTACATGGACTAAAAACAATATTTAATATGCCGATTAAAGAAGTCTTCACTTCATAGACTCGGGACAATGTCTAGTCATCTGAGCATGGCAGTGGTAAAAAATCTGCCAAATGTGTAAACACCCATTTGATTGCGTTTGCCACTGTGATAACAAAAGCATAAAAAACCCCGTTTTCGCAGTGGTAGTGGGCAGCTGCAAAATGACCCCCAGCGGCATTATGGTCACGCATTATTCCTGCTGCCCTGTGTGTAAACATCCATATAATTCTATAGACTACTGCAAAAACAAAAGCAGCGGCAGTTACACCGCCACAATAGAAATCGTCCAGAGTGTAACCAACATAACCCAACAATTCTATTTCAGATTATGATAAAGGTAATACATAAACCAGTTTAAAATTTCATGACCTGTACATTGTAGCAGCAAATGTGTCAATCATATTCACCCTAAATGCAAATAATTAAGAAATAAGTTTATTTCTCAAAAAAAATCACAAATACAGTCATATATAAAATACGCCAAATTATCGATATCTATGAAAGGCAAAGCACTGACTGACTCATCACCAATTCTCTAATTCCCCATATAGGTAGAGAGCTGCAATTTTGTACCCTGATTGTTTAGGTCTTGGCTAGGACAACTAAGCAGTTTTCAAGCCTTTATCTCCTTAGGGATAAGCCTCACAGACCTTCATAGTTATCACGTTATGCTAATGGTAAAAGCTAATGACATGTTTGCTTGAGCAGGTGATCAGCTGTCTTACTTAATGTAAATACAGAGCGAAGCGGGTTGTTCCAATGATTACCAACTAACTGTCGCACTTCCTAAACCAATGAGAGGAAAAGAATCTCTCGGGCAATGCCGGGGTTATCAGCTAATCCTTGATAATCCGAGTTGCAGCAGACCTGCATACTCGGCGAATTTTAAATGTGTTAAAATATATTTCAATTCATCATGGCAAGCAAGATAATATGACATGTTTTTGTAAGCTCCCTAAGAATAACATGTGAATAAGACTGCAGGTTGGCTGCAAAAAATTTGATAATTTTTATTTTTCTATGTGAAAACCCCAAAAACCCTTTTTTGGGGGGCTTTACCCCCCCTCCAGTGGTCCGATCGGGCTGGTTTTCGAACTCATCCAAATAATTACTACTTTACACACCTGTTCCAAATTTCATTCTGATCTATAGGAGAAATTCCCTAAAATTTATTAACTTAATAATAAGAAGGATATTGTCTTGTTCTGGCATAGTTATTAAGGGTATTAAGTCGGTGCGGTGTTGTTCTGAAGTGTATTGTGTTGTTGCGGATTAGTTATGAAGTGTGTTGTGTTGTTGGTGCAGTGGTGCGGACGGCGGACATGGGCGGGACCAGCGGCCAGGTGCTGACGCTGTCGCCGCACCAGCAGATACAGATACAGGCGCTGCAGAAGCAGGCGCTGCAGCTGCAGCAGTTCCCGCAGCAGAACGCAGCCGGCATCGCGGTCAAGCACCAGCGGCGACGCAGCACCGCCGACAACAAGTAGCAAACAAGTCTGATCCTTTGTCCGTTTTCAAACATTTTTTATTTTATTCTCGCGAAGTTTTATTTTTTAAATGTTTTTATCAATGTATGATCAAACCGAGAAAATCGTAGTGTTATCGAAGATTTTAATTTATAGATTATATATTTTATTTTCAAGCTTACCACGTTTTTTTTTGCTGAGTAAATTTACGTTTTATTTGTGTCGATCATACTTGATTATTTTATGAACAACTTTTTTGAACTGAACGGTTGATTATGTTATACCGGGTGTCTCACCTATGTATCGATACTAACTTTTTAACTGTAAATCTGACAATGAACTCCTCATGGAGGGACTCTCTTTATTTCTTACACTATTTTTTGGGATGGTTGTGAATTTTAAAAGTACACGGTCACCATTTTCCATTGTGACAGACATCTTCGTTTTTTCTAATGAACATCTTGTATTTCATGGTGTTTTTGGATTCTGCAGGTAATTTTAAGTCAAGTTATCCCCCATATTGCAAAATGGTGGCCATATTTTTCAAAGATGAATAAACTTGTCAAAATAATAAAGACAAGTCTACCATAAGAGGCTCATTGAATGTTCAATACTTATAAAGTTAGATGTTGGACCATTGTAGGCGAGACACCCAGTATATGCCACGTTACATGAGTGATCTTATAGAAAAGAGTTGAAGTAAAGTAGCGGAATTTGTTATTAATTATTTAGTTACTTTTTGTGGGTGTGTAGAGAGATCTCTAGGTACAAACTGAGTTGTACATATTTATCAACTGCATAATCAGATTGTTCCTTGTGAAATACAAATGAACTTTTTTTATTGCTAGTAATTTTCTTATTTTTATATGTTTTGTACAATCGATGATTTAGTAATTTTCTATCAAGCTTTTTGTGTCGCTTTTAAAGCAGCAAATCGGTGATGTGTTGTTCATCTTCCTTAATCCTATTTCAGTTTTGTAATGTGTACTTAATAGTACTTTGATTCAGGAGATCTAATAATAAATAATAAATTTTCTCGTTTATAAAATAAGGGATTTTTGTGCCAAGGAAGGTAGCAGTGCTGCTTTCATTCCATTAACTCTTTTTGTTTATTTTTCTTACCTTATCACATAAATATTTTTCTTATCTTTCAAGCAGCTCACTAAAAAATATAAGTTCTTGGATAAAATTGAGTCCCGTTATTCCAAAAAACCTACCTTTTATGATGACAGTTTGCCATCAAAGCTATTTTGTAAGTAAGATAGTGAAGACCAGATTGTTTGGCCGAGTGTGTTATTGAGTGTCAAGTAAACACTCTGAAAAATCGTTACCGCAAGTGACAAATCATTGTGACGCCTCTTTTTTCTCTCTGTCTTTTGACATCCACACTTTGGTATAAGCGTTGCAAAAGATCTTGGCGGATGGCCGAAAAAAGCTGGATAGGTTCTTTAATGTGTATCACATGGAAGCTCAGTTACTTATCTAAAAACATTGTTTGCCTTCTGTTAACGAGTGTCAGATGATTATTGAAGCTGACTAGTAGTGAAATCTCATCCGCGAAGTTATTTTGCGACCTTTATACACTCGTAATCCGTCTCTCTGAATTTTCAAACTGAATAGGTGTCTGTCTCAATTAGTTTGGAATAGAGGGGCTCAACTGTACAAGTTTCTAACTGTATTTTTTAAGAAAGTGAAAGGACCAAAAATAGATGGGGGGTTCATAATGGGTTATGATATCATAATTTACTTTTAGTCGTTTGACTGGAGTAAAAAGAATCAATTCCTTTCACTTTTAGTAAAGAGTATTAGAATTTTTTATGATATCGATATCGGTATTCTATATTTATTTTGGTCAATATTTTTCTTTCAATACTTAATATTTATAATTACATCTCAATGAATAAATTTCGTATTTTTGCTTTTAACCCTAGTTTTTGTTTGGCTTGGATGAGTATAAGGTCATAGAAACATGTTATGGACCTAACTATGAAAGATTTGTATTTCCCTATATAAAATTAGATTATTGACCCATTACAAAAGACATTATTGCTGATTGGAAATTCGTAACAGTTTAATTGTAAAACAGTCATTAAATTTTGATCCTTTTTAAAAGCCTGATCTCATTTTTTAATTAATTTGAGTGGACAACAACATACCTCATGATACAAAAATGTCACGCTGTTCAATGTACAATTTAAGTGCTTTTTCAGATCGTGATCTTTAAAAAAAAAATAAAGCTGATAACACTCTTGCAGGATGTAATATTTTTAGACCAAAGTTTTAATATAAAAAAAAGTATAAAATGTTAGTTTTTCCCTATAGGTACAATAAATAATATATTAAAATGTCTTGAATATTTTAGAGTTGATATTTTTAATTCAATCAAATAAAATATTTTATTTTAATAACATAGATAACAATAATTTAGTTTTTTTATCAATTTTATAAACATTTCAGCCATTACGATTGATTGTTTTTAGTTTTACTGGTACAACTCAAAAGTTTTATTTTACATTGGATCTTTGACTATAATTAATAATTTCAGTAAGTTTAAATTCAAAGTCAGTGATTAAATACTAGTAAAATAAGGGTGTCTAATTAACATTGAATATATCTTAGAAATAAATAACATTACATGTGATAATTTTGCCAATTAAATTATGTACTGCTAAATTATAAGCTCATGCTTTAAAACTCATTTTGCATAAAAACGTTTTACCTGTTCTTACCCACCTGTAGTGTCATGTATACAAATATATTACTTAAACTGGAGTGATAATGTATTTTAACTTCTTTTAATTACTATAAATCATATGAAAATGATTACATCAATATAATTTCAAACTTCTTATTTAATTTTTTTTTATGAAGTTTACGGGAATAATGCCCAAGGAAACTTTGAAATTGCATCACAGTACACAATAAATGCAAAGTTACCTTTACTTCTGAAAATAAATACAGTTTTTAGCTTTAAAATTCTTCATTTTATCTTTTTGAATGCCTGTTTGCATTTTTATACTCAGTTTTAATAGGCCTTCTCCTCTGATTTGTTTATTACGGAACATTTTCCTGCTGATTTCAAGTATCACGTATTTTAATTCATCATTGGAAAAAGTATACTTTTATCCACAAACAATATATCACATGATACAGATTCATTTATTATTAATGTTGTGTTAAATTTTCGGAAATGCTTTAGGTGGTGGACAGTTGCCTTACACTAGGCCTTTCGTTCCCTTTAGAAGATTTTTAGGTTTAGTGATGATTGGTTGCTTACATCGAGCTTTCTTTATCACCTCTTGCATGTAAATTTAAATAGGTGTATAAAATACTGTACATTTCATTGATAGTTTTTATTAGTTTCTATTTCATATTTTTTGGGTCCCTGCTGCTAAATGTGCTCTGTTGCCAATTTAGAGAATGTTGGAATTCTGATAGTTAAAGATTCATCATGTCAAGATCTAAATAACGTACAGTTGTCTATAGTCAGACTGGCAACAGTTCATATTCCCCTGGGACCTGAGATTCGCTGCTGTTTGTGTTAGAATACATCTAGTCCATAGCCTGGTTGTGTGTATTGTACCTGCCAAGAGTGTTTGTGTATTTCTTGCTTTAGTTCTCAAGGCACTTCAAATTGCTTGTCCCACTTTGTTTACTTTTGCTATATATATATTGGGCTTATGAAACCAATTCATCTTTTCAAAACTCTAATATTAATTACATTCAAAGTCGGTAATTTGTTGTGCCAAAGTTGAAGGCATTTGACGTTTAACTCTTTCTAATACAAATTAATGTTACATTGTCAAAATCCAGTAAAAGTCTTAAATAAATTCTGTGGTGTACATCTTTGATCATGTAAACTTTAGTATCTTTATTGCATAACTTTTTAAGATTATACACAGAATACAGCACCAACCCATGTTTCTTGTTTCTGTCATCCATGAGATTTAACTGTGGAATAAGAATTGTGATAGTAGTTGCTTTTAAATATCCATGCATTACATAAAACTTCAAATTATGATCATAAAAGGAAATATTTATTGTCAATTTATTGTGGTGATAGTGTGACCGTTTTCAAATTGCAAAACAGGATTTGTTTTTTTATCGAGGTTTGCTTATAAATACAGCCAGAAACAGAGGCACCTGGGGCCTTGAAATTAATATCGACCGATTCTTCCTAAGTGGCAAGACTCTTTTGTGTGGTTTAAAAAAACTATCAACTTTAAAGTGACTGTCTTTAACATAAAATTCTCCTTTCTTTGATATCAGGAATATAATTTATTATATTTAAGTTCACGTGAGGACACATAAAGATGGAAAATAATAGCCTGATACTATTTTTATTTATTCTTATTATTTTATTGTCATAGGTATTCTGATCTTCAGAAATTAATTGAATATATTTACACAAGTATGGTCTCCTGCTGGTTTAAATTAAGTTGGACAAGCATTTTGACTGTGCCGTTTTAACCCAATGTACAGTTTCAAAGCCAGTAAATGTTAAAATGCTCTCCTCAACATGTTTACAGTGGGGATATGTAATATATACAAAAGTATGCGAGTGATATAATGTAGCAGGTGCTTGCGTAGACTAAGACTGATGTCGCTCCGTGTAGTTTTTATACTGTACTCAAGCTTCTAACTGCCAACCGTAAGGTGTCCACAGAGATTAAAGTCTTATATGGTTCCTCAAATTTATTTTTTTACTCTCGAAATTGAAGATAATATTATGAGTGTTTAATATCGCTATTTCAGAAGAGTTCAAATTAAACAAAACAAGTTAGGCTGTTATACAACTTAAATATTATGAATCCTCTGCTTTTAGTGTTTCCTCAATTTCAGAAAACACTATTCTTACCTTTGAAACTTGTACTGATAACTTTTAACTTTAAAAGTAGTTTTAAAACATTATTTGCCTATTGTTAAAAAAGTCTTTGTAAAAAATATCCAACGCTCTAAGATGAATTTCATTGAAATTGTATTAGCCTTGCGATACAAATTTTGTTCTTTAAGCTTTGTAATATGTTTACAAGCTAACTCAAAAACAAAGTTGAGTCTCGTTTCAGTATAAAGACTGACAAGAAGTATCTATTAAGCTTTAGTCAAATTCAACAAATTATCAGATTCCAGTGAAACCTTTTCTGCAGAACTATATCGAAGAATTCTTTTAAAGATTTATGATTGTGTACTAGGAAATAATCCCTTTATTCAAACTTTGATGTTTTAAACTGAGTGTAATTAATTAAAAATTTATCTTTTTCTGGCAAAATCCTTTCAATAATTTTTTTAAAGATTTTACTCATAGATGTGCAATGGATGTTGCATTTTCATTGCAGTACACTTCCTCCTAACTCTTCATCTTTCTTTGCATAATTAATGTCTTAACATAAAAATCTTCTTCGAAGCACCCTGGACTCACTGGTTAGTTGTTTTTTTAGCCTGTAATATTTGGTGGTTGCCGCATGAATGGCTGCTTCAAAACAGAAATCAACTTTTCCACATTTGACAGATGATTATCATTTCAATTTGATTATCAATTGATTATGATAATGTAATTTAAATGGAACTTTTAATGATATGTAACTTAAATTAAGACTGCATTATAGTATATAACGTAATATCATATTTCTTGAATTTACCTCTTCAGAATCTCTCGTTTTTTTTGTACCACATTTTCAAGTTAGCAATAATTCCTAAATGTACATATCATTGTTTTAGTTCACCTTTAACAAAGTGGAAAAAAAGTTATTTTCCCCCCACCTGTTATGTTCAGTTGCATTTTAACCCTTTTAATGTAACAGTAAAATAATACTTTATCTCCCAGCGGGAAGAAAATTGTTTACTTTTGTCCTTCTCCGGGAGGATAACATTTAAAACAATAATTCAATAACGGTTGCCTTCAAATCTCCATGCAGACATACTAATGTGTAGCTGCTCAATAGTTTAAAGGCGCTAACAGTTGAACACCCCCATCCAGAAACAGCTTGCGTCAGTGAAGGTTTTGAGGTTATGTCGTTAAGTACAGTAGAATCAACTTCTTTGTTAAACTGTATTTTCTGAGTCAATACAATAATTATCTATGCATTGTGTATTTATGTACTCACACAGGTGGGGAGAAAATATTGTGGGTACTACCCGAGGTTAAGTAATATTAAATTTTTAACATTTAATATTTCAATTAAAAAATAAAAATTTTAAAAATATGAATTTGGTTTGATTAGGGCCTATATACCAATAAGCTTTGAAATTGTTCCTTCAGTTTGTTGAAATTTAGGTATGTGACTCTGGCCTAAACATAAAAATACTGTTATTGAAAAAACCTAACTAATAGATCATTCAAAGTCTTTGGAATTTACCTTGTGACCTTCCATTGTTTAAGCTACTAATAATTTATAAGTGGTGTAATTAGTATTACATTAGTGCTTCCTTTATTGTCATTTAAAAACCATAAACACTTTTAAAAACATACTTCTATTTTAATTATTGAATTATTAATCGTTGTAAATTGTAAATCATATTTAAAATAAATTTTTTCTCCAAACAACCAAATATTCTTCTTGCGATAACGATAATGTTAGTGATAATGCTCAATTGTTTTTAATTTTGTTTAATACTATCTGTAGTATAAGTTGTTAATTTATTCAACTTTTAGGTTAAGGATTTGGAATAAAATAAATAACCTGTGAATTGTATAGTATTTTCTAGATAATTCCCCTAGTTTTTATTTTAATTTTAAAGTATTCAAACCGTGTTTTGTCATGGACTCTAAAAGTCTAAAAAACCACGTTAAAATATATATTGTTTCATGTATTATCAGTTTTTGATTTTAGGAAGTGTAGTGCTTTATTTTTAAAATCTATTCATAACACATTAGTTCATTCAGTTTTAAAAGTTTTTCAGCACAACACCTGAGTAATATTTTCATTTTATTGTTTCATCTGTTACAATACTTTTATAATCTTAAATTTTATCATCAAATTTTATCACTCATATCATTATTTTATTAAGCATCTGTTTTGACATCCTGCCTGATTGATATCAGTAAAGGTTTTGTTATTAGACAATGTAAGGATGTCATGGTTTTCATAATAAAATTTTTATGGGAAAATTATAAATGTTAGTTATGTAATTAATTGTATACTTATTGTTGTTAATCACGGAAATGCATTTCACTGACGAGATAGTCTTGTCGTGCCTTGAGGTGGAACTGAACAACTCTGCGTTCGTGCGACTGTATCACGAGTCACGTACGCTGTTAATAGTCCTGTAGATCGGTACAAAGCGCTGTCAACTGTATTTATTTGTATATAAAATATATTTATGGATAATAGCAATATTGATTACTGTATTTGTTAATAACTGTAAATATTTGTAGCAATAGTGAATGTTCTGTTCTTTTTGTTCATTTTTGATTATTGTAATTATTATATAAATTATATACGTGTTTTTTTTATTTATCAGTGTAAATTATTCAAGGGGCAATGGACTTAGTAATTTAACCCCGTTTATAGTGAAATGGACATTTTTGTGAATTCGTTCGATTTAACAAATTGAATAAATTTCTATAAATTATTTTGTTTTTTGTGACATTTATTTTTTACCCAAAACTGCCCGGCAGTATTCTGATATTCTGCTGTTCTGAAACTTTTCACCTCTGAAAAATATTTAGTCCTGGTGACTTAACCTGATACGAGGATACAAAATTGTATTGAAATACACAATTATCTAATCTGTAATGGGAATCCACTGGTAAAGTATTCCAGAAAGTGTTTTGGAACTCTATTCCTCACAATAGTACTTTTTGGGATTTAAAAAATCTAAAGTTTTAGAGGGACACCTTCTTATCATGGATAGAGATTTGGGTGGGATTGAAAAGGTATAATAATGGACCATTATGGAGTCTCAAAGCTAACCCACAAAGCCCAACAGAAAAGGACAACACAACACAACCTGATGTACAAATTACTTTAACACAACCTGATGTACAAATTCTTCTTATCATGGATAGAGATTTGGGTGGGATTGAAAAGGTATAATAATGGACCATTATGGAGTCTCAAAGCTAACCCACAAAGCCCAACAGAAAAGGACAACACAACACAACCTGATGTACAAATTACTTTAACACAACCTGATGTACAAATTAGGTTTATCTCCTCTTCAAAGCAACACCTCAGTTAGTCTAAACATTTTGCCTATCCGAATGGTCCCAAGTTGTTCAGATTAGACGGTCTGCTGTACTTTCTTTATTGGATTTTGTATCTTTACAGGTGTTGGGATTATTAAGAAAAGAAAACTTAATTCATTTATATTGTTTCATCATTTAATCTTGTAACAATTTGTTGTTTATAACTAATCATTAAAATGGGATAAAGTGAGTATTTACAAAATGGTCAAAAGGTATAAAAGTAGACTATCTTTAAATATATAAACAATAAGAATCTTAATAATATTAACAAGCAATAAAATTCAAGTATCACTATGAGATATGCCAGGCAAAACAGTGTAATATTATAAACAACAACATGCATACAACTTTTTACTCATTCAGCTTTATAGATACAGAATGAATATACCCATGAAGGAATTAAACCCCAATATGTAAAAAAAATCCTACGTTTGTACGCTTGACTGTGTAGTCAGTTGGTTACAAAATAATAAATCTTAAACTGTACAACAACATTCTGATAAAAATCTGAGTCTCAACAACATAGTTGGGAAATAACAAATGGTTTGCGTACATTGTGCATTGATAAAATAGTTGTTATAAGCTTCAAAGCTTCACACACTATTTTAACCTACACGTGAAGGATATAAAAAAAGAGTTATTGAGAATTCTGATTTTTTTATTTGCATGTTGTGACTTTTTTAGTTAGGTGTGTGATAAAAAAGATAAAATTAATATCCCCACTTAATGATTTTGATCTTTTAAGTTTTATCTTGAACTTAACGATCTCAACATCCAGCTGCTAAATGAACTTCAGTTTTATTTTCTTGCTGGATATTCTTAGTTTATTCTTTTATAATTATTACTAATTAAATGACTTATAGTAAAAATTCAAATTTTGGGTCAATATTCGAAGTTAGGCTTCAGCGGGCACTTAATTTACTTCTGAGATCTACATTTCCCCGAATCCCGGAAGATCCCGGGAGTGAACTTACAGCTTTACCAACTTAAGTCATTTTCACATATGTCAAATGCATTCTTAAAAAGATAAACTAATATATGAACAAAAATAATATAATACAAAATAACGTATAAAAATCCGTTGATTACAAAAACATAATTATAGTTTAACAGAATAATAATTTTTTACAATATAAATTGTACAACTATTAAAACTTTTTTGGGTTACTCAACTTCTGTTAGACTCCATCTGTTTTAACATTTTTACTTCACAATGTTACATTATTCATTAAAATATAAATATCCAACTAACACATTTAAAATGACCGAATATTACCATAAAAAGTAGAAAAAAAACTATTTAGTTGTATCAGTAACTTTAAATAGGTACTGAAAAGTTGAACTTGCCATTCAGTACCTATTTCATTTAAATATAAGGCATGTAACGTTTACATATAAATTAAATTATTATTTCTCAAGTTTACACACAGCAAATCAAAGACGTTACCTTCAGGTGTAAAACATACATAACTGCTTTCTTTGAACTGAACTAAATAACACAATAACACATTTTATAGTTTACAAGATAAAATAATTAATTATATATAAGCTTCTTTCTCTTTTTATACAGTAGGACCCCGTTAGTTGATCTCTCGAGTTCCTACAAACTAACAAATCATTGTCAGTAAGTGATGTAATCAGTAAACAACCAGTGACTAAAAGCTTTAAGTACAATTGTGTTCAGACTTGCGTTAAATATTATTGGATTCATGGTTTGTTCAGCGCTAACACCAAAGGCACGTTACACTTTCTATAGTTAGAAAACTAAATCATGCTTGAAAGGTTGGATACAAACAAGTCTATTTGGAAAACTATGTCGTGTTGTCGTTCTGCTAAGCAGCAGAGGACTAAAAACTAGAAGCTTGCACATCAAACTAAATCCTATAGAACATTTTACAGTAGAGCGCCGATTATCCGAACTAATTGGGGACAAGGTGTGTTCGGATTTCTGAATATTCGGATAATCGAACATGAAGAGACAATATTTTAAAATTATATATGTAACGTAATTCTTAGTAGTAAAAAGGCTAAAATATTTTCAAACAAAAATTATTCACGTAAATTTTGTTATGAAATCTATCAGAATACATGGATATCCTGGCGCGACGGGAGTTTCGGTTGGCGCGCGAATTTGAATTGCTTAAGAATCATGTTCAAAATATTAATTATTACGGTGTTCGGTTAACCGACGGTTCGGATGATCGACGTTCGGATAATCGGCGCTCTACTGTATTACTATCAATCATTCAATTTCTAACGATAATTTACTAAAATTTTAAAATCTATAAACTTATTTAATGCATTATTTTATTTTTATAACCACAGTTTTATCACATTTTCATTTTAATAGGCGAGTTCCTGTGATATGTCAATCTTATAGCTATTCTTGCCATGCCCTCAGTCCCGTAGATGAAGGATAGGTGGAATCGACTGTAGCACTGGTGAAGTCTACTGTAGTATTGGTGTCGCTTACTGCAGTAGAGGTGGAGGGAGTATACTGTAGTATCAGTGGAGTTCTACTACATATAATTCTCGATAAGCCTCATCACAAGAAGTTGCAAACCAGCTTTTCATTTCTCCATTTAATATTCTCACATTTGAAACAAAAATTGACTAGATATTTTTTGCCTCCTTGAAATTTGTACCTGTAAACCGAAGAAATATTAGAGATCAAATCACATGTAAGATGGATTTTTTATTATTATAAACTGAATTTGAATTGTTAGTTGTTGAAATCAAGTTTGTTTGAACATGCATACCGAGTATGAATTTTCATTACTTGCTTATTATTCTTGGCATATTGTAAAAAATGTTATTTATTGTAATATTAAATAATAAGAGGAAAAATATTTTCATTTTGAAGATGAGTATTCAGGTGTTTTTACATTGTGATACAGTATATGGCATTGTGTTTTTAAATTTTTATAAACTTTGGATATTGTTTGAAAAAACTTACTCGAGTACATAGTTAACAAAAGCTCTTGAAGGGCTGCCTTTCAACTTTATGGGACAAACATTCTGTCATTGATTGGCAGCATTGTAGCCGAGTGGTCCAGCGCCTTGTGAATAGTGCCCTAAAAAATCTAATCCTTATTTTGACCGTGAATGCAAATCTGATGACGGCTTTGGTACTCAGGCATCAGATTTAAATCACGTTAACTTTCAAACCCACACAAGGTTTGGGTTGGAACTAAGTTGAATCAAAATGTCTTTATTCATTAATGCAAAGATACAGTAAAAACTTGCCAATAGTTTATAATATAAACTGACTCTAGGTATGTTAGTTTCTCTTATTGTATGACAGTAAAAAAATTAACTGAAACTGACATTTTAATTAAAGGTTAAAACAGTAACCGCCACTACTTTTTAAGATACCAAGCTTGTAGCCATAGCGAGCTACTGAATAAGTAGCGAGTAGTGGAATTTGACACTACTTTTCCGCTACTTTCGCAATACAAACATTTATATTTTTTTACAAACTGGTATTTTAAAATTTCAAGTTCAAAGATTTTTTGGATTTTAGCACTTCTTAGTTTTCAGACTGCTTTCCATGATGACTTTTCCATAACACAAATTTACAACTTATTTAAGGCCTTAATTCGCTTTTTAACGTAGAACACTCAACTTCACTGTGTTTCAGGTGTGAAGACATTTTAAGTTTTTTCAAGCAACCAAATGGCAAGTAACAAAGCAATTGCTCCTCTGTAATAGATAACATCACATGTTTTGAACTTGGAAAACATACCTTTCCCTTAGCAATCCACAGGCAGTCAACTGATAAGGAAGCCCCTTGGCAGATAAAATATGAAACCTAAAGGAAAATACAGATTACATTATTTGTCATTTGGTACATGGGCAATCGATTTTTAATGGTGGCAAAGGAAATTAAAGACAAAACCAAGAAAAATGTTATTGTATCACATTCTGAACTAATACTACAAAACATAGCTTAGGACCAACATCACAAGGATCTACATGGTTTGCATGATTAGCATTGCATTGATGATATAGATTTAATTCAACCAACAATTTTTCTTTAGAAATACAGGGTGTCCGGGCTAGAGGTATCAAGAAATAACCATCTCGTATGATATTAAAATGTCATATTAAATCTAACTATGCCAATATGTCATAAATACAACCAAGATTGTGTGAACAATGTTTAACGGTCTTATTTCAAACACAATGCCTAAAATTACAAGTTAAAGAAAATGTAGTCATTCCATTTGACCAAGCTCAATCATTTGTGGCCATAACACCAACCTAGCCACTTATGTGAATATCAGCCTACTGTTGATGTTTACTGCAAAGTCAGCTGTTTACAACACTACTGTTGGCTTTAAATCCATGTTTGTAGTCATTCTGCTGTCACGGTTTTAATTTAGCTGTAAGTTTCTTATGTTAAAAAAATGATTGAGCTTGGTTAAATTGAAAGACTGCATTTTCCTTAACTTGTAGTTTTTAGAGGCAATGTGTTTAATTTCGACCGTTAAACGGTGTTCACACAATCCTGGTTGTATTTATATCATGTATGCATAGTTATTTTTAAATAAAAATTTCATTTTAATATCATACGAGATAGTTATTTCTTGATACCTCTAGCCCGGACACCCTGTATTATTTAGGTAGAAGCAACAGCACATTTGCTCTGATGGAAAAAATTACAAAAGGTGGTTACTGCAGATAAGAATGATTAAACTATTATACACACATACAATACCATGTACCTTCTGCAACTACAGCAACAGTATGTTTATAATCTGAGATACTCGCTTGCCTACTTTTAAATATGAAAAAAATGAGTTGGTAGGTGTAATCGATCCTAATTCTAAAGTGTGAATTCACTTTGGAATCCTGGTAAACTATTAAATATAGTATTATTTACCTTCTATCCATGAGGTACATTTACATATGGACTTTTCTTTGGTCGTCCTAAATTTTGGTAACTTGGGTTGGAGAAGCCCAATACATGTGTTACATTCACATAGTCATTTCCTGAAACAAAATAAGAAATATTCAATATTTGCCATTGGCTGCTGGGGTATTAACAGTCCTGATAAGCAACATATCAGCCTTAGTCAGAAACAAGAATGAAAGATAGCCACAATCATCCTTACTCATCTTTCACTCTTATTCGTCTTAAAATACCCTTTACGGGTGGTCGGCATCTCATGTGGTAATCAAGAGTACTGTAAGGTAATGTAAAATTTAGCTGAATATTTCTTTAAAGAGAGAGAAGAGGTTTTGGTGAATTTCCTCTAGAATAAGCTATTACCGTTGTTTTAACAGAGATGTACATAAAATATCCGCTCCGCGTTCAGGGTAACCGAAACAATCATATTAATGTTTACAGTGTTGGGGATAAGCGCGCTACATTAGCGAGCTACTACCTCCACTGTAGGAGCGAAGGCCTTAGGGTCACTACTTTTTAAAATACAAAGCTAGTAACTGTAGTGAGCTATTAAACTGACTACCGAGTAGTGGAATTTGACACTACTTTTCCCCTACTTTCGCAATACAAACTTATATATTTTTTACAAACTGGTATTTTAAAATTTTAAACCATATGAAGATTTTGAGTAAGTTTTTTGGAATTTCAGCCTCCGGATACCAATAAATACTAAAAAGTGGTGTAAATACCTGCTTTAATGGTATTGCTTTAATGGTATTGCTACTAGTTTTATAAATAGCGAACTAGGCAGCTGTATGCCTTATAGGCCTATGCAGGCAAAACTTTAGAATCCGTCTCCATCATAAAATCAAAGTTAAATATCGATATTTTTTTTATATTTACAATCACGATTATGTTAACCAAACAACATTTCGATAGATCATCGAAACGATAATTTAAAGAATAGGTGTTTATCTGCATGATAGTTTAGTAACTAAACAATAATTCTAATAGGTTTAATCAAAATAGAACATTAAAGGCAAAATTATGGTTACTATGACTGTGTGAGTACATAAACTTTAGCTGTACCCTCTAAACATTGAGAAAATACACTTTGCACAACACTTCGGTACTACCAAAGCATAAAATTGCCTAGGTCAAACACGTCCTTCCTTCTACTAAATAGTAAAAAATATCAAAAACTGGAATTGTTGAGCCAGGTAACGCATGTTGCTGATGAAATGCTAGGTTTGTGATTTACCTGCAATCGAGTAAACTTACGGTTCCACTGTACGTTAACTTCAGTATTACTCAACGACATATTGAAATTTTTGAACCATTTAACTATTTACCTACATCCTCTTTGGTTACGCTGCCAAATATATCCATCACTTCTATCACGTTTCATTCCTAGAATAATCGTATTACCTCAATAAAACTCAAAACTGAATTAGTTAACAAGGCCAATTTTTGCAATCCATGACCGAGTGACACTCTAGGTTTGTCAGTTTCTCTTTTTGTAGGATGGTAAAAAAACTAACTGAAACCGACATTTTAATCAATGGTTAAAACAATAACCTAAATTTTTATTTTGAATAAGTTTCACAATGATAACAATAAAAGATATGTTTTTTAAGGAAATCGATTATTTATATCAAATAGAAAAATATTGATTCTTAACTTTGATTTTAACGGTGGAGACAGATTCTAAAGTTTAGCCTATAATTAAAGTCAGTCATTAATTAATATGTTTGTCACTCTTTGTCAAAAATTCAATACATGTATGTATACTAGTATTAAATACATGTGCGTACTTTGATGAACGCTTGCTGAATAAAGACATTATTTGTTTTATTCATTTTCCTATAGTCTGATTTCAAGACGGTGTCCTTCCGAAAACAAGAACTGAAAACTAGGAAGGTATTTTTTTCGATGGCTTAAGTATAAAAATGTTCATGAATGGTATTTTTTGTGTTTGGATATCTAAAACAATTTTATAAAGCTTAGATAGCACATAAATACCCTAGAAAATAGTTTATGGTAAATTCTGCTTGAAGGACATTGTCTAAAAAATAGGCTAACTTTATTACATGACACATTAACGTACATAGTTAACATTAAACACATGAAAATCATTCACTCATAGTACATGCTTTATTTCTCTGGCTAAAAATCATACCATACTTGTATCAAAATGAGGGTAAAAAAGCAGGTGATAGCAGGCTGCACATACACTCTAGGTAGCATTTGGAAGCAATGGAGTTTAAACACAAAGCAGCCGGTGAATGAAAAATTAGTTGAAGGCCTCGAAGAGATTAAAAAGGGAGTCGGTAAATTAACACCACAAGTTAGAATAGTAGCTGGATTACCACAGATTGTTAATTGGAAAGGGGTAATCAAAACCTAAATCAACCTTATCAGCTTAAAATAGCATAAGAAAGGCTGAGATTTCTTGGCTTAGCACCTTGAGTTTAACTTGGTGAAGCAATATACCTTTTACCTTTTACAGAAGGTAAAACTATTTCCATTGCCATAACTTAAACTTCACTTTGGTGACCTCCCTCCTTAAATTGCAAATTGTGAATTCCTTAAAATTGTACACTATATACATCACAATTGAAACAATCTGGTTTTGGGATGGCTGTAAAAATCATTACTATCTTTTGGGACCAAACAATGGCTATTACCATCATTTACCTTTAGGGGAAATTTATAACTAGGTGTAATCGATGAAATTAAATTAGTAAAGTTCAGTATCTGATTTTTTTAGAAAATTTTCATGTTTATCAATGTTAGTTTACTTGGGAAGGTTAGTAAGTTTTTGTGAAATAAGTTAAGTTAGTTACACTTTAAAGAAGAAAGACTGAAAATCAAGCAGAAACCACATAGTAACCGTGTTATTTTTGTGTTAATTGAGTGGTTTTCCTGGCTTACCTCATCCGGAAAGATTGCTTTGCTGGATGAATAGCAGAATCTAAAAGTGAAAAATCACCCAATGAAAACTGTTAATGCAAAGAAGAGTAGAAAATTAAGCTATCTATGTGAGAGGGAAGTGCTGATGATGAATGTTTTTAAAATCAACAAGTGAAACATACTTATCCATGATTAAATATGATATCATATATAAAGAATATAAATAATAAAACTAATTCCACATATAAAATTAAAGAAAATGTTTTCCTTTACATGTTTAGTTTGCTTGGTTTTACATCTGTGATTTTTTTGTTTTGATATTACTGCTTAAATGGAGTTCTAAATGGAAGTTGAGTAGTAATGGATCAGTCATATTTCGAATCTTACTTTATACTATACGTCAGTACTGTTTCATATGTATTACATTTTAATCAATGTTCAAGTCTAGGTTTTTAACTTTACAAAAATTAGTTAGTTAAAACTGACTGAAAAGTTTTATTTTTATTATATTTGTGGTTTTTTAGATGAGTTCCACTTTTGATGAAATTTGATTCTAAAGATTTCGAGTGGTTGTCTGTGAATGGCTTTATGATGATTAATAAATTTGAGTCACACTTTTGAGTTGGAAGATACATAACTTGATCTAAGTTCAAAATTCTCCTTTAAAATTTAATCTGTGTGACCCGTGTTGGGGAACCAAACCTATTGTTTCTACTGTAGCGATGTTTTAATAATGGCACATGGTGAGTTGTGGACAAGAAGGTTTTTTTTTCAAATTTACTAAACTTAACCAGCTACAGCACATTGTGTTTACCTATTGGTTTTGTCCTGATGACGGGAGATCCCTCAGGACCATCTTGTGTGTCTGACTCGTTGGCTGTAATACAAAGCGACTCAACATAAATGCTATATACAAGTAACACTAAAAGCTAACATTAAACACAAAAATCTCATGCTTAATCTTCCCCAAAAAATTGAGTGTTGGAGTGATAATTTCAAATTAAAAAGAAGTAAAATGGAAGACAGAAATGTAAAGTTTTAATTACAGAATCACAGAAGACAGAAATGTATATTTGTACACTTATAATCAAGAAAATAAGCACAAAGTTCACATGCTCAATCTAAATTACACTATATTTTTATTCGGAATTTTGCGTAAATTTGCCACACATTTGGAGCATATTTTGTGTGCCATCCATAGTAAAATACCCGACCAATTTTTTTTTTAAGGGGTTTTAGTCTACAATCATTATGGCTGTAAATATGCAGATTTTCGTGAGAAATATTTGATTGCCAACTAATAAAATTGCATGAAATTTAAATGAGCCATTGTGAAACAATACAGGAAAAAATTTTAAATTGATAGCCAACTAATTGGACAGCTATTGGATAGTATAATAAAAAAAATAATGTTAAGTTGAACAATAATATTTCGTGGGAAAATATTTTCATGGGAAATATTTTATAGCCAACTAACAAAATCACATGAAATTTTTATGAGCCATTGTGAACCAATTCAGGAAAAAATTTTAAATAGATAGCCAACTAATGTTTGTAACAGCTATTGGACAATATAATTAAAAAAAAAAAACAAATTTTAAGTTGAACAATAACTTTCTTTACAGCTCTGTCTCCAAGTGACAAAGCTCTAAATATTCCTTTTAGAAATCAGTTTATAATGACTGTTAAAGCATAACCAATCCCAAGTTCAGAAATAAATTTAAGAAATTGTCAATTTAGACAGGGGGAAATTAACTCTAGGCAAACTCCTAGTCTTAGTAGATACTACAGGACTCGCTCGGTTGCAGCTTCGCTTGCAAACATTGTAATCGGTTGTTTACCAGTAGAACTATTTCAAAGCATGGTCATATGGACATTTGACCAAGCATTAGAGCATGGACATTTGACCAAGCTCAGGTCACTTAGTTTACAACTGAATTAAGTGAACTGAGCTTGGTCAAATGTCAATGGATTGCACCACTGTTCCAAAACTTAAGCAGTCCTTTACTGAACTTTAGGATGCCTTTTTTTCAATTCTGAGACGTATTGACAAATCTACAATGGTGCAGCACCAAACGGTCTGCCTTTTATCAGGGTCAACTACAGTTCTTCATCTTTCTACCCTTGAGAAAGGTAGAAATACCTTTAAACTGAGACCTAATACTTTGAAATCTACACAGCCATTATCAGGTTATGACTGTAAAAAGAAAACCCCTCGCATATCGATACAGTACTTAATACAGATTTCCTATACATATAAGTAATATCTTTATGAAATTAAATTGAAAAATCCTTTACAAGAAGTACAAGTTTTACCATGCATCCTACACCACTGTATTATGAATCGAATTATATTTATTATATTTCATGCAAGCCTTTTTTGTTTATTAGGTTCCTCCAAATCACCTCTTGAATAGCTTCAAAACAACCCGCAAACCACAGTATGAAGGAAGATGTATTAATTTCCTAAAATAAACACCAAGCAATGAAATCCATATTGTACCTGGGGGGACCGTCTGAGCTGAGGTTGGCTTTAATGGTTCTGAGCTCGCTTTTACTATAAAAAACACATTTATTTTATAACTGATGCAAAATTTATTTTTGGAACAAAATGAAAAGTTAGTAATTAAAAGGGAATTTTTTATTATTTAACCTAGTAAAAACAACTAACTTGCACAGTTAACCCTTGAACGGGCAGCATGTGGGCAGCGGGCGCATGTGGAGTTTTACAACACAACATTAAATTGCATTAATTTAACCCTTTTTGCTTGTTTTATATCAAAATATTGTATTTAAATGTTGACAAACTTCATTAGGAATCACATTTCATAGTTGATATAGTTAATTTCTCGACTTAATATGTGTAATAATTTAATTGAACATAGTAAGACATTTTCTAGTGTAGAATAGGTATCACTTTAAATATTGTATTTAAATGTTGACAAACTTCGTTAGGTATCACATTTGTCCGTTGATACAATTAATTGTTCAACTTAATAGGTGTAATAATGCAAATGAAAATAGTAAGTCATTTTCTAGTGTAGAATAGGTATCACGTTAAATAGTGTATTTAAATGTTGACAAACTTCATTAGGAATCACATTTCACTGTTCATACAATTAATTGTTCAACTTAATAGGTGTAATAATGCAATTGAACATAATAAGTAATTTTCTAATATAGATAAGAATCACTGTCAGTGTTATGAGAGAGGGCACTTCGCAAACTAACACGGCATCACTGAATTGCAAATATTAAGGGACCAAGGCAGTGTGGGAAGGTATAAATAGCTTCAAGGGCTTCCTGGAATGAGGCGTGTGAGGTACAAAGCTGGACACGACTGCCGACACCCATTATCCTTGTTTATTTCAATAAAAAAACATGTGCTGAGGAAAACTCCGTATGCGCCCACTCGAGGGTTAACTTGTACAGTGAATTATGCTTATCAAATTTCTGTAATATTATGATTTTTTATTCAATAGCATTACAAACACTTAAAAGAAAATTATTTTTCAGAGACTTCTAAACTGCAGCTATTTATTACACTAATTTACAATATTCATGATTCCAACAAAACATTTTATTTGTTTTGTTTTGACACTCATAAAAAAATAAGTTATGAGCTTCAGTGGAGTAATGAATTTATGGACTTTTACATTCATAATCTAGCAGTACACAAAACACTTCATGACACAATACGACACAAACAGACCACTCCATTATCAGAAAACAATGCAAAAAAGCAAAACATTCTGTACTTGAATTAATACAACTATGAAGCGTGAGAGGGAGGGAAATTCATATACTTATCCAGCGACAGGCTAACCCATGGAAAGCAGACGAAAACACATGAGGAGTTCCAAAATAACCAAAAATTCCAAAGTCTTAGTGTTACTATCTGGCGGACAATTAATAAGCTTATAGGGCAAGATATAAACAACAACAAACCAAATTATTCATCCAATAGGAAAAAAACATTGTGACAAAATATCAAAATGCTCCAGCCAATAATATTCTTAGCAGGATTTTTTAATTTTTTTATTTGGATTTTTGCGGACATTTGGCGTCACTGATTATTAAAAAACAAGTTTCACTAGTTTTTTACTAATCAATCAGTGATGGCAAATGTCCGCAAAAATCCAAATCAAATTATAAAATCACCATCACCAACAATGAATTTCAAACTTAGCAGGATCTTACGAATAATACTTGTTGGTTTTCGTTTGTTTTCTGACATGCTTGGTGCTGGAAACTTCCCTCCCTCTTGCGCTTCACAGTTGTATTAATTCTACTATAGTATCCTATTGCTACGTAAAGCTAAAGAAAAGACAATAAGGAGAAGACAAATACGTTTACATCATAGCTAAAAAGCTAAAACAGCAGTTTGGTAAAAAATAAGCTGTGACAAAGGGCACATATGAAGAAACTTTTATAAAATCACTAGTGATTATAAATCACACAAATTAAATAATGAATAAACAAATGAAACTTCAAATGAGCACAAATATATTTTTCGAATTCCATTTATGGAATTCCAAATTGAAAGATAAATTTAAGAAATGACTTATTTTGACAGTTGGGAAATTAACTTTTCATCACTTTGTATACGAAAATAGGCCGTTACCGTACAGCCGGGACCTACGAAAACCCTCGATTTCCTTACATCACAACAAATCATGATCAGCTGATTTTTCAGTACCCAAACATTGCATTTCCGTACCCAAGCAAACTTTTCCCCTATCAAACAAAAATTTTTCCGTTCCCAAACAAATTAAATTCCTATTTTTAACAGTTCAACCAGCTGACTTAAACTAAAATGGACAGTTTAGCCATATTGTGTTTGCTTATAGAAAAATGACTAAATTATGAAATGTTGGATGATTTTTTTTTAAGTTTGGTTATTTATTTACATCATGATGAAAAGTATTGTTCTCAGCTCGTCACAGAAGTTACTTTCGTGACAAGTAGTAAAATATACTATAAGGCGAAACTCTAGAATTTTTCGCTGTGGTTTTTATAGATCAACGGCTGAACTTCAAGGAGAACTCCTAGCTCAAATAACCCACACCAATTAAAGCAACTGGCCGGTTCAAACGCCAGATTTGCGAATCAAAACTGTACACATTTACACGTGACGTCGTGTGAGGCGTGAGGCCTACTGACCGTTGAGCGAGAGCATGGGCGTGAGCTCCATGGCGTCGTCTGCGCGCGGCGAGGCCGGCTTCATGGCCGTGTAGCCCGCGGCCCAGTTGACGTACGACGGCGAGTGCAGCATGCTCAGGTAGTCCTGCTGCGCCAGGAACTCGCTGTTCTGCTGTAGGTACGGGTCGTTCAGGTCAACATAGTGCTACACACAAATATCAACATGGTATTACCAACAAACACTTCATATATTTCCTATTATCTGCCTACTTTCAACCAACCAGCGCTTAAACCAGGCTACATTTAGCCGAAGTGACTTCTTTATTAGTAGCCGATTTTTATAAGCAGGTCTATTTGTTTTACAGACCCTAATTGGCAGGTAACGGATGATTTTGACAATTCCTGAGAGAAATGTTGGACACACAATTACATAAAAATTTCCACTTTTTGTGAAATGGTCAGTGGTAAATGTTGTAGGTATGTAATAACCCATTAATTTATCAAGATATAGGACATATTAGTTAAACTGGCCGAATTGTTATCCAGCCTAGTCTTGGAGAAAAAAAGATGGACATGTGAGAGAGAGCCAACTGTAATAGACGTTAAAGCCAAGTTAAATACCATGATCAAAAATAAATGTGTTGAATGTAATGTAATGTAATTGTGTTAATCTTGACAGGCAACTTAGATGACAAATCCTCTAGTAGGAGCGGAGTGTTACCGTTCTGACAGTGTCTTCCAGCATCCCGCCCATCCGCTCGGCCAGCTCGGTGAAGGAGGGGCGAGAGTGGGGGTTCTCGTGCCAGCAATCCAACATCACTTGGTATCTGCACAGCGACAACAACGTAGGTAAACAAAATGTTATAATTATTTGTGTTTACATTGAAAGTCACAAATATGTAAACTGCACCAATATTGATTCTATATTTTGCAGTTACCTACAGAATTAAACATGAAATTCCAAAGTAAAGTGAAAGTATTAGATACCAATTAAATGTGTGAATTACTTTTTTTAATTTCTCAATTTGACGAAGGATTTGATAATGGGACAGAATCCCAAAACTAATCCATTGAGAAAACTTAAGGATTGATGACAGAAAGGTTAGTAACCTTTTTTTTGCTATTTTAGGTTAATGTCTCAATCCAACTCTTTTTGTAAATATAATTTTTTTGTCTATTTTTTTATTGATAGACAAATACTCACACTTGTTTAGTTGCGTATTTCGGCTTCTCCATTCTATAGCCTTGGGCGAGTTTCTGATACAGACCCTTGTCTGCTTCCATTCCTGAAACAATTTTTAAATTGTTGTGAATCAATTCATCATATGTTGCACAGAAAGAAATAATTACTGTAAATTTCACCACTGAATAAACAAAACTCCAAAATTATTTTCATTACCTTTTTTAACAATATGGTGATTTTGGGAAATCACTTTCAGGCTAAACTGTGGGAAATCACCTTCAGGCTAAACTATCATTTTACTATCAATTTTCAAAGGGTATCAAGTTAGAGCCTGGGAAAAAATGGCTTTTTAAATTTGAATTCCCTCTTTTACTGAGTTATCATAAATGACAAAAATTAAATTTTGATTCCCTTTATGTTTTAGCAAATTTCCCCTATAGGGAAGAAGCTATGTTTTAGCAAATTTCCCCTATAGGGAAGAAGCTATTACGGTAGGTCTCATGGTAAGACCTAAGCCCGAGACAATGATAACTTTTCGTTTTGGGGCCAACAGAAGCAGAAAACACCATTTGTTTGAATATATATATATATATATATATATATATATATATACATATGTGTGTGTCTGTTAGCACGATAGTGGCCGTAAAAAGGTCCAATTTTAATGAAAATTAGTACAGACGAGTAAAGTGGTAATCACTTGGACGAGTTCGTGAACCAGCCTGATTGGACCACCATAAGGGGGAGTAAAGGGGGATAAATCCCCCCAAAAATGGGTTTTTTAGAGTTTTTTACATCGAAAAATTAAATTTGTCGAATTTTTGTTAATACCATTGAATTCAGCTCAAAAAACAAACAATTTAGTATTTTGAATCACTACTCTATGTCCATTGGTTACCGAGATATTGAAAGTGGTAAACACAGTATGTTGTCCCAATGTTAACCTTATGGGAAATAAGTAAAATTCTATATCTCCGTTATTTTTCAACGTAACTTGATAAATCTTGGTAATGGCTTCTTCCCGTTCACATCTACTAAATATTGAATTAAAACCACCCAGTTTTATTATACCTGCAGCAGCAAACCTGCATACTCATTCCCCAAGTTATTCTTCTGGAGCTTTCCAAACCTTGTCAAATCTCACTATGTTGGATTGAAATATGTTGTTTTGCATTTGAAATTCGCTGAGTATGCAGATCTGCTGCAACGGGGGGTATTTCATATTACTGGAATTTAAAATCAATCATCTAGTAAAAAAAATGTACTTAATAAAAAATAATGATCACAAAATCAGAATTAACGCTGAAAGAAGCAATGTGAATCCAAAATTAACTGTTCCAATTAGATGACATAGAAATGGTGGTGCCATACCGGGGTAGGGGGTGCAGGCCAGGGAGAACAGCTCCCACATGGTGATGCCGTACGCCCAGACGTCCGACTGCGTGGAGAACACTCGGTCGCGGATCGACTCCAGCGCCATCCACTTGACTGGCAGCGGCCCCTGCAGACAATGTACCATGTGAAACAGGCGCATGCCGACAGGTGGGGGGGGGGGGGCGAGCAGGAACGGTCCCTTCCCAGATCTAATTTTTTTATTAAAAAAATAAAAATCTATAAATATTTAGTCGAATATTTATCATTTAATGCCTCATATAAAGATATTTTATGGCATTTCTGCTCAATTCCCGCATCATTGCTTCTGAATTTGGCCAGGAATTAATTTATTCAGGACAAGATGTCTCTGACTTTTATTCTATTCGGGCAACCAGCTGTTGTCTTTAAGAACAAAAATTATGCTATGATTCTGGTGTTCATCTTATCCATGGATTGCGATCTTAAGAGATACAGGAAACCATTCTTTGTCTTTATGGCAAGAAATATCGTATTATTTGTGTAATGGCAAATCTTGGCCTTGACATCGTGTCCGCGACATTAGTGTGTAAAGCTCCGTTTGATAACATTGATCGGTTTTCAAGTGTTATGTCACGGACAAGAAAAATGTCAATAACATCAAGTGTGTAAGGTGCCTTATTTTTCACAGTTTTTGGGGGAGGACCTCCAGCTCCTCTACATGGCTGGAAATTCCAGCTGTGCTAAAAATACCCAAGGCTTCTGGTCTGCCCCCCACCCATGGCAAAGTCCTAGGCACGCCACTGTTTGAAACCCTAGCATACATGTGTACTTTGAGCAACATTAACCCTAACATAAAAGTGTACCGGACTGCTGTACAACGTTAACCCCAACATACACAAGTACTGCCACATTCATCGGTGAGCCAACACGGTTAAACCAACGAACGTTACCTTTCTCTTCTATTGCTGGAACAAACTGGATTTGGGTTTGTCAGAAAAATCAATTGTCATTTCAAAAATGTCTAGGGTTTTTTTTCAGGTTCTTAATTGTTAGAGGAAATCGAACTATGTCTTAGGAACTACAAGGAATCACTATTCAGTCCAAGCATTAAGTACATACACTGCTTCTAATTTATTTTACTATTATAGTTTTAATAGTAACAACTACATTTGATATGCAGGGGTTTTTGTGATCGAGGCTCCTCGACACTTCTGAACCAATGTTATTAACTTAGGTGTCATTGAAAAAACTCACTATCAATTTTTGCTAAGATAAATTTTATAAGGTCATGCTTTAACTTTTATTCATCCATGAAACTTAATATCAGAATACAAATTGTATGTAAAACAGCTAAATGGAGTAAAAAGAGTTTTTCAGTGAAGTCAGTGAAGTCACATTTAAATTGAGGACTTCTACATCCATTCAAAAGAAAATAGGCAATGGATATTTTGTTTAAAGAAAATGTTTAATAATTTGTTTTAAATTGGTTGAAATTTTGTTCCAGAAGCTATTTGTAGGGGTCCCCCGTAAAACGTTCTAAGCGACAAAATTTCAAAATCGGAGATATTCAGTGAAAAAGGTTCTCCAGGACATGAGCTACACTGTGGTATATTTTGTTTTGAAGATATTTGAGATGGTAGCCCTGATTTCGCCTGTCAAAGTTTGCTTGCTTCGCGAGACTGCACGGACTTTCTGGGTAATAACGTTCTATTCGCCAAAAGATGGAATCCCCGCCAGTCGTTGTGCTGTCACCCAAGGACCAAAATCGCGTAAATAAAAATAAAAGACGTGAAGAAAATACTGGGAAGTGGAAGGATAAGACCAGGATTGAATATAGAAAAGTTGGATTACCCTATATTTCAAAAAATAAGAAGCCAAGGCCTGGAAATTGCCCCCAAAAGAGGTGGGTAGAATAACGTTTTAAGCACCACATGTGGATAACTAAAAGCAAAGTACTGCCAAAAAGCAAAGTGAAGTATCACGTTTTATTAACAACATTACGTTTTTGTACTTTTACATCAATAAAATTGTTTTATATTCAGTTTTATTTTTGTTTCTGTCGGTATTCCTACTCTCCCTCATGTTTTCTTCCAAAGTAGAAGAGCAGTCCGTCAGAAAACGTTCCTAGCGCCAGTCATTTAGAACGTTATAACCCCTAAAAAAACACGTAAAATGTTTTAAAATGCTTGATGGCAAGTACAAATTCAATATAATGCTACATTATGATGTTATAAATAGGGTGTTAAAAGATTATACATGATTATAAGTTCTAACCTTGAAAAAACCGTAAATTTTAGAGTTCAACTTTCAACCCTTGATTACTCAAAACTAGGTTTTTGTCGTTTAGAACGTTTTACGGGGGACCCCTTCATTTATTATGTAAAGTTAGCTGAGCTGGGCACATAAATTCAAAACATCCTCAAGCATAGATTGAATATTAGTTTTGTTTGAACGGTGGGTCTTGACAATAACTGTGTACCTGGAATCTGATTATTAATTAATTCTCCTTAGTGTGGTATAATGTTTCACCTCAAGTTCCAGACTAAAAATCTCACGATTTATTTGAAAAATATATATAGAGTTGGGTACCAACCCCTGCTGTTTTATTATGTAATAAAAAATTAATTCACCCCAGTGTTTTACTTAGAAGTAATATCATTAGTTATATGTTATTTTATCTGAAATACTAACCTCTCCTTTTTTCTTGTAGTCACTATATTTATATACACTCTTTGATAGACCAAAATCACAGATTTTAACGATATTATCTTCAGCTAACAGTATGTTCCTGGCGGCGAGGTCACCGTGTAGCACCTGCAACAAAAAATTCATTTAGTTAGACACTACCAGTTGTGAACTGATAAAAAATGTCTCAATCAATAAATAATTTTTTTGGGAAAAGTGTTTACTGTTATTTTCAAAATTGAATTTAAAAAAAGTCCTATATATACACATATTTTTGCTATTAAAAAAAGTAAAAAAAACAATTTTTTTTAATTAATTGTTGGTGATGGTTGAGTTGATGTTTTGATTGATTTTTGTGGACATTTGCCATCACTGAATAGTAAAAACAAGTTTCATGACGTTTCAGGACCTGGAATCTGATCCCGTCTTATTATTGTGTTCTTGATTTGGTATCATCAGCCTTATATAGTTTTTCATGACTGCTTTAACACTCTGAACTCTGGGCGCTAAAATCTCATTTTACGTGCGTTACTGGCCAATTTTGGGGTTCAAATTAAAATTCGTAGCCTAATACATATATTTGTTACCCATATACATTATATATCAAAATAAAGAGAAAAATATAACCTTTCAAATGATATAAATCTTATTACAGTTACAACAAACGAAAATTTTAGGATTCCACATAAAACGGACATAAAAAAATGAAGAAAACAAAATTGCGACGGTAGTCACGTACATCACTCATATCAAATATATCTCTCATATTTTACACTAAACATGACGAAAACATTACGTAATAAAGTAATACAGAATCTTATAACTAACTAAGACTCAAAACACTTGTAAATATAAGTAAAATCACACTTTATTGGACGCCGACACAAACGTAAACAAAGTCAGCCATTACTGCAGACAACAAAGCGTCATCAGCCGGTGACGCAAAGATCAGCTGCACACATTTGGATTTATTTTTCTGCTGCTAAATAGATGGCTTTTTCGAGACCTTTGGATACTATAATCAATTCCAGATGATCAAGGAAGAGTTCCCTAGCAACGATTAGCGAAAATACGTCGAATATACGTTGCTATGGAATTTAATTTCGCAGCCCGACCTATACTCGGGCTTCGTACACGGCGACATACGCCATGCCCCGAGCTATACTCGGGCTTAGGGTTCAAAGTGTTAATAGTTCTCAGTTTTATCTATGTTTTTGGTCCAGGTTCTCTTGGTTGTGTGTTACTTATCTTGTTATGTTCTAGGTTCCTTTCCACCTGAACACGGCATCAGATTCCAGATCCCGGAATGTCGTGAATCTTGTTTCTACCAATCAGTGATGTCAAATGTCCGCAAAAATAAAAGCAAAACATAAAGAATTTTAGGACATTAAAAGAATAAACTTGAAAATAATATTCAGGTAAAATATAATCTTGCAAAATACATTGAAGTAAAACAATTCCAGGACAGAAAATAAAATTCCAAACCAGAAATAAAAATTCCAGGATACAAAGTGAAATTCCAAGACCATTCCGGGTTTTCAAAGATATCCTTGTAGTTTAACATTTTCAAGGATATGTAACCTCAGGAAAAATTCAATGTGATTGCCTGACTGGTTATTTATTTCATGATTGACCAAGCAAACAGTTTTACTAAGAGGCAGAAATCGATCCCCTGCTTTTGGTCACCTTCCTGGTTGTAACCGTTGTGGCACAAACCGACTGCAGAGTGTTTGATTTACCTTCCTGGAGGCCAGGTACTCCATGCCCCGAGCTATCTGGAAGCTCCAGCAGATGAGGTCCTGCGTGCAGACGGGTCGCAGTCCGGCGTCCTTGTACTCCCCTCTGTCTTTGTTACGCCACTCATGGTCTCTGCTGACGAGATACCCGTCCTCACCTATATAAATAATTTTTTATATTAACTTTTTTCATCTTGGTTTAGAGTTGATGAGTTTGAAAAGGTGGTAGGCTTTAGAGAATATTAACAGGACAATGCAACATCAATAGGTCCATATCCGGAACCACAACCACAAGGCTCATATCCATGTGACAATAACAGGTGTAAAACCTGCAGCATCCACAATCCGGCCACAACCTTTTCCAGTAGTACATACAAAACAGAATACACAATTGAAGGTCATACATGCACTACAGAGAACTTAATCTACCAACTGGAGTGCCAGCAGTGCCAGCAGTGTGGAGTGTGTGCAGTGGCATCTGTTGTTGTTTGGTTAAATAATTTTTTATGGCTGATTTTTATACGGAGTTAGATTTAATTTTACCAAGTTAAACGTACCAGTACCTGAAAGTTTAAGAAACCATGTGCAGTTAATAACCTCTTGGTTGCATCATAATAGGAACTCAACCTCTATTACTAATTGTAAGCGATTTTAAATTTAGTTTGGTTTCCAAAATTGTCTTCATAAAGGGTTTTTAAATATTTTTTGGTTTAATTTTATTTACAGAACTCTAAAAGCGATGCTATTGGGTAGAGAAAACTTTAAACAACTACCTTTTTTATATAATATGAATGATACCATTTTTTTAATAATACTAAGAATAAATATATTTTCCTAAAAAATCAATCTTGTCTAAAATATTACAATGGGATTTCATTATAAGGCAAATAAAGACTGTCAGGCATTGGAGCAGTGTCAACTACTGGTGCATTTATCCTAATATGTCAAAACTGTTATTTTTAGCGAATTTCCTTAAAGGAATAAGCTATTACGGTAATACTCATGGTAAGACCTAAGTCCGAGACCATGTTAACTTTTCATTTTGGGGTCCCCAGAAGCAAAAAACACCATTGGTTCGAATTTATATATATATATATATATGTCTGTTAACACGATAGCGATAGCGGCCGTAAATATGGTCCGATCTTAATGAAATTTGGTACAGATGTGTAAAGTGGTAATCACTCGGACGAGTTCATGAACCACCGGATCGGACCACCGGAAGGGGGGGGTAAAGGGGGGTAAACCCCCTCAAAAATGGATTTTTTGATTTTTTCACATAGAAAATTGAAATTTATCAAATTTTTGTTGGCAACATTGAGTTCAGTTCAAAAAAACAAACAATTTAGTATATTGAATCATTGCTCTATGTCCATTGGTTACCGAGATATTGAAAGTGGTAAACACAGTACATTGTCTCAATGTTAACCTTATGGGAAATAAGTCAAATTCTATATCTCGCTTATTTCTCAACATATCTTGATAAAACTTGGTAAATGGCTTCTTCTAGTTGAGATCTACTAAATATTGAATTAAAACCAACCAGTTTAAACATCCCTGTAGCAGCAAACCTGCATTCTCATTCCCCATGTTATTCTTATGGAGCTTACAAAAAACATGTCAAATCTCGCTATGTTGGATTAACATATGCTGTTTTACATTTGAAATTTGCTTAGTATGCAGGTCTGCTGCAACGGGGGTATTTCATCTTATGCCAAAATAATATCACTGAGTTTAAAGGTAAGACATGATTTGAAAATTTACTAAACCCTATTCAAAAATATTTTTTTAAACACAACTGATGAATCTATGATTTTTTCTTTGAACAATATTTTTTATTGTGTTTTATTTGAGCCTACTATTAGAATTGATTGTTTCTATTCTAAAATCTTCATTGTAACAGTTCTCAGCAAGTGAGCCTCGGACTCACCGACGGGTGTGGTCGTCTGGTTGTTAGCCACGGACATGTCAGACATGACCAGGGTGGTGTCAGTGGCTTGTGAGAGTGCAGCGCTGTCGTACGCTTTGCCGTTGGAGTAAGAAAATCTGTTGCTGAAAATAAAATTGTATTTGATAATACATCGATTGTACAAGTCACACCAAACTCACTTGTATACACTTGCATTTACCTGGATTCTTCCTGACGGTTGGTGTTAAACTGGAGCCAAAAGATAATACATGTAATCAAACAAAGAGATACCCGAGAGAGTATCAGAGAGATTGGGCAGCTGTAAACCGAGGGAAATATGTTTTGAGATTAGCTTCTGAGAGACAGCTGGATAAACTGAGGACCAGTTAACCGAGACCAGATATGTGGGGCTCTATTATATTTCCACTAAGTCAATCGCAAGATTGTTTTTCTTCTTAAAGTTCACAAAGTAAAGATAATTACAAATAGCAGTCCCGATTGTGGCATTATGTTCATGACTTAACTTTTTATTTTACTATTTTACTTTATTATTTAACACTTACATTTACGTAGATTCGTCCTGATTGTTGGTGTTAAATTGGAGCAAAAACATGTACAGAGACATGTAATCAAACAAAGAGATACCCAAGAGAGTATCAGAGAGATTAAGCATCTGTAAGCCAAGGGAAATATGTTTTGGGATTAGCTTCTGAGAGGCAGCTGGATAAACTGAGGACCAGTTAACCGAGACCAGATATGTGGGGCTCTACTATATTTCCACTAAGTCAATCGCAAGATTGTTTTTCTTCTTAAAGTTCACAAAGTAAAGATAATTACAAATAGCAGTCCCGATTGTGGCATTATGTTCATGACTTAACTTTTTATTTTACTATTTTACTTTATTATTTAACACTTACATTTACATAGATTCGTCCTGATTGTTGGTGTTAAATTGGAGCAAAAACATGTACAGAGACATGTAATCAAACAAAGAGATACCCAAGAGAGTATCAGAGAGATTACACATCTGTAATCTGGGGAAAATATGTTTCGAGATCAGCTTCTGAGAAACGGCTGGATAAACTGGGGACCAGTAAACCGAGGCCAGACATGAGGGGCTCTTCTATATTTCCACTAAGTCAATCACTATATTGTTTTTATTTTTTATGTTCACAAAATAAAGATGATCACAAGTAGCAGTGGCATTATATTCATGACTGAACTTATTATTTTAGAATATAATATATGAAAGAAATAATAATTTATATTTTATAACAACAATAATCAACAGCAATTTGTTTTCATCCTAAAACTAGTTGTATTTTAAAACAATAGTGAAGAAAATAATATACTAACTAGTGGATCTGAGCGCACGGAATCGTGCGCTACTCTAGCAGAGCGATAATTCAAATGGCGACAAATTTAAAACACAATCATGCCAACACGATCCGTCTTGAGGGTTATGTTTACACAAATTAAAAAATAACAGCAATTAAATTATCCAGCTGATCAAAATGTAAACAATTATGTTCTTCATAAGGATAACATGGGAACTTTAAAAGCCAATCGGGCAGAGCCCAAGGGACTTTTTCAAAAATGTAAGGCCAGTTTGCAAATCTACGCGACACGCTCTTTCCAATGAGCCGTCAATGATCACAATCGGTTAAGAAATGACGGAGGAGTTCATAAGACAAATTTCGTGTTGGCGTATTAATTATATAGATTAGGAAAATTTGGAAGAAAGAGACAAAAACCAGAAATCTGGGGGGAATAGAGAGAGGGGGAAAGAGAGCAAGAGAGAAACAGCAACCTCTCTCACTCTCCGTATCAGTTGGCAGGGAGGTGGAATTTGTATACTTATTGACGAAGCCCCTGTCAGCCGGGCTCCGGTTATTCTCTGATTGTGGGCGTGTGTCTGAGCGTGAAAGTTTATTAGGAAGCAAAGAGTCCCTACTTAAAATGCAAAAATACAAACTACTTTTTTCATACACATTATTTTTAGGTTCGCACATTATATCTCCGGCTGTGGCTACTACGCTACTAACCATATCAAATGATATTCTGAACATATGATATTTTTAAACACTGACAAGCAGCAGTGGTTTAGAACAATGTTTACAGAAAAGTGCCCCTTCTCCCCCTAAAGCACCCCCTCTCCCCCCCGCACCTTACAACCAGCTAACTCTTCCATAGATATAATGCACGAACTGTACAAATGACTGTTCATATTTTTTGCCTTATTTTTAAAACTGAAATAAGACCAAAATGGAACTTGTTTGAAATGTTTAAGAAATAAATCATGGATTAACAATAGACTTAAATGCTGTATTTCGCTGTTATCCAAGGTCAACGGAAATGTAACTGACATTCTCTGATTTCCATCTTATTGAAATAATATTTCTTGTTACCTGTAAATGTACTTTCCATATCACTTTAGAGAACATTGTTTGTCTATGTTTTTTCATGGAAAGGAAACGCTCTTCTGGTTTAACGTGTTCAAAAATAGATTGCAATAAATATTTCCCTGATTCGTATCAATTAGCTTAGCTCAAACTTTGAGCTTTTTCAAAAAGTCTCAAGCCGAGCAAAATATTGGAAAGCTCGATGGTTTCAATACTTGAACACCCCTATAGTAAACCAATAAAATTATAAGAATATTTAAATAGCCTCAATACCTAATAGAGCTGGGGGACATAGGTTCAATAAAGGTAGAGTCAAATTGGCCAGTTTGGGGGTTCACTTGGTTGATAAAGGCAGCTCGATGTTCTAACAGGTACTGTCGCAAGTTGCCGTATCTGCAATACTCTACTATCACCAGCAACTCTCCTAAAAAGAACATTAAGTAAGTAAATAATGAAGTTATAGACTTTTTAAGAAATTAGTTCTTTAGAACAAACACTTAACAGAAAAAAATAGAAAGTAGTATTTTAGCTGGACAAAAAGTTTGTTGAGAAAAATATGCTTAGTAAATAAGAAATAACTTGATCTACAATTGGAGCACAAAAGTACCATTCATTAAAAAAATCTAGTGAGAGAGATGGAAAATAAATGGTTAGAGAGAGATGAATCATCTCTTTTTTATAACATACCATTTTCAAAGCCAACCAACTTTCCTTATGCAATGTTAAAAGCTTATTAAACCTATCAAACCATTCTTTTATTGAAATATGGTAATTGTCAACTGCGATCCTGTTACAATAAGATATGAATCATGTAACAGAGATGTCACTAACATCGATACCATTTCAAATCTCCTTCCCTTCTATCGATATTACTGTGCAATTCTCTTCAGCTACGAAGGATATACGTACTCTTGTTGAGGTCGCCAGTGCAGGCCCCCAGTACGTTGACCACGTTGAGATGTTTGCCGAGATGTATCAGGATCTTGAGCTCGGAGGCCAAGGCTCGGATCGTGGCCGAGTCGGAGTTGCGCTTGACCATCTTGACGGCGACGGTCGTCGCGACGCCCGGCTCCATCAACTCGTACGCCTCTGCCTTCAGCACCATCCCGAACGCTCCCGAGCCCAGCGGCTTCCCTGCAAACCATCTCTACATTTTGGTTCCTTTGTAAAATTAAATACTACTTTTCATCAATTTGGGGAGATTTTTCTCATTTTTTTCTCATCTTTTTGGGGAATATCTCTAAACTCCCAATCTCTTGATTATGTTATGCAATTTTGCTTACCTTACTAAAATACCAAATAGTTCTTACCTTACCGTATTGACTAACATAGTTTGCCTACAGTACAATCAAAGCAGGTTTGAGAATTTATAATTTAATAACTTCACGGTTCCAAGATGACACCGCATGTACAGAACAGCATTGAGTATCCAAACTGAATTGGAAATTTTTAAAATTAAGATTAAATTAAAGCTCTACAAAGTATATTAGATATTGTTTTTTAACAACCTTGCTTCTTTATGTATGAAATCTGCATTGGTTGTTTATATCTCAGAAGTAAGTTCAAAACGCACCAAGTTTCAGCTTATCCCTGGGGAACTCCCACTTCTGTCGATCATAAGGCAGGAGATCCGCTTGCTCTGATATGTCCATATCTGGGTTGATGCATTCTACTTTCCCGTTCTCGAAATATTCCAAGCCAAGTTCTTTAAGTTCTTTGATTTTCCTCTGTAACATCACAATAAATGTAAATAAAACTGAGTAGATGGTACATAATTACTAAGTTTTAAATAAACTTAAATTTTTTTCCTACACTCAATAAAAGGTATTATGGAATATTCAAATGTTAAAGTAATAAGTCATTACAAAAGTTGATTACTCACCCCAATGGAAGTGAGGACTTTTCATTTACCTGTTATGCTCCTGACCCTTTCCACTTCTCTATCACTCTCAACCACGATTCACTAACAAAACTTGTGCAGGTAAAAATTTGCAGCTGTGGGTATAAACTTTTTGCCCTCATTGTAGGCAATAGTATAAAGAGTAGAAAACCCACGTCACTGCATATTCGAGACCATATGTTTGAAGTGCACACCATAATATGTAAAGTTTTATTTATTAAGCACTTTTCCTATGGTCGAGAATATGCAAAACACTTTTACTTGCGTTTGAACAATACTTTTCGGTACACACAGCTAATGAAACAATAACAAATATCCGTAAAACATAGTAAACATTATATATAATATACATTAATATCCGTGCATAGTAAACATTGTTCTTGCATAGTAATCAATGTAATGATGGATTTTTGTAGGTGATCAACACATAACAGAAACAGGCCATTTCATGGTAGTGTAGCAAAAACTAAATTAACTGTAAGAGCAGAATCAATTTATCTCACCTTATACTTTCGCACATAGTGCCAGTAGAGTAATCCAGCAGCGAGCAAAATAAGGACCAGTAGAGGAAGAATGTACCACAGGAACCAGGTAAGGAACATTGACTGGATATCTGTAACATAAAACTGATCTGTTGAACCCATCATATTGATGTTCATCATAAATTTACAATATACTCATTTATCGGTGTCAGTATCAGTGTGATGTTTATCATCAAGCAAGGTCAAGGTCAAGCATGGAAGCAGATCAGCTGATCATAGGTTCAATTAATAGAATTTTGTTTAATCAGCTGGCTTGCTTCAGAGCTTGATGATATTGATGATTGACACTGATTGTAGTATAGTAAACACTACTAATAATTTTATTACAAGATAAGAATGCATAATGAATAAGTTATACCACAAAAAATAAAAATCGGAGCTTATAAAATAGTAGTGAATGCAACAATTGCATTATGCACACATTTAAGCCACAATTATTGAGATGTGAATTAGAACACTAGCAAAGCAAGTGTTCTCATCATGTCACAATTGGTCTTGAACTGAATACAGTTGGTGGGGCATACACTACTTTATCTACGTTCAACAAACAACAGTAAAATGTCTTCCGTAGCTAAAAAAATCTCATCAATTTCACTCATGATGGATTAAGTTAAAAAGCATTTTAAGTTCAGCATATAAACAAAATAAAACAGGAATCATAGATGGTACAAGCAGCTGATTGGTATTGTGTTATTTTATCATGATACTACTTTCATCAAATGCCAAGCTCTCATTGGTCAAGAGTGTGTAATATAAAATCACTCCAATGTCATGAAGTTTATGAAACTGGTTAGCATTTGGTCCACATCCTTTTTATGGTGTTACTTGTACTATGTTGAAGACAAACGTTATAAATATTATTCTAGTTTAAGTTTTTCTGAGTGTGTTTGTGCTCTAGACTGGAGATGTATTGAGTGTTTGTGTGTTGGCCAACCTGTGATTTCAATATCGATGACCAACTCGTCGGACCCAGCCTTGTTGCTGGCTTGACACTTGTATTGCCCTTTGTGCTCCAACCCCGCTCCTCCAATACTCAGTGTCTGGTTGTTCTCTAGCAGTTCTATGTTCTTGTGTGTCTCTTTCCGTATCTTCTCGCCATTCTGAAATTGAGGGCAAGTTAAGACAATTAATTTATTTGAAGAGTTGGAAGAAAAAAATATTGGAATAGAGAACTTCAGCTTCATTTTCCAAAATTAATCCCAAGCACTTCTGTTAGATATTAAATCCCAAATAAACTCCAAATGCAATCCCAAGTTAGAATGGAGTTGGCAATACAGTAACATGGCCAACATTTCAACTAAAGACCATGTCAAACTACTGTGGCATTGCGTCTGTCCATCCATCCACATCCATCCTTGTCCACCACGACAGTCTCAAACTCCGTCACACTACCAGACGCGCGTCCGTAGGCCACGCCACATATCTCCAAGAAGGAGTAAGCTCAATGCCTCGGGAGGTGGCATGTGCAAGCCACCGTCCAGTCGCGACTCGGCGGACATCCAGGCAGACGTCAGCGGACGCGACGCCACATCGGGTCAAGATCGGATCTGCATACTAGACAGATGCAGACATTGTGACAGCATTGTGACATGGCCTAAAGAAGTAAAGCTGTTAAGAAAATCTGTAACGTCAAACCGTTTTGCTGAGGCAGGGACTTACCACAGTCCAGGTGACGAAGGGAGGGGGGGACCCCCGGACCCGGCAGTGCAGTTTGACTGGGACCCCCGTCCGAACTGACTCCTTGGTGGACACGTTCTTGTGGATCACCGGCTTCTCTAGATCTACAGATAGATGGGAGTCAAAGCAGTTATTGTACTTAATCATGTGATGTATTTTTATTATTGTAACTGAACAGGAGGTGGTTTAGCCAAGAGTCTTGGAGTGAATTTTTTGGTCAGTCCTGACTAATATGTTTCTATTATTCAGTTATTAATCGATCGTATGAATTAAGAACAAATATTTATAAGCCAATGAGTTTACCTTCACTTTGATATATGAAAAAACTGCAAATTTTAGTAAAGAATTCACAATTTATTTAGAAAAAATGTCTTGTTTCAGCCTTTGAAATAAAGTTTGAAAGCTAACTTTGACACATAATAAACACAAAGCACTTTAAAAATATGTTTCATAAAAAAATAAACTATTAAGAATGTAGGATATTAACTCAGCTTTCTACAACCCAAAAACTTCAATATGACTGACATTTGTAAAGCCACAGGGTCTATGACAGCTTGTGCTGGCCTTGCTATAAGGATGAAATTTTATCAGAAAACCAGGCTTAGTCAGAATTAGGATTATGAAAGAGCTTAATAATCAACAAAAACTATTTGATCATATAAATACAATCTTACCTTTGACATCCAAAGTGAACTGTCTTGTATGAAAGCGATTTCTTTCGTAGCGCAACTTGGCAGAGCACACGTACACTCCTGAGTGGTTTTTCTCAACTTTAGGAATCAAAAGAGTATTGAAATAAGAGTACTTGGTTTCTCCACTCAACATTTCTATATCTGAAAATAGAAATTTAATTAATTCTTATGTTCCTAATAAAAAGAGTTATCATACAATAATCATTTGTATTTGGTTACATTATAAGTGCATTGCCAAATTACAATGGCTGACCAGAAAGTAATTGACTTTTGCCGCTACGTCTAGTGCTGTTGTGCTTACCATTAAACACACAGTGCGGCTCAAAGATCCACTCTTGGCAGCAATATTTTATTAGATGCCAGCAAGATTAGTTGTTTAATGTCAATAACAACAATAGTTTTACTATATTTTTATCTTTTTACATGTTTGTTACCTGTGACAGGAGAAGGGCTTCCACTTTTCTCCATTTTCAACCACTCAGGACTCCCGGAGTAGTTGTATTTGGAAGCTCCGCAGCTCAAAGTTACATTATCAGTCTCCACGACCAAGCCAGGTGTTTTGATAGCAAGGCCGTCCTCCACATCTATTGACAAAAAAATGGGAGTCATACAAAGGACACTATTGGAGGGAGATAACCAAATGCCTCCTCTACATCTGTTGAAAAATAAACATTGGAACCATCGGAAGAGTTAACTAAAGGCCGTCATCAAAGTCTTCTGACAAGTAAACATGAGAACCATTGGAGGGGAAAACTAAAGGCTGTCCTCCACATCTGTTGACTAACAATAGGAGAACCATTGAAGGCAGATAACCAAAGGTTATCCTCCACATTTTTTGACGGACGGATATGAGAATCATGCAATATATCACCATTTGAGGAAGATAACAAATTAGAGTCATGCAACAGATCACCAAACGAGGAATGTATCCATATGCCATCCTCCACATTGTTGACAAAAAAAGAAAGAATCATGTAATAGATCACCACTGGAGGGAGAAAACCGTAAAATATTTTTTAAGAGTTCTTAAGTTCTATATGTTATGTTCTATTGCTTTGAATGTCACCTTGAGCTGTAGACAAAGTTTGCAGTTGATCATATTTTGTTAACTAATTGTTCACATAGTTGTTAAGTTGTATTTTCGTTTTTTGTTCTCAACAATGAAGGTGAAGGAGAGCACAGTAAAAAGGTGATCCTTAAGGGATTAGTATAATAAATATGGTGTTTTATAAACGATTTTATTTTACCAATCAAACTTCAAGCCAGCTGACTTTCAAAACAAAATCTTTAATTCTGATTGGACAAATAAATCTTTTATAAAATATTTGATAGTGTAATGCGGGCCTAAGACCATAAGGAATCCTTTATTTGTGCTTACCCACGCCTTAATTGTGAACCAATTTTTACAATTATTGAGGTGTCAAGTTTTATCAGGATTCTATAGCAGTTATTTTTAAAATTTCCTATTCATGATTCTACTTATTTAATTGGACGTTTTTCTGCTTTAAAAACATTATTTAAAATTTTTACAACTCTTTATATTTTTTGTGTTGATTGCAAATTTTTTTAGAAAAACATGGACCACCAATTGTTTTTTCAAGATGATGGCTGGAGCACATTGGGGATTTCCAAGTATTGACATTTTAGTTTTGGAAGATTACTAAGCGTCTGTACACAATTTCAACTTAGTAAGGATTTTTTATAGATTTTCCTAAAATTCATTGACTATAAACTCCATTCATGGACTTCTGTTCCATTACAATGATCTGCTGAAATTTGAAAAAATCTTGTAATGTGTTGGTTTCCAAAGTCACCTGTGATCAGCACCATGGTGTCCTTGCTGACGCTGCCAAGGCTGTTCCACGCCCGACACTCCAGCACTCCCGTGTTCTCCGCTCTTATTTCTACCATGGATTTGAATGGGGAAGGGCTCTCCGACGCTATCTCTTGCTCTCTGTATTGACTTGGCTGGAAAAGTCAAAATATAGTTTACAATAGTTAAAATTTTTGACTTCATGAGGCAAAACATGGTCAATAATAATTCAGATAACCAAATGGTTGTATAATGAATAAATTTAAGGGGAGTTAACCCATAACTGGCAACTAATAGGGTGACTAATAGATAGCAATTACTTTTGCTTTACATACAACTGGAATAACTTAAGACTATTTGATAACTAGTACTACATTTTTGTTCAAAACTGATAAACACAGGAAATACTTACAGGAATCAAGGAGAACTGACTGTCACATTTGGGGTAGTCTGGACAGGGCTTGAAGTACCAGGTGACATTGGGGCGCGGGTGGGCGAACACATCACAATCTACGGTGTAAGATTTGTTGACCAGATAATAAGCTTGGCTCTGATCTTTATTGACAATCAGTTCTGGTTCGCCTATAAAAAATTAGTTCAGTTGAATTAATTCTGCAGTAGTAAATGCAGAAACAACAGGATACTGCTGGAGAATAGAACCAAAAAATGTTAGCATAAAATTTGGCAAATACCATTATAAAAAAAAAACAAATAATAAAACCACAGAAAAATTACTTCGCTAATGGAACAAAAAATTATTAAAGGGCGTATGCCACTATTGCAAGTTTTCACGTGAAACATTTCACGCGAAACACAAAATCGTCTGAAACATTTCACGTGAAACAATGTATTGTAATGGGGCTAAAATGTCGCCTTACTTGCCGAAACATTTCGCGACATTTTTTATATAGATATACTTAACATGGTTTCGTGAATGTTTCGCGAAACAAAGTTGCACCTGGTTGCACTAATGGCAAACGGCCTTAATATCTCACTTGCACACAAAATGGAAAAACATTTTTGATTAAATGATTAGAGTGAATGTTTATTCAATAAAATGCAGTACTGTTAAGTTTAAGAAACCCAGTGAAATGTGGACCGAGAGGGTTTACAATGCCGGGTTATCAGGAGTAAAGATCATTAACTTTACTGTATTGCAATCTGATATGATTAACACTTAAAACAACCTTAATCAAAACACAATAAGGAACCAACATTGTGCTTTAGGTTTGACAATAATTTCACCCTGATTGCCGATTCAAGCTGATCATTTTCCCTGACAGAGTAGCTGAACTATCAATACTAGCAAGTTATCGAGTGCCGGGTTTGGTTATTTTAGCTTTTCAAGGTCCAAAAATTATAACCTCATTAAGATCCAATTATTCTGGAATTGAATTGAAGTAGTGTTTGTTTTTGTATTATTTTACTTCGGCGACTTTACCACACCAGTGTGATGAACTGTGAGCTGACCTAAAACAACCAGAGTAGCGCTGATGCTCCTGTTGAAGTGTTGGTTGTTGACCACCAGTGTGTAGGTCCCGGAGTTGTGAACGCTCGGCTGACGGATGGTGAGCTTGGCCTGCTTGGAGTCATTCTCGACAATGTAGTCCTCCCCTCTGCCCACGATTGGCTTCATGTGGTTGTCATACCTTCAAAAGAACAATACTTGTTAAAATCACTTGAATGATGAAGATGGCATATACTTCTCATGGATCTTTGGGAAACCTGCACTGCACTTGGATGCTAGAAGGGAAAAGAGATTCACTAAATAGCAGTTTGAACTTTGCTGTTACTTTTATTGCGTAGAACATCGTATTGACAATCTTTCACCTCTTTTAAAGGTCAAGCTTTATTTACTTCTACTGACAACTACCAAGCTTCATTAAGGTCTTTAAAAAGTATTGTGTGGTAGAATTATGTATATTATCTTTATCTTTTGAGCTAAAAAATGGGAAAACTAAAAATATTTTAACTTAACTTTATACATCCCTAATAAACAAAGTATCCGTTTGGTGTCCAAAAACTGCAAATGAGAAGTTAGTAATAAACTCATTGAATAATAACTTACCATTGAGTCTTCTTAACTGGGGGATACGCTTTTATGCCAACAAAGAGATGAACCTCTGGCTGGCCTGGATTAACCAGGATCTGACTTCCATTGGTGAAACCCCGTCCCTCCAAGTCAAGCAAGTACTTTCCTATAAAAGGCCCACAGTTGAAAGTCAGAAAAAAATAAATCAATAACGAAATATGGAAATACACTGTAGTCCCGATAATCTGAACTTTGGTTATCCAAACTTCAGCTGTCCAAACTTAAGTAATCCGAAATTCCTCTTAATCAAAAATGCTATCAGGACAGAATATTTTCTCCAATAATGGGTAAAAAACTGGTGAAATTTTCTAAGAGTCATAAGTGGCCTTGAATTTGATTGCGCGTAAACAACGGGAGTAATTTTGTGAGAGGATTGCTTATGATTACCAACCAGGAAGACAAAACATGCAGATCGCAGGTAACGGTAGAAATGACTTTATGAAAGAATAAAAATACCATGAATTCCAATAAACGTATTTTCCGATTGTATGAACAAGTTTGAAAAATAAGCAAAGAGTTGTTACATTTTATCAGGCTAATTTACCATTTGCGGGTATTCAGTACAGCAGCAGATAAAGTAGGTATACGAAAGATGATTGCGTGTCATTGTAAATCACTGAAACTCGATGGAAGAAAATCTGAGAATATTTTGCAAAATGAACAATCAGCCATAAAAATCAAACACAAATATTTAGCGACTGTGGTTGGATGGCAGGAATAATTTTATGACATTTAACATCGTATTAATAATGATTTTTGTTCAAGCAATAATTCCGCTTAATCCGAAATACAGTATTTGCTTATCTGAAATGGGTCTGCTCCCAATTATTTCAAAATATCAGAACTCGACTGTATTGAGGAAGAAACAGGCTAAAACTACACTCGATAGCAAAATTTCTTAATATAAGAAAAATGTTGAAACCCTTTGATATTTTAAAACAGAAAAAATGAAAATAACACTTGTTGTAAAAAGTACCTCTAAAAATGGATTTAAATATTAAAAAATCTCTATTATATTTTTATTTTTCTTCCCATATAATTTGCATCACTGATCTCTTTGCTTTGTTTTTTGAGGAAACAACTCTTCACACATCTTGTTTTAACTAGGGCCAGCAAAAGATTTAAACATGATCCTTTTAAAGACCTTAAAATATTATCATGAACGTTAAAGATAAGTACTTCACAGTTGTTCCATAACAAAAAAGAGTCAAAGCTTTCTACCATTGTGGTTGCGTGCACTTCCCCTCTATCAGTGAGACTCCTCCCTCCCTCCTTCCCCTGAGACTCATTACTCAAAGGTCAAAATGTTCATCACTAAGTTTATCAAACTAGTTGTTGTCAACTATTTATAAATTGTAAATAATTATCTATAAAATGATTAGTGCTAAAGCTTTTAACTGTTTGTGGTATTGTCCATTTAAATATAAACAGCTGATAGAAAAATAAATATTTTTGATGGATATTAAATTTTTATAAAGATTGTAGATGTGAATTTTACAGACTCACCCAATTTTATTTTTTAGTCCATAATTTATTTATTTATTTTATTTATTTTCTATAATAAATTACTAAAATATTTAAAGAATGAAAAAATAATTAAAATGTTTAAAAATAAAATAAAAAAATATCATTACAAGAAGTAATTTATAATATTGAAGACTTTATGAAAATGAAGATAATTTATGAAGAAAATTAAGAAAAAAATTAATTTATCAAGATATAAGTTAAATTTATGTATGCAATGCAACTGTACAATTAATAGTCTGGCAATAAATATTATTATAATTAATTTTTCAGTAACTTGCATGAATATCAGTCATTACCAATTTGTCGACAACATACCTGCTGACAGGACGGATAGGTTGACAGCCATGCTGTTGTGGTTGCTGGAGTGGTCTACAACATGGCAGGTGTACACCCCTTCATCCTTCTTTGACACGTGGATCAGTTTTAACCTTCGACGGCCGATGTAGCCTGTGACATGCTCTCCCACCGTGACCTCGTCTATTTCTTCATGTTGATGTATCCTTTCGCTCTATATAAAAAATTATACACTATTATTTTATTTTATTCATTTTTGTTTATTTATTATTATAATTGTCTATGTTAAACTTATCTTGTCATACTTATGTCTGCTACCTCTTCATAACTATCTTGTTACTGGGAAGAAACTGATGTAGAAACTGAACCTCTTACTGACAGAAAAGTATACTACTGAGTTTTGTCTGAACCCAGTGCTGGATTTACATTCACCACGAGCCATAGCCCTTATAATCAATGGTGTGTGACTTACTCCATTCAGAGACTGGGGGATGGCCCAGCTGAGATGAATCTTGACTCCGAGCCCGTAGTGAACCGAGCAGTCAAACGTGACGTCCGCCCCCTCCACCACCGTGTCGGGGGTGATGCTGACATGAGGGCGCTCCACCGACGTCGTAGCGGCTGCAATAAGACAACGTACCTTTTTTTATTTAAAAAACAGCATAATGTAGACTGCTTAAAAAGAGTGTCTAAAGCTGTTATTTTTTTTATTTATTTCAAAGTTTGAATTACTTAGTTTTTTTAACCCTTTGGCTGCCAAGAAAAATTTTAGATTTTGCTTTTACGGCCATGAAAAACTCATGATTGCAGTTTTAAACTGTCATGGTAAAAATGCTTCGTCAGTCTGAGAACTGCCAGGATAAATAAGCTGATTTTGTAATAATGCTGGCAAATTGAAAAGTGTGTTTACCCCTTTTTAAGGGATAACAATCAGCGATGCTATTTTAGCATCAATGTACTGTGAAAGACCGTTCATGCCGTCTCTGAGCAATGCATAGTAACACAATATGTTTGCAAACAGCAGGAGTAACTTGAAATCAATTAGCAAATGGACCCGGACGGCCATAAAAGGCGGTAGTGCACATTCACAGATAATGGGTTGACGTTAAGAGTAGTTTTACCATGGACTAAAATATGACTTTGTAAAGGGCCAAGGTTTAACAAAAGCCAGACAATTAATAACCTTTTATGAAAGTTGGAAGGACAGGAGGACAATCGTTAAAAAATAAGGACATGCCCTCCTAAAAACGGACGTTTCGTCACCCTGAGTGAAAAAAAATGAAAAAGAAAAATTTGTTTATTTCAGGAAAACAAAATATAGACAGTACAGCGGATTATAATATAAATGCTGTTTTCTCTTGAGTATAGCATTTTCTAATCTACCACCGCAGGGCTGTGATGTACACATAGAGTATCATAATAACTGGATAAATAGTGATACGTCGAATACAAACTTTTGGGAAAGGTTCAATCAGATGCATTGAACACGAACTTTCAAGAATCATAAAACTGCTAAGATTTTATTTGATGCCTGACAGCAAGATTTTACTATTTTTTCAGTATCAATGAAAGTTCTAATTTGACTGTTCTGATAGATTAATACATATTTCAAAATAAAATACTTACTGTAATAAACAAAGCAAGATATAAAAATGTACAGCATGCAAAAGAAATACACAGAAATTTAAGCTTACATAAAAAAGCTGATATAAGTAAACGTGCATCAGTATTTGATGAGTATTTATGTACACAAAATGGAATGTAAACATTACACTTGCGATTGGTGGTAAGATTCAGGACCGTATCAATATATTTTAATATTTTTTGTAGGCCCAATTGCACTAAGCAGGTAAGTGGCGCAACTGAATCACCTTGGGCTTGCTTTTGGGTACGGGGTTAAATGACACTCCAATAACGCTGAGAAGCATTGGCTGTGCCGCAGAACAGATGCCCTCATTTAAAAACAAGTAAGTGATTTAGTGATGACGTTGGCAGCACTGCTCAGCTGCCTGTGTAATAGAAGCCTAACTTAAAAAACAAAAGCTCAAAATTATAATAATATCATTAAAAGCTTTGATTTTGATTTTTGCAGACTTTCTTTTAAAGAGGGTGGCGGCCTCTTTTTTACCTTTGCTTTTGCCCCGCCCACATAGACTATTGATCTGTGCGTGGACGTTATCAACCAAAGCCAAGGAGTGAGCCGGTACAGTAGAAGGGTGAACAGTACTGCTAAAAGTAAGCGACACGCCCGAGTCTCGAACCTGCGACGCTTCGTGGCCACAGTTCCGAGGCCGAGTGCACTACCAACTGCGCCACCGACTCACAATTTGCCATCATTAATTAGTAAAAAGAAGGCTTACGATGTTTCAGTATCTGGAATTCCATAATTCCAGGAATGCCATCCTGTCTTCAGGTGGAAAGGATTTTAGAACATATCAAGATTATTAACACACAGTCAGGAAAACCTGGATAAAAAACATAGCTAAAACAGAGATCTGTGAATATAAAGCAGTCACAAAAAATGCTAATGCTGAAAACAAAACAAGAACACAATATAGCACAGAAATCACGAATATCACCAATCAGAGGGTCGTCCACACCCCATCAGAGCAAGAGCAAAAACACGTGGGATGAGACTGATGAGAGAAGACAAAATGGTGGTGGCGAAGGAAATGGCGTTGACCGCCAGAACGCAGAGCACTTCTGGTGACGAGAATCTGAAAAAAAGACATGTGATGCGTGACATGTTTTTCAGGTTCTCGTCACCAGAGAGAAGTGCGCTGCTTTCTAGTTGGCTGTGGTCACCACCCAACCATTTCCTTCCCATTTCCTTCGTCGCCGCCATTTTCTCTCCTCCCACCAAACTTTGCTCTGCTCTGATTGGTTGTGGAAGTGCTAACGTGCTCTTTTTAATAGATGATAATAGTGATTTCTGTGCTATACCGTGTTCTTGTTTTGTTTTGCGCATTAATGTTTTTATCCAGGTTTTCCCGGCTGTGTGTTACTAATCTGTGTTCTATGTTCTTTTCCACCTCAGATTCCTGATCCTGAAATGTCGTGAAACTTGTTTTCACTATTCAATGATGGCCAATGTCCAGAAAAATAAAAACAAAACATAAAATCACCATCACCAATAATGAATTTCAAACAAAAAATTATTAAAAGCGTTAGATGAATTTTATTCTGGCAAAAACCACAAACCCGTGTTATTAGTAGATACCTTAAAAAAACTTACACATAATGTCGACATGTACTAAAAAATCCATAACATTTTCTCCACCAATAACACAAGAGTACTGTCCAGAATGGTGGACTGCATCAATATAAAATTCAAACCCTATATGAGGGTTGTATGTTGCACCAGGAACCTCCTGAAAAATAATTTCAATTAAACAGAAATTATTACATAGCCTATAGATTAATTATTTGTAGGAAATTTTACAATATACTAGGACACCTAAGGGGTAGAGGTTGAAATGAAGAAGCGCAACAAGGCTCAGACTTTCCAACACATGCTTAATCACATATATTTACAAATGGCATATCCACAATGTAGTTGGAAATTTATAGCAATATGGATCTGTAGTTCTTAGCAATAATACAGCATTTAATATAAAAATAAATTTCATAAATCATTCAATCACGGAGTACTGTAAAGATAAATGCATGCGGTATCAATTCATAAAATTGGTAGCATGCTGTAGCTACAACTTACATTTAAAAGTGTTTCTGAGATTATCAAGGGAACAAGGACATGGTAAATAATATACAGAAGATGGTGGAAAAAAGTTACAAGAAGCTGATATACGAGTAGCATGCATGTTACAGTTGAGCTTACGCATTACGTGAAGCATGTAAAACATGTCAGTCTCCATGTCCACGGTCCTATTGATACGCAGAACGCACGAGTAAGCGCCCGAGTTTCCTTCTGTGACGTTAATTAGAGTAAACCCCGAATGTTTGTCAAACTCTACCACCATGCCGTGACTCGAGACGCCACCAGGCTCCAAGTCTCCCTGCACCCAATACCACGAACCATGTTAGAGATTAGTAATGTGTGCTATGGTATGTAGTCAGCATGCATTCCAAGATCAATAATACTTTAGAATTAATTTTTTGAACATCATGATGCCTCCAGAATCGTTTTTGACCAAATATAACAGGTTACTCACCAAATGCCAGAGTTCGGTAATGTACGGCCGGCCGGTAACTCTTGCGTCTCTGAGGTTTTTGACAAGTTTTTAAAATATGTTTTTAAATGTGTTTATTTGTGAAGTTAATGTTTGTGGACTGTTTTTAGTGTTTTGACAATATTCGTGATGGAGATATATGGTTTGAAAATGACCTATGAATAGGCTGAAACTCGAGTAACCAAAATTTGGATTACAAGAATCGTTGATGGCATTTGGTGAGTAACCTGTTATATTAATTTTTTGGTTCAGTTTTCTCAACATTTGCTTGAAACTTTAGTTTTTAGGAAGTATTCTATTGACCCAACTGATTCATCAATTGAGTTACCTATATCACAAATCCACAAGGTCATAGGGCAGTCATATTTTACAATATGATTTCTACAGCACTTGCAAGGTCAAGCAACATTCTGATTTCACTTTTTCTGAGGTCATGTAATTCATTATAAATTAGATTCATGAAAATTCCCATTCAAACATAACAAAAAAATTACTTTGAATATCCAGGATGAACGAGTTACTGTACTCCCGTGATCTAACAAATTGTAAAAAAGCCAAATTGTTTCCCAATATCATTTGAAAATGATAAAGCAAATTTAATGATTTTTTTTAAGTACAAATTGTTGAATCAATTTGTTCATGCTATTTAGCAAAACGATAATAATTTTTGAATTTTAGACGTTATCTTAAGATCTTGAATTGATGTGTTAAATAGGAGCTAGAGTGTTCAGAATATTTTTATTTTTGAAGAAAATCCCAAAATCTATTAAAGAATTTAAATTTAGATCTTTAAATAATTTTAGAAGCAAATATCAGTGTAGATAATTTTAAATTTAACTTTTAATTTCTTCTCTTCCATGTAAATTTGAATTAATTTAAAATGTTTATTTTGTTGGGTTGATTTGGTTTTAATACGGCAAGCAGTTATTCATCGTGAGGTATAATAATTAAACGTCAGTTTGGTCATACCTCACCATCTTTCCTCAGTATAACGGGGAGGTCAGGGTCAGTGGGCTTGCATGGAATCTGAGCGACCCCGAACTGGTGCACTGCTTGTATCATTTGACTGTCATTCACAGCCAAATAGTTGTTAGGATCTGTACAAATAGAGCATTGCCGTGTGAGGTAATGAAATTCCAAGTAAACTAAATTTAAACTTTATCACAAATCACCTCTTATTCCCTTACTAAGGTAGACTGATATCCCTAAAGGGTCATACAAAAGGTTAAAACATATGATTTGCAAAATCTTATTGATTTGTAAAAATATTATTGAAGGATTATCATAAAAAAGTGTGTATAAGAGAAAATATTTTAAAAGTTGTTAAAATAAAATAATGTGGTTTGAAATGTTGATATTGTAGGTTGAATATGTTTAAAAATGTTTAAATAGGGATCAAAATTAAATTAAATTGAAAGCAATGAAATACAGAACGCCCCCTCTTATCCGGACACCTTTTAACCAGACAATCGGAATACTCTCGGCGGAAGTAACAACTTTTTAACCGGATAATTTTTTATCAAAACATTGATTTAACCGGACGTGATAGGCAGGAAATAGACAGTACTGTATTGACGATTTTTGTGGAAAAATATTTCAGATCAGTTATAATATGTATACCATACTCTCTTCAATTTAAGTAAAAAAGTTTAGTTTTGGAGTGTTTGAGGGACAGAGGGACAATATCGACAATTACCATGGGAAATATATAATTGAAAAATTATCGTAAAATATACATTTTTTTAAGTTTGGATTTAATAATTAATAATTTAGGAAACTTAGGTTCAACTGGAAAACCTGTTATTGGACAGGCCTTGGTCCATAAAGGTCTACCTAGGGGTCCTAGGAGGGAGTCATGTATAGATGAATGAGATGTCAATCAACAGTTTGATCTGGGCTATGATTCTTTTTCAAGGGCAGTCACCACTAGTGTGCCCTTGAGACTACTGATGCCACTACGGTATCAGTACATTGCCATAAAAACATATATACCACACAAAAGACCTATGGATGATCACATTTGCAAGTGGGTTTTTCCTGTCACTTATTAATAAGGACGTTCAACTTGTTAACACAATTTTCAACTCAAAAGTGAATGATTATATGCTCCTTCCATTAGTCTATTTTGAAAGTTAACTTTCAAACCATTTGAAATTAAAAACAATATGAAACATTTAACTTAGAATTAGATTAAGACATAGAACTAGAGCGCTCTATAAGTTTTTTTTAACTTAACCTCCCTTACCTCTGACATAGACGTAGATAGTCTGAGCCTGTGGCGAGGCCCGTCCCTCGCTGACAGGGAAGCAGACAAACTCGCCAGTGTCCAGGTAATGTGCTCGTGTCACCGTCAGCTTGGACACTTCTTGGCCGTGCTCAGTAGATGTCTTGACCTCCTTCACAGACCCCTCCTGGGCACAACACAAGCATTGTAAACTATTTCATGCTACAAAGTTCTCAATTTGAACTCCTTCACAGACCCCTCCTGGGCACAACACAAACATTGTAAACTATTTCATGCTACAAAGCTAATAAAATCACTCTAAGCCAGGAAATGAAGAACAAAACACTCCTTTCTTTTATTTATTTCTTCTTTCACCTTTACCTATAAAGCAGTTTTTGCTTTATTTGACGTGGACCACAAAAATAGTTCAGTGTTTTAGACAACTTATTTAATTGTAGGCTTTAAAGTTGGTTTAAAATATAAATGCTTTAAAATTGGCCTTTTAAGTTCTATTGTTAGTGAGCCGCCGTTATCATTTTATACTAGGCATCACAAAAATTGCTCCATTCAAATTTTTTTAAAGCTGGCTTTTTTCATTATAAACTATGGATAAAGTGGCAATTTTGTGACCCCTTGTGCTGTTCTGATTTACTTGTTGTTTGAATTAATCAGATAATAGTTCGCCGAAGATGAATTAAATTAAACTAAAAGTTATTACAAATCATTCATTACCTTGATATGTAATACACTTGATAAGAAGTACTTATTATGGAAAAGAATATAATTTTGTTGACTGACAATTTTGCGATTACAGTAGAGTCCCACAAACCCTGACTAATGTGGGCCGAACGGTGTCCGGGTTTGTGAAATTTCCGAGTTATCGGGAAATAAGTAAAAATAAGGAAAAATAAGACTAGTTTATATTATTTCTATGAGAAATCATTTATTTATTGCATAGTAAAAAATACAAAAACTATATTATCAGTTACAAGAAAACTTAAAGAAAAACCAAAACTGTTTTATATGTGTCAAACCATGCTCTGGCCTGGAATCTCAGTGCACTTTATTGCTCTGGCAGGCTTTCCGAGTTATCCAGAATTCTGGGTTATTGAATTCTGGGTTTGCGGGACTCTACTGTATTGTATTTTGTTTTGACGAGTGAGATATCCAATTAATATGTATTTTATTCACGAATGATTGTTTAGAAATGAAAAAATTGTTTTTGGAAAACAAAAGGTGAAAATTGTTATCATTTTGTAAAACCTTAATCATGTTTAACATCAAGAAGCCAAGACATTCTAAATTATCGCCTAAAATAAAATCATTTATAAGTTGATTCCTAAAGTGGCTTTATCTCATGGTTGCAAACAATATCAAAATTTATAAAAGGTTTTACCCACCTCGTCATCATATAGGTTGTAAGCCCATGCGAGGGGAACGTCACCTCGGCAGGTGAGGGAGAAGTTTGAGAGGACGTCCACTACCAGGTCGCCGTCCGGCCTGACTCCTAGAGGTGGGTCGATCATCACCTCCGCTGCAACAACACACAACAGTCAAGCTGTGAGGGAGAAGTTTGAGAGGACGTCCACTACCAGGTCGCCGTCCGGCCTGACTCCTAGAGGTGGGTCGATCATCACCTCTGCTGCAACAACACACAACAGTCAAGCTGTGAGGGAGAAGTTTGAGAGGACGTCCACTACCAGGTCTCCGTCCGGCCTGACTCCTAGAGGTGGGTCGATCATCACCTCCGCTGCAACAACACACAACAGTCAAGCTGTGAGGGAGAAGTTTGAGAGGACGTCCACTACCAGGTCGCCGTCCGGCCTGACTCCTAGAGGTGGGTCGATCATCACCTCCCCTGCAACAACACACAACAGTCAAGCTGTGAGGGAGAAGTTTGAGAGGACGTCCACTACCAGGGTCCCACTCTGGCCTGACTCCTAGAGGTGGGTCGATCATCACCTCCGCTGCAACAACACACAACAGTCAAGCTGTGAGGGAGAAGTTTGAGAGGACGTCCACTACCAGGTCCCCGTCCGGCCTGACTCCTAGAGGTGGGTCGATCATCACCTCCGCTGCAACAACACACAACAGTCAAGCTGTGAGGGAGAAGTTTGAGAGGACGTCCACTACCAGGTCCCCGTCCGGCCTGACTCCTAGAGGTGGGTCGATCATCACCTCCCCTGCAACAACACACAACAGTCAAGCTGTGAGGGAGAAGTTTGAGAGGACGTCCACTACCAGGTCCCCGTCCGGCCTGACTCCTAGAGGTGGGTCGATCATCACCTCCGCTGCAACAACACACAACAGTCAAGCTGTGAGGGAGAAGTTTGAGAGGACGTCCACTACCAGGTCCTCGTCCGGCCTGACTCCTAGAGGTGGGTCGATCATCACCTCCGCTGCAACAACACACAAGAGAGGACGTCCACTACCAGGTCCTCGTCCGGCCTGACTCCTAGAGGTGGGTCGATCATCACCTCCGCTGCAACAACACACAACAGTCAAGCTGTGAGGGAGAAGTTTGAGAGGACGTCCACTACCAGGTCCCCATCCGGCCTGACTCCTAGAGGTGGGTCGATCATCACCTCCGCTGCAACAACACACAACAGTCAAGCTGTGAGGGAGAAGTTTGAGAGGACATCCACTACCAGGTCCCCGTCCGGCCTGACTCCTAGAGGTGGGTCGATCATCACCTCCGCTGCAACAACACACAATAGTCAAGCTGTGAGGGAGAAGTTTGAGAGGACGTCCACTACCAGGTCCCCATCCGGCCTGACTCCTAGAGGTGGATCGATCATCACCTCCGCTGCAACAACACACAACAGTCAAGCTGTGAGGGAGAAGTTTGAGAGGACGTCCACTACCAGGTCCCCGTCCGGCCTGACTCCTAGAGGTGGGTCGATCATCACCTCCGCTGCAACAACACACAACAGTCAAGCTGTGAGGGAGAAGTTTGAGAGGACGTCCACTACCAGGTCCCCGTCCGGCCTGACTCCTAGAGGTGGGTCGATCATCACCTCCCCTGCAACATCACACAACAGTCAAGCAGCAGGTTACAGGTTGTTAACTGCATTACTATGGAATTAATTGGACTATTAAATTAGTTATCCAATCTTCAAATGCGTGGATTTTTGCAGGGATTGCTCAAGGTCCAGAGGACTAGAATTTTTTTGGACATCTTTTTACTAAGTACAAGTTCACAACAACTACAAACGTTTAGCAACCAAGTACGTATTAACTAAGAACAGTAAGAATGTAGTATGAACAAGTACGCTCAAACTAAAAAAATTAGAGGTGTGTTGGGGTCGGTGCCCGAATCATACAGTTAAAATCATGATTTAAATCAGTTCTTTTTTCGAAAAAATCAAAATCAAAACATAAACTCGCCATCACAAATAATAAATTTCAAACAAAGAACATGATCGAAGTAAAGAATATCTGATAAAATATGACTTTTGAAGAGAGTTAACAAAATAACAATAACGAGAACTTTTCTCACAAACTTCCTCAAAAAAATTTCGTATGTTTAATGAGTTTACTTGTGAAAGTGATAACAATGTCAGAGTAAAGAAAGAGATAATTAACAAACAATTAACAGATGAGATAATGTCAAAGAAGAAATCTCAGTCCCATGGGGGGGGGGGGAAGGAAGGATATGATAAGATAGTTTGGTTATCACACTGTCCAATGTTACCAACTAACTGAGCTGACATGTGATGTTCAAAGACTAAAACATATATGAAAACACAGATAAGGTGTTTAATTTTCTTGGTTCAGATGAAATACTTTAACACAACTTGTATCTTCGGGCGGTTTCCTCGAGGCATTGTATTCCGTATCACCTGATAAACTAACGAGACCCCTCATAATTTGTAAACAGTATATGTATGACTTTTGGTTTAGCTAGGAACCTGAAGTTATGCATGCTCTTTCCTCATTTGCTTAAAACAGAAGGTTAAATTATCAAAACTTAAAGTTTGAAATTTTAACACGCTCAAAAAATGGTTTTAATCGTTAAAAATGCTTTTTTTAACTGTTATTTTGAGCTCTAGTGGGCAAACGGATGATCCTATTTTAAAATGCACTGCAACATGTGCCACAGATTTTTCACGATCTTCAACTTTGGTCCTTTGGTGTTTTGCCCTATCTTGCCTCCTTCACCTCCCTTCAACCCCGAAACCGACCGATAAATGAAACATTTTCCAAATGTTTTGCAATATTATTTTTAAATAATTACTTTTGCCTCACGCCCTAAGACCACAAACCCTCTTCTCTTTCAAATAACTCAATCCCAACAACCAAAAAACCCCTACCACAATAACCACCCCCCCCATGAACAAACCCAAAATAATGTGCGCTGAAAATTAGTAAATAGTTAAATTATTTGGCACTTGTAATTTTTGATTAAATACATTTGCAATTCTCCATGGCGAAATCAAGTACTAGTCACATCATCTAGCTATCATAAACATCGAATGGTCACTGTTTACTATCCAACGATAAATAAGTTCGCTCATTTAGATGCATACCTGCTTCCTAGGATTGAGGAATTGGTCAACAAAGTAGCTAATTATTCTGCGTCCAGTAACATTGACTTAAAAAGCGTGTATCATCAGATACCAATCAGAGATGAAGACACTGCATTTGAAGCATATGTTCGGCGCTATCAGTTTAAAAGAATTCCGTTCGCTGTTATTAACGGTGTTGCTGCTTTTCAAAGAGTCATTGATGAAATAATCCATATGGAAAATCTCGTTGATACCATTTCATACCTAGATGATGCAAAATCTAGCTAGATAATTTAATGAGAGCTGTATCAAGTATGGACTAACCTTAAATAAAAGTAAATTTTTGATTTTTAAGGTTATTTACTCCATAAAAACCCATTAAAAATTACAAAAATCAAAATTTTTCAACAATGACTCAAACAATTTTGATAAAAATTTAAAGATTTTTTGTGTTTGAGATGACAAACGAAATTACACTTCCCGCACGTTTTTAAAATTCAGATTCTAAAATTATCTAAAAATAAAAAACAGTAATAAAAAAAAAACAAAAAAAAACAGTATCTACGAAATAAGAGGCCATGGACATTAAAGGGCACGACAAACATTTTCACTCAGTTACGAACAATTAAAAGTGAAACACAATTACTTGTAACACATGCAATCATGAGTAACAATTATTTTTGGAGCACACAGTATTATAGATTTTTGGAAAAATTCTTCCACAAAGCACAAGCTGACATAAGCAAACAAATTTCAATTCAACAGGCTTAAATTACCTACCCCTTTTAGATCAAATTTTGGTCTTTTATTCCCAACAATGAAGGTAGGGGCGTCCTGATTTATTACATCTGAGAATTGAGGGTAATATATGTCTCCAAAATTCAAAGGAATCTGCAGCCTGGAAAGGAATAACTGCAGCCTCTGGAGTTTAAACTGCACTAAGTAAAATTATATTTTCGTTTAGTTATAACTCGATTATTTTGTTTTACAAAAATAAATTCTAAAAAGAATAATGCTCTTTGAGTAGGCCCCAAACATTTGAAATTAAGAAAAACTAATCTCTAAGAACCCTCAGACTTTTAACAGACAGAGAGCAGTAACTCAATAATAGATTCCATACTGATGACTAATGACGATTGAACACCCATATGAGATCAAAGATGAACTTGAGGGCTATGTATAACCACAACCCAGCCTTCTGATAGTGTAATATCTGATAAGAGATATGACTATTACATACCCTAGCTGCAAATTATGACTAAGCATTATAGGATATTTGATATAGTTGCTTCGATAAAGAAATTATGAATTATAACTGTCCAAGAATGTAGATACTGTAGGCCTAGGCTGAGTAACAAACTTTTTTGTTTCGGTTTTACTGGTTTTATATTGGCTATTTATCATTCGTTGATATAAATATATAAATCTACAGAGTGTCATTAACATTCGGGTTTCAACAACAAGTACCATCACCGAACTCTTATGGTTTGTGCTAAAATACAAATCATGAGCATAGTGAAAGTAGTAAAAAATTTATGAAATAGCTTATTAAAATTCAGTAATGAGCATCTGATTTTAGTGAATATGGTTAGTTTTGATTGAATGAAATAAAAATGCAGCTCACCATAACATTCTAAGGGCTTATGTACCGTACTAAAATAAGTTCCACTGGATTTTTATCAATGTCAAAATTATCTGTTGTCTGTTGATAATTTTAATTTTTTTAATTGTTGTACGTCGAATTAATGTTATAAATGGTATTAAATATTAACTTTCTGATCACATAGGCCTAGCTATGCCGCCAAATGTGTTGTTACGTAATCAATGATGTTGTATATACTTATATAAGATTATTTTGTTGTATATATACAGGGTGACAAAAAAGTCTGGAAACTGCTTAATATATTTTTAAAATCTGTTAGAAAATTCAAACCTTTCACATCAACTTATATGTATGAAAACTACTTTTTGCAAGCATTACCATTTTTTGAATTCCACCAGGGGACGACCCATGAGGAGTACGTACATAATCTTTAATGTAAGCATAGGTTGATATGCACATAATTTTAAAGGGCTGGTCAAGTGGAGTTCATTGTCGGAAACTGCGTCTCAAAAGCTTTATCCGTTACAAAATGGCAGCTGATCAAAATGCTAAAGGAAATACACATTGTTCGCATAAAGATTGTTTAAAAATTGTTTGCACTCTATGTCTGAAGGATCTAAACTCCAGCATTGTATGTCAGACCTAAAAACCTATCTTTTATGGTGCCGTAGAGGATATTACCTCCAAGGGGGGGATGGCCCACAAGGAGTCGGTACAAAATTTTAAGTGTAAACATAGGTCGATATGCACATCATTTTGAAGAGCTAATCAAGTAGTGTTCAATGCCACAAACCGCACTTCAAAAGGTTCATTTGTTACAAAATGGCGGCTGATTAAATTTTTCAACAAAAATTCATAGGTTAGTTTTGTTGGGGGGGGGGGGTGGAATACGTTTCAATAAATCAAATTGCATATCAAACCTAAGCCTATGTGTTTTTGTTGAAAACTTGAATCACCCGCCATTTTGTAACCTATAGTCCTTTTGAAATGCAGTTTGCGGCATTGAATTTTATTTTAATAGACCTTTAAAATGATGTGCATATGGACCCATGCTTACATTTAAGATTTTGCACGACTCCTTGTGAGCCGTCCCTCATTGGAGCTATTATCCTCTTCGGCGCCCTAAAAAATTGGCTTTTAGGTCTGACACTCAATTCCGGAGTTCTGATTATCTAGACACAGGCTGTGAACAATTTTTATACGATATTTAGGCGAACACTTTGAAATTCTATTAGATTTTTGATCAGCCGCCATTTTGTAACGGATGAACCTTTTGAGACGCGATTTCTGGCAATGAACTCCACTTGACCAGCCCTTTGAAATGATGTGCATATCAACCTATGCTTACGTTGAAGATTATGTACCCAGGGCCGCCGACAGACATTTTGAGGCCCGGGGCAAAGTTTGGGAGTGAGGCCCCTCAACACAAAAAATCGTAAATAAAAAATACCTTTGTCAAATAGCTACATTTGTAAAATCTGCTGATTACAAAGTTTTTGATCTAAAAATGTTGAATATCTTAATTTGTTCAATACAAAACAACTACATCACAGGTCTTTACTAAACTTTTGATTTATGAATTTTAAAAATTCAGAACATTATACAAGCAGTAAAAGCTGGTAAAATCCTTTTTGATACGGCTACTGAATAAAAAAAATTATGTTTATAATAAGCCTGTACCTGGGGGTAAAAAGGATTTAAGAAACAGTTTTAAGTTATTATACAAATTATTCACGGACTACCTAACTACTATAAACTACTTTACTCGTTTTCCTTCTGTTTTCCAACTCCCATAATGCCTGTGGTGCGTGTGACCAGGACACCATTTTACCGGTTGTATCCTAGCCCTAGCAAAAGGCCCCCTTGGCCCTTTGCTAAAAGTATAGCTTAAGTCGAAGATGTAGTAATAATAACTCTACTCTCTGACTGGCTAAGATACTTTATTGTGCCAGCTTGAGGCTACAGACGAGCGCATTCTTTCGGTCTGCTGAAGGCATCATGAGCTGCTTAAATTTTTGTATGAGGAAACCTGAATTTCTTTGGACCTCGGTTCACACCACAGATAAACAAATACATTCGTTATGTATTCGTTTATCTGTGTTCATACGTAGCTGAACTCAGACTCAGAGGAGAAACGAAGCTGAACGAGGTTTTTAATCATTGTAAAAAATTAATGTCACGTCTCGAGTCGTGAATTTTATTGTTATTACAGTACTATTATTATTTTTTTAAATATACACCGTTAGCTGTACAAAAACAGTTTTGTGATGAATTAGGGTGCAAACGATTGGCATTTGACGATTGCTGAGCTTGGTACGGATTTAGTTAATGTGAGATCTAGTGCAGGCCTATTACCTCGGAGGGCCCAGACGCGACGCCCGAAAACCAAATGAAATTGTATCAAAATAAGGGGAATGAACAGTTAGGTAATTTTAATTATATACGTTTTTTAAGTACTAAGTTTTTTATATATCTTCTAATACATTTAATTTGGTCTCCATCTTTTAAAAACTCTAATAATATTTAATAATCCTCAAAAATATTCTCAGCTCAAAATGTGGCCCCCTTCCTTTTGTGGCCCGGGGCAATCTGCCCCCTTTGCCCCCCCCTCTCGGCGGCCCTGTATGTACCTACTCCTCATGGGTCCTCCCCTGGTGGAGGTCGAAAAAAAGTAATGCTTGCAAAAGGTAGTTTTCATACATTTAAGTTGATGTGAAAGATTTGAATTTTCTATCGAATTTAGTTAAAAAGATATTAAGCCGTTTCCAGACTTTTTTTGTCACCCTGTAGATTGTGTTGCTCTGTTGTTGTATATATTTATTGTACCGGGTGCGGCAAAAGTCAGCGTACCGCTGCGCTGCTGGCCGGTGAGCGTCATTGTTTATCTATCGCGCTAATACAGTGTCACTCCTTATCTTATTTTTTGTCTTATTCTTTATCGATGAATGTTTGTTTTTTAAGTATATCACTTGTGACAGTGAAGTTAAGTTGGTGAGTGAAGTGCTTGTTTTATTAACTTCTATTATTAATTATTAGAATGATTAGAACGATAATGGTTCTATTGTTCGCACAAAGGCCTTAATTTTCGAGTCTTTTTAAATGATAACTTCGATGAATGGATAGAGAGAAGAGGAACTACTGATTGGCCTGCTAGGTCCTCAGTCCTAACTCCGTGCGATTTTATTGTGTGGGGTTTGTTAAAACATCACGTGTTTTCGGAGAAACCTCAAAGTTTAGAACATTTAAAAGAATTAGGCTAATGACAAAACATTTTGATGTTTTATTCACACAACAACTATGCAACAAAATCTGTAAATCAGTGTCAAAAAGGTGCTACAAGTGTATGATGTTGGTCACTTTGAGCGGCTTGCCTAGCTAACAGGTACATTAAAATACAATACTGTTAATACTAGCTATAGTTTAACTGCATTTTCGGTACGCTGACTTTTGCCGCACCCTGTATTACTCTGTTTGACGTTTGTCAATGCATTTTGTAAAGTGCCTATGACAATGAAGGATCTGATTTCTGATTAAGAACACAATGTCGGAGGGTGGTATAAGAATAACAAACATGTTCCTGTGTTTGACTCCAGTGATGACTATTTATAAGCCTTTAAAAGCATATAGGATGCATATGACGTTTTGCATAAATGTTTTAAACAGGCTAACAGTCACAGATTCGTCTGTATAACAGTTAAAGGATGTGCATTCCACGTCTGGTCTGAAGTGGGTTGACATTGGACCAAGAACAATGACCTTGCCGGCGCGTGGCATCAAACAATCGTTCCGCTGCTACAACTTCGGCGGCAATACAATAAGTCAACCAGCCAACAACCGTTTATACTAATACCACGCACGATCCGAGAATAAACCGAGTTTTATAGCGAAACCCCTGACCGTAGGCTCTTTGTACTGGCAGAGTTGGAAATAGCATGGCATTCTTTCATGAGAATCAACTATTAATAAACTTGTTTATTTGAAAACTCTAATAATTATGGGGGCGGTCTACCTCAAGTTCCGAGCGCTAAAACAGGGTTTTGTATCTTATTCATTGATCGCTGGATTTTCATATGATTTCCTATATTTTGGTGTCATTTTAAAAAGGATATGTTTTTGTAGGTCGCTATAATTTTAGAATTTTTGATTTTATCCCCGTTTATTTACAGGAATTGTGTAAATCTTTCAAAAAAAGGTAGTGTTTTGTTAGATTTTAAAGTCTCATAACTAACAACAGAAACGCTTTATGGAAAATTAAAAATTATAGAAGCCTATAAAATATTCAGAAGAACGTGAACCCACTCTCATTTTTATTAAATATTCAAAAATAAAGCTTTTGTCGCCCAGATACGAAACGTCTGCAAGCGTACTTCAGCGCGCTTTAGCCCTATCTTTACAATGTTATTTCGCTCTGTGATGCAGATTTTTCTGTTAAGGTAGACCGCCCCCTTAAGACGGATATCTTATAAAAACTGAAAGAATTGAAAAATAGCTCTTGGAAAAGGCTGTTATCGTCATTGAACAGTGAAGATGCTGAGTCATATTTGCCTTCGCACCACAGCTCAGTCACGACATACTGACTGCGTTATCAGAACAGAATTAATTTTTTATCCTCATTGAATTGATTTTTTAATTGAATTTTTTATATTCCTTGTAATTATTCTTGTTTTTTTATCTTGCTTCCGTCAAAATATGTTTGGTTACGTTAAAGAATGAGTACAATTTATAACCATAGAGCATTGCGCTTTGCTCTTCCCCTTGAGAGTCTGGCATTATATAGAATTTAAATTCCAATCAAAGCGTGTGGTTCATATTGTACAAATAGTTAACATTCAAACTGTTTGTTAGTGTACCATGTGCTATCTCACAAAGGTAAAATAATAATTAAAAATAATTTTATTTTTTTACCTATGAAATGTTAACAATGACATACAGTGATAATTATTTTATTTCTTTTACTCAAAAGTTTGTATGGGAAGTGAATGGATGCCAGGGAAAGCGGCGCCTTATCTTGGTAGTAATTCCTACGAGGCTTAAGCAGGGGAAAGTAACGCCATGCTGTGTTGTGTACGTAACGTTTGGATATATAGATATTCTGGCTCTCGAGACCTTTACGTACTTGCTCTGCTATGAAAATTAAATCATATTTTTAGTCGTAAATATTTGTTGAATAAATATGGAAGTGAAATCTCACCCCTTGAAATCGTAAACAATTTAATAGGCTTTTGCTTTGCTTCTTACGAATTGTGATTAAGGAACTAAAGTGAGGAGCCGATTGTAATACTCCATAGCTGATCCATTCTCTTTCATTTCTCATATTAACAATTGGTCTTTAGACCGAACAAAGAAGGACTCCTTCTTAATCAAAGGAAGAAATTATATGGGCTTTAGCTATTAATAATATTGCTTTGAAGCTGATATTTTGGAGAGCTTTCAAAAGGCATTTCAAACATTAATAACAATGAATCTGAATCAGAAAGTCAATTTAACTGTAGATGTCTAGGAGGAGGGAAGAGATCCTTGTAATTTTTGAAAATATTGTATGGATATTTTACACTCTTGTAATAATTTAAAATGAGCCTCTTCCGGCGGAAACCTCTTTCATCGATAAAGCCGCTTCCTGTTCCTTGGAGGGAAACTTATGAGTAATATCGGTGGTAGATTCGTGTTCCGACCTCAAATGGTAGATTTTTTGTAGAAGCAAGACCTGAGAATTTTGCATACTTGTAAGAAATATATAAAAAAACTAACTCCTTTCAAACAAGGCCAACAGCTCCCAAAATGTACATCTTGTACAAAATCAAACATGACCTCAATGAGAGCTGCCGAAAGGTTAAAACAAAAATAATATCATCCAAAATTTGTTTTGAGAGTTCAGACTTGTCATTATTTTTGTATGATGTGTTTCAACGCCAGTGGCCTTTATATGTTTTGATCGGGGATGGTCCAACCCCGTTAGTACCTTACTACGGGGACCTTTTGTTGGTTATAGCATGATTAATTTATAGCTCAATGGCAACTGGTCCCTGTTTCGAAACTTGGTCAAGATTCGAACCAACGAACCTCAGGTTATGAGGTGTTTTATACTTTCTCAAAACAAATATTTACGACTGACTTTAGTATACGCTAAATAAAGCAAAACTCTCGTGGGTTGGATTGTTGCAGCGTTTAAAAGTCTAGACAATGCTCGTGCAACTTGTTGACATTTCGTTGTTAAAACGCTGATCCAAGTACAGACCCTACACTGAGCAAAATCAGAGCTCCAGATTGCGAGTAAATGTTGATTTCGCATGATTCTTGGCGCTACAACCAGCGGCATGCGGTAAACCAATGTGGTCTGGAGTCACCCACATTACATCTCCAATTTGGCTTTGGTCCGTTCCTAGCAGTGTAATGTTAAAACAGTCCAGACTAGAATCTAGGCGTTAACAATAAACAAATGTTGCGGACACTAGCAATGCTAGTGTGATGAAATCAGTGACGTCACACTTAGCCCCAGCCCGTACTAGTGCTCGTTCAATGCCCTAGATATTTTGTATTCCTCTGCCTAAAACCAGACGCGCATTGTGGTAGTCACATATAGAATGTCATGTGGCAAAAAACAAAATGTTTGTGAGGGACCCTAGCCTATAGACGCGACGTACTTCCAAGGCTTGGGTTTGCAGCGTACCCCAGCCAACCAGAGGGTGGGCTCTAACCGTCCCTGTGCCTGACAGGTGTCCGCGCATGCGCAATCACACTGATGACAGCGTCATACCCCTAATCTTCGACCCATGCAGTCCTGAGTGAGTTGTTGGTGTAACTGGTTGGACTCTTTATTATAGTGACTTGTTTCTTTGTTTCCTTTGTGAATAATGGGTGAAGAAACTTCACGCCTCCTGCAGGATTGGGGCCTCCACGTCTTACAACAGAATTTTACCGGTGAGTTTGAGTTTTATGGCAATAAAAGTTACCGTATTGTTTAGTCAATAATGTCATAATAAAATGTCATGAGATCACATATCTACCCATTGACTATAGGCCCTATAAATTAAGCCGATTTGAAAAATACTTCCTCAGTTAAATCGTTCAATTATATTTGCGGGCTTGGTAAAATTTCAGGGTTATGGGGACATAACGATAAAGTCAAGTGTTAATGTAGTGTGTTCCAACGTACGATTATCGTACTTTTACATTTTTGTGGTTTGATCCAAATGTTGTTTGGTATGCCCACAATGTTTTAAGTTCTATTGTGGGTGTAATTTTTACTGTTATTCAGGATTATTAAATTTGTTTTGACGTTTCAACATAGCACATCAAACAAAATATGGTTTCTGCCAGCCGTAAATGTTTGTCTTGTATTCATTGACATAATTTCGAATTAATTTTATAAAGTCATTCCCAAATAACAAAGGGTAATTTTGAAATAATTTTGTAAAGTTATTTACAATGTACGAAGGACTTTAATGAGAATGGTGAATTTTAAAAATAATTTGAAGATAATTTTGGATTTTAATGGTACTTTTATGCTGGCAGCACTGACGACTGACAGTGGCACTTGCCAGCGTAGAGGTGCCTAGCAGAGAAGTGGTTGAAATTATGTATTGATGTTTACTTTGTTTTCAAAAGGATTTTTAACTTTTATCCTGTCAGTACTGCTCATTTGTTAATGTGTTCAAATCTGGATCTTTACATTAAATAAACTAAACCGAGTAGGCGACTGAAATTTGAAATGATTTTCAATATTTCCTCAAATTAATTCTTTGTGTTTTTTTTAGACAACATGATTGATTTAAATACCACCACTTGTTAAGTGAAGTTAATATACGTCACTTGATAAAACCACATTATTTGAACTAAGTAACTTAATATGTCTCCACTGATAGATAAATCATAAAATAAATAGCCATTTCGGACCATCGTGTTAACTCCCACATACTTGTACCCAAGTTAAGACCTTACGGAGCTTGAAAAAAACTTGTAGGCTAGGAATACCCCTAAGGCGAGAGGATTTCTTTTCACAGTCATAACTCAAGAACGGCTGGAAGGAGTTTAATATTTGAGGTTTCAATTTAAATGTATTTCTACATATATTTGCCAATGTGTCTTAGAATTGTACAAAATAGACCTATAAAATAATGTAATTTATTTGAGTACACTAATCAAGGGTTGAATTTTCGGAACCATCGCGCTATCAGTCGACATCCAACTTGATTTTCTTTGTTTGCAATCAAAAATATAGACGGTTTTTTGAAATATATTTAAATAATTAATTATTATGATGAAAGAAATTAAAAATACTCAGCTGAAAATGTGGTCCCGTTCTTTTATGGTCCGGGGCAATCTGCCCCCTTTGTCCCCCCCCTTTGTAATGACATAACAGCATATACTGGCACGTAATGCCATTTAGTTAATGAGAAAAATAAATAATATTTGCGATTTTTCAGAAAATAGGCTTATAGGATTATAATAATGGGGAGATAATTATGGCCAAAGTTTATGGTTCGAACCTTATTATTTTTTCACTTAAACTCCATTAATAATAAATTCTCCTTTCAAGAGTACATAGAATTTTCTATAAACAGCTAAAAAAAATTCTTTTTAAATAAACTTTGTTTGTTTCCAGATTCTTCAAGATTTTGACCATCTCTAACCCGAAAAAGAGAAGTCTTTCAAACAATATCACAGCGTACAGGAATAAAATCCTGACTATAGCAAATACCAAGGAACAACAAACTAGGGATAAGGACAGGAAACAGGCAATAAAACATCTTAAAACCATTGCATCAGGTAATATTATAACATCGACTTGATATAAAGTTATTATTAATGACAATTTCGACTAAAAATTTAAAATTATAAATTTGGGTTTAGCTAAATCTAACAACATGGGGAGGGCGTTTACTCTGGGTTTTCAACGTGTAATTTTTTTTACAAGCAAAAAGACACTACGTTTTTCAAAGTAATTGAATAATCATTAATCAAACGGCATTTAATGTATTTGTTTTGAAAAATTTAAAATTGTAGATGTCACACATTTAATTTGTTGTTACTTTTTTTATCAAAATTGCCTTTATTACATATATTATTATTTAATAAATGCAACATTTCCCCATGTAATATACCGGGTGTCCTACAATATTCCCCCCAACTTTTTCCTATATTTTTCAAATATCAATCCCACACAACCCTTAAACATTGTTGGGTGGTTAATACTTCATTCTGATTAGGTACCCAATTTTTGGCCGCCATCTTGGATCCGCCATATTGGATCAAAAATATTTTTTTTTCCAAATGTAAAAGTGGTGTTGTGACCCATTATTTCAAGCTAGATTTTTCACTGATTACAATTCCGCAATTCGTTTTTTAATATCTCAATTGGTTCTCATGATATGAATACTTTAAATTTATTTATTTTCAACCAATTTAAACATTAAAAATTAAAAATTGACCAAATAGGCCATAACCAAAAAATAATGCTAGATAGTGACGAATAACCACCACCAGTCATTGTTGAATTATTTCCACTTAACTTTCTCCAATGTAAATGTTTTGGCCTCCATCTTGGATCCGCCATTTTGAAATAAGGTAAGTTATTTCAAATATGAATATGGTGTTGTGACCCATCAGTTCAATCTAGATTTTTTTTCAATGCCGCAACCCGTTTTTAATTATCATGTTTAGTTTTCAAGATATTAATAAATTTCTAATAAACATTTAAAAAAATATGAATTTCTCAAAAACTAAAAATTAGCCTATTTTATCAATTTGTAATGCTTAAATTGGTTGAAAATAAATAAATTTTTAGTATTAATAAAATTTAAAGTAATCATATCTTAAGAACCAATCGAGATATTAAAAAACGGATTGCGGCATTGTAATTAGTGAAAAAATCTAGCGTAAAATGATGGGTCACAACTCCACTTTTACATTTGAATATATTTTGGATCCAATATGGCGGATCCAAGATGGCGGCCGAAATTGGGTACATACTCAAAATGAAGTATTAACTACCCAACAATGTTTGGGGGTGGTGAGGGATTGATATTTGAAAAATATAGGAAAAAGATGGGGGGGGGTTATTATGGGACACCCGGTATAATTTTTAATGGAATTTTTCAGATTTATAAATAAAACTGTAAAGAAAAAACAGTAAGCCCTATAGTTAAAAAAATAATAATTTGATGACATATTTTCGGTGGGCTATTAACAATTTTTACGACATTTGAAAATTATAATGCAGGGTGCTTTGCCATCTTCAATAACCTCCCTCAGACCTCTGACAGGGCACCCAAGCAGTCTTACAAAACTATTATGGTGCATTACAAAAAAAAAATGTTGCTATTATGTTGGTATATAAAGATTATTACAGGTATGTCTGCCCTTTTTTCAGAGGATAGTTCTCCTCAATCAAGTGTGGCCATCCTGCTTCTACTTAACTATCTTCTGTACACGAGGAAAATTAGCAAGATACATGGAAAAGGACTGAACAAGCCTTCGAAACAGGAAATTCATTTCTTTCAAGTGAAACAGACATTTTGGCTGCGGTGCAGGAGATAAAACGGAAATATGTACGGTATGGTCCCACACTTCAGCCTTTTACAATTATGGTAGCGAGTTGTGAAGATATGAAACAGAGCAAAGTAGTGATTAGTTGTGACTTTTCGATTATTTATGACTTTTAAGCAGCAGTTATAAAATTGTCAGTACTATAATAGTCGGCCTACTGTGGTCAGAACAGTTAAGGGGTTTTCTCAAGCTTAATTTTAATGGATGTAGTGTCTAAAACTGTTACCTAATCTAATATTCTTGCATTGTATTTTTTCTTAATTATTTTAATGCTGATAATATTGCAAGTAGGGCCTACTGTAACAGCTTTTGTTAAAGCATAATACTTTTATTTTAATGATGACAGTAGCTATGATTGCCTGTAATACTGTATAGTTAATATTTTTGTATAGTATTTTTTAAGAGAGGGTTCCAGTCACGAAAAACTTCACATTCGTAACTGCTCCTCCCAAATTTTAAAATCCAATACAGCCTCAACCGCTCAACCAAAATTTTTGAGATTTATGGCTAGCTCATTTAAACGATAGTATATTAATATTTAAAGGATAGTATATTTTTTAATATCTGGATAATTTAAACAAAATTATCCAGATATTCCAGTGATATCCTTCCCTTGATATCACAACCAATACAATTTATAAAAATACAACTAATCATTATTTTTATATATTATATTTCAACCTAAAGCGATGTCAAAAATCTGATAACTGGAATCGATAAATAGTTTTTCTCTTTTAAATGAGCTATAAATCAAGACTTTGGTTGAGCAGTTGAGGCTGTGTACCAAATTTTAAAGTTAAAATTAGTCTTGAGGGAGGAGCAGGTAGTTGTGTAGGATTGGAACCCCCTCTTGAAACCAACATGTTTGCAGCAGTTATATAATTTGTTGTCAGTAATAGTTATGGTTAAGGGAATATTATTATTACAGCCATCATTATTATTAATTCAATGTTCTTGATTTGTACTTGTTTTAATTACAATTAATAAATTTGTTAAAATTGGAGTCTCAAATATTTTATTTAGCCTATACATTCAAATTAACCGTTTATAGAAAATTTATTTATATTAAATGAAATTCAGTGTCAAAATTACAAAAGTTTTAATAATGTTTTCATTACTTAAATAAGTCTTTGATTGCAGTTTTATCTTGGCATATACTATACTATTTATTAAATACTAGCTTTAACAATGAAGCATCTGGTACCCTTCAAAATGTTGCACTAGAAATTGTAAAAGTTTATAATGACACATACTTGTCCTATTTTGTTCAAAATTTAACTTCTCAAATGTTTATATTTTTATAATGTTTGGTTGATTTTTAAATTTTATAATATATCAGATAATCTGTTGTAATTATTATATATCTTCGAAGCTGTATTGAGTATTTTTAAAAAGCTGAAAATTTGCTAAATTTAATGTTCACTTTACTTGAAACAATCAAAATGAAAATAAGTCTTGTGGTATATGTCTATAATCATAATATTAAAAGCAAGAGCCAGCTTGGAACCAAAACCCATATCATCAAATTAGTCTTCTAATGAGATCAACCTTTTATTTTAGAAATGTTGAATTTTGCCACAATAGTTGTAGCCATAACACTACCTAGTTCCAGATCCGATCTGCTAGCAGCTACCACCTCTTTCTGCCTCTGCGTGTTGTGTAAAGTAAAAAATAAATCAGCCCAGAAGCGAACTGCAGATACAGTTCTTTGAATCACAACCCGCCCCTTGTTCCTATGTCTTATTTAGCATTTCAAACAAGCCAGTTTTTTTTAACGTAACAGTAACTCATTAACATAATTATGACGCTTTTGGTATAAATATAGTTAAACTAGCAGAAATTTAGGAAAAAAGATTTAATCATTGGATTAAGAATAAAATCAAAACTGGCTTAAACAGAAAGGTTGATACTGGAGCATTAGGGGGGAGTGTGATTCTAAGTCCTACATCTGTGGCCGATTTGTGGGCTAAATCAATTTTAATCGATGGAACCAACCTGCTGACAACACGAGAAGAGGTCACTAGCTAGCTGGGGTCTGGAACTAGTCAGTACTGGGGCTACGACTATCAAGGGTGGAACGCACACCAGACGCAAAGAGAGGTGGCCACTAGCTTGCTGGGGTCTGGCACTAGACAGTAATGGGGCTGCAACCATCCAGGGTGGAACGACACCAGATACAAAGAGAGGTGGCCACTAGCTTGCTGGGGTCTGGCACTAGACAGTAATGGGGCTGCAACTATCCAGGGTGGAAAGACTCCAGACACATAGAGAGGTGGCCCCTAGCTATCTGGGGTCTGGCACTAGACAGTAATGGGGCTGCAACTATCCAGGGTGGAACGACACCAGACTCAAAAAGAGGTAGCCACTAGCTTGCTGGGGTCTGGCACTAGATAGTACTGGAGCTGCAACTATCCAGGGTAGAACGACACCAGACACAAATAGAGGTGGCTACTAGCTTGCTGGGGTCTGGCACTAGACAGTAATGGGGCTGCAACTATCCAGGTTGGAACGACACCAGACGCAAAGAGAGGTAGCTGCTGGCTGGCTGGGGTCTGGCACTAGACAGTACTGAGTCTTTAACTAGTCAGAGTGGAACACACACCAGTCCAGTATGCTTGTTACCTCAAGAATTAAGGATATAGTAGTGACGTCATTAAGTTATGACATCACAATTACAGCCAAAGATGGCTTGTGGCGCACACAAGATGTGGCTGGAGTCCTTACACTAGCCAAGGCTGGTGGCAGCCTCAAGAATGGCATCCGGCAAGGTAAGCACAAGATTTAATGAGGTTCCCTCTTTATTTCTGTAGTCTACCACTAGACTTTTTTCTCAGTGTACCTTCCGTGTGAAATTCAGCACTTTTCAATCTTGGCTCGTGTAATTAATTTTAAATTTGTTTCGGATAGCAAATTGTTTACAGCCATATTTCTAACCTAACATTTGAGCATTGTATAGCAACTTAAATACTCGACAACTCGACAATGAAAATCGACCTTCAAATCACAGGTAAATCTGTTGTACACATCTCTTGCGATTGTTTTTATCCGTCGAAGGAATTCACGCGAGGTCTTAATTAACCATCAATAGTGATACTTAAGTTCATACATATCAACCATATCACAATATCACGAGTCTGTGTGCGATTTTGATTGAATACTCGAATTCTTCATGCTTAATACACCACTTCCGACCAACCAAGAGAAAACACCTTTATTAACTCTTCTAAAGATAAAGCACGATCCCTGACTTTAATGATTCGGTCTTTCATCGACCGAAATAACAACAAAACAGCCAACTGGCTTCTCTCGAGATAACGAGGATGAATCACTCCGCGCCTGCTGAGTCTCATACCTTCAGCAGAACCGAAGATTGTCGTGACGTCATTATGCGATCGGCGTGTGGCGTCATCAAGTCACCCCTCCCCACGCTATAGTCATCGGACCCACGAAATGATGAAGAGTAAAAACTGTTATGAAAGTGTTGCAACATAGTAGACCTGGAAAAGTAGTAAACTAAAATACATAATCTACTGAGCTCTTACAACAAAATCCTATAGCAGTCGATCGCGTCCTGTGATCTGTAGATATTTTGCGATTTCTAGAAAGACGCCTTGAAATTTATGACTCGCGATTTCTAGAAAGACGCCTTGAAATTTATGACTAGATATAATTTATATTGACCTGTGTACGTTAAATCATAAGCTCCAATAATAGTTCTCTAGTAGCCTATTTTAAGATGGCCGCAAGCACCAGTCTGAGCTAAATGGCGCTTAAGTCCTTGATTTTGAGGGTTCGCTTTTCCTTTTTGTATGAATCAATAATTCCCGCATTGAAGTGGGTAGATGGGTAGATATTGTAGCTCGATCAATTAAGTTCTTCAAAACCTAAAAATTATAGGGGCTTTAAGCAGACGACGAAAACAACAAGAATTATCTCAATTGAAAATTAATATGAAGTTATAATGGATAACGACGTCAAAACGAAAATATCATGGCTTTAATTTTAATAGGTACCCTAAAAATATATTTATTTTATCTGCGACCTAGGAGCTCTCAGACCTGAAGGCGGTCATACAATGTAAGTTGAACGCACAAGCTAAAGCCCCGTTTCTGAGCAGTGTCCTCGGTCTTTGGTTGTAATTCAACCAAAACTGGAGATGGGAGTTGTCCTGGACAGAGAGGGGGAGGGGAGGGAGAAGCAGTCGTCCCTGACCTGGACATGACTGGCACACTGCGTCACTCGAGTGAGACTGCAACCGCTGGTTCCTGCAGGATACAGGACACATTACGTCACTGGCCGAGTGGAAGGAAAAGGACCACCAGAATCCCGAACTCCTTAAACGTAAAGTTTCGTGTTTCCATTTATTACTCCTGGTGAAAATGTTCAAACCAAATATCAAAGGCCTCTACGTCTTCGCTCTATAAGTAGCAAATTTAAAAATTACAATTGGCATAGTGAACGAAGGCTTCAGTGGCACTGGCACAGACGAATTAGAGATACGATATTTATACTTCATCTGTGCCAGTGCCGGCTGCAATCCTTTTTTAAAATTTCATCCCCCACCAAACCAACTTGTGTCCTGCACTGGATAGATTAATGTGATTATGAATTTACCAGTAGTTTCACTTGTAGATTTTTTTCCCAAAAGCAGGTCAAATCTCACGTTAACACTAAGTTTACTCTAGAAAATAAAGATAGGCAGGAAAGAAAATACACATGAACATGAAAAGAATACATCGTGTCTTTAACATTCTCCTTGTCCTTACTTGATGATTGAAACTAAACAATGTTGGTGAAGAATTTTAAAGCGGCGGAAGAATAAGCAGAGTTGAAACTCAGTCAAGAAAGCAAAAGGAAAGAGCATAGTTTTAGCATTAACAAAATATCTCGCTTACAATAACGCAGAATCACTCAGATTAATGGCATGAAGAAGTTTTCAAGTAAAGCATTAATTCTAAACTGTTGTCTGTGTTAATGGGTAAAGTCAGAAAACCATTTAACTTAATTATATCTTCAACCAAGAAAATTTAGCCGGACAGTATAGTATGAATTAGTTTTATTAACAAGATATATTGAACTGAAGACTGAATTACAGAGGTATTCCTTGACAAATCAGATATTGACGCGATGAATCACCCACATTACATTAACACGGTTTTATGTTTTCATGAGTCATTTTTTGTTCCATTTGCGTTTTATCAAAATAAGTGCCTTAGGAACAGTTTTGATTAATAACTATACTTAGGCCTACCAGTTTTTGCAAGTTTCCTTCTACCGAAAATCATAGACTAAAGTGTTTTGCTGGATTATTCGGGGTGTACACATTGCTCATAATGGCGAAAATAAAAAAAATGTATTTCCTTGCACAGGTTAAATATTTTGCTGCTTCATGTACCAGTAAACACAAAAATTGTAAAATTTTAGGAGACTAATTCAATTTCCAATGGCTTTTGCCATATGACAGAAAAGAAGTACATAGCTGCAGGTCGCGAACAAAAAGGTTTATGTAAAAAGAGTCAGTCGGAATCTTATGGACTTATCTAACGAATATTGGTCTTCCCGTTCGGGGTAAGCGATAACTTGCGAGATTGGTCATTTCCGTGTGTTATTCAAAATAACGAAGCTAACCGTCCTGTATCCTACGGTGGATCCCGCAGATTTGCTCCATGCAACTTCACTCCAAATGCTTCTGAGAGCTTGCAAGGGGTTTTCAGCAAACTTTTATTCCGAACGGTTTGTCAGGTTACCGCCCTTGTTGGTATCATTAACAAACCGTTGCCACCCTTGCTGGCATGAGTTACAAATCGTATTCTGTTATTTTTCCGCAGGCCTTATCTCTGGTAACAAAGCCGCGCTTCCTGTCGTCTGATAACGGACTCACAACTCGCCTTTTCCATGTTCTACTCTCCTTGTCATAAAATATTTTTACATTTTCAAATTGAGATTTTTATTTTTCATCGCCAAGCTTGAAGTGTAGTATTCAAGCTACCCTAATAAATATTGATATTACGACTACGACTAATATATATTACGAGTATGTGAACATGGCAGGGGTGTCCATCCCCCCCTACTGCGATGGCACAACTCCCCCCCCGGCAATGATAAACCCCCCAGGCAATGATACACACCCCCCACCCCAAGAAGTTAATGACAAACTCATTTATTTTTCATTCAATAAGGAAATATTCTTAGTTATTAGTTATATTTCGAAAATATTACATAGAGGTAATGAACATGGTATAACTGGCGCCAATTCTTGAGGCCCAGTCCGCGCATGGGGCGGGGAGTGTGTAGGCTGGGAGGAGAGGGGAGTAGGAGCGGCAGCGGCTGCCGACGGTGTACTAGCCTGGCTGCCTACATTCGGCAGCTCGCACGTAGTTACTGCGTATCTGTCAATCGTTGTTCAGAGTAACAAGACGCTTCAATAAATACCAATGAAATATTTTATATTATCGAATAGAATTAAAACAGATCATTAATCGTCAGCAAGAGTCAATGTTCCGTCAGTCGATGTTTTTAGGACAACATGTAGTGACACGCGATTGTTAACGGCTGAGAGCAGAATGACAGTGCTGCGCTCTGGCGACGCGTTGCCGCGCATGCGCACTAGCAGTTTTTGCTGCTGCGCATCCACCGCACTGGGCCTCAAGAATTGGCGTCAGTTATATATGTCTGTTAGCACCGGCGGCCGTAAAGTGGTCCGTCATCATGAAATTTGGTAAAGACATGTAAAGTAGTAATCACACGGACGAGTTCGTAAACCAGGCTGATCGGGCCACCATAAGGTGAGGTAAACCCCCCAAAAATGTTTTTTTAAATTTTTTATATAAAAATAAAAAGAAAGTAATCAAATATTTTTGCACCATTCAATTTAGCTTGAAAACAAATAATTTAGTATTTTGAATCTTTGCTTTATCTCCGTCAGTTACCTAAATATCAATAGCGGTAAATACAGCACGTTGTCCCTGCGTTATCTTTATGGGAAATAAGTCAAATTCTATAGCTCGCTTCATTCTCAACATATCTTGGTAAAACTCGGTTTGTGGCTTAATCTAGATGAGATCTAATGTATATTTGTCTAAAATCCTCGATTTTTAAGCTTTTGTGGCAGCAAACCGGCAAACTCATTCCCCTGATGGAAACTAAAAATACCCCCGTTGCAGCAGACCTGCATACTCAGCGAATTTCAAGTGCAAAACAACATATTTCGATCCAACATAGCGAGATTTGACATGTTTTTGTAAGCTCCATAAGAATAACATAGGGAATGAGTATGGAGGTTTGCTGCTACAGGTATATTAAAACTGGGTGGTTTTAATTCAATATTTAGTAGATCTGAACTAGAAGAAGCCATTTACCAAGTTTTATCAAGATATGTTGAGAAATAAGCGAGATATAGAATTTTACTTATTTCCCATAAGGTTAACATTGGGACAACGTACTGTGTTTATCACTTTCAAAATCTCGGCAACCAATGGACATAGAGCCATGATTCAAAATACTAAATTGTTTGTTTTTTTTGGGCTGAATTCAATGGTGCCAATAAAAATTTGAAAAATTTTATTTTTCTATGTAAAAATCTCAAAAAAACCTATTTTTGGGGGGGTTACCCCCCTTTACCCCCCCTTCCGGTGGTCCGATCGGGCTGGTTTACGAACTCGTCCGAATAATTACTACTTTACACGTCTATGCCAAATTTCATTCCGATTAGACCAATTTTGCGCAAGTTATCGTGCTTAAAGACACACACACACACACATGTATATATATTTATTTATTTATGAAAGTGAACGAATAGTGTTTTTGGCATCTGATGACCTCAAAAAGAAAAGTTATGATGGTTTTAGGCTTAGGTCTTACCATGAGACCTACGGTAACAGCTTCTTCCCTATAGGGGAAATTCGCTAAAAATATTCTGTATCTTCTTTATTTCCCTATATCTTCATTATTTATCACATATTGATAAAAACTTGTACATATACGCAACTTCTTCTAGTTCAGATCAAATAAAAATTGAATTAAACCCACCTAATTTTAACATACCTTTTGTGGCAAACCTGCAAACTCATTCCCAATGTCATTCTTATAGAGATTACAAAAAACATGCCATATTTCACTATGTTGGATTGAAATATGTTTATACGCATTTGAAATTCGCTGAGTATGAAGGTCTGCTGCAACGGAGGTATTCAAAATTTGAACTGTACGTGGCAAACCCTTTAAAATTTATGCCGTTACTGCATAAAAAATTAAAAACACTTTAGTTGATCAGCACGGTAGCAAGCGGTGGAAGTGTCGAGAGGTGACGCCAACCTTGCCGTACCTTGTGGCTGCCGACCGAACCCTGCGGCAAGGTTGGCGTCATGGTCCCTCGGCGGATATTGTATACCGGTAATTAATAACAGGAACCGGGGCCGGTCTATTTTGTAACAACAGTGGCGGTAGGCGGTAGTCGGGAGAAGCAATAGCTTTGGCGATGTGACAATCTATTTGGATGGTGAAGACTTGTGTGATGTACAACTTATTGGATTGTAGGTTGGAATGCGAATGCGTCCGACAAATTCCCACCGAATCCTTAGCAGAATGAGGTTAATTTAGCTTTGTTCCTTCAATCCGACTCACAGGATTTAAATCAAATTCCTGGGAGGTACGAATATAACCTGCCCATCTCGGCCCATCATGTACTGTACCCCCTTTCTGGGTTCATTCACACTGGTGCGCTTGCACGGCCAAATGGTGGAGTCATATGGCTTCAATCACGTAATGCTACTATGATTCACCGTTTCTTTAAACCGTGGTGAAAACTTTCAGGGATTACATTTCATCCAAGGTGGAAGGTGGAGGGTGGAGGGAAAGGAGGAAGACAGCGGACGACGGCCGGCGGCTCAGGGCCGGCTCAAGAGTTTTAGGCGCCCTAGGCGAAAATACTGCTTGGCGCCCCCCACCCCCCCCCCCCCCCCACTTCATAACATTAAGTTTTAATGATTTTATTACATTTTTAATAATCACTTAACAATTATTTTTACTTCCTTGTGTGGTTAATTTTTATGAGTACTTTTGTACAAACTATACTATAAGATACTTGACTTGTAGTATCGTAAATAAATTACAATTCTTCACCTAATTTTTTGTAAAGTCTTTTAGGAGATGCAAGCATATCATTGTTATTAAATTTAAATAATGATACAAATCGAAACGTCCCATTATGAGATTTGTAGGATTTGTTATTTAATTAATACATTTTAAGATGTTTTTTCTTTATTATTTATTACATTACACGCACAATTTTGGGAACTTAAATTCTTTTATTTTATTAGAATCTATCACCACGGTAAAACCGTAGGTGATACGTGTGTGAAACTTGCTTGGGGTCATCATTGGTGACAAAGGGTCGATCGGTCGATCAGTGCACATTCCCCGAACAACTTCATTTACTTTAAAGATAAAACATTAAGCAGCCAATAGCAGACTTTTTTTAATGCACAATGTAATGAAACAGTTACGGTTTTATGATAATGCTTTTTGAAACTTGTCAGTTGTTTTTCCTTGGTCACGAAGTTTCTTAAGTAAATATTTTTTTATAATGAAAGGAAACTCAGCCCGTGTAATTTTGGTATTCCCAAGGCAACACTTGAAACCCTCAAATTTGGAAATGGAAAATTTTGTTCAGGTTTTAAACCAGTGACTTAGAGGTTATTGAAACCCCTCATCGTCTTAAGTAATCCCACAGAGAAGAAATAAGGGCCTTTTTAGCCCTCTTATTTCTTTTCTGTGGTAATCCGTATGAACAATTGATTCGCCCCTATTTATTAAGGGGCATCATCAGGACTATCCAAATTTGGTTACAATTAATGTTTTTTCATTAATTAAACAGCAATTCCTTGTAGCCAACAACAATAATTAAACCAGTGAATTTGAAGAGAAATCACACTTTACAACACTGTCAGATACATACAACATGTATGCTCTTTTGAGTGATATTTGACTTTTTATACTTATTTGCACAATTATCTCAAAAAACGGCTTTGAGTTTTTCCGTCATATTCTGAAAATGTTGTAAGTTATTTCTGGCTAAAAACGAGAGGTGTTCTAGTCACATCGCTGGAAAATAATCTAATGGCGTGGGTAATAAAAGAAATTTGAGTATAAAAATTCAATACTGTATTTAACATTGGACCTCATGGGTTGCCATTTTACGTATTGGCAAAATGAAAAAGAAATAAATGAGAAGTACTGTTATAATTAAACTGTCAATTTCCAGTTCCTACAATATGTTTTTACTTTACTATACTAAAATAGTGAAGACTGCACATCGAGTAATCAATATACATTAATTATATCCTCTGAAAAATGTGCTCATAAATGAGGCTTTATAAAATTTAGGTGGAGATGATTCTTTGGGCAAAAATATAAAAATAATGGCAAGAGATTTAAATAAGATATGATTTCAACAGTTTATGAAATAAAATAATATAATTAATGTAGAAAAAGAGCCGGATTTACGGGTGTCGCGGCCCTAAGCCCTGTTTTCTGTGCGTCCCCCCCTGATGAGGCCCCCAACGGCCGCGTGAAAAGTGTTGACCTTTTTTTAGCTCAATTATGTAACCAAATTATCCCCTCAAATTCACTCTAAATGCCTTATTTTCTACCATGTGTGGCCCCCTACGGTCGCGCGACCCTAATCCCGGGCTTTCCGGGCCTAGTGACAAATCCAGCACTGTGCGTACAACTCAAATAATCAAAAAAACTTTTAGGCAAGTTATTAAAAACAATAATTTACAAAGCAAAAACATATACTACTTGCCAGCATTGGGAAAATAGTGGACTACAGTGGACCGGTCTTGAATTCGGCTCTCAATATAAAAGTAAATCTAAACTACTATATAGCGGCCATGGCGCCTTAAAAGCAGAGAATATCGCATGCTTGTCATTGGTTTATAGTCATACGTTTAGAAGGGTAGGGGTTTCCCATTGGAAATAAGTTTATAAAGTGTTTAGAAAAGTAACAAGCAGAGCGTAATGTTCCCGATCTATTCCCAGATTATAAACTTGTAATTTAATAAAATGTAAATATAAATTAGCATTTATGCTATTTTCATAATTTGCCTTCCACAAAAAAAGTTTTTGATTGCTTCCGCCTTAGCTTTTTTGAAAAACGAGGCCGCTCAGCGCCCCCTTTGGCGCCCCTCAGACCCTGGCGCCCTAGGCGGTCGCCTAGTTCGCCTATATGGTAGAGCCGGCCCTGCGGCGGCTGCTGCTGGCGGTGCCAGTTACGACTGCGCAGGGTATTTTCGTGCGCAGACCACGTCAATGAGTCACCGTGCAGGTATGCGCACTCCGTTAGTGCGGCCCCACTGCGCCTGTGCGGTCGCATCTAGTTCAGCCGCAGTCGGTTAAACGGACATTTCTAATGTAGGCCTAGCAATTTACCGATCCAGTTGTAAATGAAATCTTACACAGAGAATAATCTAACAGAGGTAGCTTTTAAATGGGTCTTCTGTTGCGCCCAAGTGCTTGCTAGTTACAGTTAACTCCAGCTACAGTAAAGTTACTCGTTACTAATTACATCCACTTACTAGCTAAATTAGGAGAGGGCAGCGACTGTGCTGCTCTCTCGCGGCGTTAATGGTGAACTATTTTTTATAAGTCCTCGACACCACCTGAGCGCAACATTAGAAGATACCAAGATACATCTGTTTGATTCTCCTCTGTGAATCTCACAATGCCAAACTTACAGACAATATTGACATGAAAATGTCTATATTAGTTCTTAAATTCATGTGAAACAAAGGAAGTAAAGGGGTTATTGGAGGGATATTTCCGCGTAAGGTACTACAGCATTGGTACTTGTCATCCTGAGGTGTCAATGCAGTCGGGCCTTTCTGAGACCCCGCAGCTTGGGAGGTCCTGCAGGTCAAACTGACCGCACTGCCCTATTAAAAATTTCGTTCATAAATTCATTAGGGCATTTCTGCCTGCGTTGTCCTCAAGTCTGCTCTGCTTAGACTTCAACTTTATTTCAATTAAAATTGTGATGGACCAAGTAATTTGTTAATCGATGTTGTGACGCCTTGGTTGAAGGCAATTCACTTGCACCGTGCTGTAATCATATTGTCATGAGATGTATGCAATTAGCTTTGCAGCAGGGCCACACGACGTCACCAGTATTTACGTCCCAAACGTTTCCAAATCGCCCGTAGAGGTCGCTATTGTTGGTGTCAGGCGGACACAAACTGCACATTAGCGCTGCCAGACGCCTTTGTCAACTAATCGCTGTCCCACTTCTACAGCTTCAGAGGTTGACTGACTGAACAACGATCCTATTTTCAATGCTATAAATAATAAATGCTAATAATAGAAGAAATAACCGGTAGGTACTCGCAAAATATTTTTTGATGACAAACTAGAAAAAAAAACAAATATTTTCATCTTTGTTCGTGGCGGCATGGCTCTGCAAAATACACCAAGCTCAGTTGTACAGGGTGTTTTTTTAAAACGCAACCCATTTTTAAGATTGAATAATGCACATATGAATGTGTAATGAGTATCGTTTTATTGATCTTTACATTTTATACAACCTATTATTTAAGTTTGATCACATTTAGTTTACATTATTTGCTCAAACAGTCCGCCATTGGCATTTGTATAAAGTTATGCTCTTTTAATCAAATTCCCGATCCCGTGTTGTAAGGTGCCTCTTTAAATTTCTTGCATTAAATTTGTTATGTTTGTTTTGAGGTGCAGAATAGCTTTTGAATTGTTTTCGAAGAAAAATTACATCTTTACATGTATGTGGCAAATTTCATTCAGATCGGACCATTTTTACACGAGTTATCGTGCTTAAAGACACACACACTAAAAACGCAACCCAAGACTTGATTTTATCAGTGAATGATTATTTCCCCCCAAGATCACTGGATTTGATTCCACTATATTATTATGTTCTTTGGGGATACATACAAAGTAATCCCTAAAAAACAAGTCACAAAATAGTCAGTACCTCAAAACAAACAGAACAAATGTATTGTAGGAAATTCAAACAGGTACCTAGCAACACGTGTTCGGGAATTGATGGAGAGAGTATAACTTCATACAAATGTCTCTGGCGGATTTTTTGAGCACATAAGGTAAACTGAATGTGATCAAACTTAAATAATAGATTGTATAAAATGTAAAGAAGCATAAAACAATACTTATTTCATATTTATATGTGAATTATTCAATCTTAAAAATGGGTTGCGTTAAAAAAAAAACACCCTGTATTTTTACAGCGACGTACCTACACTATCTTTCAAATAAGACCAAATCATAATATAGGCAAAAAAGTCACAAATTTTGAGAACATCATTTACATGATACGACACACCTCGATTGCCACCTACAGACAACAACACAGTAGTAGGAGAGGTGGGATGATTCAATGTGGCCTTGGACATGCGTGTTTGTGTCCGGATGACCTAACTGCTATAGTCGCCGCGATGAGCGCGAGCATCATGATGTGAATGAGATCATCCGAGCCCTGTCTAAGGAACATGTCGGCCTCAGTAACAAGACTACAAGATCGCGCCACAATCATCCTTCACTCATCTGTCATTCATAATTGGCTTAAAATACCTACCTGGGTAGGTCGGAATTTCAAGTAATGTATCTAACTCCAGTGTCAGTGCTTACCGGCATGGTTGTCACTACCACAGACAAATGAGTAAGACATTTGTCTACTCATTTGTCTGTGTCACTACGCTCAGTAGATTACTGACTGCTCAAAATATATTATTGAATATAAATATACACAAGTATCAATTGTACACAGAATAATTCCATGTATTTAGAATGTATAAAAATTCTAACCCTTGTTGATGAGCAAAATACAGAGAAATTCTGCTTAGGTTGAAACTTATTCGAGCAGTCTTAGTTTGAAATTAATTATGAATAAATAAGACTGTCGTTGAATAAGTGCAATTGTCTTGATATTTGTGTGCGCAAAATAGTGTTTAAAATAAGATGAGTTCTGAATTTTGATAATCCTTGCCAGCCAGACTCGTCATGGACCGTCTTCAAAAGTGGACTAGCCTAAGTAATTTATTGGGTTAATTATAGATATTTTAGATTTGTTTTAATAAAGTATTGTTAATATTTATTTTGTGTTGAAATTTCGTTTTATTTACAACTTGAATACGTCTGTTAGTTTTGATAAACGTAACTAAAATATCAACCTAAACCCTTGATTTTTCCATGGTTTTCAGTTAATATCAAATATCAGACCTAGATAAAACCTAACCCAAAAAATATATATAAAATTATTTGGGGTAGGAAATCTTGGCGGTGTAGATTTAAAACACCAACAAAACATGACATTCAAAGAAAGAAATGTAATTTTCTTCTATTACGTTAATGCTAATTGTCTGAAATTTCCGACCTTGTGGAGTTAATGTTTACGGGAAGTACACGCTAGGCCAACAGAGCAAATCGCGGAAAAGCCGGCGGCGGCTAGCTGTGACGTCACAGGCCACTCTCCTGTCAGTGTCGTTATCACCTGTTGCTTACACTGTACTCAACTGCAACTGGGAGTGCACCTCGTGACGGCGTCATCGTATTCCACATTTAATTATAAAACCCTAGTTATCATCGTATTCCACATTTAATTATAAAACCCTAGTTATAAAAAAATGCACATTCTAGCACCAAGCTTAATCAAAATTATTTCCTATATGAAAATTAATTCTGAGGGACCACGAATTGAAGGAACCGTCAGAGTCAATCACATTCTTTCGTTATCAGTTATTATGTATGTACTCTTTTGTAAACACACTGTTATCAGGGGTCAATACGACACATTTTATAGTCTTTTCAAATAGCTACTTAATAAAACTTTGCTGGGTAGATATTGCATTATTTTGATGAAAGTTTGAGTTTTATTGCAAAGAGATTTCGTGACTCCTTTATGTACAAAATTTAGCCTAGTAGTTCGATAAGACATTTTATCTTCACCCTGTCGGTTTGACAGGTAGTTCGTATAGTTTATAAATGACAAGCCTATAGTTTATCACTGGTTCTATTCAATGCCAACTATACTCTATTTATCAAAGGTACAGGGTACTTCAGTCCCCGTAAAACATTTAATTCATATCAATGTTCAAATAAACATTAAAATTAGTGATCTTTTGATCGTAGATGCACTCACAATTAGAAAAATCAATAGAACGACCTTGCTATTCGAGCAGAAAGAATGCGTGACCCTCTGTGATCATTCCTGTGATGATAAACATTAAACACTGCTAAATAATCTAAACTAACTTGTCCGATGACTTATGAAAGCGCTACTTCAGCACTACGATTAGAAAACGAAGTATTGATATCAAGTCACGTTACCTGTCGCCAATATCAGGTCGGAGAATAGAATCCATGTCACCAGCAGCAGTCGGCACGAAAGTAATCCCGAATCCCTCTGCATTTTTCACATGACACTGAACAACCACGTTCACACAACTGCGGGGAGGTCCGACGAGTGAAGGAAAGTTGTAAACAAGGTGTGACTGTTCCACAGGTGTCGTAACTGTTTAATCACTTCGCCTGGTTTAATTCACTTCACCACAACTATTACGTCCACTTCAGTTTTAAAGAGTAACCGAGTTGAATGAACTGATAACTACGGTGGGTGAAAAAGCGCGGTTTGAACTAGATTTGATTCGAAGTATTTCGGTCGCGAACAGTTGGAACGCCACTGTAGTCGACAGCTGGCTGTGGCTGACTGAAGTGAACGCCGCCGCCGACTCGCCGCTCCCTCCCCGCTGTTGGGCCAACAAGCCGTCGGTTTGTTGGTTTGTAAACGCGCTGACGCGGTTCCATCCCGACTGTCCTAGCGACAGTCGGGCTAGCGCGCCAGGGCTAGGAGGGAAGTACGTCTCTGCATGTGTGATTAGTATTGAAAAAATATTAATTGAAAGCGAAAGCAAGATAGGTATTTGTTACTGTTATACAATATGAAATCGTTGTAAGAGAGGGGACTCAGTCAAGGCTGACCGAAATCTTTTATATTGACGCGCAAGGCAAAACAAAATTTGTAATGTTTCACCCGTCCTAATTTAAAATCTCAGACTATTACATGTTAATTTAACTGACATAAAAACCGAATAAATCAGATTCCTATGCACTTGTAATTAGCAATACTGTAAAGAAAAAGTTTCTTATATTTTATCCGGTTGTATTTCTTCAAAATTATAATTCAACAACTGAAACTATTTTAATTTTCATAGAGAGACACTAAACTGTTCATTAAGGTAAAATATGAAAGAATTACAAATTATTGGTACTGTATGATTTAACATGGAACAACTTGTATTATATATATTTTTAATTGCAATAAAGTGCACGAAAAAATTTCAAAAAATGAACTTACAGCTTTAGCCCTCTACCGAAGCGGTTCCACACGCGGCTTTTTCAAATCAGATACCGGCACCCAGAAGCGTTTAATCTCAAAGATTTTAATTGGATTTTCAAATTATCGTAAAAAGTAAACATTTTTGTTCTTAAATTATTTTCCAATAAATTTTGTAGTACTTATTTCTATGAATTTATGATGCCTTTTTTTGACACTTGGTCTGATCAAATATATAAATGTCATCTTTATAAATATAACTTTGAAATAAACGGTATCAGGAAACTGACACATACTTTCTCCCTTCAAGTAATTTAAAACCAGAAAACATATTTAGTGAAATAAAACAAATTAACAATTAATTATCACACAAATATATGCCAAATGTTATCAAAAACGGTTAGTAAATAACGGAGATATCGATTTTTAAATATTTGCCATGAGAATAACATTGGACAACGTACTGCGTTTACCGCCGAACTAAAATATCAATTATCTCCGCAACCAGTTGACATAAACTCATGATTCAAAATACTAGATTATTTAGTTTTTCAAGTCAAATTTAATGGTTGCAAGTATATTTTCTTTAGAGGTCACAGATTTTGTGAAATTTCAAAAATATGAATTTTTTAACACTTAAACCCCCATAGCTTCTGAACCTGAATTTTTACAGACATGCGGGCGGTGTCATTTTGTTTGTCATCTTAAGCACTAAAAACCATGAAATTTTTATCAAAATCGTTAGAGCCGTTTTTGAGAAATTTGGATTTTTGTCATTTTTTATGGGTTTTTATGGTGTAAATACCCTTAAAAATCAAAAATTCAAAAAAATGAAAAATACGCCTGGAGATACCACCGCTTTATACCTACATGCCAAATTTCATGAAAATCGGTCCACTGGTGTCGTCTCTAGCTTTGTTTACATCCACACACACACACACACACATACATCCACACACACAGACAGACAGACACCACGCCAAAAACCATTTTTTTGGATTCAGGGAGCACTAAAACGAATATATCCACTACCAACTCAAATTCGAAAATTTTGACGAAAACAATACTTTCTCCATATACATTGTATAGGGGGGAGAAAGTAATAAATGTGTAAATTTGAGAGTAAACTTTAAACTATATAAACTAATCTTAGTTGGGATTACAATGATAAGTTTGTCTAATGAGGTTGGGAGGGGGGAGCTGTGTACCCCCCAAATTAAGACTTGTATTCGAACGAAATATCAGTGCCCATAAAAGCATGATAACTGTGAAGTATGAAGTTTATAGTCTCCTCTTCAAGGTTGATTCCTAAAAACGTCGTGTTAAATAAGTTCAGAGCTACGATGTGAACTGGGAAAAAGCCGGATTATCGAAGTTGCTTGGACGAAAACTGTCGAGTTATAGAGGTTGATTTAACCCTAAGTTTTATGGAAATTGAAATAACTTTGAAATGAAAGACTATTACATGTTAATTTGAGGATAAACATGTTAATTAATTTGAGAGTAAACTCTATAAACGATTTAGTTAAGATTAAAATAATAAGTTTTCAAAATTCAGAAAAGTTATATTCTTATTATGACTATGTCATTATGTTTTACTAAGTAAGTTAATTTTTCATACAATTTTCGTGACAACCGAGCACACCCTGTTCTACTATTTCTGACAAAAGTGCTATTGTATGTGGATCGATTTTACTTCCATGATACGAATCAAGTATCTTTCTTTACTGCAGCCGGTAAGTAATCACATTCTAAAAGTCGACACTGCTGGTATAGGTGAACCAAGGCAGTCGGTACACTTGGTGACTTTTTCAGAAATTCCATTCCATCCGATTCCTGGTGGTAAGATGGAAATATACAGGTTGATTAGCTGCTGACCTTGGTTATTAAGAGCTTCTCAAGCCTGGCAGAGGACAAGGTCTATGGTGCCGGCCTTTTGAAGACATGAAGAAGCATAATTTAAACAGTTTGATACAGCAGAAGGTGCGGGATATTCCATGACTTAAAATTTGCAGTTGTTTAAGAAGCAACATTTATGTTGTCAATCACAAAACAGTTTATATTTACCCAAGTAGTGCGGTTTTTTAAATTTCAAAATGTTTGGCTTGCTTATTTTTTATGTTCTTAAACCACTGATATGTTATACAAGGTGGAAATTCTAGAATCCATCGATTGTAAATTATTTTTAAATACGTTACGTCATATAGTTCATGTACCGGGGGCGCAACACTACTCAAATTATTTTTATGATAAATTCTCATACTATTCAAATTCCTCACATGATTCTTGTTCGAAATAAAACTAGCCAGCAAATTTCAAATGCAGTACGGAAATCAGAAGTCAATATATTTTCAAGAAAAAAACTTGAATTTATTTCCGAAACATTTTAAAATGTGATTACAATAGTTTTAGCTTTAAAAAAACGAAACTATACCATTACCAAGAGTCAAGAGTATTTAAGGCAGATCAGTTAAAACAACGAAAATTAAAACGAACACCAATTATAGTGCTACGAATAATTCTAAACAAATATTAAGTAAAATAAAAATTGCTAAAGCAATTTTTCCTGTTCTAAGTATTGAATACAATTTATCGCGTGAAACCAATTGATCAGAACGGCACTATGGAAGGGGAGTATAGTTCAAACCCTAATCTACAATGTGAGAAAGTTTATTGTTATTATTTGTCAAAGAGACCCTTTGTTTGGTCTGAAGTCGTGCCACCGAGATATAAATTCAAACTGATCAAAGCATTAAACAATATTGGCTTGAGTTTAGTTTTCTTGTAACGTGCATTCGTTAACAATACCACAGATGAAGAACTATACAATATGTAAATATGAAGTAATACTTTAATACTTTGTTGTTCAGCTAGATATTTTTTTAGTTCTCAAAACAATCAGCGGTAATGAAATGTAACAAAAACCAACCATCCCGTCTTCCCACACTCTCATCACAGCCGAGAGGAACCTATGATACTCTCATATTTTCTCGACATATTGTAGTACAGTGTCATTCAACATACATCATACGCCTAGCCGCGTAATAGTAAAAAGTAAAACTCGGACTAATTTTCTTCTGTATTAGAAGACACTATAATGTAAAATATTCTTCATATAGTACTGAGAATATTCATTACGAACTACAAGTACAAGTTTCGCTATCAGTTAAACAATCCGTATGCGTTTTTTTTAATATAGATAAAGTATCTTCGTAAAACAAAACGTAGGACACAAAATTTATTAAGGTCAGGGATGAACCCTAGATGCCCTTAGAGTTTAGTATTTCTCCACTTGATTTAACAAGGCTGATTGATCAAAATAGGTTGTTTTCATGCTCTTAAACTGCAATGGGCCCTCCCGATATCACAGAAGCGTCGTTATCTATGATGCCGATAGTCTGTACTCGTTCCTAGGGTCGCCACAACGGCAGCACTTTCCAACAATAGTCCAACAATGTAATTCATGTTTTGTTTTTTATTCTTATTTAAGTCATATAGACATAGCTTTTGAGCAGGTGAAATACAAAAGCTCAAGAATCAGTGCACTAAAAATGTGCTGTTTCAAGTTCAAGCATTAAAAATCAAACTCTAAAATTGTTGCTGCTCGTGAAAAAATTTGTATGCCCTATATTTTGCAAAAATAAAACTAAATGATAAAACTTAAAAATACAGTTGTACGGAAATGAAGAAGAAACCTGAGCGAACAATAATTTTCTCAAAGACATATTTAGGCGCTAAGACTGATAATATAGAGGATTTTCGTATTCGCAATAATGGCAGTATCAATATCAGTGGCCTCGAAATCTACGTTACCGACAGTAAGTACTAGTTCCGAGAGTTACCACGAGGGCAGCACTCTCCAATTGTGGTCCAACAATGTTACTGTAATTTGTAATGTTACTGAATTTAATTCATTACTTAAGAATATAATAGCTTTTGTACAAGTAAAATTCAAGCAGTCAAGAATTTTGGTTTACATAAATTTTATGTCAAACGATTGACATTAAAAATCAAATATCCCCGTCGAAGCAAACCTGAATACTCAGCGAATTTCAAATGCAAAAGAACATATTTCAATCCATCATAGCGAGATATGACATGTTTTTGTAAGCCCCATAAGATTAAACAGAATATTGTCCCCAGAACAAAACCCCTTGATATCTGCTTCACATAGTATCAACAGTAAAGATTCGAAGTTGTGCCGATAGGTTTTTATTTTTACTCGTATTAATGTTGCATAAACGAACGCTTGAGCAGACAATTATCGTATTTTATAATATAATTAATTACGAATACATAAAATTGTTCAACAAAACTATTTAAATATTTTATTGTTAACCAGCAGATATATATCCGCAGCTTCGCCCGCTGAAGGGATAACTAATTTCAATTAAATTATACTATCCCATGATTCCCATGTGCAAATTTAAGGAATAATTAACAAATGGACTGATTTATTTGGGCCGTGGGCTTGCATACACCCTTAATGTGCAGCTATATTAATTCAACCCCTAGATGCAAATGAGAAGGTGTAATATTTCCATTAAAAAATGTTTTCCTTTAAAAATGTTTCTGCCATGCAAATGGAATTAATTAGCTACCCCCTATTTCCCAATACAGAGAATGAGGATAACCCAAAACGTAAAAGAAAAAAGACACAAAGGATGGATTTTCGACTCAATATCAATCTGAATTTAGCGCGCTTTTTAAACTAAACCGAAAAGTGTAAGAAAAAGTAGACGGTAAATGTCTTGGCCAAAAACCTCCTTCCCCAAAAAATATCTTATATAATACATTTTTACATTTTATTCCTTCAGTAGATTGGATCTCGTACCTTTTCTATCCCCTGAAAATATTCTACAGTACTCCCATTTATAGTGTTGAAAACTGAAATGGCCGCTATTTTGATTTTTTAAATACTCTCCTTTAGCCGCCTGAAAAAATATTTTTAATTAACCTTTCTTTTTTATATCTTAAGCCTATAAAGAATAATTGTGCCAAGTTTCATAGCCCAAAGTGATGTATTCTTTGAGAAAGTAAGATTTGAAAGCTAGAAATGGCCGTCATTTTGAATTTTTAATCCATCATATTCAGGGCTTTTGAGGTAAAATATTGCAAAATCCTTTCTTAGTAAGCATCTAGAGCCTGTAAATAATATTTTATACTACAATAAAATGTAGTTTTTGAGAAACTGGCTCTAAGCCTTGTAATTTTTGAGAAACTGTGAACAGTCAGTCAGTCAGTCAATGGTTTTTGGATTATATATATAGATATACTTGTTTACATTTGTATAGCGATTATTAAACTAATAACATTAAAGTAACTAACTAACTGTATGGAAATTGTATAATTCGTGTATTAATATGTTAGGCTGCTATCAGAGATTGTTTCTACCTTAATACAAACAATACATTAATATTAATGAATTCTGTTCAAAAAACTCTGATTTAATCAATGAACGACAATCAATTTGCAATACCCGTTAAATGCTAGAATTTGTTAGGTATTAGCCCGTTTGACTCAGAATACAGGGTGTTTCTTTTTTAACGCCACCCATTTTTAAGATTGAATAATGCACATATAAATATGAAATGAGTATTGTTTTGTTAATCTTTACAATTTATACAACCTATATTATTTAATTTCATCATATTTAGTTTACATCATGTGTTCAAACAATCCACCATTGGCATTTGTACAAAGTTATTCTCTCTATCATAATACAGGACTCGTGTTGCAAGGTACGTCTTTTAATTTCTTGTATTAAATTTGTTATGTTTGTTCTGAGGTGCTGAGGTGCTGAATATCCTGTGAATATTCTGTGTAGGCTTTACTTTTTATATATCCCCAAGGAAAACAATTTAGTGGGGTAAAATCCGGGGATCTTGGGGGGGGGGAATAATCCTTCACTTACAAAATAAAGTTTTGGGTTACGTAAAAAACACCCTGTTCTACCTATGGTTAACTTTTGAGTAGTTTTTGTAACACTATAGAGTCTGTAGAGGGAAATGAGTAAAAAACTTTACCGAATGAGAAACCCCTGGAGATTAATATCCAGGAAGTTAATTTAAAACTTTTCATAGTAACTTGCCCTTTTATTTTATTTTTAGCGAATTAAAAGGGAGACAGATTTTATACAGATGACGATTGACTAACATCCACAATCAGTTAATTAACTACTGGTTTCATGTATAGTTAATACGTTAATTCTATTTTATTTAATGTTGTTGTATCAAACTGGAGGCATATTAAGTTATAGTTCCATATCTTATTTTTCATATTCAACACATAACTTTTCAAATATTGCAAAACTTTGTTGGCACCTCATAGCGAAACATATCACAGGTCAACAAAACTTGAAAGGAAATGACAGCTACTATTAGAGCCATTTTTACAAGAAAAAAATTCGGCAATGGAAATATCCGAGCGTTAAACTATTTTACGAGGCTCCAAATGGTGTTTACAATATTATTTCCAGCCTCTTCACGCGTAATAAATCACAAATCCTCCTCACGACCGCTGTACAGTGGTTGAAGTGAAGTCGACCAGGAAGTGGAGGTGGGAAGTGGAGGCTGCGTTCGCACGTGGCGCTGGAGACGCTCGCGGTATCGGCGGTGATTGTGGCTGTAAATCACCGGCGATAGCGACAGAGCGACAGAGCGACGGAGCCCGGGGGAGGTGCAGCGAGCGGCGCGCAACCGCTACGCTGTGCAGCGCACTAGCCCAGCAATCCTGCTACAGCATCAGTAACATTGTGGCACTTGCCAGGGCCGTGACGATAATCTGGGTCATGACGAATAGAAGTCCGATAACGAATAGAAGGTGCAATAATCATAATGCATACACAGATTATTTTAGTTTATTTATAAACATGTTAATATTAAAATAACCTCATTGACTCATTATTATCGATTTTATGAGCTGTTTGGTATGTATTTATACCTAGTCCTGGCCACGGGGACCCTGGGACACCGGCTCCACCCCGTGGTCGTTTACGGCCCTGGTGCCCCGGGGACTCTGGGACACCGGCTCCACCCCCTGGTCGTTTACGGCCCTGGTGCCCCGGGGACTCTGGGACACCGGCTCCACCCCGTGGACGTTTTACGGCCCTGGTGTCCCGGGGACTCTGGGACACCGGCTCCACCCCGTGGTCGTTTACGGCCCTGGTGCCCCGGGGACTCTGGGACACCGGTTCCACCCTGTGGTCGGTTTACGGCCCTGGTGCCCCGGGAACCCTGAGACACCGGTTCCACCCCGGTCCTGGTGCCCCGGGGACCCTGGGACACTGGCCCCACCCCGTGGTCGTTTTACGGCCCTGTTGCCCTGGGGACCATGGGACACCGGCCCCGCCCCGTGGTCATTTACGACCCTGGTGCCCTGGGACACCGGCTCCACCCCGTGTTCGTTTTACGGCCCTGGTGCCCTGGGGACCATGGGACACCGGCCCCGCCCCGTGGTCATTTACGACCCTGGTGCCCTGGGACACCGGCTCCACCCCGTGTTCGTTTTACGGCCCTGGTGCCCTGGGGACCCTGGGACACCGGCCCCGCCCCGTGGTCATTTACGACCCTGGTGCCCTGTGACACCGGCTCCACCCCGTGTTCGTTTTACGGCCCTGGTGCCCTGGGGACCATGGGACACCGGCCCCGCCCCGTGGTCATTTACGACCCTGGTGCCCTGGGACACCGGCTCCACCCCGTGTTCGTTTTACGGCCCTGGTGCCCTGGGGACCCTGGGACACCGGCCCCGCCCCGTGGTCATTTACGACCCTGGTGCCCTGGGACACCGGCTCCACCCCGTGTTCGTTTTACGGCCCTGGTGCCCTGGGACACCGGCTCCACCCCGTGATCGTTTTACGGCCCTGGTGCCCCGGGGACACTGGGACACCGGCTCCACCCCCGGCCCTGGTGCCCTGGTACTTGCTCTCAGAATATTTCATCTCATCCATCCCACACTCATAATTCACTCCGGTTAAAATTCGCGCAAACTGGTAGGCCACTGTACTAAATTTCTTCCTTCCGTAGATTTCTATGTGGAAGTGGTAGGTCGTAGAATTAAAGTTTGCAGACTACAGACAACAGAGTTTGTGAGCGGAAAACCTCTAGATTTATAATCAAAGTACTGATGAAATTTTGTGTGACTAAGTCACAATTTGCCAAAAATACCATGAACTAACTAAGAAGTATTGTATCGATATTATGTAATATTTCAAAAGCATTATGATTGGAGTTGGATCGTCACCCATGGGCGAATTTTTTTAGGTCTTGATTTTTGGGCGTGCCAGGTTACTTCACTAATGAAGTATTGTATGCTCAAATACAACATCAAACTCATACCGTACTCAAATAATCTGTTTGCAGGCATACTCGAATAAATATCTGTTTATTTTAATTGACAACCTGAGCCCTGACCTGATTTTTTTGACCTGTCAATCCTGTTGTAATTTACGTAATAGCTTATTCAAAGCTGTGATGAAACTTTATTCCCTCTTTTCTACCAAACAATCCAGCAAAACTCAGGGGGTGCCGGGTCCCCCTGGCACCCCCTGATATCCGCCCATATCGTCGCCGTTAAAGTCCAGGCAACGAAAGGTTATAGAGGGAATTGCATGGATCACAATTTATGACTTTTTAACTTTGTTTGGACTAGTTAGGAGTAAAACATATCAAAAGTCCCCGCCCTTAGCCCTAGAGCCGGCTGGGCTGGAAGGGCCTAAAGGTACAATTTTTTTGTTTTTCCTAAATATCTTGAAAACTATCAACTTTTAATATTCCCTATTACATTTGAAAATTAAAGAAAATATGTAATATGTCTACTTTGGTCCAACCGTTTACAAGGTAAGCACTAATTTTATTATATTTTAAAAAAATATCCCTTCCATAAGAAATACATGTAAATTTGTGGGTAACATGGATGCCCAATTGGGCAACGCTTTTTTCACCTAAAGGTAAATGAACATCATTCAAGAAATATTGACAACATTTCCAGTAATTTGACACCTCAATCATAAAAATTGGTCTAAAATTAAGGCGTTGGCGAGCTCACAAAATACGTTATTTTTCAAGGAATTATTACAAATTGTAATAATTCCTTGAAAAAAAAAACGTTTTTTGTGAACTCGCCAACGCCTTAATTTTAGACCAATTTTTATGATTGAGGTGTCAAATTACTGGAAATTTTGTCAATATTTCTTGAATGATGTTCATTTACCTTTAGGCGAAAAAAACGTTGCCCAATTGGGCATCCATGTTACCCACAAATTTACATTTATTTCCTATGGAAGGGATATTTTTTAAATATTAACAAAATTAGCGCTTACCTTGTAAACGGTTGGACCAAAGTAGACATATTATATATTTTTCTTACAGGAAATTTAATTTTCTTTAATTTTAAAATGTAATAGGGAACGCTAAAAGTTGATAGTTTTCAAGATATTTAGGAAAAACCAAAAAAATTGTACGTTTAGGCCCTTCCAGCCCAGCCGGCTCAAGGGCTAAAGGCGGGGACTTTTGATATGTTTTACTCCTAACTAGTCCAAACAAAGTTACAATGTCAAAAATTGTGATCCATGCAATTCCCTCTATACCTCTTTTTGAGCACTCATTGCCTGAACTATTAAAGATTACGGGGGATGGGGAGGTACGATGAATCAGACTTGTAAAAAATATATCTTACAAGTAAAAAAAAGCGAAATAACTTCAAGTCCTGTATTTGAACTCCTGATTTGTCATGCTGCTTAGGTTGAAGAACGATGGCCATCTCAAGTGCATGGAGAATGCAGAGATGGCTATGGATGAACACATGAATTACTAAATACCTACAAGTCCAAGACTGATGGTATAATGCAAAATATTTGTAAGATATTCACATCAGAAGGTCGAGGGTCTCACGATAAACTCGTGTACTTAACAGGCGCGTGGAAAACACAGTGACCTTATCACATACATAAAAACGACAATAAAATTTAATACACGTTCTTTTATTATTTATTTTATAATTTAAAAAATGAGAACTATATTATCATTTATAATTTATAACGAATAAACCCCGAATTGTGTTAGCTAATTTTCTTAAAGGAATAAGGTCTCATGCTAAGACCAAAGTCCGAGACCATAATAACCTTTCATTTTGGGGCCACCAGAATAAAAAAACACAATTCGTTCGAAATGACCATCGTGTCTTGAAAAAATGATTATTGTGATTAAGGTTATTATTATGCTACAATGATTCTCTTTTAATAAATTATGCGTAATTATAATATATAAATATATATCTGTAATTATTAAAAAAAATTAAAAGACCATTCTTATGGAACAATTTATATTTTTATTATAATTTTTGACGTTTGACTTATGTAAAAAAAATCATAATAAAAAGTAAATAAATACGGGTGTTTTGTTAAAAAAAATGTTATTATTAATTACCATAACAACCCTAACCAATCTACCAATTTCTAATAACTGTAAGTATATGTAAATATATATCTGTAAATATATTTCATATTCATGTATATATTTATATTTTTATTTTATACTATGTAGTATTTTATATATTTTTATGAGTCTGATGAAGATTTAAATCGAAATATATAACTTATTTCATGTAAATGTTGGTCTTCATTAATTAATTATTTTGTATATGCATGTCTGTCAACACGGGGTAGCGGATTTGTACCCCCCGGATTTGTACCCCCCACAAAAAACGCTACGTCATTTTGACGTCACAGGAGGCGGGGGCCTAAATCGCTCGAGAAACAGCCCGCGACTGGAAATGTACCCCCCAATACATTATTAAATCATCAACACCTAAATGGTTTGCAATTAAATTATTTCCCTTAAGTATGACCCTGGAATTGTACCCCCCGGATTTGTTCCCCCCGTGGTCATATTCTTAAGTCCGACCCCGGAATTGCACCCCCCGGATTTGTACCCCCGATTGAGTTAGGACGAAATGAATGGCTTAAAAGCCTCCTCCGTGACATTTTACATATTTATACCAAGTTTCATGGCAAACAGTCCAACGGAATACGAGACCATAAACGTGAAACATAAATAATCAAACTAACAGTTTTTTATGAATTTAGATATTCAAAACAATATTTTATCCAATACTTTCATCACGTATTATTGACAGATTTTCTAGCCTATTTAATGATGAATAAGACTACACAATATAATAATAATAAGACATATTCGTAGAATAATATTAGGCAATAATTTAACGAACAGCCGATGATTTACGATAACTAATTAAAAAAGTCAACAACAGCAACGAATATTGACCCGGTATATTTCCATGGTCGGTCAAACTCAAAGAACTTACTGGATTTGAGCACAGGGGGTACAAATCCGGGGGGCACAAATCCGGGGTAAAACTTAAGGATATGGCCACGGGGGGTACAAATCCGGGGTAGGACTTGAAGATTTGGCGACGGGGGGTACAAATCCGTGGGGTACAATTCCGGCGACCCGTCATCACGATAGCGGCCGTAAATATGGTCCGATCTTAGTGACATTTGGTACAGACGTGTGAAGTGGTAATCAGTCGGATGAGTTCGTAAACCTCCCAATCGGACCATCGGAAGGAGGGGTAAAGAGGGACACACCCCCTAAAAATGTTTTTTTTTTTAGTTTTTTTACACAGAAAAATAAAACAAATCGAATTTTTGTTAGCATTGAATTCAGCTCGAAAAAAAACAAAATATTGTATTTTAAAGCACTACTCTCTTTATTCATCGGTTACCGAGATATTGACAGTGGTAAACATAGTACGTTGTCCCAATGTTAACCTTATTGGAAAAAAGGAAAATTCTATATCTCACTTATTTCTCAACATATCTTAATGAAACTTGGTTTATGGATTTATTTAGATGACATCTAATGAATATTAGTGTAAAATCCCCGATATTTTCATTTTCATATAGCAGCAAACCGGCATGTCATACCCATTTCCCATGTTATCCTTAAGGGAAATAAAAAAGTTTCTTAACATATCTTGATAAAACTTGGTAGCCTATTTAGCTTTTACTAGTTCAGATCTACTAAACATTGAATTAAAACCACCAAGTTTGGACATACCTGTTGCAGCAAAACCTGCATAGGCCTACTCATTCCAGTCATTCCCCATATTATTCTTTTGGAGCTTAGAAAAACATGTCAAATCTCGCTTTGTTGAATTGAAATATGGTCTTTTGCATTCGAAATTCGCTGAGTATGTAGGTCTGATGTAATGGGGGTGTTATTTTGTTATAAATATGATTTTGGGGCTTTAGATTCGGAGCCTTGGGGTGATTAGGATAAAGTGTAACATAGTAAAAACGAGTGGACATTTCTTACAAAGAGAATTATTAATAAAGAATATTGAATAAGGAATTTTATGGTTATGAAATATGTAATTTGTTATAAACACATATATATTGCAATATAGGCAGTGGCGGATCGAGGATAATGTTTTGGGAGGGGCTAATGGGGGGTCTGGGGGATTGTCCCCCCAGGAAATGGGGGGTCCGGGGTTTTCCCCCGGAAAACTTTTTAAAATTAGGAGTGCAGTTTTATGAGTTTCTAGCCTTTTTAATAGGTATATTTGAAATTAGCAACAAGCATAAATGAGATAAAAAATTGGTATATTTCAAATATAATAGGATAATATAAAACATATTCATAAAGCTAATAAAAATCATATCTTTTACTTAAATGGTGTTATCTATGTAAATCATAAGAAGACAAAGAAGTAAGGTATTTTTGACTCTTTTTGTACACAGAAACATCAAATTATTGAGGATTCCTATTTAACAGACGAAAAAGGAATTAAATTATGATTATCCAAAATTCACTTTTAATTACTTCCATTTTACTCATGAACCTTAGCATAAGAAAAAGATTTATTAGTCAGGGACTGGGACTAACCTCAAAGAAAAATAAGTTGTATTACACTTAACGATATGTCATGATGTATTAATCTATATTCTAACCACAGAGTAAGGAGCGCATATATCCTTTCTCTGTGATTCTAACGTACAAACAAAAAAGATTAGTTTAATCCCCACATTTTCCTGCTCCTCTGGGCGATGCAAATAGTTTTGTTATTTTATTTGCACACTGCTCTTCTCTCAACAACATTTTCATTGTTTGCATTAACATAGTAAGAAAGTATTTATTTAATGTTGTAGTTGTTACAAATCAAAGGTCTAGTTGAAATGCAAACACAACATCGCAATTTTAAACTAATCAAATTGTGCATGCCAAAATTATGATTCAGCCACTCATATTATTATTTTTTTAATACTATTAGCAGTATTTTGGGGGGGGGGCTTCAGCCCGGAAGCCCCCCCCCCCTAAATCCGCCACTGAATATAGGTATATCAAATCATTCAACTGCGGTTGGTGAGGTAAACTACTCTTTTCCTTTTCTTTGCGTTTATTTTTACACCCTGCCAATATTGCGATAAAATGTTTATATCGAATAGAAAAATTAGGAATATCAAGAAGGTCCTGAAGTCTTGGGAAATATTGTGAAACAACTAGAGGCTTGAAGGGGCTAATAGCCCCTAAGCATAATCCTTCTTCACTATAGTACAAAATACCTCTTTTTAGAAAATAGGCTTTTGGATCCACAAAATTATGTTTATATCTAGCATTTGGTTTTAAATAAACAAAGCAGACCTTTTTACATTCCAATTGTTTTTAAATGACAGCTATTTTACGTTATTTCTCATTTCATGGTAAGCTTAAAGCAATTTCAGTATTTTCCCCGAGTCCCTGGGATGGAGATCTTCAATTTCAGCCCCCTCCCATCATCCTGCGACCTTCCAAACGCCCACAATTTCGGCGCAAAAATTTCCCTTACATAATTATATACAGTATAAATATAGATCATTTGGTATTAAATCTGCATCGTTATAACATAACCTAAACAAACGTACTTAACTTTTTTATAATTGTAAATTATGAAAAATCTCAAACCCTTAACTATTATAAAATTAGAAAATCTTAATTTAAAATATTTTTTCTTATAATAAATTGAACGTGCATAGTTAGCTGCATTTTGAAAAAATCCCAACATGTCACCATATGGCTTTGAATTAAGCATTAGCACCACATGTTTAATGTAAAGAAAGCAGACGTTTTTCAATCCCAATGCATTTTTAATGGAAGATATTTTTCGTTATTTCTCATTTTCTGGTATATTTGGACATAATCTGATATTTTTCCCGACCCCCTGAGACCGAGACCTTTCATTTGAACCATCTCCCATCATCCTGCGAGCTGTCAAACTCTCACAATTTTGATTAAAAAAAATCGCTTACAGAATTAGTAATATAGATAGGCCTACATATAACATAACATATCTGGAAACTTGTATCGTGCGGGGAACGAGACGAGAATCGGGCATGTAAAAGTTAAGTCGAACAAAAAAATTAAAATTTGCAGTATTATGTCGCTTGCGCTTGCTGGAGCGCAGTCTTGCGAGTTTACAAAAAGGGCCTAAATCATAGCCATTTGTAGTAGTCTAATAGAGATGGTTATGCCTAAATGCAATTGTTGAGGATTACAATGTCACAAAATGCTTTGATTGTGCTATCGTAAGGCGATAAAAATCTTTTCTCCTTGAAATAGTTGTGCTAAATATCCTTCTCCCCTGCTACGTTTACTCCAGGTAACATTTTTCTCCGTGGAAATAAGTGAAAAAGATAATATTCGTCTTCCAAACGGGAGTAATGTGATTACTTTGGATTTTAATTATTAATTTCAATATTATTCTTTTAGGTTTACTTTGAGACCACTGGAATAACATTGAAATTAATAATTAAAAAATCGAGCGCCCTCAAATTTCCGCGATGGCTTACATATTATATTATGTTGCAGTTCAACCGAACACCGGCGCCATAAGGCACGTTTCCACGATGCCAGCTGAAGAGCCGTCATAAGACAGTCCAATGCCAAAAACTAATTCGTAGCGTGCCCTCTTCCCCCCTATGTTTTATAAATGAATGTAAAAAATTGGCAATACATTGATCTAATAATAAACTCTTGTCAAAACAATAATTAATCATGCATTTTGTGTTTATTTTATTTTTATTCGTGAGAGGAAAACGTTGTTCGTATTATTACGGGAGTTAAGAGGATTGTCTCCTTCAGGAAAATTGCCACCCTCGTGTATTTTTCTCGGACCTTGGGAGCCAACCTTGCACTTTACTCCCTCGATATACGAATACCTCTTCCGGTTGAAACAGAACCGGATATAAACTTGACAATGACCTTGATGAGGAAGCCGAATGTTCACGTGACTTACCTTACTGTTTACTCACGGACTCACATAATGGCATTTAAAAATAAAACGCCTTACCCTCAAAATTAGCGGAGAGAACAGGAGAGGTCAACGAAATTGCAATAATGGTCCCCTTCCCCCGGTGGTTCGGAGAGTGTCCGCGGCGCGGCGGAGCGCTAGTGTCGCCGGCGACTCGGCCAGTCAACAGGTTGCCGTCGCTCCGTCAGGTGGCGCGTCGCTCGTTCCTAACCTCCACCCGGCGTGTTCGTTTCTCGCTTCTGTGACAGTGTCTGTTCGTGATGGCTCCGAACGCCGCCCCATGGTTCTGAGTGTCCAGAGCTCGCCGCCCTCCCCGACCCAGTCCCAGACCCGCCCCGACTCCGTGTGGGACGTTCAGATGTTCAACATGGAAACCTTCTCGTACGACGTCTCGGCTAATGACCTCGGCGACTTGTGGGGCGACTCAGACTTCGGCGATCAGGTAGGCAACACCCCCGTCTTTTTTATCTATTTAAAAGTCAACTTGGATTTTAAGTTTTTAGTGTTTGAATTTGTTGATTTAACTTAAAGAACACGTGTAAGTTTCGTCGCATATGTTAGAATTCGTAGCAATACAATTAGAGTTTTGAATGAGTTAATTCTTTAGTTTTCATCCGTAATGGACTTAAAATAGTTTACAAATTAAAGTTGAAATAGCTTGCTTTACTTATGATTTTCCCGGTGCATTAAACTTAGAGTTAAGTTTACCTCAAACTAAACATTGATGTTCGTTGAAGTTGAAGGGTTTCTAATCCTAAATATGGTAATTAATTGAAGATCTCCTGATCTTTTGAATTAAAGTTTTGAGTTTTCAGTTTGGTTGTACAAGTAAGCGTAATGTGAAGGTTAAATATAAACCACGATACCGTAGACTGGAGTTATTTTGGCCCGTCCTTTGTCAAAATATAATGTATATATTTACATGACAATAATCACGGTAGGGCCTATATTTTTATTTTGGCCCAAATGTTGTGGCGGTAAACCTGCTCTACCAGAAATGATAGGTTTAATCATTTTATTGGTTCTAGTTCTAGGTTGGTACCTTGCTTGTTGAAAGTTTTGAAGTTTAGTTGTTTACCAATTTATTTTCTCCCCCCTATATTGTTTATTATGCACCAGTATTGCATGAGAAAGTGTTGTTTTCGTCAATATTTTCGAATTTGAGTTGTTAGTAGAAATATTTGTTTTAATGTTCCCGGAATCCAAAAATTGTTTTTCGGGGTGGTATCTGTACACGTGGTACATGGATGATTGTTTGGATGTTTGTAAACAGAGTTAGAGACGACACCAATGGACCGATTTTCATGGCATGTAGGTACCAAACCATGATATCTCCTGGCGTTTTTTTTTCATTTTTTGAATATGTGATTATAAAGGTATTTACCCCATATAAACCCTTGATAAACTACCAAAATCCTAATTTTTCTAAAACGACTTTAAAGATGTTGATATAAACATTCATGGTTGGTAGTGCTCAAGATTCCAAACAAAAACACACCACCCGCATGTCTGTAAAAATTCAAGTGCAGACATTATAAGGCGGCAAATTGTTAAATGTCAAAGAAAGTGGGCTGAAGTATCGCATGTCTACTACGGTAAGCAGTCCATATTTATTTGTGTGTTATTTACACTTACACATGTCATTAATTTGAGAAACTGGATTGGGGAAGTTTGCCTACATCCTACAATATTGGTGAGCATCATTGCAATTGATTAATTAATACGAGCATATTCACTTAAAATCACGTTGTTGGAGCAAGTATCGCTTATGTACAATATATTAGTCATGTATTTATTTTTCAGAAAATAGGAAACGTGTTCATGAATAATCACTTTTTTACGGCTTTTTCATATAAAAGGCTGATTGAATTTCATTTTAAATCATAAGTAGTATTGCATTGACGCACAGAAGTGAACTTAGTCGTGCTTGTTTAAAAGTAGGTGGAAACATATTTCGCGAATGCATTATGTTTTCTAGTCTACATTAAAACAAAACGTTGAATACAAGCACGGTTGATCCAATAAAGGGAATGTAATATTTTTGCTATGGCCTATCAACGGCGAATAACGATAGGTTACTAGACACGCAAAAACATCATCAAATAATCATTAATATATTATATTAAGGAATGATGCACATTGTATGCCTAATTTCTTTATCGAATATCCATTATAGCTCATCAGAGCCCCCCCATTAATTGTATTAATTGAGTGAATTGCTGTAAATTTAAATAATTTTCCAATGGATTGTCTCAAATAGTGATGAAGTTTATTTCAAACATCGCAAAAAGGGTAACTTTTAATATGGGAAAGCTAAATTATTGATAACCAAAATAATTTTACCCACCTATTTTTATTTTCGACCCGTAATGCAAGTGATTAACAAGTTTTGTCAATGATGTTTCACATTTTTGAATGAGTTATTTAATTTTTTACCTGATCGGTAGCCCACTATAATTGCTGCAAGGTTAAGTTACCAATGCAAAATGTCAACTAAGAAGTGGGCTTCAGTACCGTGCGTTCATCTGCTTCTTCCCTAAAACTAATGTTAACTTAAAAAATTCGATTCAATCTAGACCATTTGTCCAAAATTATTGAGTTACGGAGTAAAACGCTGAAGTTCATACGAAGGAGTAAAAAGTCTACGTAAAAAGTCGCAAAAATGTACGTATGTTCGGAATTAGTTTACATTTTTTTATTGTGATAAAAAAACTGATGACTTTATTATGATGTCTGCCAACTGAAACCTCAGGATAATCGTTTCTCTTTCTAACGAGTTAGAAATCAACGGATTGAATGAAAGGTTGAGACTGTATCGAATATGAAAGTTAACATTGGAGTATGAAAGAATAAGTACTGTATATAGAAATACCACATTTTTCGTGACTGTAGCCCGCTTTTAATAACAGATTTGGAAACATATTTGTGTGTAGTACCTTCGGATTGAAGAATCGCTTTCCTCACTGACTTTGGATAGATAAGTCCACTGAGCTTCAATGAGTCAAATGTTTCCCCACAGGCTACTGTACTCACCAGCTGACACCTGCCGCTATCTCAGATAACTGGATAAGGCGACGTATTCGACCTTCCTCGCATAACGGTTTGGTCGGACAAGGGCTTGCCTTATACAGACTGGTCACTACTTTTTAGTTTACTGATTGCTGATTTGGTATCGAGGAAGGCAAAAAATGGATCATTTATCGAATTTGCACAATTATTTTTTAATGCAGTAGGTGACCGATACTTAATTTCAACTTTCAAAAAGTAATTTGAGTGATTTATCAATAAAACAGGAGTATTTTCCACTAATTACTCTTAGTTATTAGATTGCCTGATATGTTAATGAGACAAACAAGTATTGAATACTACGATACAAAATTTATAATTCGATAAATCCAATAAAAATGTTAGTACATTCTTATTTTAGGACAAAAAATCGTTAGTAGACCTATTTGGTTTGGGACTTAATATTCAACCTACAATAATATAGAATGTACATTGTTGTTTTTCGGAAGAATTTCTGAAAAATATACTTTTTTTGTAGACAAACACGGGGTTTGGATCGAGCGCGGTTTGGCTTCTCATATTTCAGAAAAAAATCATTTTTATATTGTGTTTTTGTTTGGTGGAAAAAATACTGGGTTTGAAACAAGATCTTGATAATGACATCTTACAAAAAAGAATTGTTGTTAAGGCATGCAACAGATTAAATGGTTTTAATTTTTCATTAGAAATACATGAATGTATTAATTTCTTTGCTAATTGTTGCCTGTTTGTGTATTGAAATTTTAAGTAAGTAATTTGTTTTCGCCAAAGCTTTGTATGGCATGTGCATTTTATACGTCGACTTGCTCAATGAAGGACTTGAACTTAAGTTTAATGGAGGATACTACTGTATTCTATAATTACCAATTACCGTGTTGTAATCAACACAAATTCTAACATAGTGTTCTAAATACCCGCGTTTTCACTCTATGTATTGTAGAATGAACGTACAGTGTACAGTCAATTATCTGTTGCGCTGCAAAAACCGAGCAGCTGGTGAAACACAGGTGGCGTTGAGTAAATTACTTTAAATGACATCTACTTGTTTCACATGACTTTGGAAAATGTGCCGTGACTTTGCATTAAAACATTTATACCCATTTTATCAAACCAGGCTAGGCAAAATTCGAAGTGTAAAACTTTTAACATGCTTCGATGGAATTGATCCCGTTGATTTTTATTGCACTGCGGCCTTCCTAAAAATGTAATTGTATATGTAAATTTTACATTTAGGCCAAATGTATAACATGTAAAATTACTTTTTGTGCTAACTGTAAAAATGATAAGGCTATCGTAACACAAAAGTAAACTTTCATTCAATAATCATGCTCGCTGTTTCGCTAATGTTTTATGTTTATTTTAATCCCAAATTGAATCACTAACTGTCTAATATAGGAATAAAAATTGAATAAATATTTTTTGAGATGTCGTTTGATATTTTTTATTCTTGTCCTTTAAAAGAAATCATTTTTCAGATAGTCTTTTTCATTATTAAACAGACTGCTTTTGTTAATTTAGATGGGTTTTCCAAAAAAGCAATTCTATATAAAATGTTGGCATGGCTTAAGTGCAATGTACTTGTTTTACAATTCGACTGATATTGGAAAACCCGTAGGAAATTCCGTTATCAAACAAGTACCGTGTCGTATCTACTTCTGAACTTGAAGAGTGTTCCCGCGCGAGTATGCACTAGAATCGGAAGATGTATCGCTATTATCACTATCTAGTTGTTGACTTGTATGTATTGATAAGGACCATTCAGTGGCGATAAGGACGATTCTAACTATTCCCCGTCTCCAGCCTGTTATTTGTTGTTTGATAAAACTGGTTCTAAATTTGGAGATAGTGTAGAGTAGCGACTTGCGAGAGATGGTGAGATTCGCCAGCAAAGATTCCTAATCGAGACCCGTTATAACAGAGGTGCACTTGACGAGTGCAGAGGGATGACTTGCCGACTACGCCATTTTAAACCTTCAAAATGTTAAACAGTATTGGAGTATATTAAACAACGCCAACATAGGCTAGGTGATGTAAGTTCGTTTTGGCCTTAAAATATTTTGTTTGTAAAAAGTATCACTCAACTGTTTTGCGCGCTACGGTATTAATTTTTTACTTCTTTAATTCAATGATTAATTGTGGCAGGTATCACGGTGGAAATAGTGGCAGACCATTTTGATATTTTGATAACGGTACAAAAAATTTTTGCTAAAACATAATTTTTAGCATTGAGTACCGGTACAGAAAAATTTTACTAAACATAATTTTTAGAATTTTTTATAATAAGAGTGTTCGATGTTTAATAAATGCATTCAAATTGGCCTTCTAGGTAAACACAGCGGTGCCTGATAGTTTAAGAAACCACGTGCATTCAATAAACAGTAGTATCGTAAACATTTTAATTTAACATATGTTATTAATTATTTTTATGCGATTTTAGATTTAATTATTTATAGTTTGGTTTCGTAATAAGGGGTTTAAGGGGTTAAACTATCGTAACAAGGGGTTACTGAATATTTTTAGAAAAAATTTCAAATTAATTCTTATTCATGTTTCAGTGCCTGATACTAATATAATTAAGCCCACCATAATTAAAATCATAATTGTTAGTGTAAATGTGTATTTTTATGAATTATTCAACTTAATCGTTTTAACTACCTATGAATTGCGGCAAAACTACAAAAAACGGTATTTAAATACCGTTAACTATTTTGATCTAAGGAGAACTCCGAAAGCGACAATAGCGGGTAGAGAAGACTGCAAACAACTACAATTTTATATTTTAAATATGAGCTAAATTATTCAGATTTTTTTTATATAAACACTGAAACATATTTTCTTCCGATTTTGTCAGGAATCGCGTTATAAGGCAAATAAATCAAGACTGTCAGGGATTGGATCGGTTACGGTTTCTGGTGGGTATAATGTGTGGGTAGCAAAAATATAATTGATTATTTTCGCAAGCCAAGCCGCATCAGGCGTAACTAATTATAAAACAAAATGGCCGAGGGGTTAAACGGTTGAAGGTTTACAATCATCTTATTGAATTAAAACCATGACCTGGAAATAACGAGATGTTTTTTTGTTCAATACGTTTCAATCACTGCAGGTTTTTTTGAACCAGGAATGAAAGGAAAGGAGGAGAAAAACGCCGCAGTTTAGTAGCTCTGTTACCGACTCATGACACCAACGCTATTTGAAGTGCCTTGCAAATTTTTTTGAGATCGTTAATAGTTGCTCGGCTTGACATTTAAATTAGAAATCCGAAATTTCAATCGTTGTATTCGAGAGAATAATGGATCCAGAGCCCTTAAATATAATAGCTGTATCTGATGGTCTGGCCGGCGGAACCCTCGGTGATATCAGTGTTTCCTGTCTTATCAGTCGCCCCCACTCGCACCGTTGACCTACATGGCGGCGTCGGTCAGTATACATCGTCCATCGGCCTGTGGTCCTTTGGTCTTTCCTTCGCTGTCCAATGAAACTGACGAGGAGTTTGTTGATGTTCTTTAGTTAAGCCAAGTCTCAAGTTATATTTCAATTTTTCTGATTAAAGATACCTAAAATAAATTATACCATTAAAAGATATATTTCACAGTCGGCATAAGTTGGCCACAAAACGAATTAAAAAAATGTAGATAAAATTTACCAAAATAAAATAACGCTTTCCTAGACGAGAATAAAAATTCAAATTTTATATCCAATATTCATTGACAAAGAGACAGTGTAGAGCGACACCCCACTGTGGCAGGGAGCTTCTGCCACCCCTTCGCCGAAGGCCCCCGCCCACTAACCTACTTTACCGCCTCGTCCGGATTGTTTATTTAACGAGTCGTGATTTCCCTCACATTGTGAATTAATCTAGTCCAACAAATTGCCTCGTAACGAGAATTATTTATAGGTTCGTTTCAGAGCTGACGTAAATTGGTATGTTTTTAAAGTTATTAATTTGTCTCTTGTAAAATCTGTTATTTAAAATCATAACAAATAAATTTGTTTTTCCCACAACTTACACCTAATACTTATCGTTCAAAGAAATTAGTTGTCTTCACTAATGTAGGATTTTGTGATGATTCAGTTTTCCCCACCACAGTCCAGAGTTTACCTTTCCAATTCTGCCTCTCTTGTGTTCAAATCATCCAGAATTAGAATAATTACCTAAACGTTAATTTATGGATCAATAAAAATGAAGAAAACCAGCCATATCAGAAGGCAATTTTCCCACATTACAATTATCAAATGTAGTGTCTTTTTTGGTCATTGCTGTTAAATGTTTGCTATTTGGTACCGATACAAATTATTCTGCTATTTGAAATGAGCATCAAATTAAAATGTTAATTTTTTTGTCATTATGAATAAAAAAATAATTAACATTGACCAGAAACCAGGAGTCAGAAAATCAGTTAGACTTGATGCAGGTAGGAATGCGAAATTGAACGCTCTCAGTAAATAAGGAAATGAAGAGCATCTAAACAATATCAGCGTTAGTGTTGTTTTTCCAAAATATTATCCGCTTGACCCGGTTATCGCGGCGCAAGGTCAGCCGCCAAGTTCAAGGCTGAGGAGTGGCAGCACGGTCACTGTCAGCCACCTCGCGACATACCACACCATACCACCGTCCATCCACTGCCAACTACCACCCCGCTCAGCTGAGGAGTAGCGGCACTGTCAGCCACCTCGCGACATACCACACCATACCACCGTCCATCCACTGCCACCTACCACCCCGCTCAGCTGAGGAGTGGCGGCACTGTCAGCCACCTCGCGACATACCACACCATACCACCGTCCATCCACTGCCACCTACCACCCCGCTCAGCTGAGGAGTGGCGGCACTGTCAGCCACCTCGCGACATACCACACCATACCACCGTCCATCCACTGCCAACTACCACCCCGCTCAGCTGAGGAGTGGCGGCACTGTCAGCCACCTCGCGACATACCACACCATACCACCGTCCATCCACTGCCACCTACCTCCACGGTCAGCTGAGGAGTGGCGGCACGGTCAGCCACCTCGCGACATACCACACCATACCACCAGCCACCTCCACCTCGCGACATACCACACCATACCACCGTCCATCCACTGCCACCTACCACCCCGCTCAGCTGAGGAGTGGCGGCACGGTCAGCCACCTCGCGACATACCACACCATAGCACCGTCCATCCACTGCCACCTACCACCCCGCTCAGCTGAGGAGTGGCGACGCGGTCAGCCACCTCGCGACATACCACACCATACCACCGTCCATCCACTGCCACCTACCACCCCGCTCAGCTGAGGAGTGGCGGCACGGTCAGCCACCTCGCGACATACCACACCATACCACCGTCCATCCACTGCCACCTACCACCCCGCTCAGCTGAGGAGTGGCGGCACGGTCAGCCACCTCGCGACATACCACACCATACCACCGTCCATCCACTGCCACCTACCACCCCGCTCAGCTGATGAGTGGCGGCACGGTCAGCCACCTCGCGACATACCACACCATACCACCGTCCATCCACTGCCACCTACCTCTACGCTCAGCTGAGGAGTGGCGGCACGGTCAGCCACCTCGCGACATACCACACCATACCACCGTCCATCCACTGCCACCTACCACCCCGCTCAGCTGAGGAGTTGCGGCACGGTCAGCCACCTCGCGACATACCACACCATAGCACCGTCCATCCACTGCCACCTACCACCCCGCTCAGCTGAGGAGTGGCGGCACGGTCAGCCACATCGCGACATACCACACCATACCACCGTCCATCCACTGCCACCTACCACCCCGCTCAGCTGAGGAGTGGCGGCACGGTCAGCCACCTCGCGACATACCGCACCATACCACCGTCCATCCACTGCCACCTACCTCTACGCTCAGCTGAGGAGTGGCGGCATGGTCAGCCACCTCGCGACATACCACACCATAGCACCGTCCATCCACTGCCACCTACCACCCCGCTCAGCTGAGGAGTGGCGGCACGGTCAGCCACCTCGCGACATACCACACCATACCACCGTCCATCCACTGCCACCTACCACCCCGCTCAGCTGAGGAGTTGCGGCACGGTCAGCCACCTCGCGACATACCACACCATACCACCAGCCACCTCCACCTCGCGACATACCACACCATACCACCGTCCATCCACTGCCACCTACCTCCACGGTCAACTGAGGAGGGGCGGCACGGTCAGCCACCTCGCGACATACCACACCATACCACCGTCCATCCACTGCCAACTACCACCCCGCTCAGCTGAGGAGTGGCGGCACTGTCAGCCACCTCGCGACATACCACACCATACCACCGTCCATCCACTGCCAACTACCACCCCGCTCAGCTGAGGAGTAGCGGCACTGTCAGCCACCTCGCGACATACCACACCATACCACCGTCCATCCACTGCCACCTACCACCCCGCTCAGCTGAGGAGTGGCGGCACTGTCAGCCACCTCGCGACATACCACACCATACCACCGTCCATCCACTGCCACCTACCACCCCGCTCAGCTGAGGAGTGGCGGCACTGTCAGCCACCTCGCGACATACCACACCATACCACCGTCCATCCACTGCCAACTACCACCCCGCTCAGCTGAGGAGTGGCGGCACTGTCAGCCACCTCGCGACATACCACACCATACCACCGTCCATCCACTGCCACCTACCTCCACGGTCAGCTGAGGAGTGGCGGCACGGTCAGCCACCTCGCGACATACCACACCATACCACCAGCCACCTCCACCTCGCGACATACCACACCATACCACCGTCCATCCACTGCCACCTACCACCCCGCTCAGCTGAGGAGTGGCGGCACGGTCAGCCACCTCGCGACATACCACACCATAGCACCGTCCATCCACTGCCACCTACCACCCCGCTCAGCTGAGGAGTGGCGACGCGGTCAGCCACCTCGCGACATACCACACCATACCACCGTCCATCCACTGCCACCTACCACCCCGCTCAGCTGAGGAGTGGCGGCACGGTCAGCCACCTCGCGACATACCACACCATACCACCGTCCATCCACTGCCACCTACCACCCCGCTCAGCTGAGGAGTGGCGGCACGGTCAGCCACCTCGCGACATACCACACCATACCACCGTCCATCCACTGCCACCTACCACCCCGCTCAGCTGATGAGTGGCGGCACGGTCAGCCACCTCGCGACATACCACACCATACCACCGTCCATCCACTGCCACCTACCTCTACGCTCAGCTGAGGAGTGGCGGCACGGTCAGCCACCTCGCGACATACCACACCATACCACCGTCCATCCACTGCCACCTACCACCCCGCTCAGCTGAGGAGTTGCGGCACGGTCAGCCACCTCGCGACATACCACACCATAGCACCGTCCATCCACTGCCACCTACCACCCCGCTCAGCTGAGGAGTGGCGGCACGGTCAGCCACATCGCGACATACCACACCATACCACCGTCCATCCACTGCCACCTACCACCCCGCTCAGCTGAGGAGTGGCGGCACGGTCAGCCACCTCGCGACATACCGCACCATACCACCGTCCATCCACTGCCACCTACCTCTACGCTCAGCTGAGGAGTGGCGGCATGGTCAGCCACCTCGCGACATACCACACCATAGCACCGTCCATCCACTGCCACCTACCACCCCGCTCAGCTGAGGAGTGGCGGCACGGTCAGCCACCTCGCGACATACCACACCATACCACCGTCCATCCACTGCCACCTACCACCCCGCTCAGCTGAGGAGTTGCGGCACGGTCAGCCACCTCGCGACATACCACACCATACCACCAGCCACCTCCACCTCGCGACATACCACACCATACCACCGTCCATCCACTGCCACCTACCTCCACGGTCAACTGAGGAGGGGCGGCACGGTCAGCCACCTCGCGACATACCACACCATACCACCGTCCATCCACTGCCAACTACCACCCCGCTCAGCTGAGGAGTGGCGGCACTGTCAGCCACCTCGCGACATACCACACCATACCACCGTCCATCCACTGCCAACTACCACCCCGCTCAGCTGAGGAGTAGCGGCACTGTCAGCCACCTCGCGACATACCACACCATACCACCGTCCATCCACTGCCACCTACCACCCCGCTCAGCTGAGGAGTGGCGGCACTGTCAGCCACCTCGCGACATACCACACCATACCACCGTCCATCCACTGCCACCTACCACCCCGCTCAGCTGAGGAGTGGCGGCACTGTCAGCCACCTCGCGACATACCACACCATACCACCGTCCATCCACTGCCAACTACCACCCCGCTCAGCTGAGGAGTGGCGGCACTGTCAGCCACCTCGCGACATACCACACCATACCACCGTCCATCCACTGCCACCTACCTCCACGGTCAGCTGAGGAGTGGCGGCACGGTCAGCCACCTCGCGACATACCACACCATACCACCAGCCACCTCCACCTCGCGACATACCACACCATACCACCGTCCATCCACTGCCACCTACCTCCACGGTCAGCTGAGGAGTGGCGGCACGGTCAGCCACCTCGCGACATACCACACCATAGCACCGTCCATCCACTGCCACCTACCACCCCGCTCAGCTGAGGAGTGGCGACGCGGTCAGCCACCTCGCGACATACCACACCATACCACCGTCCATCCACTGCCACCTACCACCCCGCTCAGCTGAGGAGTGGCGGCACGGTCAGCCACCTCGCGACATACCACACCATACCACCGTCCATCCACTGCCACCTACCACCCCGCTCAGCTGAGGAGTGGCGGCACGGTCAGCCACCTCGCGACATACCACACCATACCACCGTCCATCCACTGCCACCTACCACCCCGCTCAGCTGAGGAGTGGCGGCACGGTCAGCCACCTCGCGACATACCACACCATACCACCGTCCATCCACTGCCACCTACCTCTACGCTCAGCTGAGGAGTGGCGGCACGGTCAGCCACCTCGCGACATACCACACCATACCACCGTCCATCCACTGCCACCTACCACCCCGCTCAGCTGAGGAGTTGCGGCACGGTCAGCCACCTCGCGACATACCACACCATAGCACCGTCCATCCACTGCCACCTACCACCCCGCTCAGCTGAGGAGTGGCGGCACGGTCAGCCACATCGCGACATACCACACCATACCACCGTCCATCCAATGCCACCTACCACCCCGCTCAGCTGAGGAGTGGCGGCACGGTCAGCCACCTCGCGACATACCGCACCATACCACCGTCCATCCACTGCCACCTACCTCTACGCTCAGCTGAGGAGTGGCGGCATGGTCAGCCACCTCGCGACATACCACACCATAGCACCGTCCATCCACTGCCACCTACCTCTACGCTCAGCTGAGGAGTGGCGGCATGGTCAGCCACCTCGCGACATACCACACCATAGCACCGTCCATCCACTGCCACCTACCTCTACGCTCAGCTGAGGAGTGGCGGCATGGTCAGCCACCTCGCGACATACCACACCATAGCACCGTCCATCCACTGCCACCTACCACCCCGCTCAGCTGAGGAGTGGCGGCACGGTCAGCCACATCGCGACATACCACACCATACCACCGTCCATCCACTGCCACCTACCTCTACGCTCAGCTGAGGAGTGGCGGCATGGTCAGCCACCTCGCGACATACCACACCATAGCACCGTCCATCCACTGCCACCTACCACCCCGCTCAGCTGAGGAGTGGCGGCACGGTCAGCCACATCGCGACATACCACACCATACCACCGTCCATCCACTGCCACCTACCACCCCGCTCAGCTGAGGAGTGGCGGCACGGTCAGCCACCTCGCGACATACCACACCATACCACCGTCCATCCACTGCCACCTACCTCTACGCTCAGCTGAGGAGTGGCGGCACGGTCAGCCACCTCGCGACATACCACACCATACCACCGTCCATCCACTGCCACCTACCACCCCGCTCAGCTGAGGAGTTGCGGCACGGTCAGCCACCTCGCGACATACCACACCATAGCACCGTCCATCCACTGCCACCTACCACCCCGCTCAGCTGAGGAGTGGCGGCACGGTCAGCCACATCGCGACATACCACACCATACCACCGTCCATCCACTGCCACCTACCACCCCGCTCAGCTGAGGAGTGGCGGCACGGTCAGCCACCTCGCGACATACCGCACCATACCACCGTCCATCCACTGCCACCTACCTCTACGCTCAGCTGAGGAGTGGCGGCACGGTCAGCCACCTCGCGACATACCACACCATAGCACCGTCCATCCACTGCCACCTACCACCCCGCTCAGCTGAGGAGTGGCGGCACGGTCAGCCACATCGCGACATACCACACCATACCACCGTCCATCCACTGCCACCTACCACCCCGCTCAGCTGAGGAGTGGCGGCACGGTCAGCCACCTCGCGACATACCACACCATACCACCGTCCATCCACTGCCACCTACCTCTACGCTCAGCTGAGGAGTGGCGGCACGGTCAGCCACCTCGCGACATACCACACCATACCACCGTCCATCCACTGCCACCTACCACCCCGCTCAGCTGAGGAGTTGCGGCACGGTCAGCCACCTCGCGACATACCACACCATAGCACCGTCCATCCACTGCCACCTACCACCCCGCTCAGCTGAGGAGTGGCGGCACGGTCAGCCACATCGCGACATACCACACCATACCACCGTCCATCCACTGCCACCTACCACCCCGCTCAGCTGAGGAGTGGCGGCACGGTCAGCCACCTCGCGACATACCGCACCATACCACCGTCCATCCACTGCCACCTACCTCTACGCTCAGCTGAGGAGTGGCGGCACGGTCAGCCACCTCGCGACATACCACACCATAGCACCGTCCATCCACTGCCACCTACCACCCCGCTCAGCTGAGGAGTGGCGGCACGGTCAGCCACATCGCGACATACCACACCATACCACCGTCCATCCACTGCCACCTACCACCCCGCTCAGCTGAGGAGTGGCGGCACGGTCAGCCACCTCGCGACATACCGCACCATACCACCGTCCATCCACTGCCACCTACCTCTACGCTCAGCTGAGGAGTGGCGGCACGGTCAGCCACCTCGCGACATACCGCACCATACCACCGTCCATCCACTGCCACCTACCTCTACGCTCAGCTGAGGAGTGGCGGCACGGTCAGCCACCTCGCGACATACCGCACCATACCACCGTCCATCCACTGCCACCTACCTCTACGCTCAGCTGAGGAGTGGCGGCACAGTCAGCCACCTCGCGACATGTCACGATATGCCACCATGCCACTACCGATGATACCATACCGTCATGCCACCGTCCATCCACTGCTACCTACCAGAACTCTCAGCTCATAGGCGTTTGGGTTTTAACTACGCTTCTTCCCGAAATATCACGTTCTGTTACTTATCATGTCGAAATGGGAACAGTTAAATCGTTTCCTGCTAAGTCGAACTTGCTACTTTATTGTTACAATCGTTTTGTAAAGCTTTATCAGGACTCCACTCTGGATCGATCTGGCGATCTTACCTGTACTCTTCCGTACCTACCAAGCCAATTACTGTACAATTCCATTCCAAAGCCACAGGGAACGGGACGAGATGACCCAGCTGTCGTGAGTGTTGGGTAATTTTGTTTTCGGGGTTTTAGAAACAATCTTGATAGTTTTGGGTTTATAAACACCCAGAGAGTTCTCTACAATCTATGCTAACATTTACAAAGTAACACTTCCGTTTAGATAAACTCCTCCGTCTTTAGAGTTTTTATTTTTTTATCGTGTGCATTATAATCAAAACTACGATCAAGAAATTTCCTGTTAAATAAGTGTATTCCTTAATTTCAGAAAATTAAATCTCAAATGATATGCAAATAGTTGTCGCGGATTTAACAAACTGAAGCCGTTGAGACTTTTCATAACTGTAATGTTCGACTTAACTGTCAAATGAAAATGGTTTTAAACATTGAATAAGTAAAAAGTGATAAATTCGCTTTTGAATAACGCATTCGGCTTTCCAAAAATGGCTAACAATTAACAAATAGTTAAACTTGAAACCTCTTTTTCATAAAATTTAGGAGATTTTAGCACTGACAGTGAATCAAAACAAAATACACGTTTTGATAAATTTATTTGATCCTTAACAATAAGCAAGTTTATAATTTTCTAGTCAGGCACGTAAATAATGTGTGCAGTTTTATCTAGTGTGGCTGTTCATTTTCTTTTAAAATATTCTAACCACTAATACTAGATTTCTTATTTACTACTTAATACTGCTCGTGTACTGTATATAAAAATCCTCTGCGATGCGCAAGTTCGTGATGTTAAACCCAAGTGCTGACCCATACCCAAGTTCTTGGTGACTTGCTCATTACGATTACTCATGCATGATTTCGGACCTTTTTATCATGTCGCGCACGTACTTTCCCTGTGTCAACAATAGTGTGTTTTCGTGTTGTGACAGCCGAACTGTACAGTTAGCGCTATCTTCCCGCCGAGATAGCCAGGTAAAGTGGGCTCGCTCCACTTTCAATTAGTTTTAGTGAGTCAGTTAAGATAAACAGTGCCTTAGAAACCCATTAGACTCGCACTCTTAAGTTTAACTCTCAGATAAAATTAAATTCTATGGTTTCTTACTCAGTGTTGTCTAAGGTTTGATTATTACATAAATTGCATACCTCCCATGATATTTGTAAGCTGTGTGATGGAGTTTTCTATCCGGAAAAAGGAACTGTTTTAAGTATAACATTTATGCAGAGTATGACACAGTTAAAAATCAGTATTTTCAAATAGCATACCGTGTTTTCAAATTTTCCCTGTAACCTTTGACCTTATGCATATGATGCTGTGTGGTTTCCAACAGTTGCCACTAATGCAGCAACTGTCCTGCTGCAATGCATGTGTTTGTTCACAACTCTAACAAATTGTGTTTGCCAAAGTTTTGCTGCTACTTCAAATAGTTCACTTGTAAACAACATTTGCTAACCATGCATGAGATGTTATATGACTACATGGAAATGAAAAACACTTTTTTATTTTATCTATAAGATGATTAGCCAACAGTTTTATGTCTGAAAATGTGGTTTTCATATGTAATTATAATATTTCACGTCGATTGAAGGTATTCGTTCAAGATTTTGAAATTTAATTCAATTTTTATTATTTTTTTTTATACGTGTCAAACCAGTTTTTTAGGCCACGCTCCCCCCGTCGGCCATATTGCATTGATTCTCGATAAGCGCAATGCTAACGAATACACCCTAATTTTTTCGATTAGACTTGCACGTGCTGCATTGAGTTATAGATGAGTACAGGGAGCTGCGAGGTTGGGAAAGGTTACACCGTGTTTATGGCTCCGCGGAGAGCTCGGGCCGCGTCTGAGGAGGGTTTTGGGAACGCGGCGACCTTTGGGCCCGACCCACAAATGAACTGCAGTCTTATTGATTGGCAGCGGGATTTGTGATTGTGGGAACGGAAGGCCGCTTGGTGCAGACGACTCCAAAATATTGAGAAAATGCTCGGCTAAATGAAAAATCATTTTGACTTAATGAAAGGGCTCGGGTAAATGAACCCAGTGCCATTTGATTCCCCAAATAGTTGTTGTAGTTTCATAAAATTTTCAACTTACTTAACTCAGAACGCATGGATTTTTAATTGGGTCAGGAATATTAAAGCAGATGATTTTTTTTAAAGATTAATCCCTAAACTTCATTTCGCCATTTTTTAGTCATGACACCTTAAATTAATCACCATTTATAAACTAATTTGCTACACTCTCCTAAAAAGTTAGTTAAGTTGGCCTAATTACATTGGTTTATTTCATGTACACCAATGTGATTAGGTGAAGCCATGGCACGGAAAGTAGCTACTATTAAATACCTGATTAAATTAAACTTTATAGTGCATTTTAACTGTCATTAAGAAATGTAATGTTTAACGATTAGGCTGTGCTTTCTCCTACTTTATTACTGCTTACTCTATGTACTGCTTGCTCTATTGCACCGGAAGTTATTACTCTATGGCGCGGTGGACAGGAAGCAGCGACCAGCCTTGACGCGGGCCCCGCATCGCTCACATTCCTACGGTTTAGGTCCCGTTAAATATTTGCGGATTGTGCAAACCACCTTTCTCCTCGGCGCGGCGCCCGTGGGGGGGGGGGGGCAATTTGGCTCAGTTCCTTGGTTCTTGCAGCACGCAGAATGCAGTAACTTCCTTCTTACCGAGGAAAATAATTGTTGACAACGCCGTTGCTATTATAGACCATCATGCTATGTATCATTTGGAAAGTTTAAATTATGATCTTTCCTAGCAAAGATTTATATGATTAAAACTTAAAGTATTTCTTAGAATTCCCCTATTTCTGTTATACAATTAATAGAGTCTTTTTTTTATTAATAGAGTCTTTTTTTGTTAAGTAAAAGTAATAGATCTGTTTAAAATGGTGAGTTGTGTAAAATGAAAACCAGTAATCGGCATTCATCACCTTGCTTATTCCGAGATGAGATATATGTGCATATACTTCAAATATTTTTCAGTTTCGAGTTAAAACAGTTTTGGACATTTTTGTGAGTGAAAAATGGGCGCTGTTTTACAGGGGGTATACCGTATGGTTCAAGCGTTTTAATCTATGGCCATGGGTGGATTTAGGTCATAATATTTAGGGGTGCCAGCTCACCAAACGTTTGAAGTATTGTATGCTGAAATTAAAAAATCAAACTCCTATTTAAATGGTCCGTTCTAAGGTGTATTCTAAGTAAATTCTAATTTTTTTAACAGTAACTTCATACCTCAATCAAAATTATGTTGAAAACATTATCCCCTTTCACTGCCAATAAATCCACCAAATATCATCAGGGGGTACACCTACCTGGAACCCCCTGATATTGCATTTAACCATAAAATTATATGAAAATCAAACTGCACATCTTTAGTTACATTGACAAACAATCATAACCGTTACCGGAACAAAAAGAGCTAATTGTAGAATGTAGGAATCTGAGGTTTTCCTCGTGGAGCTCCACTCCTGGGTGCTTAAGGAACCGGTCCGCCCCAGGCGCCGCCGAATCTGGTCGCCGCACCGTTACTGGGCCTGACCCACCCCCTGCCTCCGCACCGTTACTGGGCCTCACCCACCCCTGCCGCCGCACCGTTACTGGGCCTCACCCACCCCTGCCGCCGCACCGTTACTGGGCCTCACCCACCCCTGCCGCCGCACCGTTACTGGGCCTCACCCACCCCTGCCTCCGCACCGTTACTGGGCCTTACCCACCCCTGCCGCCGCACCGTTACTGGGCCTCACCCACCCCTGCCGCCGCACCGTTACTGGGCCTTACCCACCCCTGCCGCCGCACCGTTACTGGGCCTCACCCACCCCTGCCTCCGCACCGTTACTGGGCCTCACCCACCCCTGCCTCCGCACCGTTACTGGGCCTCACCCACCCCTGCCGCCGCACCGTTACTGGGCCTCACCCACCCCTGCCTCCGCACCGTTACTGGGCCTCACCCACCCCTGCCGCCGCACCGTTACTGGGCCTCACCCACCCCTGCCGCCGCACCGTTACTGGGCCTGACCCACCCCTGCCGCCGCACCGTTACTGGGCCTTACCCACCCCTGCCGCCGCACCGTTACTGGGCCTCACCCACCCCTGCCTCCGCACCGTTACTGGGCCTTACCCACCCCTGCCGCCGCACCGTTACTGGGCCTCGCCCACCCCTGCCTCCGCACCGTTACTGGGCCTCACCCACCCCTGCCTCCGCACCGTTACTGGGCCTCACCCACCCCTGCCTCCGCACCGTTACTGGGCCTCACCCACCCCTGCCTCCGCACCGTTACTGGGCCTCACCCACCCCTGCCGCCGCACCGTTACTGGGCCTCGCCCACCCCTGCCGCCGCACCGTTACTGGGCCTCACACACCCCTGCCGCCGCACCGTTACTGGGCCTCACCCACCCCTGCCTCCGCACCGTTACTGGGCCTCACCCACCCCTGCCTCCGCACCGTTACTGGGCCTCACCCACCCCTGCCTCCGCACCGTTACTGGGCCTCACCCACCCCTGCCTCCGCACCGTTACTGGGCCTCACCCACCCCTGCCTCCGCACCGTTACTGGGCCTCACCCACCCCTGCCTCCGCACCGTTACTGGGCCTGACCCACCCCTGCCGCCGCACCGTTACTGGGCCTTACCCACCCCTGCCGCCGCACCGTTACTGGGCCTCACCCACCCCTGCCTCCGCACCGTTACTGGGCCTCACCCACCCCTGCCTCCGCACCGTTACTGGGCCTCACCCACCCCTGCCTCCGCACCGTTACTGGGCCTCACCCACCCCTGCCGCCGCACCGTTACTGGGCCTCACCCACCCCTGCCTCCGCACCGTTACTGGGCCTCACCCACCCCTGCCTCCGCACCGTTACTGGGCCTCACCCACCCCTGCCTCCGCACCGTTACTGGGCCTCACCCACCCCTGCCTCCGCACCGTTACTGGGCCTCACCCACCCCTGCCTCCGCACCGTTACTGGGCCTGACCCACCCCTGCCTCCGCACCGTTACTGGGCCTCACCCACCCCTGCCTCCGCACCGTTACTGGGCCTTACCCACCCCTGCCGCCGCACCGTTACTATACCTTACCCTGCCCTAAACTCCAAAGCAGGAGAAATATCAATTTTTTACACCCTGTAGCAAATATGTGAAAAAATATTTGGCAAGTAATGTATAAAAGCAAAATGTTTATGGTTGTGTAATACTGCAAACATGTATTACAAGAGGATACATTTTCAGGATCACTTATCCCTGGAATGATCTGAATATATGAATATACTAGAAGCCATTAACCTTAATCCACCAGACTCGCAGTTAGTTGCACTCAACAGTGATTCGTGTTTCGACCCCAATATGTAGTTTTGCACTGCAATACGAGTGCAATATCAGACATTGTCTCTCGCGCCATTAACCATCACTTTTTTAACTCTAATACAACTTAAATTAGCCTGACGTCTTTTTGATTTTAATAACTTGTTTTATAAATTTGTCCCCTGCCTGCTGGCCCAGAGAGTAGGTCGGTATGTTTGTTGTTTTCTTAGAAATTATCAATGGATACCTACATTAGCCTACATTCAAAATTCGCAACAATAAAATTATTGAATTAATTCATAGATGTACGCTTCATACTATGTTTCTGTGCAGTCGCTCTCGTTAGCCGTCAGTCTCTAACTCGCTTTCACGGAGACAGGCGGGATACATAGATATACTCTGACAAAAATATATAATGTTTGTGACAAATACAATCTGTGTCGAATGTTAGAGGGGAACTAACGAACAGCCTCAACACTTAAAAACCAATACACCGTACTTTAGTAGATCCAGCAGCGTAGCCTTCGAGTTGTTTTTTATGGAGTTGCCGATTCGTTAGTGTGTTTTGCCGTTTGTTCGTTCAACTGTGCAAACCGACGTCATGCTGAACACTTGCGTTCGCAAAGATGGCGGCGCCGCTCCGTACCAAGCGGCGACTGATCGAGCGACACCGCACCCAGCCACTGGCGATATGTGTGTCAAAGCAACGACTGGGAGATCAGAATTGTTATTAGTTGCTTCTTAGACAGTTTAAGATGACAACTTTATTTACAAAGAAGAAGATTACAAAACCTCCAATTCTCTTCTAACTTACCAATTTCTCAAGCGGAATGTAATTTTTGAGTTAATACACATTTGCTCGTATGTCTTTCCTAATTCCTACTACTTCTTCGGCTCCTCTCACCTTTTATTTTAAGTTGCGTAGACCGGTCGCTCTGTCTATCCCTTTTGTTGAAATCCAAATTTCAAACACGTCACAACTATTTTCTAAATACACTTACACATAGTTACATGTTTTAACGTATTTAGACTATGTTTGTAAAATGTTAAAAAATGTGACTGTGTATTTAGAAAATAAATTTGACGTGTTTGAAGTTTGAATTTCAACAAGAAAGCTCGACTGAGCGACTAGTCTAGCAGCCCAAGACGTAGTAGGAATTAGGAATAATTGCCTCACCTAAAAGGAAAAATAATGTAATTTAAAACTCGCATGCCTTTGTAATAAGTAGTGCAACACTATTACATTTTAATACTTCAAAGTCCCGAACCAAAAACTAAACGGTTATACAATAACACCACACGTGTATTATGTGCCGTAAAAAGTAAATCTTGACAATTTTGTACGGTGTAAAATTAATTCTGCTACACCCGTCAGCCAGGGAGCGAATGAGGCCCCTAGCGCTTCAGCACCTGACTGATGTGGCGTAGGTCTTTAGTCGACTATGTACTCGATTCTTACTTCCAGTCAACAACTTATCATAATCACTTCATATTCCCATCAGCGTCGACTGGGCCGCCGAGTCGCGTCGCTGGTGCTATGGCGCTGTTGACGGGAAGGGTGCGTACGCCCGTATTGTGATGATTGTGGTCAATGGGATAAGTATCCGACCCAGCGGATGTCTAGTTGCTCGGGGCCCGACTGTACCATAATTAAATCTCGCCGCAGCCGGCCAAGTGCATCTGTACAGTCTGGTCCGAGTCTGTCTTTCCTTGTAAGTTTACTTGCAAACTCGCTGTCATCTTGTTATCAATTCATGGCAGTAATGCATAGTGAAGTATTGCTGGGAAGGCTTCATTTGCATCACCGTGTTGCTATGCGGATAATACGAGGAGGAGTTTATTTCTATTGGAAATGCAGTAGCAATTCATCCTGTTTGAAATTATAATGTAAAATTTACTTCATAACAAATACGGACATACAGGAATTTTAATTTACAGGTTTGCATTGATTTCTTTGGACAGAAAAGTATAAGAAAAGTAGAACTCTAGTTATAAACGATTAAGATCAAATGTCGCTGAGTCGGCAGTGCCACTTTTTTGTTTTGATCAAGCTCAGAAGTAACTTCCCAAAAAGTGGATTGACAAGAATAAAAAAAGTAATCCAACCTTTTTTTAACTTAATACTTGCTTCTTCACAAGTTTCCATTGTAAATTCATATTTGATCTTTGTATATTTTAGTTGGATAACTCGTGTATTTTTTATATCTTGCATGACAAGAGTTGTCATGAAAACCAGAGCTTATACTTTGATGAACGCTTGCTGAATAAAGACGCTATTTATTTTGTTTTATTCGCGTAAAAACTTCAAACATGTACATGTATTAGCTCTGGTACCAAACCATCTTGTAAAATATTATCTTTAAAAATATACTAGAATTTAAAGACATTTATTACTAAAGAATTTTTCATCATTAAAATAATAAATACAGGAATATGCAAAGACTCTTGTGACGTCAAAGGCATTCGCTCACCTTTAATGCAACAAGATTTTCCGATTTTGATTAAACATTCTGTTTCTCGCCTCCAAAAGGATTACTTTCCACCCCAATCGGCCTTCCCGCCAGACAAGCCGCCCCCGCAGCGCGTCTGGGTTTTCAAAAATAGCCGGGGTTGGCGGCGAGGGCGGCGGCGGCGGCGGCGGCGAAAACGTGCGCAAAATATAGCGGCCCCGTCGGCGGGGGCGGCGGCGTGGGCGTCGTGACGTCATAGCCACCCCTCCCTTCCCCTCCCCACCAACGGCGAACAGCTGTTGACAACAACACTTGTTGAGCGTCACTTGATCAACTGACTGCACTAATGATGATTGGTAGCGCAGCACGCTCTGCCGCTCTACCCCCATCCCCGTGTCGTCTCGGAGTTTTAAATTGGAGCAACAATGATTCTTAGCCTTAGTAACGGAATCCTTTTAATCGAAAAATGTACACGATGTTTTACTTTTTAACTTGTTATTTGTTTGTAAAATTATATATCCCATTTACTTCAAAAAACGCGATATTTTTTTGGTTAATTTGAACTTCTAGTAGACCTACTGAATAAAATAAAATATGGAAGTGGATACATATTACACTAATGGGGAAAATTACAATAAAGTAAAATTTGTTTAATGCCTATTTTTTATTGCAATTATTTCTACAAAAAAACTAGTTAAAGCGAAAACGAAATAGGGACCGCCACAACGCTGCTGAGGGAGACGTACTGGACATTGTTGGAGACAGAAAGTAGCCGGCTGTGGGCAGTGGAACCAAATTTGGGACTGGAGAATCGCACAAGACTTGCGTGCAATAAGTCAAGAGCAAGTCAAGTTGCGTCTGAATCTGCTACTATAAAATTTGATATTATTGTGATTTCAATCTTTTTTCCCCGTTAGTTTATTTTTTAACCGTTAAATTTCATCCCATTTCAGCGATACAAACAGATTTAAATGAGATTCATACTACAAATTAGAGACGAACTGCATTTTTGGCAATAAAACGTGATCCTTCGACCGATTGCAACATCTCATTTTCGTTACTCAAACTCGTAAGCCTTGGCCCTAAGACAGTTTTCACTTATCTCCAATGTCTTTTTGGTATAAAAAAAGGTTTTATTTTCCTATCAAATTACAGTAATCAGTAGTCAACAGAAAAAAACACACTTGTAGAACAAAGGTCTTAAGACCGTCTTTCCGGGTCTTTTTGGTATATTGGTAACGTTGTTAGACGCTTCTTGAGATTATATACTCTTCTCGTATGTGACTTACACCTGAGGAATGTACAATACATTTGTACTATCACGAGCAAGGTAATCGGCACGTTCGCAGAGAAACTGCAGTAACGAGTGAGCACTGAGCACCGATACCTGATGCAGTCCCGATGCTCAGCCAAGCGCATGCGCTGCTCGACTCGACTTTCCACTGACACTGTGAAAGTAACCGGCTTTTTTCACCAAACACCTTTTTTGTTGTCGCCATTTTTGCAACTAAGTCCTGACTTCCTGTCTCGTTATAGTCGCTTGTCAAGGAGTACTGGATTGATTTCTCTGTTTGCGCGAGTGTGAGATAATGGTCTTAGTGAATTTAGTGTCCCTTTTTTCAAAATCCCTGCATTAAGTAATAAATATAAAAGGGAAAAGCCACACAAACCGATGAATTCATCGGGGTTTTTATTGTTCGCAAATAAGGCGAATGTCATTAAAACAGCCTATTCTGGTTGAATACCTATTATTTGTATGCTCACTCATAAACACATTTACAGTACTATTATTTTGGGACATTTCAAATCAAACGAATTTTTAGTAATCACCTATATTATTTTTCGCCCTTGTGTGGTCTTAAGTCAACGCCTCGGGAAATGGTTCGTCCAAATAGAGTAGAACCTCAATAATTTAAATTTCAGGAAACAGCCAATTTATTTAGAATCATAGATCAGAGAAAGTTTGAAATATCGAGGGGTTGAATTTTGAAGGTTATTGTGATTAAAATTCGTTCAGCGTTGCAAAGAAAACTCGCCAATGGATTTAGAGTACAGGGTTGCACTAGTTCATTTTTATACATGTGTTTGTGTGCTTAATTCGAATTACAGGGTCTTGGTTCAAAGAGTTATTAATTCACGGTGGTCTTGGTTCAAAGTTGTAAGTGGTAAGTTTCGAATAAAAATCAAATATTTATATTTCAGAGGCTACATTATGCGTTAAATAATTTCGAACAATCGGTGTATTATTTTTCGAATTAGAGATTTTTTGAGAGAACAGACAAACCTTACTAATAGAGGTTCTCGAAGTATCCAGGATCGAGTGAGGTTCTGCTATATTTCCCAGCAGTGTCAGAATTTTTGTTAAAACACTTTGAATAGTAAATTTTTTGATTTAGCAATCTTATTAAATTGTAAATGACTTTTATAATTTATTTGAATAATCTGTATACTCATCACCTACCTTCATCGCCATATCAATGTTTTGTCCTCAGTAGTCAAATGACCGTCAATTGCACTAGTGTATTCTCTAAGATGCAGGCAGCACAAATTGGTAATTTAATTTGAAATTAAATCAACGCAAATATTTGTATTGTTAATTTTTTAACGTAAATATTTGTATTATTAATTTTTTTAAATACTTCCTACTTAAAATAGTTCCTCAACTTATCTAATTACTGTAGTATGTGTAAATAAAATTAGTGAAGTGTTTTGGTTTGTTATTTTATTCACCGCATTTCATTAGTTGCTCCGTGCTTTATCTCGACTTAATCACTGAAATCCCATATACCTTTTTTATGTTTGCTTTTATACTCCTAACCGTGAAATTGATTTTCTTCATGCCAGTCGTAGTACAATATTTCCTGAATTAACTGGATTTAATTTGTTTCAGGTATGCCTTCATGTTCCAAGACGTCTTGTCAATACCTCAATTTATCGGTAATGTCGATCACTCTATATTTTTACTTTTTACTCATAATAAAAGTATAGTTGTTACATAAAAATACACTAGTGTTTTTACATTTCGTTGTGTCTATTTTGCTTGGTTGTAGTTGAAGTGATTGAGTTAAAGACAGAATATAATAATAAATGTTCATCAACTAAACGCGTTAAACACTGAGTTTGATACACATCTTACAAGAGACTAAGAGACTAAAAGGTTAACAGACATGTTCAATAGTTATAAATGCTGACATGCTTTAAACACAAAATGTGCATATGCCTTGTCACGTATGTGTGGGGTTTATCTACATACATTTTAAACGTTACGGTTGATACAAATCTTACAAAAGACTAAAAGGAAAACGTGTTCAACAGCAATAAATGCTGTCATGCTGTAAATCCAATATGTGAACAGATATTCTATGTCACGTCACGGGCTGTCGAGGTGACATGGATTTAGAGCCTGATTAAACCAACGGTCAAACAAGAACTGAGTGCAGCAAAACCGAGTGGCCAAGTTTTAATCGAAATAGTGAATGAGCAGTTGACAGACTAACTGTCTAGTTTAGTATGCCCCCTCAATAGTTTGCAACACGATATCTACTGGAGCTCAGGGGGACGATAAACCAGCGAGGTAGGTCGACTGTTCTGTTCGTTAGAACGTCGTGTTTTAGATATCTTACGACCGTATGATGTCTTTTCTGCCAAAAAAACTCAAACAGGCCTGGAAAAGAATCAATATCCTCCTTGATAATACCTGGCGATGAAATGTTTCTTATTACGTAATTATTTCAGTTAGTTGTATGTGTTACAACAAATGATATTCAACGTCGTTTTGTATGTGTTACAACTAATGATATTTGACGTCGTTTTGTATGTGTTACAACTCATGATATTTGACGTCGTTTTGTATGTGTTACAACTAATGATACTTGACGTCGTTCGACGTCAGACCAAGTCGGCCAGGCGACAAGTATTCGACCGCTTATCTCTTATCACCAACCAACTAGTTATATAATGCACAAATGATAGCTCGGACATCCAGTTCCGGCTGATATTTTGACGCGAGGAAATGTTGTAATAATATGTAAAGTGTTTCACAAGAAGTTGTAATATACAGTAATGCCACTTGATAGGCTGTACTTCTACTGAAAAGAAAAAAATTTATTTTGAATTGAGACCATTGGTAATTTAAGGAGTGTAACATTTTTCTTTGGTTTTGTTTAACATATGCTATGTTTTGCGTGACTTTTTTTAAAGTTCCACTACTATTAACAGTTTTCTTGGGATCATGCGAAATAACAATGGCTTAAAACACATGACTGTCTTCGAAATTCACTTGCAAGATAGGCACCAACGGTTTTTCCCGCGGATGTGCCAACCACAACAGATGGTTATTCTTACACCTGTGGCTGTCATTATGCTTTGCCATATTTTGTGATCATTGTTTTTTTTTCAAGAATTCAATGCCTGTTTTTCATTCTTTCTGTAGGGACTAAAGTGTCACCTGTGTTTATTTAACTGATTCTGGACTAATATAAGTACGTCTTTTAACCAACCAAAAAGAGTTGTCTCATATATGTCTCAACAAATATCATCATTGGTTATATACTTATAACTCGAATGTCAGTGATATATCAGTTATTGAAAATTCATGTTATTTAAAAATTGGTTCTCAAGTGTTAACTTTGGCAATTAAAACAACCAGGAACCCTAAAAATCGCATAGTGAAAAGGATTAATTATTTTCGCGGTTCAAAACCATTATATCATGGTTGTTTGATAGAGCTCAGAACATAGCTCATCACTCCGTCACCCCTGTCTACTGTTACGTCCTTGATAGCAACATGTCGTAATAGTACACTGGAAGAACTAGCTTTCTCGGAATGCCGAACTAATTGTTCGTCGGAATACAAGAGCTCAAGTTCAGTGAAGCCGAAGGTCTTGTTTATAAATCTATTTTTAGCCAATCAGATATCGCCGTAATTCCCAGCTCTCCTTCGCGGGAAACCCGTAGATACGCAGCGCTGGCGGCTGGTGCCAGTGGGATACGGAAAAGGATACAGCCTCCTCCTACATCACTGTCCTTGACTGGAGCGTGTAAATGTGTCCTGTTTGTACAACAGCTTGATCGCCAGCTACAGTTCGCGCAGGAAAATCCCGACCAGCGCGAGAATTTTGACGCATCGGGGTGTGGGGGAGATGGGGACGACTACTCCCCTACTCAAGCCGCACTCTTTTACTAATACTACGAAGCTGTAATTAAGTGAAATAATATTTAAAACAAAAGATAAATTCTTAGTTGTCATAATATATTTAAGGTTATGGTTTGAGGTTTTGTTTACGTAATTTTTATCTTTGTGATTTCAGTTATAAAATTGGAAATACCCTCTGTATTCTCCGTATTGGTATTTATTTGTTAAATAAGAGTTTAAATTTTCAATGGTCATATTTTCATAAGTTTCAATTATAAAATCATTTTCCCAGAAGCAAACTTTTTTTTATTTTAGTCGAAGCCTTCCGGAATTGGTTAATCAATAATGAACAGGTTTACACACCTTGACGTCGCAATTCCTTAAAAGTACAACTTATTATTGTTGACTATAGTTTCGACTTCTACGAAGTCATTATCAAAACTATAAGAACGTTAAAATATCGTCTTGAGTTTAAAATCACATGAACACAACACAACAAGAAGTCTAATAGTCAACAATAATAAGTTGTACTTTTATGGAACTGCGACGTCAAGGTATGTAAACCTGTTCATTATTAAATATTGTTTAATTTCTTTGAGTGGTGACAGCTGTCAACTCGGTTGAGGTTTAAGAGTCACTATTAGCGGATCATAAAAACACATCAAGAACAGTAAAAACACTAAATGATCGTCCAATAGGAAACCAAATAGGTACCAAAAACCACTTAGCTGTAGCCAATGAATACGCATATTTAGAAATCGTCTATCTCTCTCAAAACATTCATTATAAATCTCTCTCGCACACGTTCTTTAAAATTTTCAGGATTTTCATGCGTGAACTATAGTGGCTTACAGTTTTGTAGGATAAAGTGGGGCTAGTAAAATAAATGGTAAAAATATTGTGTTTATTTTATTTGTTATGAAGTATTGAGACTATAGTAAGTGGGATTCAAGGATTCAACAGTATACGAGCAGTACGGTAAATTACCGATGATCTGTTTTTTTGCAGGTTATTATCATCCTTAAAACTCCATAAATACTTAAATAATTATAAAAATTTATGAACGTATAACTACACCGACTCACTTTCATAATACAAGTCGAGCTTCGAGTATACAGTATGCCGACAGCGCCGTAGTAAAAGTCGCTGTCCATAATAATGAGGTCATATTTTAAAGGTCATTGCTCCAGTGTAGTAGGCGCAGCAGTACTGTATAATATAGGCAAATTACAAGTGGGCTATAAAATAGTCTCACTGGCTGTTGTCACAAGCGCGACTTCCTCATAGCACTGTACTATAGTTTACCTTTTACGCCAACATATAACTTGATCGTAGATTTAACCTTTCGGTAGACCGAAGGCTTGCTTTACAGTCAGTTGTACTCGGGGAAAGTAAAGTCGTCGTCGAATAAAACCTTCACAGAAAGTCAAAGGTTTACAAATCATGTCCCAGTCATTCAGCCAGGTATTGAGCATGAGTTTCCCAGGTATATACACAGCTCCAGCTACACTCGTTTTAGCTCACCCTTTCATTTTTTAAACCTTGGATTTAAGTTGACAGGTTTTCATTTAATAATCATAGAAAGTGCAGAACTAAAAAAATGGATTGCACAACATTTGCGTTTAGGCTAAAAATTGTACTTTTTGGAATGTTCAAAATGTTAAGACTTTAATTATATGATGTGCTAGATATTTTCCCAGCTGTTTCCTCACATTATCATTCGCTCACAGCTCTGTTTACCGCGCTCTTTTCTTGCCTGATCCTCTAAGAATTCGTCCAGTTGAGAAAAACAATATACAGTACAACTTTCCTAGTAATATTTGTTATCGTCATGATAACTTATATTTCACATATTACATATTATGCTACTCCATCTTCTTGAACAAGAGTAATTAGAGTTTGCCGATCATTTGCGGGTTTTTATGGAAGAATTCTTGTGAATGTTATAGAAAACCACTGTTATATCATACTGTAGATAGCAATAGATTATTTTTAAATAATTTCCGTTAACAGTTTTCTAATTCTTTGAAATTGGAGCTACGAGATAATTAATTGTTATGAGCCTACCACCAGGAGACTTATTATTGATTTATAACATAAAAATAATACATTTAATTGTTTTATTACCAACGTTTTCCTAATATTAAGGCAATCGTGCTAAAATATGATCCAATATGAACTAATTTCAGTATGTGTAACTTCTTTCCGTAATATATTATATTTAGTTAATTTTATGCACAATTTTACTTCCCGCATATTTATGTTAACTTTAAACATAAGTACCTTTATGAAATTTATGAAAATTCTAATAAATTTTTCAGAAAATGAGCAATTCCATTTTCTCTGAAAAGAGCAGAGTAGTTGTACCAAGACTATAACATAGCAGGAGAAACGTGCAGAAAAAACAAAACAAAATATGAGTGAGAATAGATCACCGTTTGTGTACGGTTACTTATGCAACTTGAAGATATTGGATATTTCTTTTTTCAGGTGCACATTAACACTTTTATTGAAGTTAAATCACCTAATACCATTATTGCGGGATGAATAGCAAAACCCTAACGACTCATCAATCCTCAAGGAAAAGCCGAGTGCACTAAACTGCATTTTTCTAGTTTGGATTGGACGTAAAAGTAATAGATTTGATGGTAGTGAAAGTGTGTTGCACTTTAACTACCTATAACCAGGGAGGTTTATATCTGCGACTGATGGTTGACCTATGTCTGGGAAGGGGAAGGGACGTCGGAGAAGGCAGGAGCGGTTGATAAATGCGACGTGTCCTGGGGAACGCCGCGGTCATCCTCTCTAACGACTTCCCGGAGACGAGTAGCCTACTATTTATGACCTGTTGGAGATCGCTGCCGCTAGAATTGGACACGATAAATTAATCAGTTTGTCAATGTATATGTTGAGCGTTGCCAAACAGTTGATAATTGGATTAATGCGTTTGAGTCTGTTCTATTCCACGGCAAAATCATGTTGAAAGACTGTTTTTAACTTCAAAATCGTTTAACCAGTAAGTTTCAACCAGTACGTTTTAATTTACATAAATGTAACATATTTAAAAAGAAATATACTGTATGAAATAAATTTCGCAGCGATAGTTTTAAGTTTTATTTTCCATCTAAAACAAAAATGTTAACAAAATCTCATAAAAACAATCAAACAAATCATGTCTTTTTAGTGAGAATAAAGATAGTTACGAGTAAGATTTTCCTCTGCAAACAAAGACTGCACTGTTGTTCACACTCGACTGTTATCTGATTCGGCAGTGGAGTGATTTATGTTTTTATTGTACAGTAATGCATATTGCTATTATAACCTTTACAACTATCTGAAAAGATAATGTTGTGCTTATTGACAGTATTAATTTTAAATGCTTGTGATTACAATCTAATTCAAAGATTTAAGGAAATCCATGATTTAAATGCCTGTTTCATTACAACCACGCCTTTTTAATATAAACAAATATTTATTTTTCAAAATAAAATTGTTTTACCATGAACTGCCGGGGAATTTAGAAATGTTTTCCTTTTTCCACCTAGGTAAGATTTTATTTGCAAATTAGTTTCAAAAGTTGACTTCCTAAGATAGTTCCTACTTCTGCGCCGCGTTGTCGCAGCACGCGGGCCGAGCGTGTACGCCACCCTCATGTATTCGGCTGACGATGTACAATGTACATGGGGGCACTTTCTCCTTCTCCGTAGTGCTACTGCAATCAGTGTCCTCGTGAACATTAACCATCAGTATGATTTGTGTTTGTTAAACTGTAAGTTGTATTAATAATATCCGAATTTCAGAATTGGGGTTACCAATTCTGGGGCGTAACCCCGGTTTTATTTGATTTGGTTGTTTGGAAACTGCCTGAGGGCGCATTGGTGTTGTGTCGTGAGGCCGTTGCGATCAGGATTAGTGTATTGCCCAGGTCTTTTAATGACATTAAACAATAATCGAAATTTAAACTATATTTATTGCTCAAGAAAGAATTATTAGTCCTATATACATTACGGTCTGTTAATTATTATAAGTGATTGCCCAATTACCTAACCTTTATTATATCGAACTGAAATAGATCGGCTTCAACAATTGATTGATTGATTTAATTCCATAGTCTGGACTGAATTTACTGTTAATCAATCGCAAGTTGTAAAAAAAACAATGAAAAAGGAGACCTAACCAGTACCCCCCTCTTATTGTTAATTTGGGGATTTAAAATCAAGTATATTCATGCAAAAGCACTTTATTATCTTTTTCCAAAAAAATAGATCACACAAAGAATAAATTTTGTCTAAGTTAAAATTATTGATTTATTGGATATCAGACACATTGGGGCCAAATCATAATAAAATAAACCGTATAAACTTTTAATATTTATTTATTTTTTTACAGTATTCCTACGTATTTTTACAATCTAATGTGTTCAATTTACAAATATTTATTTAAAAAAGGATAACTATCTGATTTTCTTAATTAAAACAACTTGAGTTTCATCAACATTTATTCAACCATTCATCCGATCCCAGATTAAACACAATTGCAATAACCGCCCACGCGACTGACCGCGGTCGGGGGCGTCGGTCTATTTGCGACCGCAGTGTGACGTCACCGCCCGCGCCCGTGACGTCAGCGGCGACGGTGATGGGGTCCCTCAGGACTCCCACTCGCGACCCAATTTGCCGCTTTCTCGGTCACTCGTCCCTGGCTTGTAATCTCCTCGGATTGACTAGTGACCGGTTATTTAAGGACTTTGTCGTGGATTAACTACCGATAACTTGGTATGTACGGACAGTCTTGTAATTGAAGCACCGATGGGTGAATTTGTGGGTCAACGATATAACAGTAGGGAATCTTGTAAGAGTTTATGACCTAACTGACGTAAACGAGTGTGCTGGTAATTTTTATCATTGCCAGGTTTCGAGCTCTATATTGTTGGGCTGTTTTAGAAATAAAATCTATTGAAGTATACAGGCTGTTTTAAAATGAAAGAAGCATGTGTATTACTTGAAAGCTATATTAATCGACCTTGTATACGATTTATGGCATTGGATAGAGCGGCCATTTTGGTGATGGAATAACCTCTGAATCACTGTTATATAACCAAAGAAAGGTATAAAATTACCTGGTTTACTGCCGAGTGATTTTCAAATGGTTTTTAACGACCAATGGTTTCGGACCTCATGTGTCCATTTTCAAGTTGGCATTAAGTTAAAACATATTCCTCTTCAAGGTAGTCATATGGTAATTGGAGAGACGTCACAACTACACTTAAAAACACGAAAACATAAAAAAAATTTTGTGTATAATGTAATTTTTCGTCCGTTTTTTAAATGTTTTCGTGTTTTTAAGTAGTTGTGACGTCCCTTCAATTACCATATGACTAACCTTGAAGAGGAATATGTTTTAACTTGATGTCAACTTGAAAATGGACACATGAGGTCCGAAACCATTGGTCGTTAAAAAAACGTTTGAAGATCACTCGGCAGTTTACCAGGTAATTTAATATCTTTCTTCGGCCATTTTGGGGTTATAGAGTAAAGAAGGAAGTTTCACTGCCGTCTCAACTGATCGCCTGTAATAATTTAGAACTTAAACTGTGACGTTATCATTTCATTTCATTTCATTTCATTTATTGTCATAAAACATTTACATACAAGGCAGAAATGTTTCTGCAGCAAACACATGACATGTCATACATTAGTTTTAAACCTAAAATAACAATATCCTAAAAAATTAAATAAAATGATATCACAAAAAATAGATAAATGTTAAATAAAATGTTATATTCAGGTATAATTACAATTTACCCTACCACTTCATTACTGTATAAAAGTTCTTTTATGGAATAAAAGGCCTTATCAATAAGAAAGTTTTTTATTTTTTATTTCATAGTACTGAAGGGAAGTTTTAGGATTTCTTTAGGAATTTTATTAATAATTTTTATTGCACTATATTGTGGAGATTTTTCAAAGAGTGTCAATCTGTGATTAGGTATTTGAAATCTGTCTTTGTGCCTAGTACTGTAATCATGTTGCAAGGCATTTTCCAAATAAACGGTTTTGTTGTTCATCGCAAAAAGTACTAATTCTAAGATAAATAAACAAGGCAAAGTTAAGATTTTTAACTGTTTAAAAATGGGTTTGCATGAGGTTCGTTTACTTTTAAAAGTCATTAGACGAAGACAACATTTTTGAATTTTGAAAATATGTCCAGATTGCATAGAGTTTCTCCACAAAACGACGCCGTAACTGATTAAGGAATAAAAATAACCATAATAAACCATTTTTAATGTGTCTATACTAACAGTATAGCGTAAAATGTACATAGCAAAACAAGCAGAATTTAACTTTAGACCTAGCTTTTTTATGTGACCCTTCCAATTAAGATTGTTATCAATTTCCATTCCAAGAAAAGTTAAGGAGTTTCTAAACTATAAGGAGTTATTTTCAAAATGTACATCGAGTTCTAATGACTTATTATTTTTTGCACGGAAACAAACTAATTGTGTTTTATTTACATTCAACTTGAGTTCATTGTTTGAAAACCAAGTGTTTAAGCTGTCAAGAGCATCTGGTATAGTCTTAAAAAGCTGTGCTACGTTGTTTTCTTTTATTAAAATGGTTGTGTCGTCAGCATACAGGTATGTGTTTTGGGGAATACAATAAGCTAGGTCATTAATGTACAATAAAAACAGTGTAGGACCGAGATTTGAACCTTGAGGCACTCCTTGAACAACAGGCATCCAAGCAGAATGGTATTTTACGTATGAATGTGTTATGGAGGTTTTTTCTTTCTATCAGACAGGTAAGATGAGATCCATTTTAAACTAAGGCCCTCTATTCCATAGAGTGGCAGTTTGCTAAGCAGTATCTTGTGATTCAAACAATCAAAGGCCTTGTTGATCAAAGGCAAAGTTGTTACTGCTGACTTACATAATATAACAAACAAACGAACTCACGAACTTCTACCCTTTTAATATTAGTAGGATTATTAATTAAGGTTTGTCTGGACAACGATTATTAAATATCTGTTTTAGTTTGTATACTCTGAATATTAAAAATTAACTTGGGCTATTTTCTTTTTTAATAATCTACATGATCAGGCCATCTCATCCTTCATCAAAGACAACACCAAAATATACAATTCCATTTAACCAAACTCATCTTTAATTAGGCATGAAAAGCGCCAGAAACGAAAAAAGCATTCTGTTGGGTCTCCGCTATATTATCTTCTTTTAAATTAATCTCAACAGATTCGTAAATAATTTAAAGTTTCACTGTGTGCAACCACTTTCATAATACTTTAATTCGATTTTATTTTACTGTTGCACCATATAAAAACCCCGTAATTTTCAAACGACGACCGCAGTAGCTGCTCCAGTTCTGTCATTTCTCAAAGTATATAAGCTCTTACTGTAATTTCATATCGCTGGCATATAATTAAAGATGGATTAAATAGTAAAACAGGAGGGACGTGATTCAGGGAAAGGACCGGGCCAGGTCCGGGTCAGAGCCTGAGTGAAAGAGGGAGAAAGGAGAGGGATAATCAGAACCGGTGGAATGGACCTTTCACAATCCCACTGCATGTAACCTGCTCATCCCGGCCTCCCTCTGCAGTGACGGTGTCTAGCAGGTTACCTGCCGACCTGCCTACGTCTGTCTGGACTAGACCTTCCACAATCCACTGCATGTAACCTGCTCATCCCGGCCTCCCTCTGCAGTGACGGTGTCTAGCAGAATACCTGCCGACCTGCCTACGTCTGTCTGGACTAGACCTTCCACAATCCCACTGCATGTAACCTGCTCATCCCGGCCTCCCTCTGCAGTGACGGTGTCTAGCAGGTTACCTGCCGACCTGCCTACGTCTGTCTGGACTAGACCTTCCACAATCCCACTGCATGTAACCTGTTCATCCCGGCCTCCCTCTGCAGTGACGGTGTCTAGCAGGTTACCTGCCGACCTGCCTACGTCTGTCTGGACTCAAGACCTTCCACAATCCCACTGCATGTAACCTGCTCATCCCGGCCTCCCCCTGCAGTGACGGTGTCTAGCAGGTTACCTGCCGACCTGCCTACGCCTGTCTGGACTCTAGACCTTCCACAATCCCACTGCATGTAACCTGCTCATCCCGGCCTCCCCCTGCAGTGACGGTGTCTAGCAGGTTACCTGCCGACCTGCCTACGCCTGTCTGGACTCTAGACCTTCCACAATCCCACTGCATGTAACCTGCTCATCCCGGCCTCCCCCTGCAGTGACGGTGTCTAGCAGGTTACCTGCCGACCTGCCTACGCCTGTCTGGACTCAAGACCTTCCACAATCCCACTGCATGTAACCTGCTCATCCCGGCCTCCCCCTGCAGTGACGGTGTCTAGCAGGTTACCTGCCGACCTGCCTACGCCTGTCTGGACTCAAGACCTTCCACAATCCCACTGCATGTAACCTGCTCATCCCGGCCTCCCCCTGCAGTGACGGTGTCTAGCAGGTTACCTGCCGACCTGCCTACGCCTGTCTGGACTCAAGACCTTCCACAATCCCACTGCATGTTACCTGCTCATCCCGGCCTCCCCCTGCAGTGACGGTGTCTAGCAGGTTACCTGCCGACCTGCCTACGTCTGTCTGGACACAAGACCTTCCACAATCCCACTGCATGTAACCTGCTCATCCCGGCCTCCCCCTGCAGTGACGGTGTCTAGCAGGTTACCTGCCGACCTGCCTACGCCTGTCTGGACTCAAGACCTTCTACAATCCACTGCATGTAACCTGCTCATACCGGCCTCCCTCTGCAGTGACGGTGTCTAGCAGGTTACCTGCCGACCTGCCTACGTCTGTCTGGACTCAAGACCTTCCACAATCCCACTGCATGTAACCTGCTCATCCCGGCCTCCCCCTGCAGTGACGGTGTCTAGCAGGTTACCTGCCGACCTGCCTACGCCTGTCTGGACTCAAGACCTTCCACAATCCCACTGCATGTAACCTGCTCATCCCGGCCTCCCCCTGCAGTGACGGTGTCTAGCAGGTTACCTGCCGACCTGCCTACGCCTGTCTGGACTCAAGACCTTCCACAATCCCACTGCATGTAACCTGCTCATCCCGGCCTCCCCCTGCAGTGACGGTGTCTAGCAGGTTACCTGCCGACCTGCCTACGCCTGTCTGGACTCAAGACCTTCCACAATCCCACTGCATGTTACCTGCTCATCCCGGCCTCCCCCTGCAGTGACGGTGTCTAGCAGGTTACCTGCCGACCTGCCTACGCCTGTCTGGACTCAAGACCTTCCACAATCCCACTGCATGTTACCTGCTCATACCGGCCTCCCTCTGCAGTGACGGTGTCTAGCAGGTTAACTGCCGACCTGCCTACGCCTGTCTGGACTCTAGACCTTCCACAATCCCACTGCATGTAACCTGCTCATCCCGGCCTCCCCCTGCAGTGACGGTGTCTAGCAGGTTACCTGCCGACCTGCCTACGCCTGTCTGGACTCAAGACCTTTCACAATCCCACTGCATGTAACCTGCTCATCCCGGCCTCCCCCTGCAGTGACGGTGTCTAGCAGGTTACCTGCCGACCTGCCTACGCCTGTCTGGACTCAAGACCTTCCACAATCCCACTGCATGTAACCTGCTCATACCGGCCTCCCCCTGCAGTGACGGTGTCTAGCAGGTTACCTGCCGACCTGCCTACGCCTGTCTGGACTCAAGACCTTTCACAATCCCACTGCATGTAACCTGCTCATCCCGGCCTCCCCCTGCAGTGACGGTGTCTAGCAGGTTACCTGCCGACCTGCCTACGCCTGTGTGGACTCAAGACCTTCCACAATCCCACTGCATGTAACCTGCTCATCCCGGCCTCCCTCTGCAGTGACGGTGTCTAGCAGGTTACCTGCCGACCTGCCTACGTCTGTCTGGACTAGACCTTCCACAATCCCACTGCATGTAACCTGCTCATCCCGGCCTCCCCCTGCAGTGACGGTGTCTAGCAGGTTACCTGCCGACCTGCCTACGCCTGTCTGGACTCAAGACCTTCCACAATCCCACTGCATGTAACCTGCTCATCCCGGCCTCCCTCTGCAGTGACGGTGTCTAGCAGGTTACCTGCCGACCTGCCTACGTCTGTCTGGACTAGACCTTCCACAATCCCACTGCATGTAACCTGCTCATCCCGGCCTCCCTCTGCAGTGACGGTGTCTAGCAGGTTACCTGCCGACCTGCCTACGTCTGTCTGGACTCAAGACCTTCCACAATCCCACTGCATGTAACCTGCTCATCCCGGCCTCCCTCTGCAGTGACGGTGTCTAGCAGGTTACCTGCCGACCTGCCTACGTCTGTCTGGACTAGACCTTCCACAATCCCACTGCATGTAACCTGCTCATCCCGGCCTCCCTCTGCAGTGACGGTGTCTAGCAGGTTACCTGCCGACCTGCCTACGTCTGTCTGGACTAGACCTTCCACAATCCCACTGCATGTAACCTGCTCATCCCGGCCTCCCTCTGCAGTGACGGTGTCTAGCAGGTTACCTGCCGACCTGCCTACGTCTGTCTGGACTCAAGACCTTCCACAATCCCACTGCATGTAACCTGCTCATACCGGCCTCCCTCTGCAGTGACGGTGTCTAGCAGGTTACCTGCCGACCTGCCTACGCCTGTCTGGACTCAAGACCTTCCACAATACCACTGCATGTAACCTGCTCATCCCGGCCTCCTCTGCAGTGACGGTGTCTAGCAGGTTACCTGCCGACCTGCCTACGCCTGTCTGGACTCAAGACCTTCCACAATCCCACTGCATGTAACCTGCTCATCCCGGCCTCCCTCTGCAGTGACGGTGTCTAGCAGGTTACCTGCCGACCTGCCTACGCCTGTCTGGACTCAAGACCTTCCACAATCCCACTGCATGTTACCTGCTCATACCGGCCTCCTCTGCAGTGACGGTGTCTAGCAGGTTACCTGCCGACCTGCCTACGCCTGTCTGGACTCAAGACCTTCCACAATCCCACTGCATGTAACCTGCTCATACCGGCCTCCCTCTGCAGTGACGGTGTCTAGCAGGTTACCTGCCGACCTGCCTACGCCTGTCTGGACTCAAGACCTTCCACAATCCCACTGCATGTAACCTGCTCATACCGGCCTCCCCCTGCAGTGACGGTGTCTAGCAGGTTACCTGCCGACCTGCCTACGCCTGTCTGGACTCAAGACCTTCCACAATCCACTGCATGTAACCTGCTCATCCCGGCCTCCCTCTGCAGTGACGGTGTCTAGCAGGTTACCTGCCGACCTGCCTACGCCTGTCTGGACTCAAGACCTTCCACAATCCCACTGCATGTAACCTGCTCATCCCGGCCTCCTCTGCAGTGACGGTGTCTAGCAGGTTACCTGCCGACCTGCCTACGTCTGTCTGGACTAGACCTTCCACAATCCCACTGCATGTAACCTGCTCATACCGGCCTCCCTCTGCAGTGACGGTGACTAGCAGGTTACCTGCCGACCTGCCTACGCCTGTCTGGACTCAAGACCTTCCACAATCCCACTGCATGTAACCTGCTCATCCCGGCCTCCTCTGCAGTGACGGTGTCTAGCAGGTTACCTGCCGACCTGCCTACGCCTGTCTGGACTCAAGACCTTCCACAATCCCACTGCATGTAACCTGCTCATCCCGGCCTCCCTCTGCAGTGACGGTGTCTAGCAGGTTACCTGCCGACCTGCCTACGCCTGTCTGGACTCAAGACCTTCCACAATCCCACTGCATGTAACCTGCTCATCCCGGCCTCCTCTGCAGTGACGGTGTCTAGCAGGTTACCTGCCGACCTGCCTACGTCTGTCTGGACTAGACCTTCCACAATCCCACTGCATGTAACCTGCTCATCCCGGCCTCCCCCTGCAGTGACGGTGTCTAGCAGGTTACCTGCCGACCTGCCTACGCCTGTCTGGACTCAAGACCTTCCACAATCCCACTGCATGTAACCTGCTCATCCCGGCCTCCTCTGCAGTGACGGTGTCTAGCAGGTTACCTGCCGACCTGCCTACGCCTGTCTGGACTCAAGACCTTCCACAATCCCACTGCATGTAACCTGCTCATACCGGCCTCCCTCTGCAGTGACGGTGTCTAGCAGGTTACCTGCCGACCTGCCTACGCCTGTCTGGACTCAAGACCTTCCACAATCCCACTGCATGTAACCTGCTCATCCCGGCCTCCCTCTGCAGTGACGGTGTCTAGCAGGTTACCTGCCGACCTGCCTACGCCTGTCTGGACTCAAGACCTTCCACAATCCCACTGCATGTAACCTGCTCATCCCGGCCTCCCTCTGCAGTGACGGTGTCTAGCAGGTTACCTGCCGACCTGCCTACGCCTGTCTGGACTCAAGACCTGGACTCAAGACCTTCCACAATCCCACTGCATGTAACCTGCTCATCCCGGCCTCCCTCTGCAGTGACGGTGTCTAGCAGGTTACCTGCCGACCTGCCTACGCCTGTCTGGACTCAAGACCTTCCACAATCCCACTGCATGTAACCTGCTCATCCCGGCCTCCCTCTGCAGTGACGGTGTCTAGCAGGTTACCTGCCGACCTGCCTACGCCTGTCTGGACTCAAGACCTTCCACAATCCCACTGCATGTAACCTGCTAATCCCGGCCTCCCTCTGCAGTGACGGTGTCTAGCAGGTTACCTGCCGACCTGCCTACGTCTGTCTGGGCTCAAGACCTTCCACAATCCCACTGCATGTAACCTGCTCATCCCGGCCTCCCCCTGCAGTGACGGTGTCTAGCAGGTTACCTGCCGACGTGCCTACGTCTGTCTGGACTCAAGACCTTCCACAATCCCACTGCATGTAACCTGCTCATCCCGGCCTCCCCCTGCAGTGACGGTGTCTAGCAGGTTACCTGCCGACCTGCCTACGTCTGTCTGGGCTCAAGACCTTCCACAATCCCACTGCATGTAACCTGCTCATCCCGGCCTCCCCCTGCAGTGACGGTGTCTAGCAGGTTACCTGCCGACGTGCCTACGCCTGTCTGGACTCAAGACCTTCCACAATCCCACTGCATGTAACCTGCTCATCCCGGCCTCCCCCTGCAGTGACGGTGTCTAGCAGGTTACCTGCCGACGTGCCTACGTCTGTCTGGACTCAAGACCTTCCACAATCCCACTGCATGTAACCTGCTCATACCGGCCTCCCTCTGCAGTGACGGTGTCTAGCAGGTTACCTGCCGACCTGCCTACGCCTGTCTGGACTCAAGACCTTCCACAATCCCACTGCATGTAACCTGCTCATCCCGGCCTCCCCCTGCAGTGACGGTGTCTAGCAGGTTACCTGCCGACCTGCCTACGCCTGTCTGGACTCAAGACCTTCCACAATCCCACTGCATGTAACCTGCTCATCCCGGCCTCCCCCTGCAGTGACGGTGTCTAGCAGGTTACCTGCCGACCTGCCTACGCCTGTCTGGACTCAAGACCTTCCACAATCCCACTGCATGTAACCTGCTCATACCGGCCTCCCTCTGCAGTGACGGTGTCTAGCAGGTTACCTGCCGACCTGCCTACGCCTGTCTGGACTCAAGACCTTCCACAATCCCACTGCATGTAACCTGCTCATACCGGCCTCCCTCTGCAGTGACGGTGTCTAGCAGGTTACCTGCCGACCTGCCTACGCCTGTCTGGACTCAAGACCTTCCACAATCCCACTGCATGTAACCTGCTCATACCGGCCTCCCTCTGCAGTGACGGTGTCTAGCAGGTTACCTGCCGACCTGCCTACGCCTGTCTGGACTCAAGACCTTCCACAATCCCACTGCATGTAACCTGTTCATCCCGGCCTCCCCCTGCAGTGACGGTGTCTAGCAGGTTACCTGCCGACCTGCCTACGCCTGTCTGGACTCAAGACCTTCCACAATCCCACTGCATGTAACCTGCTCATACCGGCCTCCCTCTGCAGTGACGGTGTCTAGCAGGTTACCTGCCGACCTGCCTACGCCTGTCTGGACTCAAGACCTTCCACAATCCACTGCATGTAACCTGCTCATCCCGGCCTCCCCCTGCAGTGACGGTGTCTAGCAGGTTACCTGCCGACCTGCCTACGCCTGTCTGGACTCAAGACCTTCCACAATCCCACTGCATGTAACCTGCTCATCCCGGCCTCTCCCCCTGCAGTGACGGTGTCTAGCAGGTTACCTGCCGACCTGCCTACGCCTGTCTGGACTCAAGACCTTCCACAATCCCACTGCATGTAACCTGCTCATCCCGGCCTCCCCCTGCAGTGACGGTGTCTAGCAGGTTACCTGCCGACCTGTCTACGCCTGTCTGGACTCAAGACCTTCCACAATCCCACTGCATGTAACCTGCTCATCCCGGCCTCCCTCTGCAGTGACGGTGTCTAGCAGGTTACCTGCCGACCTGCCTACGCCTGTCTGGACTCTAGACCTTCCACAATCCCACTGCATGTAACCTGCTCATCCCGGCCTCCCCCTGCAGTGACGGTGTCTAGCAGGTTACCTGCTGACCTGCCTACGCCTGTCTGGACTCAAGACCTTCCACAATCCCACTGCATGTAACCTGCTCATCCCGGCCTCCCCCTGCAGTGACGGTGTCTAGCAGGTTACCTGCCGACCTGCCTACGCCTGTCTGGACTCAAGACCTTCCACAATCCCACTGCATGTAACCTGCTCATCCCGGCCTCCCTCTGCAGTGACGGTGTCTAGCAGGTTACCTGCCGACCTGCCTACGCCTGTCTGGACTCAAGACCTTCCACAATCCCACTGCATGTAACCTGCTCATCCCGGCCTCCCCCTGCAGTGACGGTGTCTAGCAGGTTACCTGCCGACCTGCCTACGCCTGTCTGGACTCAAGACCTTCCACAATCCCACTGCATGTAACCTGCTCATCCCGGCCTCCCCCTGCAGTGACGGTGTCTAGCAGGTTACCTGCCGACCTGCCTACGCCTGTCTGGACTCAAGACCTTCCACAATCCCACTGCATGTAACCTGCTCATACCGGCCTCCCTCTGCAGTGACGGTGTCTAGCAGGTTACCTGCCGACCTGCCTACGCCTGTCTGGACTCAAGACCTTCCACAATCCCACTGCATGTAACCTGCTCATACCGGCCTCCCTCTGCAGTGACGGTGTCTAGCAGGTTACCTGCCGACCTGCCTACGCCTGTCTGGACTCAAGACCTTCCACAATCCCACTGCATGTAACCTGCTCATACCGGCCTCCCTCTGCAGTGACGGTGTCTAGCAGGTTACCTGCCGACCTGCCTACGCCTGTCTGGACTCAAGACCTTCCACAATCCCACTGCATGTAACCTGTTCATCCCGGCCTCCCCCTGCAGTGACGGTGTCTAGCAGGTTACCTGCCGACCTGCCTACGCCTGTCTGGACTCAAGACCTTCCACAATCCCACTGCATGTAACCTGCTCATACCGGCCTCCCTCTGCAGTGACGGTGTCTAGCAGGTTACCTGCCGACCTGCCTACGCCTGTCTGGACTCAAGACCTTCCACAATCCACTGCATGTAACCTGCTCATCCCGGCCTCCCCCTGCAGTGACGGTGTCTAGCAGGTTACCTGCCGACCTGCCTACGCCTGTCTGGACTCAAGACCTTCCACAATCCCACTGCATGTAACCTGCTCATCCCGGCCTCTCCCCCTGCAGTGACGGTGTCTAGCAGGTTACCTGCCGACCTGCCTACGCCTGTCTGGACTCAAGACCTTCCACAATCCCACTGCATGTAACCTGCTCATCCCGGCCTCCCCCTGCAGTGACGGTGTCTAGCAGGTTACCTGCCGACCTGTCTACGCCTGTCTGGACTCAAGACCTTCCACAATCCCACTGCATGTAACCTGCTCATCCCGGCCTCCCTCTGCAGTGACGGTGTCTAGCAGGTTACCTGCCGACCTGCCTACGCCTGTCTGGACTCTAGACCTTCCACAATCCCACTGCATGTAACCTGCTCATCCCGGCCTCCCCCTGCAGTGACGGTGTCTAGCAGGTTACCTGCTGACCTGCCTACGCCTGTCTGGACTCAAGACCTTCCACAATCCCACTGCATGTAACCTGCTCATCCCGGCCTCCCCCTGCAGTGACGGTGTCTAGCAGGTTACCTGCCGACCTGCCTACGCCTGTCTGGACTCAAGACCTTCCACAATCCCACTGCATGTAACCTGCTCATCCCGGCCTCCCTCTGCAGTGACGGTGTCTAGCAGGTTACCTGCCGACCTGCCTACGCCTGTCTGGACTCAAGACCTTCCACAATCCCACTGCATGTAACCTGCTCATCCCGGCCTCCCTCTGCAGTGACGGTGTCTAGCAGGTTACCTGCCGACCTGCCTACGCCTGTCTGGACTCAAGACCTTCCACAAACCCACTGCATGTAACCTGCTCATCCCGGCCTCCTCTGCAGTGACGGTGTCTAGCAGGTTACCTGCCGACCTGCCTACGTCTGTCTGGACTAAAGACCTTCCACAATCCCACTGCATGTAACCTGCTCATCCCGGCCTCCCTCTGCAGTGACGGTGTCTAGCAGGTTACCTGCCGACCTGCCTACGCCTGTCTGGACTAAAGACCCTCCACAATCCCACTGCATGTAACCTGCTCATCCCAGCCTCCCTCTGCAGTGACGGTGTCTAGCACGTTACCTGCCGACCTGTCTACGTCTGTCTGGACTAGACCTTCCACAATCCACTGCATGTAACCTGCTCATCCCGGCCTCCCTCTGCAGTGACGGTGTCTAGCAGGTTACCTGCCGACCTGCCTACGTCTGTCTGGACTAGACCTTCCACAATCCACTGCATGTAACCTGCTCATCCCGGCCTCCCTCTGCAGTGACAGTGTCTAGCAGGTTACCTGCCGACCTGCCTACGCCTGTCTGGACTCAAGACCTTCCACAATCCCACTGCATGTAACCTGCTCATCCCGGCCTCCCTCTGCAGTGACGGTGTCTAGCAGGTTACCTGCCGACCTGCCTACGTCTGTCTGGACTCAAGACCTTCCACAATCCCACTGCATGTAACCTGCTCATCCCGGCCTCCTCTGCAGTGACGGTGTCTAGCAGGTTACCTGCCGACCTGCCTACGTCTGTCTGGACTCAAGACCTTCCACAATCCCACTGCATGTAACCTGCTCATCCCGGCCTCCCTCTGCAGTGACGGTGTCTAGCAGGTTACCTGCCGACCTGCCTACGTCTGTCTGGACTCAAGACCTTCCACAATCCCACTGCATGTAACCTGCTCATCCCGGCCTCCCCCTGCAGTGACGGTGTCTAGCAGGTTACCTGCCGACCTGCCTACGTCTGTCTGGACTCAAGACCTTCCACAATCCCACTGCATGTAACCTGCTCATACCGGCCTCCCTCTGCAGTGACGGTGTCTAGCAGGTTACCTGCCGACCTGCCTACGTCTGGCTGGACTCAAGACCTTCCACAATCCCACTGCATGTAACCTGCTCATCCCGGCCTCCCCCTGCAGTGACGGTGTCTAGCAGGTTACCTGCCGACCTGCCTACGTCTGGCTGGACTCAAGACCTTCCACAATCCCACTGCATGTAACCTGCTCAACCCGGCCTCCCCCTGCAGTGACGGTGTCTAGCAGGTTACCTGCCGACCTGCCTACGTCTGGCTGGACTCAAGACCTTCCACAATCCCACTGCATGTAACCTGCTCATCCCGGCCTCCCTCTGCAGTGACGGTGTCTAGCAGGTTACCTGCCGACCTGCCTACGCCTGTCTGGACTCAAGACCTTCCACAATCCCACTGCATGTAACCTGCTCATACCGGCCTCCCTCTGCAGTGACGGTGTCTAGCAGGTTACCTGCCGACCTGCCTACGCCTGTCTGGACTCAAGACCTTCCACAATCCCACTGCATGTAACCTGCTCATCCCGGCCTCCCTCTGCAGTGACGGTGTCTAGCAGGTTACCTGCCGACCTGCCTACGTCTGTCTGGACTCAAGACCTTCCACAATCCCACTGCATGTAACCTGCTCATACCGGCCTCCCTCTGCAGTGACGGTGTCTAGCAGGTTACCTGCCGACCTGCCTACGCCTGTCTGGACTCAAGACCTTCCACAATCCCACTGCATGTAACCTGCTCATCCCGGCGTCCCTCTGCAGTGACGGTGTCTAGCAGGTTACCTGCCGACCTGCCTACGCCTGTCTGGACTCAAGACCTTCCAAAATCCCACTGCATGTTACCTGCTCATACCGGCCTACCTCTAGTAGATTACCTGCCGATCTGCCTACGCCTGTCCGGGTGTGAAGCAGGCTGCGATCATGCTGAGATGTTCACTAGGAGTACTGAGACCAGAGGACGTTGAAACCATTTTGTTTTCGTCCACTAGATCCCTCCAAAGGTATTGCAAAATATCTAAATACTTGGAAAATGGAAGGAAGGGGAAAAGAAGATAAAGTAAATGGGAATAAGAAATAAGGAACACGCTAGTTTAAGTGCTATAAATGAGAAAGACCAAAGGGCAGTTAGGAAGGAGTGAAGGGCCTAGGAAATAACTAGAGAAAGCAAGTAGGAAAGAGGAAAAAAAGAACGCATAATGATTGGAAGTGAGTTACATTAAAAAGACCACACCAAAAGAAGAGTGAGAGTAAACCTAAGAGACCGAACCTTGGTTATTATCAAGTCCAGTCTCTCAGTCTGCCTCATCGAAGCTGTGAACGTCACTGTCACACCCACACCGGTGGTCAAGTTGTTAAGTATAACATTATCGTCTATGCATCCGATATTCTTTCTTCATATCTGTCAAACTACTGTAGAGTTTCAAATTAGTGTTAAAATCATAACTGGAGTAGAATCTAGGATTACAAAATCCGAGAAAATATTACTCTAGATTTTACCTTTATGAATTATCGCCTTGTTCATACAGTTTTGAATAGTGAACTCGTTAACGTTAAATCACCCTCGAGCGTTGTTTCATGGGATCTTAAATCGAAGCAGGAGCTGAATAAATAAGGCAAAAGAAAAAGAAAGTGCGACGGTGAAATGTCAAACGGTCCAGATCTGCTATTGCCAAGGCCGCCGTCCCACCGGGCGGCCCTGGAGACTTTTAAGTTGGACTTTGTTTATGTATATGGACTTGGTGGGCAGATTTAGTGGATACTTGGGAGGTACTGAAGTGTCTTTAGACCACCTGACAAAAGTGAAACTTGAAACGACTTATCAATTTTATTGCTCTCAGTAAATCATTTTGATCCTTACTTACTTTTATACATTAGATACATTACTGTACTTTAAATGGCGACCTACCCAGGTAGGTATTTTAAGCCAAGTATGAAATGACAGATGAGTGAAGGTTGATTGTAGCGCGATCTTGTAGCCTTGTCACTGACTAAGGCCAAAATGTTCCTTATACAGGACCGTTAATTAATAGCCCAAAACAGCCAATGACAACTAAGGGACTACATTTTAACGTGGAATCCGAACTACAGTTTCCTCGGTTAACAACCTGGAAATACCGAGGCCTAACCTCGGTTAGGCCTGGACAACGAGGCCTAGTATCGAGAGACTTCTATTGTCTATGTAGTTGTACAGTGACAACTACATATCAAGATTCTGTTCGTTCAATATAATATATTTACCAAAGGTTTTGAATTCATGTGATGAGAACTTCCCGTAATGAGAATACTTAAGGTTTGTTTACTTAAGGTATTTTGTCATAGTCCATGAAATTAATACACGGATTATAAAGTTCAAGTATACAAAACATTGCACAGTGGGAAAAGTTGGCTGGAGTTTCCTGCCGGGAGACCGCGAGGCCGGTGAATGCCAAGGCTTGTGCGGCCCTTGGCATTCTGCAGACTGCAGACTGCAGACGGTCATTGTCTGCAGCAGTGTGCAGCGACCTTGTGACGTCGCCGGTGTTGCGCGGTCTGTGACGACAGGGAGGGTGGGAATTTCATCACACTCAAAGTAAAATAGAGGAAAAACAAGAGAAATGTGGAATACCTGTAGACAGAATTTATTCAGAAAAAATACCGTGTTCCACGATTTAGGTTTAGGCATGGATTGAGCAATTATTTGTTTCTTCTGCGGTTTATGGCATCTAAACGTAGGCTTAAGTTGACCTGAAAGCCTTGTCCTCTTCAATCTTAATCCGGATGCGTTTGTAGGCTACTCAATGTAGGAGTTGAATGCCTCCGAAGCACGTGGCACAGTTTTCGAAAGGCCAGGTTTGTCTCCCATTTTCAGCGAGCAGTCTTCTCTTGTATAGGGCCTGTTTTTTTTTTTAAATAAATCCCCAGAATGGGCATGGTGAACAATCACTTTACCGAATGTATAATATTATTGATTGTACAAGACACTTTCTGTCACATTAAAGAGAAACAAAAGCCAAATTTTAAAACGTCCTGACTTTGAGAATCAACGACTTAGTTTTCATATAGGTTTATTCTTGCCTCAGCCAAGCTTAAGCCTTGCCCTAAAAGGCCACAAGGAGATGGGAAGAGACTATAAATCCTTACGTAAACAAAGGAGTATAAATCGTGTTGCTTCAAGGGTGTTGAAATTTTCTTGATATTTCCAAGATTATGGAAAAGCCACTAAGATAAATGTCTTGTACACCTCAGATAAACTTGATTTACACCTCAATAAATTCCCTGACATGTAATCAACTCTTATACATTACTAAATATTCTTGGACAAATATGCCTTTCAGCTTTAGTTCCAACGCGTAAAGCGATCACATCGACCTATATTCACAGAGGCGGGTGGAGATGTAGACGTAAACCATGTTACAACTACAACTCACTCGAAGGCCGGTGAGGCAAGCGGCTGAGATCACTGGCTGTGACGTCACTGCTTTCTTCATCCTCCGCCGCGACGTTCCCAGGACCGCGGCGCTGGAGTCGCTCCCAGCCTCCCACAGCGAACACTCTACCTGGAGCCACACTCCCAGCCTCCCAGAGCGAACACTCTACCTGGAGTCGCTCCCAGCCTCCCAGAGCGAACACTCTACCTGGAGTAGCACTCCCAGCCTCCCAGAGCGAACACTCTACCTGGAGTCGCACTCCCAGCCTCCCAGAGCGAACACTCTACCTGGAGTCGCTCCCAGCCTCCCAGAGCGAACACTCTACCTGGAGCCGCACTCCCAGCCTCCCAGAGCGATCACTCTACCTGGAGTCGCTCCCAGCCTCCCAGAGCGATCACTCTACCTGGAGCCGCTCCCAGCCTCTCAGAGCGATCACTCTACCTGGAGTCGCTCCCAGCCTCTCAGAGCGATCACTCTACCTGGAGCCGCTCCCAGCCTCCCAGAGCGAACACTCAACCTGGAGTCGCACTCCCAACCTCCCAGAGCGATCACTCTACCTGGAGTCGCACTCCCAGCCTCCCAGAGCGATCACTCTACCTGGAGCCGCTCCCAGCCTCCCAGAGCGATCACTCTACCTGGAGTCGCTCCCAGCCTCTCAGAGCGATCACTCTACCTGGAGCCGCTCCCAGCCTCCCAGAGCGAACACTCAACCTGGAGTCGCACTCCCAACCTCCCAGAGCGATCACTCTACCTGGAGTCGCACTCCCAGCCTCCCAGAGCGATCACTCTACCTGGCGTCGCTCCCAGCCTCCCAGAGCGAACACTCTACCTGGAGCCGCACTCCCAACCTCCCAGAGCGATCACTCTACCTGGCGTCGCTCCCAGCCTCCCAGAGCGAACACTCTACCTGGAGCCGCACTCCCAACCTCCCAGAGCGATCACTCTACCTGGCGTCGCTCCCAGCCTCCCAGAGCGAACACTCTACCTGGAGCCGCACTCCCAACCTCCCAGAGCGATCACTCTACCTGGAGCCGCACTCCCAGCCTCCCAGAGCGAACACTCTACCTGGAGCCGCACTCCCAACCTCCCAGAGCGATCACTCTACCTGGAGTCGCACTCCCAGCCTCCCAGAGCGAACACTCTACCTGGAGTCGCTCCCAGCCTCCCAGAGCGAACACTCTACCTGGAGCCGCTCCCAGCCTCCCAGAGCGATCACTCTACCTGGAGCCGCTCCCAGCCTCCCAGAGCGATCACTCTACCTGGAGCCGCACTCCCAGCCTCCCAGAGCGAACACTCTACCTGGAGTCGCTCCCAGCCTCCCAGAGCGATCACTCTACCTGGAGCCGCTCCCAGCCTCCCAGAGCGATCACTCTACCTGGAGCCGCACTCCCAGCCTCCCAGAGCGAACACTCTACCTGGAGTCGCTCCCAGCCTCCCAGAGCGATCACTCTACCTGGAGCCGCTCCCAGCCTCCCAGAGCGATCACTCTACCTGGAGCCGCTCCCAGCCTCCCAGAGCGATCACTCTACCTGGAGTCGCTCCCAGCCTCCCAGAGCGAACACTCTACCTGGAGCCGCTCCCAGCCTCCCAGAGCGATCACTCTACCTGGAGCCGCTCCCAGCCTCCCAGAGCGATCACTCTACCTGGAGCCGCACTCCCAGCCTCTCAGAGCGAACACTCTACCTGGAGCCGCACTCCCAGCCTCCCAGAGCGATCACTCTACCTGGAGCCGTTCCCAGCCTCTCAGAGCGATCACTCTACCTGGAGCCGCTCCCAGCCTCCCAGAGCGATCACTCTACCTGGAGTCGCTCCCAGCCTCCCAGAGCGATCACTCTACCTGGAGTCGCACTCCCAGCCTCTCAGAGCGATCACTCTACCTGGAGCCGCTCCCAGCCTCCCAGAGCGAACACTCTACCTGGAGCCGCTCCCAGCCTCCCAGAGCGATCACTCTACCTGGAGCCGCTCCCAGCCTCCCAGAGCGATCACTCTACCTGGAGTCGCACTCCCAGCCTCTCAGAGCGATCACTCTACCTGGAGCCGCTCCCAGCCTCTCAGAGCGATCACTCTACCTGGAGCCGCTCCCAGCCTCTCAGAGCGATCACTCTACCTGGAGCCGCACTCCCAGCCTCCCAGAGCGAACACTCTACCTGGAGCCGCACTCCCAGCCTCCCAGAGCCATCACTCTACCTGGAGCCACACTCCCAGCCTCCCAGAGCGATCACTCTACCTGGAGCCACACTCCCAGCCTCCCAGAGCGATCACTCTACCTGGAGTCGCACTCCCAGCCTCCCAGAGCGATCACTCTACCTGGAGCCACACTCCCAGCCTCCCAGAGCGATCACTCTACCTGGAGCCACACTCCCAGCCTCCCAGAGCGAACACTCTACCTGGAGCCACACTCCCAGCCTCCCAGAGCGATCACTCTACCTGGAGTCGCACTCCCAGCCTCCCAGAGCGAACACTCTACCTGGAGCCGCACTCCCAGCCTCCCAGAGCCATCACTCTACCTGGAGCCACACTCCCAGCCTCCCAGAGCGATCACTCTACCTGGAGCCACACTCCCAGCCTCCCAGAGCGAACACTCTACCTGGAGCCACACTCCCAGCCTCCCAGAGCGATCACTCTACCTGGAGTCGCACTCCCAGCCTCTCAGAGCGATCACTCTACCTGGAGCCGCTCCCAGCCTCTCAGAGCGATCACTCTACCTGGAGCCGCTCCCAGCCTCTCAGAGCGATCACTCTACCTGGAGTCGCACTCCCAACCTCCCCGAGCGATCACTCTACCTGGAGTCGCACTCCCAGCCTCCCAGAGCGATCACTCTACCTGGAGCCGCTCCCAGCCTCTCAGAGCGATCACTCTACCTGGAGCCGCACTCCCAGCCTCCCAGAGCGAACACTCTACCTGGCGTCGCTCCCAGCCTCCCAGAGCGAACACTCTACCTGGAGTCGCTCCCAGCCTCCCAGAGCGAACACTCTACCTGGAGTCGCTCCCAGCCTCCCAGAGCGAACGCTCTACCTGGAGTCGCTCCCAGCCTCCCAGAGCGAACGCTCTACCTGGAGTCGCTCCCAGCTTCCCAGAGGGAACACTCTACCTGGAGTCGCTCCCAGCTTCCCAGAGCGAACACTCTACCTGGAGTCGCTCCCAGCTTCCCAGAGCGAACGCTCTACCTGGAGTCGCTCCCAGCTTCCCAGAGCGAACACTCTACCTGGAGTCGCTCCCAGCCTCCCAGAGCGAACGCTCTACCTGGAGTCGCTCCCAGCCTCCCAGAGCGAACACTCTACCTGGAGTCGCTCCCAGCCTCCCAGAGCGAACGCTCTACCTGGAGTCGCTCCCAGCCTCCCAGAGCGAACACTCTACCTGGAGTCGCTCCCAGCCTCCCAGAGCGAACGCTCTACCTCTGCATAACCTGTAACCTCAATCACCTTTAGGCTTGTAAACCTACCTACCTTAGATTGTTGAAAGTTTTTAGTAGGTTAATTTTAAGCGAAGTTTAACAAATTAGTTTTCAGAAAATCGACTCGGGAATATGTATTTGAAAACATTATATTTTCATCACTACTAGGGTACAACTTACCTTAGAATTATCTCATCAAGCCTAGATAGTCACATTGCGTATAGTTTGATGGTTTACAAGCTCTTCTTAATTATTGCTAACATAATTAAATTTTCCTAGACATAAAATAGAAATGCAGAGATCCAGAAGACGCAGACAGAAGCTGTGAAGCACCGCGACATCGCCGGTCCACTGAAGGCAGAGCTGCAGTTATCACATTTCTCCCTATCTCGTCACTCCTTATCACTGTGATAGTCCCAGTTTTATTTCCGTTTCACAGCTCCATTCATGGAAGTCGTACCTTTGCGCACCAGTATATCATTATCAAACATATGAAACTAATCCAGATTACATAGCGCAGAGTACTTGGCAGCGAATCTTTCTCGGAATGTTTACTATCAGACGAGGAAAATTGTAACCATTTATAAATAAAATCAGGATAAGAGTTTACAAATGTTCTTCCTCATAAGTGTTTAAACAGATATTTCCTGCTTTAAGTGTTTTGCTTAGTAAAGTATCCCTTTAAATTGTTACCTGTCACAAACGCCTGAGTTTTCCGAATGTTGTATCACAAATTTTCATCAATGCTATTTTTTATTCATATAAAGTTTGTGCATTGGTCCGATCGGTAACTTTAGTTATAATCGATCATTATTTCTCGTGTAAAGTTTGATTTAGACCTTTAAAATTTTTTATTTGCTTACACTTAAGTGTTTCATCGTTCAATATATTTGTGAGTGATTTGAGTATCTATATTAAACCAGTATAATTAAATTACAGAAAGTTCCCCTACAATTCATAATTTCCAGCTCAAATCGACGTTTGGGAAAAGCGAATTTAATATAACAATTCCTAAGACCTACATATTATACACAGAGAGAGATTCCACCATTTCACCTGTTCGAATCCTTCTTCCCATTCGTTTTCCGGTTGAGATGGCGTGGTAATACCCGCAAACGCTGTACTCTGTGGCGCCGTTATAGCCCGTCCGTTTGTACTCTGTGTCGTGTACCTCGCCGCTCAATTCTAGACACGGTGCTTCCGCCGGAAGAAGGAAGTCCCGTAATGTTCTTATTCTCTTTAATATCCCACTTCACACCCATTCCCCCCTTCATTGTAGGCCTATATCATAAACTGTTATTATTATCACCTCATTTACTTGCCTATATTTCATTTGCTGGTTAATTTAAATAATATCTTAAATGTGTAGTGGAGGTGTATTCCCCAGTTTATGATTACAGGATAACATATGTACGCTTAGTCGATATTGCATAACTAACAGGCATTATTGCGAATTCTTTGGTTAATTGGTTAAGCTAAGTAAAGTTTGAATTTATTAGTTAATGAGGATTAATCATTCATCAAAAGAAATATATAACTCATTTTCCACTTAAATTTTATATCGGGCCAAAATTATTATGGATTTATGTTAAGGTGAAAAAGGACAGATAATAAACGTGAAATTATGAAGGAGAGGATAACAAAAAAACTAATTGATTTCATTTTGATTTTACGATTTAACAAATAATACACGTATTTAATATATGTATATGTTCAAGGGGCGAGTGTTAAGTCGCATTTTACAGAACGGTTGCTCCGTTCCTAAATCAAGTAAGCCGAGGGGGTTTGAAAAACATATACAGGCCTAGGATGAGGTCATGATCTAACATTTATACAATTTCAGCTCAATGTTCGGTAGCTTTTGCGTTTGCCCTGAACAACAGTTATTTAGAAACCACTTTTATTTTCTAATATTTTAGAAGAATTCTTACAAAAAACATTGCTTTACAATAATAAATTTTAAACTAATTAATATACGTCATTAAAATTAAAATAATATACTACTTGGGAAAAAACTATTCCCGTAGCAGCAATTGCGTCAAGGAAACGATACCTTGAAAAATTGCAATCTGTCACGGTAATTCATTCAATATTTTTTTTCAGTCCGTTGTTTACAGGGCGGGGGCCGCTCCAGTCGCGCGGTCTCCTCGCTCGTTATCAGTCCGTTGTTTACAGGGCGAGGGCCGCTCCAGTCGCGCGGTCTCCTCGCTCGTTATCAGTCCGTTGTTTACAGAGCGGGGGTCGCTCGAGTCGCGCGGACTCCTCGCTCGTTATCAGTCCGTTGTTTACAGGGCGAGGGCCGCTCGAGTCGCGCGGACTCCTCGCTCGTTATCAGTCCGTTGTTTACAGAGCGGGGGCCGCTCCAGTCGCGCGGTCTCCTCGCTCGTTATCAGTCCGTTGTTTACAGGGCGGGGGCCGCTCGAGTCGCGCGGACTCCTCGCTCGTTATCAGTCCGTTGTTTACAGGGGGGGGGCCGCTCCAGTCGCGCGGTCTCCTTGCTCGTTATTAGTCCGTTGTTTACAGGGCAGGGGCCGCTCCAGTCGCGCGGTCTCCTCGCTCGTTATCAGTCCGTTGTTTACAGGGCGGGGGCCGCTCCAGTCGCGCGGTCTCCTCGCTCGTTATCAGTCCGTTGTTTACAGGGCGGGGGCCGCTCCAGTCGCGCGGTCTCCTCGCTCGTTATCAGTCCGTTGTTTACAGGGCGGGGGCCGCTCCAGTCGCGCGGTCTCCTCGCTCGTTATCAGTCCGTTGTTCACAGGGCGGGGGCCGCTCCAGTCGCGCGGACTCCTCGCTCGTTATCAGTCCGTTGTTTACAGGGCGGGGGCCGCTCCAGTCGCGCGGTCTCCTCGCTCGTTATCAGTCCGTTGTTTACAGGGCAGGGGTCCCTCCAGTCGCGCGGTCTCCTCGCTCGTTATCAGTCCGTTGTTTACAGGGCAGGGGTCCCTCCAGTCGCGCGGTCTCCTCGCTCGTTATCAGTCCGTTGTTTACAGGGCGGGGGCCGCTCCAGTCGCTCGGTCTCCTTGCTCGTTATCAGCGGTCAGACGGCCTTGCAAGGTAGTCTGCGAAAGCTGCACTTTCTAACCTGTTTGTAGCCAAACCGCGGCGTTGTGCAACCTTTCACCCGGCTGGGGAAATGCCCCAGATACTCGCCTAAACCCGACCACGCCCCCGCAGTGTTGCCAACCACTTGCGTAATTATTTTTTGCTTATTTACTTTTTCCTTATTGGACCTGTAATGTAAGTTAAGAATGGAGTAGATAAAACATTATGAATTGCAGTTTTTGCCAACTTTTTACAATGGAATTTTTAAGAAGGTAAAACAGCACCTTATGACCTTACCCATCGCCCACATCGTGCAGTAGTCAAAGGCGTTGTTTCGTGCATCGGCTATTAATTGAAATGACTATTAGATTATGTTTTCAGATTGGTGTAATTAATTCTAAATTAGAAGATGTATTTTGACAGTGTTGTTTTAAAATTAGTTGGGTAAGTAAATAATAAATTATAGGTTTAGGCTTTTTCATTAAGGAGTTAATAACTACAGCATGAATGAAGTTGAGCAGAAATTAGGATTTTGAACTATAAAACATTCCAGTAACTAAAGCAAGATTAAACACCCACCCGATCGCACCATCGAAATAGAATGAATGATATCAAAGACAGCTTACTGTTCGACCTTTGACCCGGTCCTTGGCGAGGTAATCCCCATCCAAGAATAGTTATTCTCTGCTCCCTTCTGCGATTCTTTTCTGCGGAGGCTTTTGTTAAGGGGGATAAGAAATTGATGGGCCTGATTGTGGCAACAATGCGGGAGGGTGACGTCATTCATACGTCCCCCCACGCCCCCCTCCCCCCCGTCCCTCGGAACGCGGATAATCTATCAAACAGCTGGATGCTGTAATGTGTCGAGTGCCACAAGTCGACCGGTGGTGGTGTTAAATTATGCCCGTAGTAAAATATGATATGAGAAACTGCTGTTGGAAATCTTTGTTCTTGTTGTAAAAGCTCTCTTGTACTTGTAAAACTTTTTTATGAGCTGGAAATAGTGTTCAACGCGATGGTTGTAGTTAGTTTATATGAAAATAAATCAATTCTGTTCTGTAGGTATAGTTAGATATTAGCATATTATAAACGCAGTCTGGTTTAAGTAACAGTTTAGTACACTATTTGTTACTATTTCTGTAGTATGTAGTATGTTGAAGCACTGGGTTAAAATTGCATTAAATCTATCCAACAGCTCGATGCTGAAATGTGTTGAGTGCCACAAGTCGACCAGTGGTGGTGTTAAATTATGCTCATAGTAACACTAAGGAAAACGCTGTTGAAATCTTTGTTTAATTTATAGTTCTCTCGTACTTCTTAAACTTTTATAATTAGCTCTAAATAATGTTAAACGCGAAGGTTGTAGGTAGGTAATTTGTAAATAAATAAATAATTTTTTGTAATACAGTCAGTTACTTGAATATAATAAATTTATTCTGCTATTAGCAACAGTTTGGTACAATATTGTTGATAATTTCTGTTGTTCGAAGCACTTAATGAAGATTTCATGGATTAACAGTGCGGTGCTTATTTTTCATTATTTCCATTTATTAAACGTAGATTTCGATTTTCATTTTCTTTATCTCCTTTAAATGAACTGAACGAAACTTTATATAATAATGAAAATCGAGTAACACAACGCATCGCTGACATTAATTGGTCAAAATGTTTATGAGCGACTTTTTCCAACGCCAGTTTTACCTCGAGTACCTGACATACATTCTCCACCTAGACAGTCGGCGAAGTTCAGGAATAATATCGGGAATCAATCAGTTTGACAAAGTAAAAGGTTCTGTATTGTCGGTCGCCTCACAGTCGTCAGTCGCCGGAGCGATGGCTCACGACTCCCGACTTGCAATGATTTATCCCCTCGTGAAGACGCTCTGTTGTAACTACGTCCTTGGGCTTTAACTGCTCATTGTTCGACTTTCTTCAAGTGTGAGCATTTATGACATGGAAACTTTAAAATTATTTGTTCCAATCACGAGTTCTGATAAGGGCTCATTGTATTGTATCAAAGCTCACTGGCGTTACATATTGAACCGAAATTTTTATTCGTCATTTTTAATGACCCGCATCTTTTCAATTTATTTAGCTTTGATAAAGGTCTTGTATTCATTTTTTCGGCGCTCCTTGGGAAAGTGTGTTTGATAATGTCCCGTGAAATCTGTATTGTCTTATATTGGTTGAAATTTCATTTTGATTATCCCATAAAGAGTTCGTCATCGTGTAACGTTTATCATCAATTAATAACTTTCTGATTGAATGCAAATTATTTTAATACTTAGAAATTGCGCGTTTGAAAACAATCACGCAATGAGTTGCGTAATGAGGACGAGCGTAAGGAATTTAGATCTTGAACTATAAACAATAATCTTATTTTAAGCTTTTCATTTGATTAAAACGTAAAACCATTGGTAAAACGTCTGATTGAGTCCCTCTTCTAACAAAGCTTAGGAATAATCCTTGAAAATGGATAATAATAATCCTTCAGTTTAAACTTTTAGATATAGAAATCTCCTGGGTCTCTAAGAAATCTCCTTGTTGACAAATTTAAGAAGTTTTCAGTGTGAAAAAAATTCCTTAGTTATATTCTTGTACTTTCATTAAAATCAAACTTTTTTTAAGAGGGTCATGGCTTCACTTGACCATGGTGTTGCAACGCAGCAGAATTAGCTTATTGTGCACCTTCCGCCCTTACCTTAGAAGGGTTATCAGGCCTTCACTCTCCGTCAAATTCCAAGATTCTTAACGAACCTTGAGATCTTCTTGACGAAAGTACCTCATGTCACAGCGCTTCCGTATGATAAAATTGCTGAGAGCCGCGGACGGGAGTTGAACCCGGGCCGGCTGAGTGAGAACTCAGAACGCTACCAACTAAAAGCTACGGCGCGGCGCTGTCAAAATCAAACATTCCCAGAACTAGCAAATTTCTGACCTCTATACCGCAAATAGTAAGTCACCTTGTGGTTGTGTATGGCGCGTTGAAAGTGCGATTTTTGAGACTCACATATTGCCTTAGTTAGCTTGTGATTGTGTTTGGCGTGTTGAAAGTACGATTTGTGAGACTCACATATTGCCTTAGTTAGCTTGTGATTGTGTTTGGCGTGTTGAAAGTACGATTTGTGAGACTCACATATTGCCTTAGTTACCTTGTGATTGTGTTTGGCGTGTTGAAAGTACGATTTTTGAGACTCACATATTGCCTTAGTTAGCTTGTGATTGTGTTTGGCGTGTTGAAAGTACGATTTGTGAGACTCACATATTGCCTTAGTTACCTTGTGATTGTGTTTGGCGTGTTGAAAGTACGATTTGTGAGACTCACATATTGCCCTGATACCATAAGTCTTCAGACATCTGCAGGTCGTTGCACCGGGCGGTTTTGGCGGTTGTTTCCTCCGTAATGAAGAGGCTCGCACGCGACCGGGGCGACTCGACCGCGACAGCACGCGTGCGCGCGCCTCAACCCTGCAAAAACCATTTTTTTATGTCTAATGTTTTATGTGGGGAAGTGTCGTGTTAAAAATGAAGATACCAATAAATAGGATGGCACCAATGAAAAACGGATAATCGACGTTTTGCTTGCTGAAGGGTATTTGAGGTTGAGAATGGGTAACCCCAACCCCCACATCCATTGAGAGTCGGTGTTATGACCTCGGCGGTGCTCTTCTACTGCCAGTTTCAACAGACCTCCTCATAGGAATTTTGACCCTGAACTATCGGATTTCCCGAACAAATTATGCCTTAAAACTATTGCGCTTAGCGGAAAACAACCAGACTAATCAAATGGCCAATACATTCCCATTTTATTTGACGGTGAAAAATTACATTTTACATAACACTGTTATTGATGCCGAATAGGTAACGCACTTGGAAATATTAGTTTCGTCAAAGTTAAAACTTAAAAAATAATATCAAAAAAATTAATAAATGCTCTTATATCTACTAAATTACTTAATTATGTGATACCGGACGCCAGTTCTGGGTTAGCGACCCACAGCACGGTGGTCTAATACTACGTTTATGTTTCAAACTAAGTACTGGAGCTTTATGAGATCAGGACTCGTGCGACAACAAACAACGAAACATTAATTCAGAATTGAATATCAGAGTAATGGTTGCTCCCATCCAGTGGGTCACTGTCGCGTAGGCCTGCGTTTGGACTGGAGAATCGAGTTGCCGTCCTGATCAGTGTCAGCTAGAATTTCGCTGACAAGAAACTTATAGAGAGGTCACCGGTGCGACACAACTCAATACACGGGCGATTCCTTTTGAGTATTTTGTATCCACTCTCATGTCACCTTGATCTTTGCTTTTATGCAATTACATTGTTTTGTTTTGTTTTATTTTATCATTTACAATATCAACGTAAAAGAATTAGCGCGTTGATCATGTAAAATCCTCCAAAATATTCATAATAACACAAGTAGATTAGGCAGATCAGACAGAGTTTTAAATTCCTTTAGAGTAGGCTTATATTGAATTAAATATTTTTTACCTTGATCGTTGTTCTTCTCGCAATTGTTTCGTTTCATTTTCTTGTTATTAACACATATAATGTCGCTGTAAAACAGCGCGTTGATCGTGTCAAAACCCATAACAATTTGTAATATTGAAAACACACCACAAGTAGATCAGACAGATGAAATAGGTTAAGTAATGTTTTTCGATAGAAAGTGGGATCGTTAATGTTAAAACCTTTTAGAGTCTTTTGGAGAATGCTGAAATGTTTGGTTCAGCCCATCACCAAACTCACATGTGTGTGTGTGATCTTCATTCTTCACGTGTGACTCTGTACATGAGAGAATTATGGTTTATTATAAAACAATATTGAATGTACACGAATGCTACATGGACTAAGTGTTTTTACGAAAAATTAAACCTAAAACCACTAATTTATGAAAAGAAAAATGTCTACTAATATCAGCAGAAGTTACGACACTTCTACAGTTGGTTCGGGAAAGCCCCAGCAGAGCTGTAAATCCCCCTGTCGTCGTTGTTTGCTGCCAACATTGTGATTATTTATATCACGAGAGTGACGATATTAACAATTAACCGCTGTCACCTGAGGTCGCCTGTCGCTGTCATCTGTGACCGGAAGCGCCTATGTTTCCGGTGCCGCAACATCGCAAATTACTGGTTTTGTCTGCATTTACATGTCATTGTTGTTCTGCGCGCGTCCTTGGACTACTCGCCAATTCGCCGCCTCTGGAAAATATCGGACAAGGCGCTGTGAGTGTTATTGTTGCGAGTAATGTTATGCCCCACGCTTAACTTTTTTTCTTAATCATTCTTTGGTGAGACAGGTACCTCATGATGGAGGACGTTACCCTGAATATGAGTGAAGGACGAGTGTGATGATCGTGATGATAGTGGCGCGATCTTGTAGCCTTGTTATTGACTAAGGTTTTGGCACTGTAATGATTCAATGAAACTCTCATTAGTTGACCTAAACATTTGTACAAAATGTTTATACATTATATGCTTCAAAGTAAAGCAAGACTTCCTTTTTTGTTGCCAGTCCTGAACTATTTCGTGTTCTACGACTAATCAAATATTTTCAACCGTCCACCAAATTCATTAAGCTACATACAATTATTATGTCCATTCTTTTTAGTATATTTGGTTACTAGCACAGAGAAGAGTCATACAGAGGTATCCTCAAATGTTGCGCTCAGAGGGTGTCGAGCGCTAGCTAGCGGGTGTCGAGGACTTAGTTCACCATTAACGCCGCGAAAGAGCAGTACTGTTGCGCCAGTTTAACTTAACTGTAGCTAGTAACTGGATAACTAGTAATTAGTAACTTGGCTGTAACTGTAACTGGATTTAACTGTAACTAGTACTTGGGCGCAACAGAATACCCATTTAAAAGCGACCTCTGTTTGATTCTTCTCCGTGGTTTAGTTACAGTACTACATTACCTTTGAACTACTGTAATTAATAGTACCCAGGGTAACCTCAAACCGTTTTTATAGTAATAATCTTCTCTTATGCGTCCTCATTGCGGTTCACTTGATGGCTGATATTCTAATAATCTCTTGTGGTCTAAATGTTAATCTGACAGATGTTTTTAATTACTGTAGGTGCATTGACACATTTTATATTTAAATGGTGTTTGTATGAAGAATATGTTGCGTTATGTAAGTCCAGGATTATTCCTGACTATCTTCACTGACCTCTGATTTAAAACCTCCCTCACGCGGATGAGCCTCGCCCTCATTACCTAGGCAAGTAGTATTGCAAAATCAGATGCCAAGAAAAATCTCTAATGCCTTGGAGTTCTGCGGAAATGCCTATATACTATTCTAAGAAGAAATTCCTTTTTCCATAAGATTTTTTTATGTTGCAGTTACTTTTTTTTTAAGTTTTCCTTATATCTTGGGTAGGAGAAAGAAACCTGACACAAAATCTTCCTCCTCATTCTCAACCATCACTATTCAGGATGCCCCATCAACCGGAGGACCAGATCCCGGACGGAACAGTGACAACCAGTCGCATAAACAACCGGTCGGCTACCATAAAGTCCGTCCTTGGGTCGCGGATGATAATGTGATAAAGCGCGGAATGGCGAGGTGACCTTTGATCGACCTTGACTCGAGCCGCGCATGCGCACAAGGACGATCGCACCTCGCGCCTCGCGGTAACGGTCGGGGTGGTTCTGATCGCTTCATTATCGTCGGAATGTTTGTCTTATTTGGGATTTACGAGAGGTTTGGCCGCCCCAAGGCCGCCTCATGGATATGGATGTCGCCGCCTTGACTTTCGTACCGGGAAACCAGTCGGGAAATGAGTGTCATTTGAATATTGTAATAATTTCACCGTTTGGTCGGAGTAGCTAATAGATGAAAGGGGGATTACTTTTACAAGTATCGAATATCTGACTAACGACCTAATAATTGTCCATAAGTTACTTTTTTAAAATCACTGGTATTAAACATGTGTTATTCCCTTGAGTTAAAGTATTAATCGTTTTAGTAGTTAGTCTCATCTTATATGTTACAGCATGCCAGTTTACATGGGCTTTATCCAGCCTGCAAGGAATGAGCTGTGTACATAAATATGTAACGAGCTGTGGCTCGGAATTACATTGCGATATCGATCCTTTCTCTTTATCAGAAAGTATCAAATTGGAATCAAAATGATGAACAAATTGATTTTGTTTCCTCAGTTTAATCTCCAATTATATTATTTTGTTCAAATCCTTCGAGTTTAATATTGCGCACATCTTCCTGAACAAAATGCATTGAATGAATGAATGAATGAATGAATGAATAGTTTATTTCCAAATAGAAAATAATATACATTAATAATAATAATACGAAAATACAATTGGAAATTAGTCCCCAAATGGGCTTTCGCCTGTGGTTGGGGACGAGTCGAACAGTCCATGATTCAGTTATAAATAAACTATTTTAAATACAATAAAAACTAAAGAAAATAAGAAAAAAAGTAGAGAAGTAGATGCATGCATATGATAAAAATTTGTTAATTATAAAATTAAATTCTATGTCCCTGAAAATTTAGTAGTAAATAAATAAAGACAAAAAATGGAAATCCCTCCGCCACTTATTAGTTCCATTATCTAATTTTATGAAAACGGCCCTTAACCTACACATCAACCGCCTCATAATGCTTTACGATCGATATTCGCTTCTGAGTAAAACTAAGTTTTACTACTTCAGGACTAGCGCGTTAAAGTCTCCATCAATATTTATGATCCATGGTATATCACCGTCCTTCAAAACACTACTCGTTATTACTACTATTCCTTTAATAGAGTCATCCAGTGTGCACAGTGACTGTATAGGACAGTGTGTGGCAGGCCACTCGCACCGTACCGTAGTAGAGGCACTCCCTGAGAGTACAGTTACAGCCAGTGTCACCTTGCCTGACTCACTGGTGAGCCGACTCATGACTCAGCCCTCCCACAGCCCGGGGGTCTGGGCCAAACACTCCTGAGAACTGAGTCATTTTCAGAATTTCACCGATTTCCTGCTTTTCTTTTTGATACCCTCGGGCTTTCCGATGGAGTCTTCTCTTCGACATGGCGAAGTGTTGTTTATTGTCGATGATTCACTACCCTTAAGGTACAGGGCCCGAAGAACATAAAACTTCAACAGAAACAGTAGTCGAGGTTCAGAAATGAAAACAGGGGTCTTGTTTAACAATTAATTGAAGTAGCTTGTTTACAAGAAAAACTAATCGCTGTAATCTTGCAAGCACTTCGCAGAATTCATGAATTCTACCCAGCTTTTATTAAGTAAGTTATAAATGAACTGCTCTGGCTAAAGAATCCCTGGCCTTGGAAAATAATCTGCATTTCTTCAATCACGTCCTTCATATTCTTGTCTAAATCACCAACAACACCTGAGTTTGTCCTGGAACAAACTCAGGAACCGATTACCTTCCCAGGATCCATCGCAACCTCTTGTCTAGTAGATGTCTGGTAGTGTCGACACCCCAGACCTGGGACTGGCTAACCCATGTTTTCCCGCTCTGTCATACTGCTATTGATAACCATCTTATCAGTCACGTGAGTGGGAACATTCCTGGGCCACAAATAAGTCGTTAGCGATGTTTGTGTCCGGTTGGGTGCAAAACAAGAAGAGACTGACCGCTAACTCGTCTCGTCTCACAGGATGCGGACAAATATTTATTTATGCTGAACAGAGTTATCTGAGCGTAAAATTAGTGTGAAGTAATAATAACCTAAACTTGTTGATTAAACAGAAAACCTTTGTTGTGATTACATTATAGTGAAAACATTGTAAACAAGTAGGAATTACTTTTAAAATCGTGAAATTCTTAATGGAATCTTAAAGAAAAGTAGTAAAGATTTACCTTGAATCACAGTCGTGTTCCAAAATAATAAAACATAGAATTCCGTAATGGCTGGAAGGAACTACCAAAACATTGATTTATGAATTTCGTACGCTCTCTTAGTGAAGTGAATATATTAATACTGGAGTTGAAAAGATTGTATAAAATTGATAAATACCCACGTCCAGTTATGGTTGTTTATTTTATTTGTTTTGGTTGCGCTTTGAAGGTTTTCATTACACCACTTCAGCTGATAGCTCTAAGAATTTGTAATCTTCTAGCTAGTCTCTTCTTCTCTGCAGTGGAGAGACTTCATTCCACAACGCAAATGAAGACTACTTAAATTGTACAATTTTGACGCCATAGCGTCAAACATTCCGTAAAGTTGGCAGTATTACAACATTCTTAATGTTTTGAGAATAAAGAGATTTTGATTTGATTTGATTTGAAGATTACTTTGTAATCTTAGATTACAAAGTCAATGATTATAACAAACCCATGAATAGTAACACCGAAACACATATTACCACGTGCCCTCGCATTAATAAGCAGTGTTTTGATGTAGTTTTAACTGGGTTAATTCTGTGTTTCAGGTACGAATGGATGCTGTGTTTAACGCGCTTGTAAGTAATAATAGCATTTTAATGCGCTACAGATTAGTTCATTTTGAATGCTCATTAGCCTGGTTATTTAAAGTACTATCCATTTACATTGGTGAGCTGTTGTACCAGCAGTGAGCCTGATCAGATGTGGAATGAGATTACCTAGATATCATAATTGAAACAACGAGTTATTTGAAATACGCTTACGCGATATCAACGTATTGTGTATTTTATTTGCAAATTTGGGTTTTTTTATTGTATTGATATTTTACTGTAGCAGTGTCTTCTTGGCCATGGAATACAATTCGGTCGACATACTAATAATTTGTTTTCCTGTTTATTGTTCCTTTTGAACAGTAATAGTGACATAATTCCCAAGTGAAAATTACTTTGGTGTGTTGTGCATAGCTTCAGCTCGATCGGAATGTGAGTTTCATCACGTAACGAACTTAACGTGTTATCGGAGTGTTGAGAGACGTTTGATACAATCAGTCACAGTGAGGAGTCGGATAAATTCAGACATTGGTTCATTGCGGTTCGCTCCAGCAGTCTGCAGACATACGGTGGTTCACTACGGTTCGCTCCAGCAGTCTGCAGACAGACGGTGGTTCACTACGGTTCGCTCCAGCAGTCTGCAGACAGACGGTGGTTCGCTACGGTTCGCTCCAGCAGTCTGCAGACAGACGGTGGTTCACTACGGATTGCTCCAGCAGTCTGCAGACAGACGGTGGTTCACTACGGATTGCTCCAGCAGTCTGCAGACAGACGGTGGTTCACTACGGATTGCTCCAGCAGTCTGCAGACAGACGGTGGTTCGCTAAGAATCACTCCAGCAGTCTGCAGACAGACGGTGGTTCACTACGGATTGCTCCAGCAGTCTGCAGACAGACGGTGGTTCGCTAAGGGTCACTCCAGCAGTCTGCAGACAGACGGTGGTTCACTACGGATTGCTCCAGCAGTCTGCAGACAGACGGTGGTTCACTGCGGATTGCTCCAGCAGTCTGCAGACAGACGGTGGTTCGCTAAGGGTCACTCCAGCAGTCTGCAGACAGACGGTGGTTCACTACGGATTGCTCCAGCAGTCTGCAGACAGACGGTGGTTCACTGCGGATTGCTCCAGCAGTCTGCAGACAGACGGTGGTTCACTACGGATTGCTCCAGCAGTCTGCAGACAGACGGTGGTTCGCTAAGAGTCGCTCCAGCAGTCTGCAGACAGACGGTGGTTCGCTAAGAGTCGCTCCAGCAGTCTGGAGACAGACGGTGGTTCACTAGGGTTCGCTTCAGCAGTCTGCAGGCAGACGGTGGTTCACTACGGATTGCTCCAGCAGTCTGCAGACAGACGGTGGTTCACTACGGATTGCTCCAGCAGTCTGCAGACAGACGGTGGTTCGCTAAGAGTCGCTCCAGCAGTCTGCAGACAGACGGTGGTTCGCTAAGAGTCGCTCCAGCAGTCTGCAGACAGACGGTGGTTCGCTACGGTTCGCTTCAGCTGTCTGCAGACAGACGGTGGTTCGCTAAGAATCACTCCAGCAGTCTGCAGACAGACGGTGGTTCGCTAACGGTCGCCCCAGCAGTCTGCAGACAGACGGTGGTTCGCTAAGAGTCGCTCCAGCAGTCTGGAGACAGACGGTGGTTCACTACGGTTCGCTTCAGCAGTCTGCAGGCAGACGGTGGTTCACTACGGATTGCTCCAGCAGTCTGCAGACAGACGGTGGTTCACTACGGATTGCTCCAGCAGTCTGCAGACAGACGGTGGTTCGCTAAGAGTCGCTCCAGCAGTCTGCAGACAGACGGCGGTTCGCTAAGAGTCGCTCCAGCAGTCTGCAGACAGACGGTGGTTCACTACGGATTGCTCCAGCAGTCTGCAGACAGACGGTGGTTCACTACGGATTGCTCCAGCAGTCTGCAGACAGACGGTGGTTCGCTAAGAGTCGCCCCAGCAGTCTGCAGACAGACGGTGGTTCGCTAAGAGTCGCTCCAGCAGTCTGCAGACAGACGGTGGTTCGCTAAGAGTCGCTCCAGCAGTCTGCAGACAGACGGTGGTTCGCTACGGTTCGCTTCAGCTGTCTGCAGGCAGACGGTGAAAGGACGAGGGAAAGGTCAGGACTCGTTGATGTCCCGCAATCAAAATGTGCTCATCTCGCTCCGCACTCCATCTCTCCTCGCCCCCCTCCCTCCCAAAAACCGCCATTCGGTTAATGCTCTACCTCGGGTCTAATGGATGTTTCGGGTGCCCGAATGTGATTCACTTAAACGTTGGAAATGTGCGATGGTGTTCGGTGACAGTATTTTACTATAGCAGGTTTTTTTAAAATTATTAGGCGTTGGATTTGTTGTTAATTCGTTTTGAAATGCGATCTTTTTCTTCTGATCTGAGTGGTTAATCCCACAGAACACATCGGAATTTTATAATCCTATAGACTACATGTTTCCCAGGGGAACTTTTATTGTAATAAAAATGAAGTACCCTCTACTTGAACTTCAAACTATTCTTGATTTAATTTAATTCACACGTGTTTTAATACTAATGGTCTTTTAACGGGTTATGTTGTTCTGTGGACGTGTAATCTCTGCTTTTGGGATTTACTAACATATAGGATTTTTCCAATTTAATTTATCACAGTCACTTCAATGCAAGAGGATTTTCCTTTTCTCGTATATTGATTTTTTAGAATCGGAAGAAGAAATGAGAAAATATATAACAATACTGTTATATTAATATAATTAGAGGCACGTATGGATTTAATTATAAATTTTTCTCCTTGTGAGTGAATCATAGTAAAATTCAAGCGCGCCGTTGGAAAGTATTTTCTAGTGTGCAGAAGGTCATTAAAATTTACATAAATCTTAGAAACTTGTAGAAAATTAACTATGACATTAGTATTCTTCGTAACAAGACTGGAAAGTGAAACATTGCATATTCGAGACCGTGTGTTTGAAGTGGAGATTTATCGAACACTTGATATGGTTGAGAAAATGCAAAACACCTTCACTCGTGATTCGAACGGTACTTTTCACTACTCTTTCGTTCTTTCGGGACACTTTTCAAAGTATATAGTAAACATTACTTTACTTTCCCTAGTAAACATTATTTTCCGTAGCAATCAATGTTTTGTTACAAATTGGATGAAGTGAATACGGAGCAATCTAACATTTCTTTATGACTTTCGACCACCAACAGATTATGAATTTGACCAAGCCTGTGCCACAAGGCTCTAGTTATTTTTTGCGTCCTCGTATTTTTCGCTTGTTTTCAACTAAGCATTTACTAATTTAAGAACCATGTACTGAGCAGTAGAATATTTCAACAGCTCGGGGTTATCGTGCCCATTTTACTCGGGGGCGGAAATTCCTGAGGGAGTGGGCCATCACTATCGCGGGGGCCGAGCCTTGAAAAAAGCGGCCGGATGCAGCGGCGTGTGGCGCCCCCGACACGCCCAGCCTGCCGCGCCGCTAGTGGCGGGCGTCTGACACACGAACACCCCCGGGTGACGAACGGCATAAGGAATAACAATTAGCCATAGAACTAAAACTGATAACTTACTGATAGTTATAGTTGGCGTCAAATCTTAAGACCCACGCCGTCCATAATCCCAATGCTAAAATTAACATTAGTCTTACGGACGGACTGGGCCTTAAGATTTGGCACCAGTTATAACTAGAATTTAATTGATATGATGCTTAACTTTATGATCGGAGCTTCTCTCATGCCATGTACAACCGAGCAAGTGGCTCTTGTTAAACTTATGTGCTTGCTATTTAAAATTTTTCAAAATTTACACCCCTCGCTGATTGCATGACTGTGTTTCATTTCCAGTTGTCAGTGGCTGGGCAGTGTTAGTTATTATTTACAATTTTTAAACACCGCCAACTTTGTATTAAATTGGCACTTAGTATAAACTCGGTTGTATTTATTTAATTTGCAATATGTATTTTAGTTAAATTAGTCGTTGAAGGTCACATGTAAAATAAATAAGAACTTTGAAGGCCTTTACGAACACTCCACATTACTGTTTGTTTTCTTAATTTAAAAATGGACAATGATAGTGTAATAGCAACACTATATTTGAAAGCATGGAGTGTTTTCAGCCAATTGCCGCTATAAATAAGATGGACAGAGCCGCGTCGGGGGCGGAGGTAAATCCTTGAACGGACTCAAACGGAAAACCCACGGTTTGGTTGAAATCGGATTAGCGCCGGCTGAAATTACTCAGATTGGAGTTTCTAACGCTTCTCCCAATTCCACCCCCTCAAACCAGCGTCTATTATAATCAGTAATAGATCCGAATTTCTTTATTTGTACTCTGTGTACTTTATTTGTGTACTTTTAAGTCTTTTTTAACTTTATTTTATCTGGCTTTACCCGGCCGGGAGTTGACTCCGCATTATTATTAAAATTAAACTCCCTACCGAGTACCAGGTCGATTGGTGCGGTAGTTTAGGCGTAATTGAACCTCAAACCAGTGGCGGCCGGCCCATAAGGACTCTCGGACACCGCCCCCCCAGAGGATTTTCAAACATACTGAATTAAATTGGTTTACATATGTATCCGATAAATGTGTAAAAAACTACTAATTTTAATTATACTGACCATTATAGTCTATCCGCCCGGCCATGATACCCAGGCGATTAAGCGACTTCTCGGAACTCGACTCACCCTCCCTACCTGCTCGCCGGGCCGACCGGTGGCAAACAATGACTCACCTACTGACGCTGTCCCACAGTACTACAAATTTTTTTCATTTCAAATTAAAATTTGAGATTATCAACTTTTTTGAATTCTACGTAAAATTCTAGAGAAAATGAGCTAAAATGCGACTAAAATGCCTCATATTCACGGTATGAAGGTCGGTAAAAACTGGTGACGTACATACCGTGAATATGAGGTAATGTAATAGGTAATGTAATGAGGTGAATATGAGGAAATTAATTTATCATTTTTTTTATAATGATAAAGTAATTTCAACTACATGCATCGAAATATGTTGCGAAAGTATTTAGGCCTCAACTGCTATTGCGCGTATATCTCGCGGACGCTGGCCGGAGCGTCCCAATCCTAACGCATGCTATCTTATGGAAAATCATACAGACGGTCGTGAGGGTGCTCTGACGTCACTGCCATGTTGTGATATAGGGAGTCTCGGGCAGCGTCCGAAGATGCGCGCGCACATCAGTAATCAGTGCAGTCACCACGATCTCTAGTGCAGTCACCACGATCTCTTTAGGGCAATAAGAAATTGAACATTTGCTGCCGTTATGATTGCACGATTCATGTTGGCGAACCTGTTGTTCATTCGTTTTAGTAACCATAGCAACCCGCCAATCTCTGTAACCTAAACGGTGAGGCCGAGGCATGGAAGCTGAGTGAGGTTATTTGTTTACATGCTGTGTTTCATCCAATGAGTTGGTAATCAGCAATGGTGATAAGTGATTGTTATTATTTTAATAGTGAATTCAGCTGATATTGGTAATATTACAGACCATGAAATGTGAATAGCAATCGAAGGTAGGTGAAATACACAAAATCCGTAATATACTCTTTTAGTAGTTAGTAGTGAGTCCTCCTGTTCATTCAACCCACCAGCCGCCACTGCCCCAAACACACATAAACTCACAAACCTTCATGCTCATGATTTTACTTATACAGTAAAATGAATTCGGCTGTGGTTAATCGAACATTCAATTAATTGTCTGTTTTGCCCTGGCCCATTTAATTTTTTACCTCGGCCCATTTACTTATTTGATACTAGTAGGCCTATAAGTAGTGAAATAGCTTTTATTTGCATGACTTGACCGTGTTTAAATTCACGGTATCGTAAGCAATTTGCGAATGTGAGTTCTTTACATTTCATGTCTTGGCGCTTAATAATACGACCGAGTCAAACTTTTCTTAACTTATCTTGGCTGTAAATAACTGTCCAGAGTGATCGCTATCCGTCTTCGGTGTGCAGTGATGGTAAGGTTTGCCCGGTGCCCAGTGGCCGGTGCCGCCGAGTCAGTGCCCAGTGCCCGGGTATGCCCGGCTCGCGGCGGCGCCCGACCGTGAAATCGCGTTACGTGTGGCCCCTCGTCCGCCGTGCAGGTTTTTGTCGTAAAACTGGTTTCATCACCTTCTCCACCTGCATTACTTGGCCAATGAAAAAACTATGATTACCTCGGTAGATTACAAGCTGAAAATAGATTTCCTATTTGGTTGTCTTGAGATTTGAAACGCATCCAAACTTGGCATTTCAGTTTATATACAATAGGTTGTTGTACGATCCGATTGGACATAATCAATTTCTGAAACGTTGGTAGGATTGTAGATGGAGTAAAAGCGCTTACGTTGAACCATCAACCTCTATCCTCTCAAGATCCTCTTCAATCTGGATTTTAAGAAACCTTTTCTCTCGTCTTCATGATTTGATACCCCGTTTGTTTTTCCCTTTCACACGGTGACTGCAATATTGTCCTTACGTCACGAGCCGTCGTCGTCGGCGACGCTCACGACTCATCAGTCCCCCGACCTGCTTCTGCCGCCACCGCGCCGTGCCGTGCCGTGCCGTGCCGCAGGTGTCGCGTGAAGATGTTAGGTTTTCACGGCGACCACATAGTAGAAATAGACGGAGCATAGCTATCTTACTTGCATTACAGCAAGTGAGGCCTGGACCGCCATATTGTCTGGGTATAGAAACATAAAACGGCGCTTAAAACCGCGTAATCTGACAGTACTCATGTTTCCAATTACTCGTAGTTTATACCATTTAGCGTTGAGGCTTATGGTTGAAATTTTGCATGTGAAGAGTCCTTTAGTTAGGAACCATAATAGTATCAATCATATTTCGAAAATAATTTTTTAATATTTAAAAATATGATATAAAATCACAAGGTTTTATTCAACTTTAAAACATGGCTGAAAAAATAGCCGGCTACTACTTTTTTATTTTTTGGTCAGGCAAAATAAAAAACTGTGAAAATTGTTGCTGAAGAGTTGAATTTTTCAAATCATATTTTTTGAAAAAATTAGCTGACGTAGTTTGGTCGATAACTTAGTTACTGCGGGAGAGTTTATCCGTGCTGCGCCTGCATAAAAATAAAGTCAATCCTAAACTTATTTACAAAAATATAGTCGACTAAAAAAATACAAATTTGGTATCAAATTAAAGGTCTGAATCTCACAATTACTATTGTACCAATTATAAATGGTTTAGAAGCAGTTTACACATCACAGGAACGTTACAGGTGTATTCCGTGGCGGCAGCTTCTTTCAAAAAATGTCAGGACAAGCTTCTAGGTTATCAGTGTTTACGATGTGTAAACTACCTGTAAGCCATTAATATTTGGTACTACAGTGATTCTGAGATTCAGACGTATAATTTGATACCATATTTGTAATTTTTTACGTACTTTATTTTTTCCATGCATAGGGTCTAGAAGCAAATTTAAGCTTCACTTCGCGGTTTCTAGTGCTCCATCTATTGTACTATGTGGTCGATGGGTTTTCACAGCAGATGAATTAGCTGTGAACCTGATTTTACGCTTTGTATGTCAGTTTAACAATGACATTTAGATTTTACTTCTACTCATAATACAACAGCGAGAGTGCAGATGGAGTCCATAGCGCCACTTTCCATCCACTGCATCACTCCGTTTGCCTGTGATATAGGTACGAATCGTCACGTCTCGGCCGTAACGCCCTCCAGCACGTCGTTGCTGCAATGGTTACCACTGCAGCTCAGTAAGGCTCACAGAAGCAGTTACCGTTATGAAGCCAACAGTTGGTTCCCACTGAAAGGTGGATTGGCTCAATACTAGCTGAGACATTGTGTTTTACTTATGTATTTTGACGAGGCTATAAATCTCAGTTTTTTCAATCATCTCCATATTTTGTGGAATACTTAAAACGAAACCGCCAAAGAAATCCACATTACATATGTGGTTACGAGGGCATAACTGTATCCTGTAACGCATTTCAAATATTGTACTACTGATTTTGTCCGACGATACGTCCCATTTCTTCACGCGAAACCTTTTAGAAGTTGTTTACAATCATGGCTTTACCTTCAATATATATGTACGAAACAATCGTATTTGTCAAAACTAATCTATCATATTACGAATCTCCAAAATTATTAAATCTTCGTTAGATTCAAAACCTTGAGATATCTGCTCATAGAACCTTTCTCACAAAGGTGTCAAATTGCATAACAAATTTCCACCAAATCTAAAAAAGAACAAGACATTAAAAAATTTAAGAAAAGATTGATAATGATTCTAGTAAGAGTTTTTGATAAAGTTGAATATTTTTTAAAGAATACATTTAAATGCCATGAATATATTGATATATAAACGAAGAAGATATAATAAATATAAAATAGACCTAAATACCATGTTAGCCAATGCAATAAATTTGTTAATGGCGAAATAAATTATTATTATCGTCTTCGATCAACACAAAAAGACGGTGAGTCATAAAATTATAATTTGATAGCTATTCCTGGAAGCCAGTACGTAATAAGGAATACAAAAAGGCTATTGAATTGGCGAGTTGACTTTTCCTCATTATACCCATAACGTATAACCGGGATAACGAACAAGAAGTCTTATTAGCAAAAACTGGGATCAGTGCAGCGTGCAGTTGCAAAAGAGTCTGTGCTTCTTCATGCGGTCGAAGGGGGTTGAGAAGCCGCCAATGAGATGCAAGAAACGTCAATTCAGACGTCCGATGATGAAGAGGCTCAGACCTTGAACCACTTGCGGAGAACCTGCTCGACGTTTCATAACGGTGATGAGGTTGAAACACTGAAGACGTCTCGCAGATCCCGGTCAAGAGGCTGCGTGAAAGTTAATTGCAAAATGCATTCCACATTAAGGTACTGGATACAGGCTACATCTTTGTGGATAGAGGGACTGGGCTGTAGCCTGGTACAGTCTAAGGTTTTGGTTGAAAATTATAAAAAATACAAAAAGATCTCAAAAATCCTTGTTGGAAAAGTTAGATTATCAGCAAACAAAATCGTGATTCAGTTTACTTCAAGCCACATAAATAGTAGTAGTGGTTACAAGCAATAATGGTTCTGGAATAATGGCTCTAGTGGCTCTGACTTCAGTGGTGCCCCAAATTTGACCTTATGACGACAGAAAATGCTCCCAAAGCTGTTCTTTGGGACGATTCAAACATCAAATTTTGATTGGTTCATTAATAACCGTTAAATAGAATTTTATGGTCAGACTCAGTCGAACGCTTTTTACGATTGTTAATGCTCCAAACTTTACAGGATAGTAACCATACAGACTGCAAATCAAATCACGTACTTCAAGTGAGATTAAAACTTTTGAGGTAAAAAGGACCAAAGGTCCTGGACAGTCAGAATGTCGTGGCATCTGCTCGAGGGCTGTGGTACAGGCCACCAGAAGCTGCAGCAGACGGACGTTATGACGGGTTGCAGTGGTATAGGCCACCAGAAGCTGCAGCAGACGGACGTTATGACGGGTTGCACTGGTGTAGCCACCAGAAGCTGCAGCAGACGCTGGCCCAGTTGAGTCGCGGTCCAATTCGTGGAGAAGGTCAGGATGTCTGTGGCCGACCGTTACTTCCACTTCCACCGCCACTAATCCCTTTACCTAGTTTGTTTGTCATCAGTCTAGTTCACGAATGGTTTCGGCTCTCTTTATCATTGTTATTTATTCATTTATTCCAACGGGTAAGCCCAATACATAGAAAGAAGTACACAAAAACATGATATGACAATAAATAACATAGTAACAACGTAATAACATAATAGTAATAATAACAAATAACAAATAATATGATGATAATGACAATATAATAATAATAACAGTATAAATAACATCAGGACAATACGAAATTGTCTATTCCAAACTGCCTGGCCAAGAATAGCGATAACCTTCCTTTTGAAGCCGGACGTGTTTTCGGCAAAGAAATCAACATGGGAAGAAACCAGGTTACCCAGGCACTGCGGTCGTATAAGGCTACTGTTGTATTCGTAGTTGGAGCCAGTGTGGCGCCTTTTAAATAGTCCATAGGATCTTGTACCAGGGGACAGCGGAAAAACACACCTTGAAGAATCTTTGGGCAATTGATGAATCTGGTCATCAATTATTTGTAAAGAAACATAAGAGACTGGGTATTTCTTCTTAACTCTAGAGATGGGAGATTTACTTGATCCGCCAGAAGCAACAATGGAACAGCCCTGTAGGCGTAGCCAAGCCGACAGCCAAGAATACGGAGAAATTTATCCATTTATTCATTTATTTATCCTGGATAGACTGCAGTTGTTGCACCAAGGTAGTCAGATGGGGAGACCACATAATACAGTTAGTTGTACTCCAGAAGTGGCCGGACATGAGCACAAAAAAGCATCTTGAGTGTCAAAGGGTTGTTGAAGTTTTTAGTACCGACTAAGGACACCAAAGGATCTAGAAGCTCTAGCTCAGATACCGTTGATATGGTCGTGAAGTGACTAGTCTTGCGAAAACAGAAAACCGAGGTCACTTACAGTGTTACATCGGTTCAGAGGGACCAATCTACCGATCCCCCCCCGGGGGGGTTCAGTAGGGAAATATGTTTTGCCTCTACTGCCTTCTATATGAATTCCCATATTTCGTTTGGTGAAACCTACGTTTTCATTGAAATTTCAACATCCCCGCAGAATTTGAAACAACGTCAGTTCTTATGGTTTTTAATTAGTAGGTGAAATGAGTTATTTTAAATAACATCGTACCGTCAATTAATTCTTTGCTCATATTTCACTGATGTAAGTATCTAATATGAAACAAGCGATACATTTTTCATTATTCCCCTGAGGTTTCCCAAAAGGACAGATATTTTCGTTTAGTCAATGAACAATTTGAAAAGGTTGCATTGCGCGAGAGCAGTGTGGGAACCTCGTTACTCCTGAGGTCGGTGTGTTGATGATCTGCGCGTCCGGGGAAAGCCTGCAAGGTTCCCAAGGACGGGACTGGGCTGTCTGATCTTGCCCTACCGTGGTCGTGGTCGTGGTCTTGGCTGTGAGAAGTGGCCCATTAATTTTTCGCACTTATTCACAGAAGCTTTATGATTTTTTTCTCACTCACACTAAAATTCAAGTGATTTACATTAACATCAAGCTCATCAACAGATTGAAAGTAAATCCAGTTTGGCTCTGGAGAACACGTTATGTTCAGGCATCTCGTATATATAATAACTAATAAAAAGTAGTTAATATTTATGACTGTATCGATTTGGCATAGTAAACAATAATACCGAGGGAAATAATGGATATACGTGATTTCAAAATAAAACAATTTCCAACATCTTAAGTTGATTACACAATTATACTAAATCGACTTCTTTCTCCTTTTGTTTTTAATTGATTTGGCGTCATCATGAAACTTTTGCCACTTAAGTAAAACTGCTACATTTTTCATTGGGAATTATCAGATTTAACCCTCTTAGTACAAACTCTCTTTTGTAAGTTGTAATTTTTTATTTTTTTTTTATTTTTGTCTATTTCCTTGTCTTAGGCTCCTGCTCTTGAGTATATCCTAAGTATCTTTATCTTTTCCTTTTTTTCCTCCTTTCTCTAAGCCTAATTCCTTTTCCTAAAACTTGTTTTATTATATATATATATTTTTTTTTTGCTTAGTTTCCATCTTTTAAAGTATCCGTCACTTCCCTCTCTTCTCCTCCTTTTCTTCTTCCTTATCCTAATGTTACGCCGTTTGTTTTCCATTTCCAGGCTGATGCCCGGGGAACCCACGGCATCAGGTCCACTGAGTTTAAAAGTTTGGAGGTCGGGCTTTTCCGCGGGTCGCACTGCTTACTCTCCCTTTCAGCAGTGGCTCTAGGTGGTCGTCTCCTCCATCCGCGGTCTGCAGTCCTCTGTCTTCTTAATAGATGGGTTTGTCGAATTTGGTTGTCTCTTCCCTGCCGAGAGGTTCATCATAAGTCTCGCTTTTCTTTTACTCATAGATCTCTCCTCTGATGTTTCACTTTCCAAGTTGAGAGAACTTCTTTTGCTGCATTTTCCAGCCTAAGTGCTGAACTTAAATTCAAAGGAAGGGTTCCTCCAGTGTTCCTTATTTGGTCTGAGAGCTGGTCTCTAAGGACAACATGGGTAGCGCATTCCATCAGGGCATGGGTCGGTGAGTCCAACTCTTCACAGTCTTCACAGTTCGGACTCTCCCTTTTCCCAAATCTATGTAAGTAAGTTGCAAATGCGCCATGTCCGGTGAGCAACAACTGGATGTCCGTGTGGCCGATTTCTCGTAAGGACTCAAGTTCCTTGATTTCCTCCAGTTCTGGAAACAAGTTGTAGGTATATCGTCCGGTATTGGCCTCGTCCCATTCTTCCTGCCACATGGTGTTGAATCTGATTCTGATGTCTCTTTTGCTTTCTCCAATGATCCCTTTCTGGGATTTCCACAGTTCTTGATCGAGCTTCAGTTTCAGGTAGATTGGCATGCTTTTTGTCAGAGCGCAAAGTGCCCGAAGGGACGTTGTTCGATATGCCCCGCTGACATTTCTTAAGACTTGTCGCTGTGACACCCGAACTTTCGGAATAACATGAAAGTGATCCAGCCTGTGTCCCCAGGCTGCTTAGATATGAAAAACCCCTAGCATTTCTTCACGTTGCTGTTTCAATTTTTAAGCTCAGTCGGCAGGCTTTAACAGACTTGTCGGCCGATTCTACAGTCGGCATGCTCCAACAGACTTAGCCGATTCTACAGTCGGCAAGCTCCAACAGACTTGTCGGCCGATTCTACAGTCGGCAAGCTCTAACAGACTTGTCAGCCGACTATACAGTCGGCAAGCGCCAACAGATTTGTCGGCCGATCTTACAGTCGGCAAGCTCCAACAGACTTGTCAGCCGATCCTACAGTCGGCAAGCTCCAACAGAGTTGTCAGCCTATTCTACAGTCGGCAAGCTCCGACAGACTTGTCAGCCCACTCTACGACCGCGCGGGCGCGCTGCAGCGTCATATAGTGCCAAGTCTATTGCGCATGTGTAGTCATTGCGCCGATCTGGGGCACGCTCGCCACGACCGCCCGCAAACCTCCCACTCAAGGACGGTCCGCGATCTCCTTCTTGATCATATCTAAAATTAAATTGTCCCAGCTTTCGCCAGCTGCGAGAGGCTCGCCCTCCGAAATGTCACTCGATCTGATTCTCTCCATCTCTCCAGCAGTTTCACCGACAGTTTCCTTGTGACTTGTTTGACATTATTGCTTGGAGATTTTCCGTCATGAAGTGGCTCTTGGCTCCTGCACTTTACACTTATTAGCTTTTGAATTGGAAAAAAACATTTTCATTAAAATTAAAAATTGCAATCTTTTAACAAAATCAAGTGTTTTAACCGTTTAAAATATGAGTATTACTGATTGCGTTATCAACATGTTATACACACGGTAGGAATTTCTAGATATCTTTATAGAGGGTCATACTTAGGAATCCCGCCGAATAATTAGTTGAAGGTTTCAAAATTGCTTCAAATTTACAATCGCAGTAACGGCAGCATAGAAACACAAATTTTATTATACTGAATTTGGTGTCTTCATACTTAAACCCCATGGCGAATTTTTGTTAACACCCCTCCCCCAAAGTTTCGTTTTAGCTCTAGGAAAATTTAATTTGTTCATTAAAATTAATGGTTTATGAAGACTCGTGACTAAGGACAAACAAAAACTTCACTGATGCCATGAGACTAGTGCTAAACGGTTTGACAGCTTAATAGCATCAACAAGCAGTTACAGATCGGAACGGAGCCACAGCCGAGGAGAAGCTATCCGCGGTTGAGCTGGTTGTAAGCAAGCTATTACCGCATCCAACGGCTTCCTCGCCAGACGACGGAAGCCCCGCGTGTGACGCAATGCCGGCAGTAAGGCCAAGTATTCCTAGTGACCCACATACTCCGTCTGCTGCACAGTTCACTTGTTTGATCTGTCAACATTGATCCAATCAGCTGTAGTTGTAACACTTGTTGCTTTGGCTTTCTTTGCCTTTCCACTCTGTTTGCTTTGTTGCCAACTGCGCTGCGCTGCTCGCCCGTGGTTACTGTGTCGTCGCAATAATTGTTGCCAACTGCGCTGCGCTGCTCGCCCGTGGTTACTGTGTCGTCGCAATAATTGTTGCTTTGTAGAGGTCGCGTTGTATCAGTGCTGTAGTGATGGCAGTGGCCTCTGGCTTTTTCGAGCTAGGCTCCTTGCAGGATAGATAGTTCTGCAGTTCTGCAGAGATCAAGAGCATCTGGATTTGCCATTTAATAGTCTCAGTGTCAATTATTATATTTTATCGTCTGTCAGGTTTAACGTATTGATGCCGAAATAATACTTGTTGTCTACATAAGTGCTTGGCAATGTGTTTATGGAGCACACTTTATAATGTGCTTCTACTTTTAAAATGTTAATAAACATTCAACAATTTAAAATTGTTAAATTTTTGTGTGAATGTTGTCCCGTCAATTTAATTTTTGGCTATAGTTTTTAAATAGTTAAATTCAATACTTGTCCTGCATAGTTAAGCTTCAATAAAAACTAAGGTAATTTTGTTCAAGGAAAAACATTGAATGGTTAAAAAATTCAGAGGAGCAAAAACTTTGGGCCAAATTACCTTCTTTAAGAGTTGACTAATAGATCTCTAAATAGAGCTCTAAATTTCTTGTTAAGATATATACATTCCAATCCAGTAGATAAACTCTACTACTCCTATAATTTTTCTTTTAGAAGTAGATAGGAGACAATGGAACTATTAACGCGTCAGAGACATCCTACTCTAATCTTGCCTTGTTAAGTTACTGACCTAATCTAGTCAGTCTGATGGGTAATAAGATACTGAAGAATGCCAGCTATTATTCAGTCGTTTGGTGTCCCGCATTACAATGCATTACTGCTATATCATGAAATAATTTAACCTCAATTTAGAGTTGAGGAACTTTTGGTAATACTAACGATCAAGGCTCCCACGCGAATTCAAAGTATATCAATAAAGTCACTTTAAACCAGCTTGACGCTGGTTAGGTTAGGTTACAATTCTTTTATCTTATTTACACGCATCTTACACTCATATCCGTTCATTTTTCCTCATCTGATTAAGATTTAATTGGATTTATTTCCATTCTCTTTCGAGGGTGACTTGTAAACTGAAGAAACCGACACAGAGTGTAGCCCTATGGGATATTCCCATAATATGATAAACCTACTTCCCAAACACCGTGTCAGTTTTGGTCCTTCAATTAAAACGCTATTGTGGGTCAACCAAACAAACTACTAAACCTACAGATTTTACCACGATAAATTATTTATTTTTCACTCTAACAAAATGACACTCAGCTTTTTAGTTTCGTCTGTTTATGACCCTCCCCGAGCCGTTCGGTCAACAAGTCCACGACAGAGGCGAGAGGTGTAACCAGTTTGTCCACTGCGGAGGTCTCCATAAAACACGGCCGGAGTCGGCCGGGCCGAGGATTCCCACATGAGACGGAAGGTCGCGACCCGAGTGAATGACCTGGGCGGCTGGGCGGCTGGGCGCACCCTGGGCGAGGATGGGAGGATCGTTCCTGGACGCGATTAAGCGAGAATGCGGTCTCCGATTTGTTAATTCATCCCATTCAAATGTTTGGAATCGAACCGGAACGACTTCTTCGGAATGTAGGTCATGCCGTGCTTAATGTGCATTTCTGTAATGTTTTGACTTTTTTCCAGATTATTATTGTTTTTGGAATTAGTTCTTACTGTAATGAAGTAATGAAAATGAAGTAATGTACTGTAAAGTTCTTAAGTGAATTAAGTAATGCATACTTATTTCCTCTAAAGATTTATAACCCATGGTACTGTACCTCTGAATAAATGTAAAACGCAAAATGTTATTTTCAGAAATTTGTGGTTTGTACTACGTATTATCTCAGTGGTACGTGTCTCTGAAATATTATTTAGCTGATGCAATTGATCAAGAAACATAATTAGATTTGTTTGGGAACTGATTATTATGTATGTTACCCAAAGTCAAGATTTGTTTTCAGATTTTAGATAAGATCATAGGACGTCATTACATGAGAAGGTGTGATGATGTTAATTAAACTTGGGAGATTCTTTGCGAACTAGATCATTCAAGAATCGTATGGTGTTCAGCACTTTTCGCGTTTCACCTTCACGTTTGAATAATTTCTGTACAGGCTGGGAAAAAATATTTGATATACTTTCTCAAGGACTATACACTGTAAATCAATAAATCATCAACATTTACTTTGACACAGCAACTTCCCAGGAATGTAGGCCACGCTTGTTTTGCAATTTTGAAGATTGCTGATGATTTTTGTCTAATCGTATGCTAATGCATTTATTGTAATTAGAGCGTAATGCACTACCAGATAGTTGGAGACAAGTTTTGGCACTATACTCTGTTTGCTCCTCAAGAATGGTTTTACGCCATATGGGACATATGCTCAAATAACATTGGCTTTGTCTGGTATAGATGACAATTCAAGTTCCAATTCAATGGAGAGAATAGATTTTTACCACTCTTTTTTTTAAACTCTTGAAACGGCGGTTTTACTATTCCGCTTCTAGTTAGATAACGACTATTATACCATAATAATATAAATTTAGTAAAATATGCCATTTTGAAAAGCTTAATGTTGTTTTCAGTTTTTCCCAATTTTGCAGATTTCTTACTATGGTTCTAATGAATTTATTATAATGAGATAGAGCTTACAATACAAGATAATTGGAAACATGTTTTCCTATTACACTTCTAGTTAGATAACGACTTTTCTCTAGAAAGTTTTATACCGTAATAATATAAATCTAATAAAATATAACTGTTGATAATATATACAGAACAGCCCCGGAGAAGTGAATTGTTTGAATTTTAATTTGCTTTCCTATGAACTTTTTTCCATTAGCTAATGAGCTTTTTGCAGTTTTTAGCCATTTTGTATATTTCTTACTTTGATCTCATTAAAACGTAATGCACGGGTATTTAACTGGGTTTCTAGCGGATTGTGTTATAACAAGATTGCTTCATATATCAGCTTTAAATTTATTTTAAGCCTAAAAACATAAATTTAACATTACCTTTTAAAAATTATGACATAGCTAGCCGGTGAGAAGCAAACGGATTATTGTCAGCAATGACATAAAAGAATGTATACGCTTGTTAGCGAGAAAGTGGAGCAAGTGTTGCGGTGAATATGCAATTAGCTGTCAGATGCAGCGGAGTTGCATGTGCAATGAGCAACGAGCGTCGTTTAGCCCACTCCACCGCTGCACGCATGGCTGTGCGGGCGGCGCGGCAGCGAGCGGGGGTGAAGCTTAAGGAATGCAATATTAAAATTGTCACTGAAATTTTTTAAGAAAGGAGGAAATACTCACTCCCTTGTGAATGCGACTTAGGAACATCCATTTGCAAAGGGACGAGCCCTGTGAAACTTATGGGGTAAACAAATCGTCTTCATTGAATCTTGAGGAAAGTCCATTTACGGTAACACAGCAGTCGTCGAATTCGACTTAAAAACCTTAAGCTTGTCAGAACTTCCAAAATTCCACCGGAGAAGTAAATTGGTTGAATTCCAATTTAATTTCATACAAATTTTTGTGTTTGAAAAAATATAAATATATTTTTTGGAAGAGATGACAAAAAACATAATCGGTTATTGTGATGGATTGTTATAAGTACTTTTGTGGTGAACCATTGCATTATGGATTTTTTCACTAAATCATATAACAAACCTTTTTTGAAGACTCACCGTCATAAGCAATCCGGTTGTTTTTAATTTAGTGTACAGCTGTTTCGCCCCCTTGCACTAGAGTCTACAAATTTAATTCAGCAATTCCGTGATAGCCATTTCACCACTATACATAACAAACCGTTGAATGTGTAAAATTTAGTAAATAAACCTCTTACTATCTTATCGGATTTAAAGGGGTGCCGCACCCAATAAAAAGAAGTTCAGACATTTCCGGAACATGATATCGCTTCTTGTTCCGACTTCTCGTCAGCCGTTTACTACGTCAAAGCAGCCAGACAGCTACACAGCGGATCCCCTCAGAGAGAGCAGTACAGACTCCACTTGCTACACGCGGTCTGAGGCGCTTTCCCCTGCTTAATTGCACCTTGTGATGTTGACTGTCACGATCTTTGACTGGCTCCCCGCGTCCCCACTCACCGCTCAAACCCCTTTCATCCGACCTGAACTGGCTGCCGTCTGTGATGGAGATTATCTAAGCTTCTTGAAGTGATGAACTGGTTTAAATCTCAAGAGTGTTTTATTTTTATTTAACAGCTTTCTATTATGGATGGGGGGTACTGTTTCCTATTGTTGGATTCTGATTGGTTATGGAACGATGATACGTCGTTTTATTTTTTGTACTCGGGTATCAAATATTTTTATAGATTTCGTATACTCTAATAAAGAATTTTTTTAGAAGATAAATAATTTTACAGATAATGCTGTAAAGACAAAAATAGTAAGTTACCTAAAATTATTGTTTCCAAAAATATTTGTAAAATTTATGAAAATTGGCTTCTTGAATGTTACTGGGATGACAATCGTCACACATTTGTTATATACTTTCTTACTTTTTGATAAGCTCAGTTTGCATTTTACCTTTTAACATGCAACTGAATTAAACTTTCTGTTGTTGGACGTTCACGTTCACTTGGCAATTTTAAATTGTCAAGATTTCCTCAAGCTACAGCATATTACACCATGAACATGAGAAGAACTGTAAAAAGAAGTTAGACACCCCTGGTATATCAGGTAAAGCGACAACACGACTGTGTAATAAAACTGACAAGGGCTATCGGTTTACCTGGTTTGCAGGGCTACGACTACACGACTGTGGTGCAGCTGCGAGGGGACACCGTCGTGTAGTCGCAGTCTGCACGGCTTGATTGGGGTAAACCTTGAGGTTAGGTTAGGTTAGGTTTGGTTTGGTTTGGTTAGGTTAGGTTAGGTAAAAAATAAAAACAATAGTTTGATAGTATATAGATACTGTAGATATCACGGTGTATTTAATTACACACAGTAGTATTGTGCAGTCATTTCTTTGTTTTCAGTGTAATCAAATGAAGGTAAAAATGTTGAGAAAAGTATTATATACGTCTAATTTCTTAGTTAGTATAAAAATCCGCTGTGGTAACGTAAATATAATCATAAAATGACAATTTACACTCTTTACAGTTGTATATCAAAAATCAGTTTGATATACAACCGGTATATCAAACCATTCCGTTTTCCATCTTTAACGTTATTTACTCATTAGGATAATTATATTTTTGCTGTCAGGCTTTGTAATGTGAACAATTGTTATCTATCATATTAACAGTAGCTAGTTAAAATGAAATATGCCACAGAAATATGAATTAAAACTAGGTTACAATACCTTTCCGTCGACAATTTTAAACAAGTCAAAAAGTTGACTACATGTTTCGGAATTCAAAATTCCGACTGATTTTGACTTGTTTGGAACTGTCGACGGAAAGGTATTGTAACCTAGTTTTAATTCGAATACAGTTCTGGAAGCATTTGCACTATGAATAAAAATACAAAAATATGTCCACAATTGTGCTGTATTCTTATCACAAGTTGCTCGTTCCTAACTAGGTAACTTATTCGTATCTTATCACTACAGTAGAACCTTGATTAGGAGACTCTCAAAAGGATTCTGGAAAGAGTCTCGTTATCAAGGAAGTCTTCTTATTGAGGTTTGTGTAAACAAGACATTGCATTACAGTTTCAAAGAGACTTGAAAAGTGCACTTTTTATCAAGGTATTTGTGTTATCAAGTGTCTTCTTATCGAGGTTCTACTGTACTACTACCTCATATGTATCACCAAATAACAACGGTTTTTAAGACTACTACGGTTGAAGAAGTCACAATTCTGGAATCCGCTGCACAGGCAAGAACTTTCTAAATAAGGAAGTAGGAAAGTTAATAGTAGCAAACATTCCAGCGGACTATTGTTGTAGGCGACTATTGTTGTAGCGATGGTCGTGTTAGGCTACATTCCGCCGGTGGATTAGCCTTGTTATCCTTCTGAGTCTCGTTAGTCGAGCAACTGGGCTAACGTTCCCCGCTAATTGTTAATTGGTCCGGATGGCGTGCTAACTGTGTTTTTGTTTTTAGGTGAGCGAAATGAGCTGGCTACGGTGGTTTATGGCTCCATCTTCCTTCTGTGAGTTTGCATGATTTGTTGTGGTACAGTTATCTCTGGTGTGTTTCAAACCTGCAAACCTGCATGAAACGTTGATACATTAATTTCTTTTATGTTAGTAGTCTCTATGTTAAGAAAAATTAATATTTTAGTCGTAATTAAAAATCAGTTGAATATGTTTAAATTTATGTAATTTTTAAGAGGGTTTTATTTTTAGGCAATCATGCGGCGGTTGAATTTCTTTTTGTCAACCCATATAAAAATGGCTACATTTCAGACAGGTATCAGGGGTTTCGACCTAATTGCCTCTAGAAAACGAGGACAACTTTCATCCAAAAGAAGTAAGGACACATTGCAACATGGTGTAATTCAATGCGACCCTCCAAAATTTGTTTTTTTTTCCTCCAACAACCTCTTTTACTTAATTATTCCAATCATATTTGTTTGTCCCCGTCAAGGAAATGAGTACAAAACCTGTGACCCTAATAGCTGCAGTGAAGGTCTGCCCGGCTGATGATCCTTGGTGGACGAATGTCTCAGTACTTTGTACTACTTGGGAGACAAGAACAAATCCTTCAAAACTATCGTTTAAAGGTGTTTGGTCGAAAAATTGCAATCCCCCCCCCCCTCTATTTGTTTATGTTGCGGCAACGACCGGAGTTTTTTTTTTTTTAAATTTGTTTAATGTAAACTGTGAGAGCTGCAGAGGGTCAAAATGCCAAAAAACAGGCCAAAAATGCCGATGTTGGCACAACTCTAAAGGGGAACCGCTCTATCAACAGGGCCTCTATTTTGGGAATTTTTATGATTAATTTCTGTCAAAACGTAACGTAAAAATAAAATAAAATAATAAAATAAATGTTTTATGTTTTTTTTTAATTATTACTTTTCTTCTCCATTTGAAATATTATAGCTTCAAAAAGTGTCAATTTTGAGTCCTATCAATACCAAACATGTCCTAAAAAATTACAACTTAATTTTTAAACTATTCCCTGTAGATTTGTACCAAGAAATTTAACTGTGCCTTCGTAATTGCCTGGTCGTAATTTGTTTAGGCAGTCCGCATTACACATTCTAGTGCTACCAACACGCTCTTGTTGCAGAACGTTCTTAATCAAATGCACTATAAAAATAAAAGAATAAATATAAAATAAATATTTTTCCAGTTCCTGGCCAGACACCATTAAGGAGGTCATACATTTTAAGCATTACAGCAGAATCTTTTCTTATTTAGCAGAGCATAGAATATTAATAAATAAATGTTAGCCATGTTGTGGTGAGCACATCATTACCATCTAGACTAGGAGTTTTAACAAGGCCTTTAACAATTACTACAGTATTATGTTTAAGACCTGTTTTAACACGATTGACGCCATTTCATTTACAAATTTGTATATTTAATTTTGAGTATAACGTATGTTTGACTTGACACCTAAAATTATTGAATAAAACAATCGTGGGCCAAATCAATTTCAGTTTTGATTTACAATCAACACATTTCCATTTAGAATTACGAAAAATAAAACTGCTACCAATTTACTGTAATTACCCTAAACAACCCTACAAAGTATGTTATGTAAAGTTTCAAATGCTAAATAGATGTAGTTCCTATAACATTCGTGCGTCTAGAAAACGCTTACACATTTTGTACAATTTTAATGATGTTTAGCTGTTCAAAATGGCAGTTGAATCATAATAAAATCTTAGTTTCTGTCGATTTCCTTTTTTTGTTTTCTTCACTGTTTCCTCTCATATTGACCCAGGACGTTGGATTTCGGCAACAGAAACCGTCATTCGGTTAAAAACACGCACGGATTGAACCCGTGCCTCATAATCGAGTCGGGCTCCTCAATTTCGGGTAATTCGTTGCCACTCGGGCCAAGCAAACCGTTGTGTGGGGGTACAACCTGCACGAAGGCAGAGAAAACAGAACCGCGGCTGCCAACAGGGAAAACACGGCGGTGTTGCATGTAATTTGGAGAAAGGCGCGTTAGTTGGAAACTAACTTATAAATTGTAGAGAAACTGATAAGAACTATTCCAGCATATTTGACCCAACTGTTGGACATCGAATTTAAGACTTGGTTATTATGAGACGAATATGGAGTGAAATTACATTCTCTTTTGAGGCGTTTTTTTTCTTGTGTCTAACGGCGAAATCGTTTAGTACGGAGTACATTTTGCCATGTACATTTTCTCGTGCCACTGATGCATTTGCACCCTTCAAGAGGAATAAAACGATGTTATAAGTGTGGCATGTTAACTAATTGGAAAACCTGAGGTTTTAAGGTTAACCCAGGACGTTAAGCTTCGTAAGAAGAAGGAATTCACTATAGACTTAACAGAAATAGCAGGATGTTCTTCTCCCGTTCCGGCAAAGCCATTTTTAAAAGCTGTACTAATTTGGAAATTAATTCCTCTAACGAAAGATTTACATCGTGGACTCTGTTTTAAGAGGTCAGGAAGAAATCCTCTTTACCGTCAGCTAGCCCGTAAAGTATAACAACCACTCTAACTCATATAAGAGGTCTCTTAGATGTACAAATGACGGAGAAATCAATTTAGAATATAGAAAAACTGGGTCATAAAAAATGGCATGGTCCATTTTGTTGTAATGTCAGCAGCTCGGCTCGGGCGGCCGAGGCGTGGCGCTCGGTTACCTGCAGTCTTGCGTCACGCCGTTTTGAAACCCCCGCCACTGTTTTGCCAAACAATTACGGCGCACCGAATCATCGAAAATGCGCCGAATCATCGAAAACCCCTTCCACATCCGCCGTTGCGACAGATATAGAAATTCGAGCGCAATAGCAGGTTGACCAATATCGCAATTACTTTGGATATTATTATGCGTATATTTCGCAAACCAGTATTGTACTGGAGGGGATCGTGTTATCTCTTCATTAGTAGGCAAGCATGGTTTTTGTAACCCCCTTTTCTCAGCCTGCAGCGTAGAAAAATCTAAGCACACCATTAGGAAATTACTTTCCTGTAGATGTGCACAATCCCATTATAATTTCTTATAGGTTTTGAGAATTGTAAGGAAATAAATTTGAAATTATAAAAAAAGTAACATGGGGTCTCTGAGTACCTATAACAACAAATAACAGGAATAACAACAAAATGGAAACAAAAGCTTTCACATGTTTTGTTAAAGCAATGAGAATACTAAACCGAAATATTGTCTTGTTGCATTTCGATCAGTAGGCGATCTTAGTTGATATAAATATACTGCTGCAAAAATGTGTTGGAAGGAAGTTGAATAGGTATCTACCTACAATATTGTTACAGTGTATTTCGTGTTCCGATATATCCTGTTATTGTGATTATGACCTTGATTAATTTGATTCCGATTCCATGCGATTAAATCCGAAGATATGAAGGTCTCCCAGAAGAAACGTAACTGATTATGAGCGATTTGATTCAACAACTGCATCATACACAATTGTGGGTTTCAATTATTATAAATCTAATTAAAGTATTTGTGTACCTGAACTACATTTTAGCATGTAGAATATGTAGTATTTTAAAAAGATTCATCATACTTCATATTTCAATGAAAGTTCTCAAAGTAAGTCATTCCGGATCTACTTCCTTGGCAAGGAGAGAGGGGGCGGGCGGACTGACCAGCTGAGATGAAGGATTGCCAACATGCAAAATGAATTAGGGGCAATGACAAGTAGCTGCGATTATAGTGAAAGTGAGTCTAATTAGTTGTTTGATTTGGCAACACTGTTTTCGGCTGAGGTTGGCAACATTGTAGAGTATCGCTTGGTTTGCTCAACCAGGACCGTGTCGAACAGGAGTTGCAAGACCGAAGAAAAAGATAGTGAAGAAATTATGTGATCAATAACTGTCTTACTGGATACTTTCGCAAATTCACGATTGGAAAACTGCATTTTGGACTGTAGAAAGTATTTCTAAGAGCCACATGAACTCGTAATATTTCCTCCCCAGTTACAATCGAAAATTTAGTACGTAACGTGTTTAGTTGTCTAACAGGTTTCGTCTAATAATAACGAAGTGAATCGTCTCATTATTGATGATCAACCTTCCCATTTTCCATTAATGCATTCTGGAAACTTAATGTTCAATTGCAACCGCCCCGATGTTCCATATTTCATTCTATAATCGTTCTTTTTACTATCGTCATCCATTATATGCTTCAGTTCAAATGCATTATGGTTTATTTTTAACTCCAATAACATTCGTTACTACTTAGTGTAAAATACCACTATTCATCTTATCGCTCATTTCATGACACTTAACAGAAAATGCATTACCAACGTGATGTAAAAGGAAAGTATAGTTAATCTTAAGTCCTATAACCTGATCAAATACATCACAGCTTATTGCTCCTGCCGGTAATCGCACGTAGGGAGAGGTCCGGACATTCCGGCTGGGCCTTTCCCGTCCTTTCTCCCATAAACCTCCTTCCTCGCGCCGCTCACTTCCCCTCCACCGTCGCCGCGCCCGCGGAGGTCCTTCGCCGGTATCGAGCCTTTCATCTGCACAGCGACGAACGACTCGCTTCAATTTTTCTTTTTCTTTGTGGCACACTCGTAATCCCCAAAACCTCTAGACTTCAGTTTGGTCAAGAGTTTTCAGTTATCCTCAAAGTTTTTCAATGGTTACCTGCGATATTTTTCACGCCAATTGAGACCGATAGATTCAAACGTTTTGAGATTTTCTAGATAGTTGATAAAATGAAAAACTTAAAATTGTGCTTAAGATGTGCTCCAGATGGATCGGTAACTTTGAACAAATTAAACAATTAACCTGTCCACGTTCAACAGCATCCATTGCCAGTCATTTACGTTGAAACAGCAACAACCATTCTAGGAATCACTCACTCACACATAAAAGAAACATTTTAACTAATTTTAGTGAAGATTGGGAGCTCGTTCATACAAGTAAGAGTATTTGAAAATCCTTCAAGTAACCTGCTTCACCATATGTCAAATTTCCTTCAAATGTTTTCCTTTGAACATCGTGGACGCTCTTTTTGGACATAACTAAACGAGAACAAGCTATGCTGTCAAAGTTTTGCTAAGCAGAGGAGCACACCTTCCTGGAATCATTTGCCGGATTAAGTCGAGGGGAAAATATCCTGCTGGTTAAATCATTGACGCACAGATTGGTGATTGGAACTTCTGCAATTTCCTCCAATGGTCAGTAATGTCAGCGGCTGAAGGCAGACGCGACCTCACTCCACGGATGACCGGCACGGAGGATGGCGCAGTCCCGACCAATCACGACCTCGGACCCGCAGCCTCTCCGGGTCACTGGGCAACGAACTGCCGATGATGGCGATCGTCCTCACGATCCAAGGTCTTAGATTTTTATTCAAGGGGGCAATTTTTGTCGAGTCATCCCAAATAATTCCATCCTTGTAAAATGACTGGTGGTTGAAGATTAGATTAACGATCTGCAGATATTGTTAGCACAAGTAAAATTTATGCTCAGAAGTAAACAAAGTTTATTTTTATGTTTTAATTTAATGTAAACTCTTAGTTTCTGTTTTTCATTGTATTCTATTATTAATGATTGTATGTTTTTTAATCCTTTTTTAACCCTTCTTATACAAGCGAGAGTAAAACAAAAAATATACCAATCCATTAGATACATAAACAAGCGAATCATGTTACAGCTTTTCGATTTTTTTATTAAGGCATTGAAGGAAGTTTAGAATAATTGCTTAAAGACTTCTATTGCTTTAGGGTATATTCATGGTAGACGTGTTGGGGTAAATGAGAGAACTAGTGTTATAATTTGTTTTTTTATAAATCATTTAGATTTTTCTCCAAACAAAATAACGAATACGCTTATTAGTCGAGGTTATATTCTGCTCAGTATCGAAGTTGAGGCGGAAAACTTTCCCCTCGCTCCGGCGTGACTTACGTCGTTGTGCGCGAAATAGTGGCGCTAGTAAGTTACAATAATCATGAATTGTATCGTAAAAGAGAATGGGAGCGGGCCGTTCCTCACGGTCAATGCCGTAAATATGGATCATTGACGAAGGCCGCGCCACACACTTTCTTTTCCCGTCCCAACACAACCGGCACGTTTGAAAATGCATTACAAAATATAAGAAGTTTTCAGTAGTTTTGAGTGATGTTATTTATATCATAATTTAATATGACAAAATTTGTATTTTCTCTTAATACGTTTTTAAAATTTTTGAATAAGTTTTAAACTTGCCGTTGTAAGTTATATCGGATATATCTTAAAACCTTTCTTAAGATTCTCCTTGAAGCAATTGTATCTTTGATGCGAATTTTCAATGGAGTCACGTAAGCACTGTTTTGATTAACGATAAGTAAGTAGTCATAAATAGTTTTGAGTGATGTTATTTATGACGAGCCATTTTTATTCCTTCTGAAAAAATCTTAAATACTTTTAAATAAGTTTCAAACTTATTTAAAAGTATTTAAGAGTTATGTCGGATGTACCTCTAAACTCTAAAAATATCCCTTGAGGCCACTGTGCGAATTAATATAGTTCTGTTTTCGAACTTCTAGTGCGAATGTTCAGTGAAGTCACTGAAGCATTTTCGTTATGGTATCTATTTAGAACAATTCTTTAATAACTTTTTTTACATTGCCAGTCAGATTTCTTCAAGTGAATTGAATGCTGTGGGAAAATCCTTACTCCTTTGTCAATTCGTTGCAAATTTCTTAAAAGAATACAATACCTACTTTGAGGTCGAGTATGTTTCCCTAATCTCAAGTGTTTTAGTAATCAGCAACTTCAGAATTCTCAGTAATCTTGACGACGCCTACTATTTTCTTATCTAAACTACTGTAGTTGGGCTTAGCCATACTTGACTTATGATTCAACTATCGCGAAGGGAAAGCGTTAGCGACTTTGTTTTTTCTCATAACCTCCTCCACTCATTCCATCCAATTTGTCACGACTTTCTCATACTTGAGTGTACGATGAACGAGGAGAGGGTTATGGGCCATAACTCTTCGTCTGCTGGTATCCTGGTATGTTTCGTTGAAAACTGATATAATGCAGCTGCATTGCTGAGAAATTTTGACAGTTTCCTGTTTGACTCTTCGAGGTTATTTGCTCGTAAAGAAGGATTTTCATTTGAAATTATATATATTCTGTTATAGACATTAATTAACCTTTTTAATTTATTGTAAATATTCGCATGAGATTAGTTGGAAAAATGACACTGTGCCAAATACAAAATGTCATGTTTGTAGAAAGCTGGGAGGAAACATAGGGAATCAAGAGAGTGTTAATCTTATATACTTGTTACTTGTACGTTAACTGCACTGGACTTTTTGGTCTTAATTCAACCTTGCTATATATGTCCCAATTGGACTGATTGCATTAATCGCAATAATATAGCGCATTGTGTTGCAACCACTTTTGCACTGATATTGGAACGACTGGGAAAAGAGCTTGTTTTAGAGCATTTCTTGACCTGGCTTCGCAGGCGCCAAGATGCATGTATCTTCGACATTTAACCTTAAGGATATCTCAGACGGAGGAGTGTCCGAGGGCGTTGTGTCACTGACATTCCTAGCGTCTGCAGCCTGACCTTTGGATACTGAATCAAAGTTGTTTATCCTCTGAAAATAACAGTAATAACAAAAGTTGGTGCCAGGGTTCTTATGATAATGATTTATAAGTGATAAAACGTAGGGAGGCGTCGATGTAAAATACGCGGATGCAACGAACACCAACTTGGACGGAAGTCCATGGAGTTTCTTCATACATTTACGCTGTAAACTTTCTACCCTTGGACCTGAAAAGCCTGACATATTTATTATCGTACATTACATTGCATTACCCATTCTCTATTTATTGATTCACACCTCAAATGTGATGCCCATCTGATTATAAGTTCTTAAATAAAACGTTATTGCTCATTATTTTATGAGCAAAAAAAAGCGCGTTAAAAAAAGTAACAATAATGTTTCATTTTGATATATATGTAAAAATTTAATATGAACTGCGTTGTTTATGAAAAAAGCTCAATAACCATATTCCGTTACTTCACGTTCTCACACGTGAATAGACCGCGGGGTCCCTCAGGGCTCGGTATCGGCGCCACCGCTCTTTCTGTCGCCCATTGTTACGCGTGATTACCCAGACTATTATCACCACCTCATCTGCCAATCCACCTTCTGCAATTAAAGGTGACGATCCTTTGTGAAACTCTACCTTGCTAATTGCGTCAAGCCAACCAGTCTCCAGTCTCGTTTCTTCTTCTCACGCGATCCTAATTCGTCTCTATGCAGTTTATTTAATGAAGCCGTTTTCTTAATGGTTATATGTATATTGTCATTGGCAATGTGCACAGATTAATTAATTGATGGCTTAGTTTGACTTAAAACGTAACATCCAAAGCCATAGAATCACATCCAAGGTATAGATTTTTGAATCTTTAATAATCATAGGTATTGTGATTCTTCTCAAGTGCAAGTTAAAACATTTCACATCGTTTTGTTATATTAATTCACTGTAACTTAATGTACTGTCGTCTGCCTCTAACAGTAAATCCATAAATTTTGTTACAAAACTTTGCGAGCTCTCATAGTTAGTAGAAATCAGTCGAGTCATTTCAATATTACTCAATTACAAACCAATTACGTGCATAACAATCAATCCATCAAATTAACATACTGTATTAGCTAATGACGTTATACTCTTAATCCATTAATCCGATTCTTGAATGTACGATGGTGAAGTGTTAGTAATTCTCATTCACTCTAGTTACTCTTGAGCTATGTAGGACTATTATTCGTTCCCTATGGCTGCCAGGTCAAGGCGCAGACCGGCATGTCTGCGCCATTCAAGTTGACGCGCATTGTGCAGACCGAACTAACGCCTCTAGTGGCCTTCTGGCTACAACTTGCGGCGGATAACTTGCACTAATGCTGCAATAGCCTTAACGTAATGCTGAAATATTTTGTTCAGAGTGCATTTCGCATGAAGTTGATTCATTGTATTCATCAGGCAAATGAATTGTGATAATTTATTCAGTTTATTCATTTAACAGTGCTTTAGTTTGTCCACAATGAGAACCCCCTCTGAGGACCACCTCCATCTCCTCCGATTAGATTATCCAAGGGTTATATGAAATCATGCAAGTTTGTGATTTTGAGGTCAAAGCTTAGCGATTAGGAACATTATATCTGTATTTAATGCACTTGCTAATAAGTAAATTCATTGATTTTTTATCATTGTAAAATAAATTCAATGTCGCCTACCGCTTTGACCAAAAAACACTGCATTAAAAGAGGTTGGAGTTTTACAAAATTGATTACATAAACAGATTGCTCTCTTAATGAATTTGATGGATTTAGACTGTTTTCCCTCAAATAATTTGTATCTATTGATTCAGAATTATTCACTCATGTTTCTTTATTTAATGCATAAGTAATTTAATTTAATTAACAAGTAAATCCATTGATTTTTGACCGTAAAGCAAAATCAAGATTTGGGAATGAACTTAACAATTTTATTCTATAAAACTGATCAAACGGGATTTTTTTAAGACTCGTGTTTATATCGTTATACAAAGGCTAATCTGATTCTAATGACGTTACATTTCGTTGATAATGCCCCACTATCAGGAAAAATATTATGGAATAAGAAAGAGTTGGCTCTCGCTAATTCAACAAATAATGATCAAGATTATAATGAGAGTTCGACGGTGCTAAACGTTCAAACATATCATATCGGCCTTTCAAGCCATAGAGACCACCACCAACGGATCTACAAAATGAAAATAGAAAAATTGATATAGGCTGCTCCCCGACCGTCTGCGATACGATCGCCGCCGTCCAAAGGTCAGGACGCCAGATCCAGACGGGGGTCGGTAAAGGTTTGGAAAGCCGCCGCCCGCGCCCGCTACACTTTCCCCCTGATCCCGTAACCTTTACCGCCTTGCGCAACGTCGCGCCGCTCTCGCCGCCGAATACCGGCGAACAACTCGGCGATCGCCGATCGAGATGTGTCGCAGATTGCGCGTGAAGGACGACCTCCGCGTCCGGGTCCAGAGCGGCTCCAGGAGCGACTTTCTTTACGTCTTTATTTCCCGCAATTGTTTTGGGAATGGATGTTTAAGGCGAGGTTGCCGTTTGAGATGTTACCGTGGATACAGTGTTGCCTTTGCATCCGGATGGGTCGGAGATAGTTTGCGAACGTCTGTAATCATTCTTGAGCCGTTTTTATTCATAATTGACCAATCGACAGAATTGAATGCCAATTGCTGTCGATCCGAAGAGACAATAGTGTTTCGAGTTTAAGGGTGATTTTTATTATCTTGTAGGGTCCAAATAGTCTAGTAAATAGATACGAAAATATTGGGTTACTGAGCCAAAGGACGGGTAGTTGTGATTTTTTGGACATGTTGTTAGTTTTGAGCTGATAACATAAAATCGGAGTTTTCCTCCTCGAGCTTCCCCGGGTTGCCATGCGCAGGGCGCACCACTTTCAGGTACTTTTCTAATTTCAACATATATTTAAAAACGGAGCATCCTAAAGAAATTTTTCAAACTACAGATTTAAAGAAGCCTGGAGTCCCTACAAATTGAGTGCTTTGCAGCTCCGTAACTTTGATGAATTCGGAGCTATGGCCCTTCTATGATAAACATAATTCTTCCATTTGGTTTACTTATACGGCTATTTGATTAACATGGCGCCATCTCCGCGCTGCAGTGGCGCGCCCTGTGGCCACCTGGGGAAGTATGAGGTCGAAAACTTGGATTTTTTGTTATCAGCTCGATACTAACAACATATCAAAAAATCACTGTCACCCGGCCTTTATACACCACAATGTATTATTTTACTGGACTAACACTATAGTTTCAGAAGCATTAACGTTTTGCACCAGTGCTGTGAGAGATAATAATTGAAGATAGATCATTTCATCCATCAGGGTTAAAACATGATATTCGAGGGGTACCATTCGAGATGTCAATGATAAAGCTGGAACGACCTGTTAACTACTGGAATGAAAGAAACCACTTTAATAATTGGGCCCTAAACGATTGTTAAACCATTGATTAATCGTACAATACAAGTTTTTCGATATAAATAACTTCTGGCTCATTTTCAACAACCTTTGACTTGGCGTTTTATCAACGATGCAATAGTAAAGGTCGAGCTGTCAAACAAAAGCGCAACATTTCAATCATACCACTTCTGACTTATGATAACGAAGCTGTTATCGTTTCACTTTCGTCCGGGTTCAACGGAAGGCCGCACTCTACTGATTGCTGTCAGGGTGATTGTAATTTTTGCAAACGTTGGTTTTATCAGCAGAGTAATTGGTAAGACAATTAACAGTTTTCTTGTTTTCTTTTAAACATTTAAAGTCAGTTGGTTAAATTATTTTTGTGACTTTCATCACTGTGTGAAGGACGCGCAAATCAAGAGATAATGGTTACTTTCATAAAATAGGTAGTATGGCAGTGATGACAAATAAGTTAACTACACTCGTTGCAATCATTTCAAATTGGCGATTACTTTGTTTAAAATACACTCTGATAACAGTGGATGGTCTGACTTCAGTTTTTGCTGTAGTTTGTTGTAAATAAGAACTGTAGTTGTTATCATGTTCGTCTTTGTTGAAGTGAAAAGTAATAGTTGGGATGTAGAGCTATTAATTAGCTACTGTCATTTTAGGATTTAAGCGCAGTTTGAACTGGTATTTATTTTGTGGAAGGTCGTTTCGTACGGTAAATGATTAAGTAGACTGATACAGCAACAGTCAAATTTATTTCACCAACCCTTTCCTTGCTCTCGTCTCCTACATATTTTTAGTTGTCTCCTTATATTTTTCTCTATAGGGAAGAAGTTGTTACCGTAGTACTCATGGTAAGACCTAAGCCCGAGACCATGATAACTTTTCGTTTTGGGGCCCCCAGAAGCAAAAAACACAATTCGTTCTTATTCATACATATACATATATATGTATGTTTCATTGTTCAAATACCGAATTTCAAAGAGTATTCCAGGCTGCAAAAAAGGCAGTGAGAATAATTTCCAAATTAAGTCAGAGAGAGTCGTGTGAGCCTGTGTTCAAGGAACTAAATTTGTTGACACTTCCCTGCCTCTCCACTCTAGACACAACAATGTATTGTATCTCAAAATGTGCCTTAACGCAAGGCATAGACAAACACCAATACAACACTCGAGGCAGGGAAAACTTCAGAATCGCTCAACACAGAACGGTGGCTTTTGAGCACCTCCCTTCACAGAGAGGTGTTCATTTCATCAATATGTAAATTGCCACCATCTATAAAAAATGCTCCATCCTTGAAAATAGCAAAATCTCGTCTGAAACAAATTCTTATTTCCTAAGCATTTTACAGTTCAGACGATTTTTTTAATTATCAATGGGGCAACCAAAGCTTATAGAGAGGGGGCGTCCAACCAATGGCGATTGAATGGCTGAGTGAATATTAACAAACATGTATGTATAAAAGGTGAGCGCGAATGGAAAATTTTGTCATATTGCGTTATGTGCAATATGTTTGACCTTTGCATTACAATTTATCAATAATGGTCTGACTGCAATAAAAATATTTATTATTATTATTTATTATTATGTTTTTAAGCACGATAACTCGCGTAAAAATGATCCGATCTTAATTAAATTTGGCAAGGATGTGTAAAGTAGCAATTACTCGGACGAGTTTGTAAACCAGCCCCTGATCGGACTACCAGAAGGGGGGGTTAAGGCGGATCAACCTCATCAAAATGGGGTTTTTGAGTGTTTTTCGTATAAAAATAAAAATAATCCAATTTTCGTTTGCGCCATTTAATTCGGCTAAAAAATGAACAATTTAGTAATTTGAATCCCTGCTCTATGTCCATTGGTTACCGAGGCATGAAAAGTGGAACACAGCATGTTGTCCTAAAGTTATCCTCATAGGGAATACCGTAAGTAAAATTCTATATCTGGGATATTTCTCAACTTATCTCAATAAAACTTGGTATATGGCTTCTTCTAGTTAAGATCTACCAATTATTGAATTAAAACCACCCAGTTTTAACAAACCTGTTGCAGCAAACCTGCATACTCATTCCCAATGTTATTCTGATGGAGCTTACAAAAACATGTCAAATCTCGCTATGTTGGATTGTTATGCATTTGAAATTCGCTGAGCACGCATATCTGCTGCAACGGGGTTATTTGAATACGGATCAGCTGCGTATCCCGACCGACCGTGCTCTCGCGTCGCCGACCGCGCGATAACGCGTATCTCCGCACGTGCGTCTGCGTGTGTGGATGGCGGTGATCGCGCGTGCGCACGAGGCACCGTTCGGTCACGTGACCACGTAGCGGTATCGCGGCGAGAGCGAGAGGGAGAGAGGGGTTAATTGATTCTCCCATTCATTCCCACTCTGGCCGGCCATTATGCTAATCTCGCCTCCTTGCCCCATCTCCGCCGTGGCTGCGGTGTGTGTAGTGTGTAGTACACGGCTCGTATGTCGCCTGACTGCGCCCATCTCCGCCGTGGCTGCGGTGTGTGTAGTGTGTAGTACACGGCTCGTATGTCGCCTGACTGCGCCCATCTCCGCCGTGGCTGCGGTGTGTGTAGTGTTTAGTACACGGCTCGTATGTCGCCTGACTGCGCCCATCTCCGCCGTGGCTGCGGTGTGTGTAGTACACGGCTCGTATGTCGCCTGACTGCGCCCATCTCCGCCGTGGCTGCGGTGTGTGTCGTGTGTAGTACACGGCTCGTATGTCGCCTGACTGCGCCCATCTCCGCCGTGGCTGCGGTGTGTGTAGTGTGTAGTACACGGCTCGTATGTCGCCTGACTGCGCCCATCTCCGCCGTGGCTGCGGTGTGTGTAGTGTGTAGTACACGGCTCGTATGTCGCCTGACTGCGCCCATCTCCGCCGTGGCTGCGGTGTGTGTAGTGTTTAGTACACGGCTCGTATGTCGCCTGACTGCGCCCATCTCCGCCGTGGCTGCGGTGTGTGTAGTACACGGCTCGTATGTCGCCTGACTGCGCCCATCTCCGCCGTGGCTGCGGTGTGTGTCGTGTGTAGTACACGGCTCGTATGTCGCCTGACTGCGCCCATCTCCGCCGTGGCTGCGGTGTGTGTAGTGTGTAGTACACGGCTCGTATGTCGCCTGACTGCGCCCATCTCCGCCGTGGCTGCGGTGTGTGTAGTGTTTAGTACACGGCTCGTATGTCGCCTGACTGTGCCCATCTCCGCCGTGGCTGCGGTGTGTGTAGTACACGGCTCGTATGTCGCCTGACTGCGCCCATCTCCGCCGTGGCTGCGGTGTGTGTCGTGTGTAGTACACGGCTCGTATGTCGCCTGACTGCGCCCATCTCCGCCGTGGCTGCGGTGTGTGTAGTGTGTAGTACACGGCTCGTATGTCGCCTGACTGCGCCCATCTCCGCCGTGGCTGCGGTGTGTGTAGTGTGTAGTACACGGCTCGTATGTCGCCTGACTGCGCCCATCTCCGCCGTGGCTGCGGTGTGTGTAGTGTTTAGTACACGGCTCGTATGTCGCCTGACTGCGCCCATCTCCGCCGTGGCTGCGGTGTGTGTAGTGTTTAGTACACGGCTCGTATGTCGCCTGACTGCGCCCATCTCCGCCGTGGCTGCGGTGTGTGTAGTGTTTAGTACACGGCTCGTATGTCGCCTGACTGTGCCCATCTCCGCCGTGGCTGCGGTGTGTGTAGTACACGGCTCGTATGTCGCCTGACTGCGCCCATCTCCGCCGTGGCTGCGGTGTGTGTCGTGTGTAGTACACGGCTCGTATGTCGCCTGACTGCGCCCATCTCCGCCGTGGCTGCGGTGTGTGTAGTGTGTAGTACACGGCTCGTATGTCGCCTGACTGCGCCCATCTCCGCCGTGGCTGCGGTGTGTGTAGTGTGTAGTACACGGCTCGTATGTCGCCTGACTGCGCCCATCTCCGCCGTGGCTGCGGTGTGTGTAGTGTTTAGTACACGGCTCGTATGTCGCCTGACTGCGCCCATCTCCGCCGTGGCTGCGGTGTGTGTAGTACACGGCTCGTATGTCGCCTGACTGCGCCCATCTCCGCCGTGGCTGCGGTGTGTGTAGTGTTTAGTACACGGCTCGTATGTCGCCTGACTGCGCCCATCTCCGCCGTGGCTGCGGTGTGTGTAGTGTGTAGTACACGGCTCGTATGTCGCCTGACTGCGCCCATCTCCGCCGTGGCTGCGGTGTGTGTAGTGTTTAGTACACGGCTCGTATGTCGCCTGACTGCGCCCATCTCCGCCGTGGCTGCGGTGTGTGTAGTGTTTAGTACACGGCTCGTATGTCGCCTGACTGCGCCCATCTCCGCCGTGGCTGCGGTGTGTGTAGTGTGTAGTACACGGCTCGTATGTCGCCTGACTGCGCCCATCTCCGCCGTGGCTGCGGTGTGTGTAGTGTGTAGTACACGGCTCGTATGTCGCCTGACTGCGCCCATCTCCGCCGTGGCTGCGGTGTGTGTAGTGTGTAGTACACGGCTCGTATGTCGCCTGACTGCGCCCATCTCCGCCGTGGCTGCGGTGTGTGTAGTGTTTAGTACACGGCTCGTATGTCGCCTGACTGCGCCCATCTCCGCCGTGGCTGCGGTGTGTGTAGTGTGTAGTACACGGCTCGTATGTCGCCTGACTGCGCCCATCTCCGCCGTGGCTGCGGTGTGTGTAGTGTTTAGTACACGGCTCGTATGTCGCCTGACTGCGCCCATCTCCGCCGTGGCTGCGGTGTGTGTAGTGTGTAGTACACGGCTCGTATGTCGCCTGACTGCGCCCATCTCCGCCGTGGCTGCGGTGTGTGTAGTGTGTAGTACACGGCTCGTATGTCGCCTGACTGCGCCCATCTCCGCCGTGGCTGCGGTGTGTGTAGTGTTTAGTACACGGCTCGTATGTCGCCTGACTGCGCCCATCTCCGCCGTGGCTGCGGTGTGTGTAGTGTTTAGTACACGGCTCGTATGTCGCCTGACTGCGCCCATCTCCGCCGTGGCTGCGGTGTGTGTTGTGTGTAGTACACGGCTCGTATGTCGCCTGACTGCGCCCATCTCCGCCGTGGCTGCGGTGTGTGTTGTGTGTAGTACACGGCTCGTATGTCGCCTGACTGCGCCCATCTCCGCCGTGGCTGCGGTGTGTGTAGTGTTTAGTACACGGCTCGTATGTCGCCTGACTGCGCCCATCTCCGCCGTGGCTGCGGTGTGTGTTGTGTGTAGTACACGGCTCGTATGTCGCCTGACTGCGCCCATCTCCGCCGTGGCTGCGGTGTGTGTTGTGTGTAGTACACGGCTCGTATGTCGCCTGACTGCGCCCATCTCCGCCGTGGCTGCGGTGTGTGTTGTGTGTAGTACACGGCTCGTATGTCGCCTGACTGCGCCCATCTCCGCCGTGGCTGCGGTGTGTGTTGTGTGTAGTACACGGCTCGTATGTCGCCTCCTTGCGCCCATCTCCGCCGTGGCCGCGGATATCGTGTGTAGTGTGTAGTACACGGCTCGTATGTCGCCTGACTGCGCCCATCTCCGCCGTGGCTGCGGTGTGTGTTGTGTGTAGTACACGGCTCGTATGTCGCCTCCTTGCGCCCATCTCCGCCGTGGCCGCGGATATCGTGTGTAGTGTGTAGTACACGGCTCGTATGTCGCCTGACTGCGCCCATCTCCGCCGTGGCTGCGGTGTGTGTTGTGTGTAGTACACGGCTCGTATGTCGCCTCCTTGCGCCCATCTCCGCCGTGGCCGCGGATATCGTGTGTAGTGTGTAGTACACGGCTCGCAAGTCGCCTCACACCCAGTGTAATTTACTCACACGGGATTGTCAATGGCGAATACAATCTTTTCTTTGAGTTCCGTTTATTAAGCACCTTTGCTAATTATTCAAGACATTTTAGGATTTTTAGAGCAATTTTGAATTTTGCTTTCTTTAGTTAAAGTGTGATTACTACTAATATCGAGTACATTTAGTTGTTCTTTGGATTTTAACCTGCGAGCGCGAGTAACAGGTTATTTCTGCATTTCAAAATGTAGAAATGCAGCGTGTCATTATTTTTAGTAAACTGCTCCAACACACTCTGGAGAAATTATTGTTTACTGTTTCGTCTTGAAATAAACAGGAAGGAAATTCTCTTCTCCTGAGGTCGCTTTAGTTATTGTTTTTGTCCTTCTTTGCGGATAAGCTTATGTTATGGTCACCTCAATCGAATATTCATGCCTAAGCGACTTGATTTATTTTTGCTTAGGTTTGCGACTTGACTACTTAGATCTATTAAATATGCTTAGTTATACTGCACTCGTAGTCCACGAAAACCCTAAAGATTTATCCATGGGTTAATTCAGTCGATTTGCGTTTAAATATTACCCAGATTACTTCATCCCTGATAGCATTTATCCGGTTAGTAGTATTTTGTCAAACATTTTTAACCAGATAAACAGTGAGAAATTCTGAGTTGAACGTAATTGTAAATGAATAATTACAATAATTGAATATAACAATTGTCGTTAAAGGCAACGACCGTTTCAATAGCCATCGAAATTTAAATATTCATATTGTCAATGAGGAACTTTCACGTTATATTGCAGTAAATGGGTTCGTTCTAGCAAAGGATGTTTGATTTTAAACAAAGATGTTCATTATCAACGATAACAACTACCGCCAATAACGAATGATCTGTCACTTACATCAAACTGATAGTGGAAACAAAATCAAGAAAATCAGCCAATGACTAATCCTAGACTCAGTGCGGGGCGATGACCTTCTAGAACTCCCAACTCCAGCCCAAACATTGACCTCGAGGCGAAACTCGTCACCTCCAAAATACTCAACCCGCTGCCCAGAACCTGACCGGCTCATTTACATAAGTACTAATGCCTCCTCGCTCTCACGGGATTACTAATCGGCAGCCATCTACAACCCCTCAATCTCCAATTTGTTATCTAATTTTTATTTATAACAAGACTAGTTTCTTCTTAACTCGACTGGTTTTGAAGCAGTTAATTGATTCGACCATTCACTCGAACCGATCCAAAACTCGACCGAAAGTATACTTATCAGTCATTAAAAAGCTGTAAATTGAAAGTTATCAACTGTCGGAATAAAAATGTATGTTTTAATCTGGTTTTTGGGATAATTTGCACTTGATTTGGGAGTTAATATAGGGAGATTCTGTACCTGCAATCTTTGAACTAGGGTTACGATACAAGGAATTCACTAAATACCGTTCACCCGGCTCATAATTATTAGGTTTCAAATAGTTTTGTTAGCTAAATTTGAGCCTTAACATGTCCCAAATACGTTTGACCAGATTCAAAACATAGGCCTAAGATGATTATTTTGCATTTCATTTTTACCATGTCTAAGGTCATCACAATCAAAAGAAACAGTCAAACACGATTTCATTAGGTGTTATAACAAAATCCAAATTGTTATTTTGGTAGTACCAGGCTATTGCATTAATATGAAAGTTTTTAAAGATTTGTGTTTTTATCGGGTTTTGGGATGGTTTGTACTTGATTTGAAGGGTTATTATAAGGAGATACTGTACCTGTAATCTTTGGGCTGGTTGCCATACAGTGCAAGAAAATTACTAAAGAACAGTTCACCCGAGCGTATAATATTAGGCTACAAATAAATTCCTTCCCAACTAAATTAGAGCTTTAATACGAGGTCCAAACACATTAGACCGATCTCAAACATTTGTCAAATAATACTTTTGCGTTAATAGTTTTAATCACTGTACACTCCTTTAGTTACACTACACTGCAGAAAGCTTCGTTGCCTTTGGCTGTTAGGTTATTAACAGTCCTGTCTAAGGAACTTATCGGCTTTAGGCCTTGGGAAGAAGATCCCAATATCACGCTACAATTATCCTACACTCATTTTTTACATGCTGTGCACGCTGGCACCGACGTGGACGCATCTGTACCGCCCCAGCTGCAGCCGCTCCGTGCAGGCGGCTAATTGGTTGTTACTTTCGCCAGGCGGAGTGCCGGGGAGGCGCACGACCTGCGGGCCCGCTGTGTCCTGAGAGAAGTGGTCTAGTTCAAGTGGGTTGTGTGATGAATAGCTTCTATATTGCAAACCCTTGTATATCGATATCATACCCCATAAGAAGATAACACTTCCGAGTGATACAGTTAAACCAAACAAGAACGTTGCGCATTGTGTCGGAAAATTACTATATGTTGGGCGTTTATTGCGCGTACATCTGAAATAATTTATTGTATTAGTAAAAATTCAGTAGACTACCGTTAAGTTTGATGTTATAACACTTACTTTTCTTTTCTTAGAGTGGCATTCAGAGCCCAGGCAGGTTACACAAAAGAAAGAATTTTATGGTGATGGTGTGATTATTGGACAGAATGCATTTCAGTTGGCAAGATCAGTATGGATGTTATCTTTAATTGACACTTATTGCAGTTGCTTTTCCTTGTTCACTCCGTGCTGGCGATGGGAAACTGCTTCCTCTATACATGTTATTATCGACGTCAATGATGCTTACAACCTGACTGACTGCAATAGTGCAACCTTTGCTTTATTTCCTTAGCATCAAGAAGATACTGAATTTTTCATTGACATTTTTAATTTGATTAATTTATATTTAAACATTGGGGAACCGTATAGTCTTGAAGTACAGTAGTAGTATGAAACAGCTTGTCTTCTGCCTGCGCATATGTTAAACCGTTTTCCACTTGTAAGAAGGTTTTCCCACAGACATAATACCACACTCTCTGCATTGATTGTTCAGTCTGAAGACTTGCTAAATTTGAAACCATAACACTTCTTTTCCTTGGGTGAGTTTGCGGTTCAATGCCGGGAATAATCGCTATTAAATTAAAGACCATGATGACTTAATTAATGAGGCAGCGCTGGAGACTCAAACGCCCGGCAACACTGAAGGTGCATGGGGCAACATTCAAAGCTCTTATATTAGGATGTTCGGAACCAAGGCTTAAGCCATATTACTTTATTTTATCTCATTTGCTAACAATTTTTACATTGTAATAATAATGAAAGAATTTAAAAACCAAATTGGCATAGAAAAATACTTAATTGGGATGTTATGAAAAATACTTAAGCTATTTACTTTATTTTAATGCTTCAGTATTTTGCAGTTGATTACTTTATGGTCTCAGGTGTTAATATATATTGACACCCTTCTTTGAATACTTTTATTTTATTTGGTTATTTTGATAAAAAAAACTGTAAAAAATAAAAAATAAGGCGTATATTTTTTATATTTTTAAGTATATTAAAAACTGTCAGCTATTAATAATGAGATTTGGTTTTTATTTTTTCACAAGCACTGGTTATTATTCAACCGCTGTCCTAAACTATGTCAATGATACCAGTGAAGAGTGTTGCGTCTGCATCTCCGAGCGAAGTCAGTACTGCACTTGCAAGCCGTCTGCGAAGGAGGCTCACCGGGTTATTATCCTATAAAGTATAAAGGTTTTTCTAGACTCACAATAACTCATAAAGTCCAGAGGGCTTTTTCTGGGACGAAGAAGCGAGAGGCTGGCTGAGAATGGACAGTGGAACACATCATGTACAGGCTGGAACGTTCTCTTCAAGCTGATCTGGGTGTTTCTTTCAAAATGCAACCCAAGATTTAAAATCTAAAATTAATTACAATAAAATTAATTTATACTTATTACAACACATTTATACGCAGAATGATTAGGCTACAAGTGTGCAAGTACTATCTCATATTTAATGTTCAATCATGCAATTCTTAAACTATTGATCAATACGCCATTTTTGAACATTTGTATTCATAATAGTTCTTTGTTAGCCTCCTGCTTGCGGCTTATTTAAAACAAACACACGTTGGTATTTGGTTTAATAATACGTAATTGATTGCTTGTGTGAATAATCGTCTTTTAAATTTGTCTTAATTTTTACCTCTTTGTCATCTTAATTTTTATAATAGGATGTGATAAGTTGGAAAATCAGTCAGTCTGTGCTCATTGTTAAGTTTTGCTTGCATACATTTTAAATCAAATTTAAGTCGCCCCTGTTTTTGCCGAATCTCCAGCACAAAGGTTTATTTTGGAATGGAATTATGGATTGTTTAATTTAGATGAAGGTGCCTTTGGCACTTGGCGCAGCATTTTTCGATATGGGTGTGTAATTTACAAAACACCCCTCGCCAAGCGTTCCTAACGCCACCCCGGCCCCTGACACGCCCGCCGCGCCGCGGAGCGGTGCCAGCAGCCGGTAATGATTGCATGTCCTAGTGTTTGGTATCGATATCCGATATATCGGAAATATCGATATTATGGTTCCGATATATCGCTATTTGTATATCGATATTACACTTCCCATATTATTGGAATATCGATATTTTACTTCAATATTGTCGTTAGTATTGATATGAGCAAAATTTTAGGAATAATAGATAAATAAAATACAGTTTAACCTTTTCTGCACTTTTTCATTAGTATTATTTAAATATTATTTGATAAGTAAATATGGAAGATATCAATTTGGAAATAAGTTATTAGCTACAAGAAATATGGTTTTTGGTTAAATTTTTTGTTATTTGTTGTTTTGTTAGTTATAAAGATACTACAAGAGTTCCAACAAGGTTATCCACAAGAATTCCAAAAAAATTATCTTGGCTATGTAGTAGGCTACTTGAAACAAGAGTCTTTTACAGTAGGTAATATAATTTATTTTACAGTTATTGATCTAAAATTATTATACTTCAATGTAAACAATTTTACTTCAAATGGACGTCACAGGTGTGCTGCTAACTGTTGTGATACATACCGTAGGCATTCGATTAGTTAATTTTTAACGAAATTTCTCTGATACATCGATATTTTTTCGATATATCGATATTTTTCATCCGATACTATCAGAATATCGATATTGAGGGTCCAATATTATCGTCGATATAAATATCGATATTTTTTCGATATCCAAACACTAGGCCGGTGCCAGCAGCCGGAGGTGTTTGCATGTCCCCGTCACTGACGTGCCGGAATGTCGGAACCCGTTCCCCGACCGGTCCCTCCCCCTCCCCCCCCCTGCACCTGCTACGTCCTCCGCCCGGGGCGGCTTCCTTTCTAGGAGACCGACTCCTAGACCTTGTACATCCTCGGGACGAGGTTGAGGTTGAGGTCGGAGTTGAGTGGGTAGCCTAGTGCCACTCTGTGGCTGAACCACTTACGAGTTTGAACTTACGAATCGCAATGATCTGTGTAGTTGAGATGTCATCAAAGTAATGCATCCCTGCCCAAATGAAGGGGTAGTCTCATTTAGAGGCAAAACCTCATCAAGCTTACTGTGATGTGACACCCTTATCCATCTGGTTTATTTTAGAATATTTACAGATCAAAATTCTTGACTCTCAACGGACTTCAGCTTCCTCCTAAATGTGGCTATCAATATCAAAAGAAATAGAAGAGAAGAAAGAACAGGACAGAAGAAAAGAAGAGTTTGTTTACCTGTTTTTTGAGTATACGAAGCTTGAAAACACCTATAAATAGTTTTATAGTTTTATTGTAATTCTTTCAATATGTAGTGATAGAATTTGAGGATTTCATCGAGATATACTCCAAGGGACAGCATTGTCTGAAAGGGATAGATTGATGTTTAATCAACATTTAATTTCCTGGCGCCTCCTTGTTGTAACTTGAGTCTTTTACACATTCAACGATCCTGGAGGAGGCAATTGAATCGACTAAGTTCCTACGTTTTTCCCAACAGCTACATATGAATTTGAAGTAGCGAGAAGGTAGTATTATTAGAAAAATTATCAAATCTATTTTGTTTTCACTCAGTAAATTAATGAATATAGGGAACAAAAGTGCGTGCGCCAAACAAGAGTTCGATAATGTGCGGCTGGCCGGAATAAGTGAATTATTTAATGTTGATTATTTAATTTGTTCGTGTATGTTACGTGATTGTGGTATTTTAAAAGTTTGACGATCTTCCAATTAAGTAAAGTTTGATGTTATGGCTTTAAAATGGCTACATGTAGCCGAAACTCGGAGTAACTAATATAGGATTAATAGGAATAGTTGACGAATCAAGGTTGGTAACATGTTATATTGAACAAAAGTGGTCTAAACACATATCCTTGAGGCACACCCTTTCAGTTATCAGCTTTGATAATCATTCTACACTCATTCTGCAGGGGCCCAGTTGTGTCAAAAAAGGGTATCTTGAATCGACTGTCATCTCCCTTGTAGACACTAGCAATGAGAGCAATACCTCTAATATATTTAGTGATCCTCTGGTTTTGTGCCATACCAAGGAGAGTTTATTTGGTTACCAATTGGCCAACAGTATACCCAAAGTTCACTCAGAGAAATCTCTATAGAGCGCAAAAGAAGGCGCTGGTACAGCACCTCTTTCGGGGTGACAGCGATTTGAACAGCAGAGTAAGGCCACAGCGTGCAGTGTGGAATGCATGCAAAACCAAAGTGTGTTTGTTCTATAACAAATAGGCGAAGCAAATACCCAAGTTCACTCAGAGAAATCTCTCTAGAGCGCAAAGAAGGCGCTAGTACAGCACCTGTTGGAATGACAGCGGCTCGAGCAGAGTAGGGCCACGCCGGGAGTGTGGAATGCATGCAAAACCAAGGTGGGTTTGTTTACGTCGCGGCGGCCAACGACCCGCTGTCAAGGTCAATACCCCATTTCGGCGCGGTGAAGCCACGACCCACCTGCCGCAGCCAGCGGTGTCGCTGACAACAGCGGGGCCGTCGGGGCACTCGCAATGTCAACCGATTATCTCTGCCTCGCGAGAATTTTGAGTTACTACCGGTCGTTTCCTTATCCGACGTCTTGTTCCCATTCTGATGTTATTGTGCATAAGACCTCAATCTTTTAGTTGGTGTTTTGGTCAAGATTTCTGAAAACAACGAAATTTAAATTGCTCCAAAGTCCAAAGGTATTATTCTTCCTGTTGACCTATTAAGAGGCTGAATATCACAACAATGAAGAAGATTCTTTGTTTTTATATAAGTGAATCATTTTCTTAATAGTCTTGCATCGACCTAGTCGGCTACAATGTATATTATACATATATTAAGAATGTGAATAAAAGTGGAAACATTATATCACGTACAATTGATTGCAGTTAAATCTTTGGACCGAGGAAGAAGAATGAGGTTTTAGTTGTTAGTCACTTTATGGTTAGTTAATTGAACTCGAGCCTCGTGAGCCGTGCGCGCCGTCCCCGCCAAATTCTCACCACTCTCCAGCCCCAGTCCTACTTCTCCGTCGGCATTGTCTTATAATCATCATCCTCGCTAGCGACTCTGAAATTAATTTTACCGCCGGTTATTTTCGGCTGACTTTTCATCTTGCCGGCACATTCTGCAATTTGGAGATTTCTCGCTTTCCTTAAATATTAATGTGATTAGGATCCCTTGACGAGGTGCGCGTCGCTTTTCACGAAGTGTCCCGCCTACCGTGGCGGGACTGCATGTCTATGTTTACTTTGGGATTACGTTGTTAATTTCTTCCTCTTGCAACTGTTTCACAACTAATACCTTCACCCAACTCTTCACAATAGTTCACCCATTAGTTTCTAAGGCTCATTTTTCTATGCGTTTCCCCAACTTCTCAACTCCTTGCGCGTATTTGTTCGATGCGTACATCAACCACCATGTCTAAACAAGCTTTCTTGTCGTACCTTTCACCGATCTCTTTCCTCTCTACTTTTAGCAACTCAGTAAGCAGTTAACAAGACTCCTCTTTCAGCCTCATTCCAACTTCAACCTTCACCCAACTGTTCCGATACATCAACATTCAGATTAAATGATCCCTAGGTTTCATAATGAACTTTCCTTCCCTCCAATTCATTACAAATCTCCACAAGAATCTCAACAATCATGTTTCACAATTCCTCAATCCACCTTCCCCAATCCTAGCCCATCTCTTCACTCACAACCACCAAGTTCTTGTTTACTCTCACCATTTTCTCTGTACGTTTCGTCATATACCTTTTACAAGTTCCTGATGCTCGCTGTCATGTCGTACCGTGTGTCGTCTGATGTGTCGTGTGTTCTCCGATGTCGTGTTTCGTCTGACGTGTCGTGTCGTGTTGCAGATGTCCGAGGTGTTTAGCAAGGGCGCCGGCGACGACGACTGGAGCTCGCTGCTAGGTGTGTGTATCGTCTGATGTGTAGTGTGTCGTCTGACGTGTGTGTCGTGTTGCAGATGCTCGAGGTGTTCAGCAAGACCGCCGGCGACGACGACTGGAGCTCGCTGCTGCTAGCTGTAGTGTGTCGTCTGATGTGTCGTGTGTCGTCTGACGTGTGGTGTGTCGTCTGACGTGTGGTGTCGTGTTGCAGGTGTCGGAGGTGTCGACGCAAGGGCGCCGGCGACGACGACTGGAGCTCGCTGCTAGCTGTAGTGTGTCGTCTGACGTGTAGTGTGTCGTCTGACGTGTAGTGTGTCGTCTGACATGACGTGCCGTGTTGCAGATGTCGGAGGTGTTCAGCAAGGGCGCCGGCGACGACGACTGGAGCTCGCTGCTAGCTGTAGTGTGTCGTGTGTCGTCTGACGTGACGTGTCGTGTTGCAGATGTCGGAGGTGTTCAGCAAGGGCGCCGGCGACGACGACTGGAGCTCGCTGCTAGCTGTAGTATGTCGTGTGTCGTCTGACGTGACGTGTCGTGTTGCAGATGTCGGAGGTGTTCAGCAAGGGCGCCGGCGACGACGACTGGAGCTCGCTGCTAGCTGTAGTGCGTCGTCTGATGTGTCGTGTGTCGTCTGACGTGTGGTGTGACGTCTGACGTGTCGTGTCGTGTTGCAGATGTCGGAGGTGTTCAGCAAGGGCGCCGGCGACGACGACTGGAGCTCGCTGCTAGGTGTCGTGTGTCGTCTGACGTGTCGTGTCGTGTTGCAGATGTCGGAGGTGTTCAGCAAGGGCGCCGGCGACGACGACTGGAGCTCGCTGCTAGGTGTCGTGTGTCGTCTGACGTGTCGTGCCGTGTTGCAGATGTCGGAGGTGTTCAGCAAGGGCGCCGGCGACGACGACTGGAGCTCGGCGCTGCTGGACGTCAAGCCGCACGTGATCCTGCACGACCGCCTCATGACGGACGCCGCCCTCGGCACCGCGCCCATCAAGTCCGAGCATTCCTACTGCAGCCTGCCCGCCGCCGCCGACAGCCCGCCCCAGTCCCCGCTCAAAATGGAAGAAGGTAATAATATCCCATCTCTGATAAATAACCTCACAGGAATTCTGAATTTAAAAACGTTTCTGTGCTTTCTTTCGTGAAGATACTAAGAAATCTCATCCTTTCTCAACCGATAATCCATAAAATGTTCATACTATATTCCGCATTTGAGGGATTATAATATTGATCTTTGAAGAGGTTAATCATGGGCTTAATGCTACATTTTACTACAAGTCGTACGTTCGTGTGCGACTATCCTACGGTTCTTTGCTGGAATTAAATTGTAAGGAAGAAAAGCCACAGAGAAGAATTCAAAAGATGTATCCTCTAAAGTTGCGCTCAGAGGGTGTCGAGCGCTGGCTAGTGGGTGACGAGGACTTAAGCCTTGTTTGCACGACTAGAAAGTAGGTGAGTAGAAAAAAATATTTTGTTCTCTTTTGTTTACAGGTGTTACTGTCCACTGTACTGGTCGTCGTGTAAACCGGGCTTTAGTTCACCATTCACGCCGCGAAAGAGCAGCACTGTCGCTGCCCTCTCCTGGACGTAATTAGTAACAGAAGGCCCATTTAAAAGCGACCTCTGTTTGATTCTTCTCTGTGGAAAGGCTTTACAATAAAATCAAGTCGATATTTTGTTAAGAATTGTAAGTTGATGAATATCTAGTTAAAAAAGAAATATTGCTTGTACTTGATGAGGTTTCAATTATTCAAATTCCGGCATCCACATTAAACATGGGAAAAATAGGAACGATATAAATTTTTGATATATTTAAGAAGTTAAAATCACTTGAGGGTAAAAAGCTGTGCCTGCGATCCGGTCGAAATTTGTATTTTACTAACAAAACTTTGGCGACTTTTCTCATCGCCTGAAGCCCCCCCCAAGTTTTGAAGCGTGTCCCGGGCTCTAGTCGGGAGTCGGGACCTCGCCAGGGCGAGCCCCTGAACTCCGCCGTCTCATGCCTATGCAGCACCGGCGCGCGAGAGCTGATAGCGGCTGTCAAACCCTTATCACTAATTAAATATGTAGTGACAAGTGCGATAGCGAACAAGGAATAAACAAACAGCGCGCATCGCACTGCCAGGCAATTGAACTCTACACTTCCTCCTCCCGCCGCGCCGCGCCGGGACATTGTTTCTGGCGTTAATTGTAGGCGAAACGATGAAGTTAAATGTATATTGTGAACCAACCGGAATCGATTCTTTTGTCTATGTGATAGGTTCGTATTAACAACGAGACACATCAAATCGATTAGGGATTAGACACCTGTCCCCGTTATTGTAGTGCCTAATTCCCAAAATATGGATATTTTCTGTCTAATTTCGGCAGTTGAAATTGGAAGTCGCCCCCTGGTACGAGCGTAATGATTGATGCTTGCTCTTTCATCCTATGGCCATTCTGTCAGTCGGCGGCCGGCTGAACAGTGACGTCACAGAGTATCTGCCGCCCCCATCAGTCACTCCCACATGCGGGTCCACACGCCACACTCCCATAACCGGCTCCTGCCTGCGACATTGTACTGCTACTAATGAATACACTGTACTCATTGCTTCTATTTGTTATTGATAGGTTTTCTAGGTTTTTTCTCCCGGGTGCGGAAACTCAACCCGCATGTCGGTCGATTTCTAATCAATCCTTGTATTGATTTATTTACTATGTAATTTATTTTTTAGCTGTGTTACGGTTGAACAAAATGTCTTCTTCTTCCTTTGGATTTTTATTTGAAGATCGAGCGTAAAGCATTGGATAAAAACTTGATGCTTTCATTGGAACGAAATTCCTAATTTTATCAAAAATAAAACCCCTAAGGGTGTCTCCCTCAATATTAGGTTCTTTTGTTAGTTTAACGACGACCCTGTTTAGAATTTCAACACCAGTATAATCCTTGATGTCAATTATAGTTTTGTTTGATCACATTTCTCTGGAACGCTCGCGCCCGCTCGCCCAGCCAGGGCGGAGAACTGCCCGGTGCAACAGCCCACAATTCCGCCCGCGTCCGCAGCTCCTTGCCAAGTGTATGTGACCAGCGCACTTAAATCGTGGGAGCGTTCACTCAGTGTAACCGTTTTACGTATTTGATTTTATCTCTAAATTGTTCAAGTGAGTTTGTCATCCTATTCCTATTTCCTATTCCTATTTTCCTCAAGCGAACTCTTCAAGTCTTATTTTGCTTCCAGTTTCACCCCAGATTGTATTTTCTAATTTTATTAATAATGGAATGTAAGATTCTTATAATAGAGAAATTTAAGGAGTTTAGGGAATTGTGTTGGAACAATTTGTAATGAACATTAGGAAAACACGTAATTCTCATCTTGTTAGATGAAAGTTTATTCTTTTAAAACAGCCGATCTTGGAAGCCTAGTTCTTTTTAAACTCGATAGGTAAATCATTATTAAGCAGGTAGACGTTTTTCGTTCAACACCCACGCTTACACATGCCAATTATTTCTCTTCCTTACTACAGAATTATCTTTGCCCCCCCCCCCACCCAGATGTTACATTTACACTCGGCGGAGGCTGTAAACTCGGTATCTGCCGCTTGCTGGTTGATGGTTATGGCTGTGTCTAGCTGTGGCAAAGTTCATCGCTCGAAATACCCACATTCTGTCGTGTCAAGCCGCCAATGCGCTCCATTCGATCGTTCCTCCTCGTCCTTAATGTATCTCGGAGAATCTTGTTAAATGGAAAATCTTAATCTTAATTATTCATTGATGTTGACTTGGTAAATAACAAATTTAAAATGATAACTAACAAATTTATATAGCCGAAAGTTCCTCATTAATGGTTTTATATTTGCTGGTTTTCTAACCTGGATAATAGACTATTTCTAGAAACAATACCTTCCTTGAACCCTTATTAACACATATTATGAGCCAAATTTACATTCCTACGTTATTGATTTTTTGTTTCTCAATCGTTTAACTTTGCGCTTTCAATGTTTTTATTACACATATATTATTTTACTTTTTCTCCTGGTCAAATAAGTTGATGGTTTATATTTTAATCTAAAAAAACACATTTGTTATCTAGAGGGTTTTTAATCGCTTGAAATCTAGGTAGTTATTATTCATAAACACTAGAAACAAGACGAATTTCATTATTAAATTAAAAATACATCCTTGTAACGAGTTCCTTAAAACCCGCACTTCTTTCCCCAGTCATAAGCATATATGAGTGTAGTATAGAATTCGCTGACGCCCGCTGATGGCGAAGTAGGCTGCCGCTGACACCTCGACTCAGCGACTCAGCGACTCAGCACGCGAGGACAACGGTCAGGCTCTGGCTGTCGCTGCCGCCCCCATATTTCATTCCGCATTCCGCTCGGGCCAGTTTTTGTTGCGGTTTGGGAAGTAGGCCAAGCTGCGGTCCCCAGCGCGGCGCATCGGCGCATCACACCTCCCGCCACAATGATCAAACATTGTTGCGGTTCATGTGGGAATCCTTTCAGATCGAATAAGGGAACTGTTTTCTACGAGGCATTTACTGAAATATGAAACAAATAACTGTACAATATTTGTAGAAACAATAATTGTGATAATTTGTTCTTGGAGAGTTTTGTTTTAACTCTTTAGGTCCCTTTGGGTCATTCTGTTATCGTCTGTAGACTCTGTTGCAATTTTAGCTCATCTCTGCGCGTTCTGTCAGATTAAAGGCGGACAATTTTGAAAAGAGCCTGCCCACAACTGTTTTTTTGACTAGCATTCTAAAACCCAAGGTAATTTTGTAAAACCGTTTAAGAATTATGATTTAGGGCCTAAGAGGAACCTAAATGCCAAATTTCAGGATTCTAGGTCTTGCGGTTTTGGAAATAATACTTAGAGATCGATTGGTAGAAGGCTTTTTTGTAAGTTGTCAACCTGTAGTCAAATTATGCCTGATAAAGGATTGAGAAATTTAGAATAATGGATGGTTTATTGCGTTAAATATTTTATCAACCAATTCTAACACAAATTATTACATTCCAAATCAACCTCATACCTTTTTTACAACATGAAAACCAGGGTAAATAGTTAACCCGTCGACAGTGTTCCTCAGTTTGTCTTTGTTAACCACTCCATCTGTAATGGAAGAAGGAAGACCTGTAAAAATGAAGAAAATATTATACCTAAAACCCCCGTTTTTAAAACTTTGAATAGCTTACTTCTTTTAGTTGTCCACATACTGAAGCTCTATCAGTAGCATGATTGTCAGATTTAAAATCTACCAAAGTTATGTCCTTATGCCTTGTTTGCCTATCAGCCTTCGCCGCAACATGCACCTGCTCCTTGTAGTTGACAACGTTCCTGGTATCCTGCCGTTATGTCCTGCGTTACGACTTGGGTTTTGAGATTGGCAAATGAGTTCACCCCCCCCCCCCCTCTCCCCCAACAGAGTGATAAGTGTTATCACTTCCTGGAGACCTCCCACTGGTCATCGTCCTGTCTCCTATTGTTGCTTCTGTTACTGCACATGTTTTTTTTGGCTAGATGTAGTTGAAATGGGATATATTTCAAGGCATATTTTATTCGAGAAGCGAGGGATAAAATAATCGCTTCTCGTTACTTCCATGGGGGAAGATTTAAATCTAGGATATTTTACGAAAAAACTCGTGCATGGTTCATAATAAACGATTGTTTATAATTAGTTACTTACCCAACATTTTCAAAGCTCTTCTAGAAAGAACCTCGCCAAAAATCTGCTATCAACGTAAGCCTCTATGCAGCTGATCAAATATTAGGAAACATGTTAAATTAATACAGTACACTCCCGATTATCCGATGTCTTCGGGCCGAAGTTACCTCGGATAACACGAACCTAGGATAATACAGAGTCTACGTGTGTTTTGAGGTTGGGTTGTAATAAGACCACTTCAAAATTTATTATTAAATATAGTATTTCCCAATAAATACAATGAAAGTCCTTTCGAGTTGCAAATAATAGAACTTTACTTAAAGACACTTGTTTCAAGCATTATTATAACGCTTAGTAAGAAAATGAAAACGTATATTTAAGCTTAGAGCTGCCTCGGATAACTCGGAGTCTCGGATAACCGGGGCTCGGATAATTGAGAGTGTACTGTAGACTGTAGATTAAACCACAGTAACTAGAAACATCTAGATACCGTGTATTAAACTTAGCAGTTGCGGAAGCGGAACAACTGTAAACAACTTGTTTGCTCAGTTGACGGTTGACGGCTTGAAAAAGTTGACAGTGGTCTTGTTACAATATTAAATTTGGTAAACAGTATAAAAAGCTGCAACACACTGTATTTAGAACTCTTTACTCGGTGTGATGTAGAAAAATCATAGCATTGTTTCCTATATTCGTAAATTTGATTTTATGATTTTAGCGAATTTCCCCCTATAGGGAAGTATTAGCGAATTTCCCCCTATAGGGAAGTAGCTATTACCGTAGGCGGCACGGTGAGACTTAAGCGCGGGACCACCGTAACTTTTCATTTTGAGGTCCCTAGACCCCAAAAACACCGTTCGTTCATTTTCATATATATGTATATATATATATATATATATACCTGTCCGTAGGCGCGATAACTTTTGTAAAAAAGGTCCAATCTTGATGAAATTTGGAACAAACGTGTAAAGCGTCATTCATGACTTCGAGTTCGAAAACCAGCAAGATTGGTTTACTCTAAGAAGGTTTTTTTCACAAAATAAAATTTATTTTCAAGCTTTAACACCTTTTTATTAATTTTATTTAAATTTAATTGTTAAAATTGAATTCAGCTTAAAAAAACAAACAATTTAGCATTTTGAATTATTATTCTACATCAATCCGTTGCTTAGAAATTGGATAGTATTGGATGTGGTAAACACAGTACGTTGTCCAATATTATTTTTAATTTTCCCTCCAAAAGTATAGCTTCCCTGATTTAAGAGATTTTAAAAATACAATTCTGAACATATTATGATTACATTTTCAGGTGATGAATATTCCATTTGTGTTTATTTTGAATAGTTCATTGATCAAGATTTTGCAGAATGTACATATTATATTAAAAATTTAGTTAATTTAAAAGTAAATGAAAAGAATAGGTGTAGATATAATATTATTATATAGTTTAAAACCAGCTACAAAAAATGATAACAAGATTTTGCTTAGAAATACTTTAAATAAATTTTAAAAAATATTGGCAATTCACATGAACTTGAACTGTATATATGTAACCTGAGCTTTGGATATTACATTTTGCCTTGATACTATACTTGACTTGCAGTGGCCCAGTCCAAGATTTAAATATAAGGAAAAAATGCCGGCTGGCTGTAAATGGCACAGATAACCCCATCCCTGCTGTTCTGTTAAACATCTTGGGATTTTCTTTACAAACATATAACAATTAATATTCTTTTTTATTAAAAATAATATTTTGGTGAAAATGAACCTCAATTACACAATCAACTCTCACCAAATCGGTTCTTGAATTATTTTAAGATCGGTTTAGGTTTACAGAGTAGAAGTATTAGAAGGAAGGCAAGTTAGTACACAACAGTCAATTCTCCCAGAGTAAACAGATAAACAAGTCGAATGGTGCGCGATTTGACTGTTCTCAACAATTGGGAATCAGCTCGTCCTAACTCAGGAGCGGCCTGGCGTAGAAGTAGAACATGGGACTTCGGCTCCCAAGATCCGTGTTAAAAACCCGCCAATCACCAATGGCAATTTGCTATGTGATAATGCCGTAACCTCGAGGGTGCATAGCTATTTAAGCTGCAGTGCATGTCCATGAAAACTTCGAAGCCTGGCTCTCGTCTAGAAAAAAAATCTTGACAACTCAAATTGACTAGAGAGCTGAGTGGACAAACTGTTCACTGCTCACCTCATAGCCTGAAGGTTGCTGGTTCAAGCGTATGATGTAGTTGGGCTCGAAAAACTAGCTGATCTCGCGGTTTGACTGCAGAACTAAGACCACACAAAATATTTTGATTGAGTTGTATTAACTGGTTTGTTTTGTAATCGTCCTAAGCGCTAGTAACGAGCGCACTGAATCGCACCGAGCCCTAGTAATCGGCCGAACTAGGTGAGGCTTATACATCCATTTCCCTCAGGTAATAATTTATATCAAATAGGAATCTAAATTACTTTAATGAAAACTATTTAATTTAAATTCGTTTAATGTAATCCTAAATTATCATCCGATTATACATTATCTCAGAAACTTAACAACCCTAAAATTACCTCTATCACACGAGATCAGTTTATAGGCTAAATCAAATTAAATTTGTATTAGGCCCTACCTTCACATGTCAAAGTTTACCCAATGGACCTCTTCAATTCGATATCCGAGCGTACAGGTTACAATGTTTCAGTGAATCATTAGGTTTAGGCAAGGTCTCACTAAAAGAACAGGCCTTGCTGAAGGACACACTACAAATGCAGGCCATGCTGCATGATTTATTACGTCAAACAAGTAGGCGGTCTGAAAGTCTGGCTCAGGACTCACAGCTGTGCTGATCATCAATTCCTTTGAAATCAAAAGAAGAAAACGTAAACAAACAAGTAATTTTGACGTTTAGTGATGAAATGTAAACAGAAAATACCCCCGTTGCAGCAGACCTGCATACTCAGCGAATTTCAAATACAAAAACCATATTTCAATCCAACATAGCGAGATTTGACATTTTTTTGAAAGCTCCATAAGAATAACATGGGAAAGAGTATGCAGGTTTGCTGCTACGGGTATATTAAAACTGGGTGGTTTTAATTCATTCTTTAGTAGATCTGAACTAGAAGAAGCCATTTACCAAGTTTTATCAAGATATGTTGAGAAATAAGCGAGATATAGAATTTTACTTTTTCCCCATAAGGTTAACATTGGGACAACGTACTGTGTTTACCACTTTTAATATCTCGGTAACCAATGGACATAGAGCAGTGATTCAAAATACTAAATTGTTTGTTTTTTTGAGCTGAATTCAATGGTGCCATCAAAAATTCGATAAATTTTGTTTTTCTATGTAAAACCTCAAAAAACCCATTTTTAGGGGGGTTTCCCCCCCTTTACCCCCCCCTTCCGGTAGTCCGATCGGGCTGGTTTACGAACTCGTCCGAATAATTACTACTTTACAGGTCTGAGCCAAATTTCATTCCGATCGGGCCATTTTTACGGCCGCTATCGTGCTTAAAGACACATAGATATATATATATATATATATATAGATATATATATATGTATATATATAGATATATATATATGTATGAAAATGAACGAATAGTGTTTTTTGCTTCTGGGGGCCCCAAAACGAAAAGTTATCATGGTCGCGGGCTTAGGTCTTACCATGAGTACTACGGTAACAGCTTCTTCCCTGTAGGGGAAATTCGCTAAAACGTAAACAAACAAGGGATATTTGACATTTAGCAATAAAATGTAAACATAAGATGTTAGTTCCCTGCCTACTTGTGTGACGTGGTGCAGCGCTGGGATCGCTGCAGCATGGCCTGTATTTTTAGTGGGGCCTTGGATCGCTGTAGCATGGCCTGACTTTTCAGTGGGGCCTTGCCTTGCTTTAGAATTCTTGATGTCAAAACAGGAGGCCAGCTGAGAGTCTTGCTCAGAAATCACAGCTGTGCAGCTCATCAGTTTCTCTCAAAACAAAACATGAGAATTTAAATAAACAAATAGTATTTGACAGTCAGTGATAAAATGTATACAAAGGAAGTACATTAATTAAACAAGGAATATTAATTTTACATTTAGTAATATGAATAAACATAGGTTGTTAGTTCCCAGCGTACGATACTGATGTGAGATGTCGCAGCGCTGGGACTGCTGTAGCATGGACTGTTTTTTAGTGCAGCCTTGGGCTAGATCACTATTCTGTATCTATAGGCCTAAAGGTTAACTCAAATATTTCAATTAAGTTATCGGTAGACTATCTAGATATAGAACTATGATCTTGAATTTAGCACGAATCACCTCTGTTTGACGAATTAATTCAAGAATGTCCTAAATGACTTGAGCTGTTTTAGTTTTAATCAAACTACATGCAACTCGGAGAAAAATTGTAGTCTCCATGATTTTAGCGAATTTCCCCTATAGGGAAGTACCTATTACCATAGGCGGCACGGTGAGACTTAAGCCGGAGACCATGTTATTTTTTCATTTTGAGGTCCCTAGACCCCAAAAACACCGTTCGTTCATTTTCATATATATATATATATATATACCTGTCCGTAGGCGCGATAACTTTAGTAAAAAAGGCCCGATCGCGATGAAATTTGGAACAAACGTGTAAAGAGACATTCATGACTTTGAGTTCGAAAACCAGCACGATAGGTTTATTATAAAAAGGTTTTTTTTTTGGAACAATGATTTCTGAAAAGTACCCCTCTTCCCCCTCGCCTTACAAACAGCTAAATCAGCCATAGGTAGCCAGATGTAATGCAAAAACTGTACTGTACCTCAAAATTATTTTTAACATTGACTTTAATACTCAAAGGAGACTGCTCATTCATACAGATGTTTTAGAACCAGAAACTGAGCACTCATGAAATTAGTTTGGCACTCGTCACTAGAGATTTCGCCAGGAGTGTGATTTCACGCTAAAGATTTTTATCCCTGAAATGGACCATTTTTTGCTTTTATCAGGCTAAAATATGGTACAGGGTTACAAAAGGGATTATATTTTTAACTACTTCGCTGCGGTAGAATTATACCCTGATCTTTATTCCAGTGCGTCAAGAGTAACAGATTACATGTGGCAAAGCCAACATTTCCCGTGCGATATATCAGCTGAGGGTGAAGCTCTTGCACTCTAGTTACTAGAAACTAAGACGACCTTGTTATCATTCTTCAGATCAGGATTCGTTTCTGAAGTGACCCAACGAAGAAATAAAAAAAAAAACTAATAACCATATTTGATTGTACAGGTTATAAAAATTTACAAATTCAATAGTAAATTATACTAGGAATGCTAATAACATATTTATATGATAAAAGGATTTAAAAAATGTGTATATTTCGTGTTATGGAATAATAACAATAAAAAACTAAATTTAATGTTCCATAAATAACTATAGAGCAGCACGAGTAACTGGTTACTCATGTAGAGTTAAGAATAAGATTGTTTTCTTTGAAAAATTATGAACTAGGGGATATAAAACTCATAGCGATCGCATTGCAACTGGCCAAAATACGCAAAACGCACCCGGGACTGATCGTTGATTACAGCCGCTGCACTCTGGGCAATGGCTGGCACGAGTAACCGGTTGTTTGTGACATAGGGAAGGAGTTAAAACATCGAAACTAGGAGTGAAAAAGAGAGAGGCCTAACAAAATTCTACAGCTACCATAATGTGCTAATTTTTGTAACATGTGATCAAATGTTTTGGATTGAAAATTTAACATTACCTGGTCTATCTATTTTTTTTATCAATATATTTATTCAATATTTAATTTACAATATGATATAAAAGTGTAGTTCTTGTAGCAGCGGTTAGATGAAAAACATTTTGTTTTCGAAGACAATTTCGTCTCAATCTGTTAAAAAGTTTTAAGTTTTTAAGTTAGAAATAAATACCGTAATCGAATTGAGCAAGGATGCATTTAAATATAAGTACTTGTGAGATTTACGTTATTGGTAAACATTTCCTCATTGTGTTGTAATATTTAAATTGTTATAAATAAGCAATGAAGCCTAATTTATTAAAATTTAAAAATCTGATTTTTATCTATCACTTGATTTTAAGAAAAATTCACCAACTAAGTTTGGCCTACCTGTGGTGAATAACATCCATGTAATGTCTGAAAAGTAAAATTTAACTTGATAGGCCTAATTCAATACAATCAAGTGATACTAAGTTTATTGAACAAGTTCAGCCCGACGTGGTGGTAAACGTCAGAATTTTTAAACTGAATAAAAGTACGTTGCAATATAGGCCTACAGTAAGGCGAAACGAACTTAAGTCATAATTTTAATAAAATCTTTAAAATTTCTGTTGATTTTACCTGTTTTAATACTACCTAAAGTAGCTAATTTTAGAGAAACTCATAAATTTTGATAGTATATTACCGGTGGCACGCGTTGTCCGTAGGCATACTGAAATCACCATGGGCCTACGTGCGGTGGTACACGCATGATTCGCTGATTGCGCGGCACATGGTGAAGTGGCAAACGATTCACTGTTAGTTATTGCAACCTCCGTACGAGTAAACCACTTACTGGGTCTTCTGACGAGCCCTTCCACCATTTTTGTCGTTATTACATCACCTTAATCTTCATCTTAATCACACTTATTTATTTTTTTTTAAGATTTTACAAGCGCCATCAGTGGCCAAGGTGTGTCTATACAACCCTAAAATACGAACATACCTAATAGCCTAATATAACCCAGCAAAGCTCCGAAAGCTCTGTGAAAATGCATTGAAGAATCAAATGGGAACAGTGCGTCACCATTGGTACTTGTCGGACTTTTGGAAAGTTTGTAGTGTGCCACCGGTGGCGCACATCAGGGTCACGGCTTGTCTTCTGTCAGACTGAACATATTAAGTTACTATTTTATTAGCCTAAACTTAATGTAAGATATCCTCAAAAAACCTAAATATAAACCATTACTAATAACATATTTGAGTAGGTTTTTATTACAAAAATATAACAATTTACAAACCTTATTACTTTAGTTTGCTAATGTAACATAAAAAGATTTAAGAGATCTAGAAATCACCCACTTCAATCATAACCTCTATATGATTACATCTCATCTCATCTATTCATTCGAGCCCTTCCACCATTTTTGTCGTTATTACATCACCTTAATCCTACATTTTTCTGGGTATACATATTTTAAATAACATTTACGTTAATCATTTAATTCAATTTTATTAGACTGTTTAAACAGTTTATCAGCATTGACTCACAAAAACTTAACCTACACATACAAACACAAACACAAATAGAAACTATAGAACAGCTGCTCAGCTGACATCAGACTTGATAAAGAAGACAGACATTAAGGGAAATGAAATGTAAATAATTTGTTCATAGCCAAGGAAGTTATACAGTTTGGTGTTCATTTCACCAATGAATGCTGGTATAGCGTTAATTTGTATATTATACTGCAAAGTGTAATAGTTAATAGCTTAAGGATAGCTTAAAAATAGTACAATTAAATATCAAATTGTGTTTGAAATTTTAGATTATGGGAATGAAAAATGACTTATAACGAATCAAAATCATTCTTTTAATAAGATTTACTGTAAAATTGTAAAATTAATGTTAAAATGTTAATAAAGTTTTGACATTATTGCTTAGTTATATCATTAAATTTTTATGAAGAAGAAGTTTGCTTGCTGTGCCTTTTTTGTAAATATTAATAATTTATTGGATGGGAGTTTTATTCTAGTATGTTACCAAGACAAAGTACTTGCATCAACTCTAAGAAATTTTTGTACATATATGACCGATAACCTTTTTTATTGGTCCAACCAAGGCCACACTACAGTGAAAATACTACAGGCCAAATACAAATAAATACTGCACATATAAGACCGATAACCTTTGTTATGGTGCAACCTGTGTTCAAATTGTTCCATTGTTCCATTAGTATGGTCATCAAGCTCTCTGTCATAAGCTTAGAATTTTGTCCCAATGTTAAAAGTCCTTAAGAAAAGTTTTATTTTTATTTTTATTTAATTAACATAACATTTTCAAAATACAAATAAAACCTGCACATATAGGACAAACAATCTTTATTTTGGTACAACCTGCATGTGAATCAGTCCAGTAGTATGGCCAGGCTCGCTGTCATAAACTTTAATAGTCTTCCCTCATGTTAAATCTCCATTAGAAAAAATGTATTTCTGTTTATGACCCAATTAACATAAATACTTCCAAAATACAAATGAAACCTGTACGTAAAGGACCGATAACCTTTGTTTTAGTACAACCTATTTTTAAATCGGTCCATTAATATGGTCAGCAAGCTCGCTGTCATAAGCTTAAAATTTTGTTCCCTTAAAATCTCCTTAAGAAAAGTTTTTTTTTAATATTTAATTAACATAAAATTTTCAAAATACATATAAAACGTGCACAACAATTACGCCAAGGACCAATAAATAACCTTTATTATACTGGACCGCTTTAAGTTATAAAGGATCAATAATCTTTATTTTCGTAAAACCTGCATGTGAATCAGTCCATTAGGATGGCCAGGCTCGCTGTCATAAACTTTAATAGTCTTCCCCCATGTTAAATCTTCATAAGAAAAATTTATTTTCCATTTTTTACCCAATTGACATATACTTTCAAAATACAAATAAAACCCGCACATAAAGGACTAATAACTTTTGTTTTGGTATACAACCTGCGTTTCAATCGGTCAGGCTCGCTGTATGGTCAGGCTCGCTGTCACAGACTTAACATTTCTTCCCCAATGTTAAATCTCCATCAGAAAAGTTTATTTTTTTGACCCAATTAGTATATATACTTTCAAAATACAAATAAAGCCTGCACATATAAGACCAACAACCTTTGTTTTGGTATAACCCACATGTAAACCGGTCCAGTAACGGTCAGGGTCAGTGTCATTAGTTTTACAAAAGTTTTTTAATATGTAAGATTTGTAATATTAAACAAAAATATGTAAAATAAAAAAAATAATAATACCACACATAAATTCATCATTAAAATAAATTCCAATAAATAGGGCCTATGTGTCCATATAAAGAATTTAAAAAAATATTACATCTTTGGACGAATGGAAATTCGCTGAGTACGCAGGTCTGCTGCGACGGTTGTATTTAAAAGTATTTTTATATATTCTCATTAAATGTTTCCTAAATGCTGAATTCATAGACATTTAATATGTTCCAACTTTGATCTCTGGGTTTGATAATAGACCAAATTCGATTCCAAACTGTTTCTCATGTTTTACTTTACTCCATAGACTTCAAAACATAATTTTAAAACTCGATCGTTAACCCAGAATATGTTCCGAATGAGCTCTTGTTGACAATCTTGATTTCATGTCTTTGAAATTCATGAATAATAGCAGCTACTTTTCTTCTTAGGCTTAATATTTTTAACCGAGGTTTTATGCTTACTGTTCCTATATAGAACGTATCTTCATGCACCGTATGTAATTAGTTATGGTAAATACGTACATTGTAGGAAAAACCCAACGACCACATAGTACAAATGTACTACGTGGTCGCTGGTAAAACGTAAAACGTAAAACCCCTATTGTATACATAGATATCTATAGATATTATATATATTTAGATATATAGATATTATATATATATATATTATATATTTAATATAATATATATTATTATATTAAATAATATATATAGCTATTATTTACGAAAAATCCATTCTCCCTCAGCAACCGGGGGCGAACCAGAATCTTGATTATGTTACTGATCTTGTTGGGAATCGGTAAGATGTTATTACAATGACGCTTAGTTAGTTTGATTTAAAAATAGCCATAAATGAAATAGTATTATTTCGCAAATCGTAGTGCGCCTGCAGCTCTCCCTGCCAAGCTGAACTTCAGCAGCGCCAGATTCTCTGTTGCTGCCCCAGATACCCCAGGACCGCTGCTGATCAGCTGTTGCTGCAGGAATGTGTCCTTGAACGAAACTGTGTCGCCCCCGGGACCCTGCCCGCTTTATCTCTGCTATCAGACATCGCCGCGACTTTCTCCTGGGCATTACCCAACCGCGCGGTCTACTTCCGTTACCGACGATAAACCTCGACAAACTTCCTACTAGAAGAAATTATTCAACTGAAGGAATTTAATTTATTTTCTTTATTATTAAGTAGTCCTAATGAGTATTGAAATGGGTAATCATTTTATGATCCGTAGTTCTGAATTCTGATACTATTTTTTCGAAAGATGTGTTCTCCACTTGCATTTAATGTGAATACATAAATACTCTTTATTGCGTTAACCCACTGATGGATCTTTCACCGTCTATTTTGTAACGGTTGCCTTTTACATCCAGCAAAGCTTTTTTCAACGCTTCGCTTTTAATTTCAAGCAAATTTTGTACTTTTCAAGTTAAATATAGTATCATGAATCAAACCTAGTCTACGAGTTTTCAAATAATGTAAATTATGAACCCTGAATAACACCGGATATAAGTTTTAACCGCCATGCCAGTGCCCAAGCGTTCAGATGTGATTGTGACATAACGACAATATCGTGAGATTCAGCTGATTAGACAATCGTCTTCAGACTACAATTGGTACATTTAGATTACGGGGCTAATGATTATGGGCACCAACAGTTCAAACTTCCAGGGTTTTCTATTTGAATTTTAATGAATGTTGCCTATCATGAAAAGGCTATTTCATGCATTTGTCAGAGAAGAAAATTTAAGTGGTTTGTCTTTGCAGTTGATGCAATAATTTTGAGTCATCCTTTTAAAGAATTACGAACTTTTACTGTCCTCTTTTTAGCAAAGATTATAAAATTACAGTTGACATAAAACAAATAGATTTAGAAACTAATTTATAGGCCGTAAGTGGAATTTGCAATCCTTCCTTAAATAACTACTGGAAACAAATTACTAAAACAAACACCATTTAGTGTCCTAAAATTAGGGGTGTGCGAGTATTCATTTTTGAAATCGAGTCGAGTTTGAAAAAATACCCGCGAGTTTCGAGTTTTTTTCGAGTCGAGTATTTTGAATAGTATAAGTTAATAGTTATCATGCTTATTATTGATCACATAAAATGCAATATTTTTTATTTACTAAACTGGGTTGGTTTCCTAAGCATTAAAATCAAACCAATTTTCAAATGAAAATAAACGAGTATTCAGGCCATCTTTAACATAACTTTATATCATTACTCAATATTTTATTAAACTTTCAGTTTTAGGAGGTAAAAGCCAAGCTACATCTAAGTAAGAAAATATATCAAATTATAGAAAGGAAAAAGACAAGACTAAATTTACTGATGTCAATAACTCAAAAACCACTTTAATTCAAGAAAAATAATAAAAGTTTTATGGTGGGTGGTCATGAGTGGTGTTTACTGTGTGAAAAACAACCGTAAAATGCGATCGCGCATACCAATTCCGGGTAAACGGCGGGAGTAACTACTCGACTCGAACTTCCGAGTATGTTTCAAAACTTCGAGTCGAGTCGAGTAGTTAGTCGAGTAAACTCGGCTCGAAAAAAGCTCGATAATCGAGTACTCGCACACCCCTACCTAAAATATTCTCTGGCCAAAAATATCCTCCTTTATAGTACGGTATGCACTTTTGTCACATCATCTATTAATTAAATAATTACTAAAGAGTTAATTAATTACCTTATAATGTTAAGATTTGCAACGCAAAATCTAAAAAATAGTTATTTTTCATAAAGTAAATGAATAAACATTTAAACATAATATGTTGTAAATGATAATATCTTGTGTCACCAAGAATTCAGTTACCCTACGTAAGTAATTTTCCATCCCCAGTTGACTCCCAAAGAATGATAATACTATTGTAGCAGTAAAAAGTAATACTTGAAAATTTGAAGTAATAGACATTTCCTCGTGTCCCTCGTGTTATTTTCGTGTTATTTTTTATCTTTGTCGTGTTTTCCTCACGAATTTCGACTTATTCGTTTGGTACATTCCCAACAGTAAAATTTCCGATAGCTCAGTCACGGACCGAAATCCATGCGGCAAGAGGAAAAAACATGAGATAGTCGGCACGGAACGGTGTTGTTATCTGTGAAGAGCCCAGTCAGCTGAGCGGCCACACGTGGCGCATGTGCGGAGATAACCCCGACTGCATTGTTGTTGCACCGCTGCACTGCAAGCTGCGACCGCCAATTACATCTACAACGAGCTGCTTGGAAATATTACCCGTTCCTTTTTCATGTATAATCATACATGCAAGGTGTCCAACTTAACTGTGCCCCCATCATTGGTATCTCAGAAAATATTGGATTCAGAGAAAATTTGAGTGAGGGACTTCGCCTACTTTTTAAAGAAATGTAAAATATTAATTCAATTTTCCTCTAAACGGCCGCCTTTTTCCAATATGGTGGACAACTTTGATTTTTCTCACGGGACCTGGATGTTAAGCTTAACTTTAATAACGTATTACTCTTTAAATTTTTCTAAAATCCAATAGTAGAGTAGATATAAGCCGTTAAAGTTCGATTTTCCCCCGAAATGCATTGCGTTATTGTCGGTATTCGGTATATAAACCGGTTACGGTTAATAAAATCGGAACGGTTAAAAATACCTAAGAACAAAAGTGCCTTAAAAGTGCACAAAAGTGCCTCGTGATGTTTAGTCGAGATTCACTCATGTAATGGATAATTTTGAGTAGCTTTGTGCTCCATAAGAATTGCATTGGGTGATACGATTAAAATTAAAAAAAAATTCTAATGGCATTTCAAATGGGGAAAATCAAACTTGAACTGCTTATATCTCTTTAACCATTGGGTTTAGGAAAAAGTGTCAATGAGTAATAAGTTCTTAAAATTAGGTATAGGATCCAGACCCGGCGCTAACAAAGACGGGGTGTTCCGTAAGAAAAATCAAAGTTGTCCGCCACATTCAAAAATTGCAGCCGTTTAGATCAAAATGGAATTCATATTTTTAAATGTCTTTAAAATAATTAGATAAAGTCCCCCTCTAAAATTTTTATCTAAATCTAATATTTTCTGGGATACCAGTGCCCCCACTAAAATCTTTATCTAAATCTAATATTTTCTGGGATACCAATGGTGGCACAGTTGTTAAGTTGGACACCTTGTATACTAAATGTATCATGTAGTAAATACCCTATAAGTTTTTTTGTTACCCACATTTGAAATTCTTGGAATGGAATGTAAATTTATTAACCAGACACCAAATGTTGGTATACTGTTATCAAGCAATTGAACATTTTCATTTGATTTATTATATAATCTTCTTTAAAGCCAGCAGGGGTTTTAAATATTGAAATTACTATTTCGGAAACCAATTGTAGACATTTAATAACGGTTTACTTTTTGGGAAAAGATTATTTTAATTTTAATTTTCAATAATAATTGTAATCCGACCAATTTTGGAGAAAAAAACTATAAACCCATTGGTGGGCCATATATTTAGTATTTTTACTGATGTTAGTATGAGGTATTGGCGTGTAAATACAGGGTGTTTTTTTTTAAAAGCAACCCAAAACTTTATTTTATTAGTGAAGGATTATTCCCCCCAAGATACTTGACCCACTGCATTATTTTCTTTGGGAATACATAAAAAGTAATGCATACGAAAATAATTCCAAGGATATTCAGCACCTCAAACAAACATAACAAATTTAATACAAGTAATTCAAAGAGTTACTTTGAAAAATATGTTCAGGAATTTGATGGAGACAGCATAACATTGTATAAATGTCATTGGCCGATTGTTTGAACACATAATGTAAGTTAAATGCGATCAAACTTTAATAGGTTGTATGTAAAAAATGTAAAAACTGACAAAACAATACTTATTTCATCTTTATGTACATTATTCAAACTTAAGAATAGGTTGCGTTTAAAAAAAACACCCTGTGTTTAGTACGAATACTCTGAACTAAATTTAACGATTTTTGTAAATTATTTAGATACTTTAACTGCATAACATTTATATTCGGATTAGTATTGTTTAATTGCATGAACCAAAATAGGTTGGAATGTACAACAATACTGTTAAGTCGAGATATTGTCAGCAACAAATTAACGGTATAATAACATAACACATTTTCCTGATCAGAAACGGTTCAGTGATGGCTTCCGCGTGGTGATCGTTCAGTTTTGACAGACGTTATAATTGTTATGGTTTCCCGCGGCCGTATTTACAAGCAGGATAATGTATCCTGTATCCGGGGTTTCGCTTTCGCCGCCGAGCGCAGTGGGAAGCCGCTAAGTAGCTCTCACTGCTCCCCTGTAGACATAACACATACACCCAGCGGTTACGGGTAGGAATAACTTGGGGTATTCAGTATTTGTCAGTGTACTTTTCTCTTTACACCTTTTGGTCGATAATTTTGTGGAAAAAGTTCCAAAACTAAAAATTGGTCGGTAATTAAAAAATGGTGGTATCTAAAAAACGAAAACGATAATACGAAACAGTTTGCGGCATTCAATTCACAATGTAAAGTCAAATGAAAATAATGGGTAACTCCACCTTTATGAAATAACCTAGCTCATTTCAAAATGGTGGACCCAAGATGGCCCCCGAAAAAGCTAAATCCGTCAGAGTACGTGAAAATGGCTCAACAATAACTGCTGGTGGTGACTTGCAATGAATACTAGTCACTATCTAGCTTAATTATGAGATTCTTTGGCTAATTTACAATGCATATTGTTAAAATGCATTAAAATTGCAATCTTTTAAAACCCTAAAATCTTAAGAATTGGTCAGTATTTTTTTAAAAACGGATCGCAGCATTGCAACTAGTGTAAAAATCTAGTTTCAAATGATGGATCACAGTCATAATACTACCTTTACATTTGAAGAAAATATTTTGTATCTAATATAGCGGAACCAAGATGGCGGCCAAAAATATCTAACCATTCAAAATGAAGTACTTACACCCATCAACTGTTGGTGATGGTAAAATAACATCAAAATCACTTTGTTCTCAACCCGGGGCACCGGGGTATTAATTTGATCTTTATTGCTATTTTAGTGGTCGGTGGCGGCCATCTTGCAAAAACAAACTCCCGGTTTTTCCGATTTCGGGATACTTTTTTGTTAACTATTACATTTATTCCGACAGAATTAAGTTCGTTGAAAAACCTTTTATTAGAATTTGCTCTATCTTGAGTGATTATTTTCCCTAAATCTACCCTCCTACATAGGCTCTCCTAATATATCCTATCGTCGGGTATGATGTTTATGACTTGATAGAGTGAGGTAAAATATTGATGCACTGTACTTAAAAACCTATTGTAAGTGCTGACTTAATTTTACATATTAGATAGGTTAGTCCTCAAAATACTCAGAAGACCAATACATATCATAAAAGCCTTAAATTAAGGAATAAACCATTTAGGACGTTACAGAGGTTACTGATCAAACTATCAGTAATGTTCTCTGATTCTGCTTCTCTCTCGAATATGCAAAAAGCGAAGAAATTATAATTAGTCAGGTGCCGCCGCTCCCCGCCAAACGAACGAAGCAGGCAGTCGGAGGCTGCAGCAGGTGCAATACGTGACAAATCGTGACAGGAGCGTGACTACGCACGTCTTTGTCACGCTCCTTCTTCTGCTGAACACACCTACTAGAGCAGAAGATTCACATTTCGTATTTTAGAAATCTTTAATGACTTGGCATTATGATTTATGCAATGGGCAGAGTTTTTGTGGCACTTGGCACAGATAATAAATGGTTGTTAATATTACACAATATTTTTTTTCAATTTGACATTGGCACAATATGAAGTAATCTCATCAAGACCCCTTTCTTAAAACGTTAAAGCATTGACTAAACAAATCTGTTATTCTGTGCTGTAGTTAATAATCGTCGGCTTGAATAATTGATCACAGATTTGAATTAACGTTCAGGAAAAACTGAAATATAAAAGTTTTGTACCGGGTCGAGATGTGGAGGACTGTATAAACGTAATTATTTTGTCATTATCCTTCTGTGTCAGCCATTCGTGGTCGCAACGCCTGACGAGTGGGCAACGCAATAGTGATACTCAGCAGTGTAACGGGTCAGATTATAACTGTACAAAGGTCGTTAGAAAATGCTGCAGCCACCATTTATTTGGAAAATATTTACTATTCTATTGACATATTTATTTTAAAACTCCTTATCGACATTGCCACGTTTTGTAGTTTTATTATGAAGTAAACTCTAGTTTAAAATGAATTATTTTATCTTCTTTAGCCTTGACCAGGAAATACAGGGGAGATCCCATTTACTTATAACGAGTCTAATAATCATGCCTGACTTTAACGAGTATCGATTAAAATAAATAACTGTTATTGGCTGAGTTGCTTGAAAGTTTAATACAACTATTTGCATTGTATCTAAGTAAATTATATAAACTTATTTAATAGTTTGTGTAACAGAAAGTTTATTGAGATTACATCGTTTTACAATAGGCACCGTTATCATAAATCATATTATGAATCAAATCATTTATTAAGTGTAAGAATCACAGTTGTTGCTCTGATCAAGTGTGCCACAACTCAACACTGAATTGTTTGTTGTATGAATAAAGTACAATATTGTCTCACAAGTGAAAATGTTGATGCCCGATCTTGCCAAGGGTTAAAATTTTTAAGAGGGAGACAATTTACTTTATTATTTCAATGATATTTGTATGGGTTTACTTTACCTCAGCCGGTAGACAAAACAATCACTTTACTCCCGCTGGGAGACAATAGTTATTTGTGCATCTAAAGACTAAAGTGCAACTTTTCTCCCTGAGGGAAACTGATATTGCCCGATGGCCCAGCTGAGGGAGACAATATCCTTGAGGGAGAAAAATACTAAAGTCTTTCGATGCACACTAAATTTTTCCCCCATCTACACCAATAACAATAACTATAACAATATAACTTTATCTCCATGTAATTTTTTTTTCCAATAAACTGGGTTAGAATCACACATAAATACGAGGGTCGTCCAGAAAGTTAAGAACGTATTGCTACTAAATCTAGCCTTGTCGCCCCATCTCCGCAACTGATAGTGCGGCTTAAACCTCCACTCCTGAACTAGTAGTGAGCCAAATCTCGATGCCATCCGATTACGCATTTCATTCCTACAGCGTTTCAAAGTAACAGTGTCCATTAAAAATCCCGCCAAATGGATTTAACCTAACAACCTCCTCGTCAGAAACATTTATGGTTTATAGATCATGTGTTTATATTCAGTGTTGCCAACATAATTCATGCATAAAAATGATTACCTGGCTATTAAATGCATACAGTTTTGTGTTCTTAAGCTGTAAAACTGGAGTTCTTAAATGAATTTAGAATACGTAAAGTAAAAGTGAGTAAGCAAATGAATATCGACAGTATTGTCATATTTTATCACTGTCTATCGGGTCTCCACTGTTGCCAGATTTCATCCCATGTATTTCTCATAAGATTACTGTTAGTCCCATGGGAGAAAAAGTAAGTAAGTAAGACCAATGTAGTATAAACCAGTACTTAAGTATTCTATCCCAGGGAGACTAAAGGACGACTTCAGTGCCGGCCTTATGGGAGGGCAACAGGGGCGGCCGCCCAGGGCCTCGCACCTGGCAGGGCCTCGCGCTTCTGATGAGAGATTTCCTTTGTTTAACAGGTGATAGAAATAATCAAATCACAATAGAACAACACAGAGATATCCACTAAACCATGAGAATGATTGCTTGTAATATTTAAACTATAATTTTAAAAGGCGGCAAAACTATACATCTTCACTTTTTAGGTTATTTTGATAAAGTTGTGCGGTTTGGGCGAGGCCTATAGAAAATAGTAAGGTGTGAACTACTGCACTGAGAAAAATTTAGTCCTGAAATACGTGGAAAATACACGTAAATAAGGGTGTGCGGGTTAACCACTGCAATCTGGACCCGGCTCAATGCTCCGGCAGTGAGGCCGCCACACGGAAAATCAGGACTTAGTTTGTCTACATAGTTATGACGTCACTGGCTATGACGTCATTACTGTCGGTTGTAAGTCCTGCCGATCAGAGTTGGCTCTCGTAATTGCAGAGACTTTTCTCAGAATATCCTGCGATTCATTTTGCCTTTACCACAGTTTATCACAGAATGTACATTCCTATTCACGTAAAATACAACCGATATCTATGCACTGACTTGCCTAGTCTCTGCATTTACCAGTATTTTTTATTTAAAATCAGTAAAAAATGTCTCTGGGTACTTCTAGCGGTCACCCATCCAAGTCCTAACCACGCCCGATGTTTCTTGACTCGTATGTTCAGGTGAAGACTGCTATATCCATTGCGTTACGGCTCCCTTTTGACAGGTGTAGTTGTTGAATAGCATCTGAAGAAGTGATAAGTGTAGTTTTAAGCCTAATGGCACTTCTCTACAGTGACAATTTATTGCGTGATAGTCTAGAGTAGCCCTCCGTACGTGTCGTGCGTGTTTCCCGGTACCGGAATTTTTATAAAAAGTTATGTTTGTTCGTTGTGTGCGTCTGTCCGTTTATGTGTCATGATGGTTTTTGATGCTTCTTGACGACTTCCACTGGAATGAAATTTGATTTCTATTGCCTGAGGAAGATCTCTCTAAGATTGAAACTGGCATAGCCCATAAATGAGACTACAAATGATCACTTTGACAGTACAAGGTATTTACACCATTAATAGTTACAATTTATTGCCCTGACATATTTATTTGATACATTTAAAAGTGGCAGCAAATCAATGCAAGGTTATACTCGACCTGCATTCTATTTCTTACAATTCATCTTATTTAAGACTTTGCTGAGAAATACCTGAGTTATTAAAATCGAAGCATGATTTAAACAGTGCAATTACTTTTTTTGGTAAATTTTTCATGTAAACTTTGGGCAGATAAAATTAATCTTAGGTCTAAAACTAATCAATGTGTCCTTGCAACTATTTAAAAATAAAACAGTATTTAACATAAGTAACTGTTGAAAAATAAAACGATTTGATTTTCTTCAATAATCTAAGCTTTTTCTCTGAAAAATTGGAAATTTGATATTCTTTTTGACGTTTCACTACCATTTACTTTATATGTATTTACTATCAATGGTAATACAGTAAGTAAATCTATAAAAACATTAATAAAATATGTACTATAGAAACCAAATGTTATCATTCAAACTTGAATCACATTTGTAAATTTTCAATCCCAAATATAAAACTAACACAACGGACTTAAAATCAATCCAGATTCGGTTAAAAAATATTTATTCGATTCAAATAAAATATTTGATGATAGTGCGAACTAAAACAAGGTAAAGACTAACTGCTTTTACCAAATCACATGGAAGTAATTTGTAGTTCTCATCCATACGCCTACCGTAAATGCAGTGGGCTGCATGCAGAAAGTAATCATGGATAAACTTATGACGTGTTTAGTGACGTATACAAACCATCCATGACGTCACTTTAATGTTTTTTCCTTAAAATCACGGTAAATTCCCTGATTATTTGCAAATACGGCAGTTCGAGCGTAATTGCAGAGAAATAGTTCTTAAAGAAGGACTGCGAGTCCTGCGTCTGTACTAATGCCCAAAACTCTGCCGAGTCATTGAGCTGGGTCCAGACACAACACTCCTGCACGTGAGCCAAGTCCTTATTTACGTATATTGCGAGTACAGATTCTAGACTTGGGGCAAAAACTCTGCTTTTCCGCTAAGATATTTTTCTCAGTGTGGAAGTATTCAAAGTTAATTCAGTCCTCACTAGGTACCAAAGGGAAATAGCCAGTGAATTAATGTACCTTTACTTTAGTTCATCCGTTCTATGCGGAAAGGTTATTGCCAGTGAATTACAAAATGTTTCACAGTAGCGCTGGCGCACGACACAAGATACAATCGCCCAACTGAGGATAGAGGAGACAACATAAAATTCTCAACTTATGACTGTGAATTTCCCTACTCACCAAATTAAATTTTCCAATCAATAAGTGTCCCAATTTAATGGTGTTCAACAGTTACTAACTTGGCAGATTAATCAAAAAAAAAAAAAAAAAAAATAGAGATTTGCGGTCCAAAGAGTTGGGAATTTTTGTTTTCCCTAACCTGTCACGGATGCACTGAAGTAGACAATGTGATGATGTTCACTCTTGAAATTAGAAATGCCTTTACACATAAGTACCTGGTGGACCGAGCCTTGCTCGGTGTTATTTTATGTTTACGAGTTCATCCAGTTACTATAAAATATTTCATAGTCATAAAATTGATAAATAGAAACCTTTTTTATTGCTCCATGGACTCTTCATCCCACTTGCTGTATTTTCCCTTGGTGGCTGTAGATTCCAAACAGCTGTTTAGATTACTTCATTTGTTTACACTTTCCTTGTTTATTTTCGTTGCTATCACGGCAACCCATAAGGCCACTGTTAAAATTTTACAACTTTAAAATTCGATTTATTACGTTATTAGATTTTCTCTGGTTGAGTAATCTGCATAAAAGACATTTTTGAGTCATAAATTACTTATTTACAGACTGAAGGAAATCCTCGGAGCCGTTTTTGAGATCTTTGTGCAAACATACAACCAAGCAAGATAACATTGCTCATATAAGAGTATAGGATTTACATGTAATTAAATATGTGTCTAAAAATTAAGAATGCATTGAGTAGGATTGGTGTGGGGGGGGGGTTTAAATGGAATGGGAGGGCCTCGCAAACGTTTTCTTGCCCAGGGCCTCGCACTCGCTAAGGCCGGCACTGGACGACTTTAGATATTAGGTGGAGGAAAGTATCATTTTGCTTACTCATTAAAATGAGGAAAAAGTTTTAAAACCGGGGAAAATATGCCAGTGCTAATTGTTATCAGCAAATCTGTTGAATTTCGAAGATTACTTTCACCTTACTCGTGGAAATTTTTCCTAAAATCACAATTTTTAATCTTTTGTACACGTATCAGAGTAGATGATACTGAGAACATGATTACCTGTTGATAGACACGGAGGACGAGTGTTTCCCGCCCATGAAGCTGCAGAGGCGAGACCGAGGGCGGCGGCACTCAGAGGGCGACTCCGAGGTCGACACGGAGCCCGAGTGCGACGTCATAGTAAAGGACGAGCCCCTCAGTGAACCCGACAGCCCCATGTCGTCCTGCCCCGCCTCGCCCGCCCCGCCTGCCCCGCACACACACCGGCTGCACCACGAACAACACAAGCTCAAGGTGAGCTCAGTTATTTGTTTGCAGCTCGCTCTCGTTTAATATACAATAACAGGCATGGATTGAGCTTGTTATTCATTGTCACCTTAACCCCTTAACTGCGGAGTAAGTTGGCGTGCCGCGGTGCCGATGTGATCAGTGGCGTAGGGATTAATTAAACGATCAACACCAATTTGCGGGGTTTTTGTTTCAACGCGACGAACGCAAAACTCGTGGCGTGGACGTAGTTCCAGAAAATTCCACTAGAGTGCTGCACCAAACGGTCTGCGACTCGTCAGGGTCAACTGTACAGTCGTAGAATGGAAAAAAAACCTAGCAGAACAGTTGTACCAACATAAATCAGCTGGGAACGTCAAATCCGAGTATACTTGGGTGCAGCAGATACAGAAACATGGGAGTTGCACAAGTTAGCTCGTGTACAGCAGTCGCGGGTTACAGAATACTACCGCGAGCTAACTCTTGCACAGCATATAAGGGGTTAAAAAGTCTGGCTGGATAGTTGGAGTAATATACACATGAAAATAGGGGTTGGTACGGGTGAGAAAGATAGGACATGTTTAGGTCATGAGAAGCATCCCTATTGTCTGAGCTCTGGACCTATAAATGGTATATTTTCCAACTGGTCGACATCCCTGACCATCTGAGAATCAAATAAACCAAGAGATTCAAGTCAACTCAGACTTATTCATTAGAATGCCCTCACTAAGAGATCCACAGGGCACCATAAGATTTTAGTATTCTTTGGTAGGCCTACCCAAGTTTTCTTCCACACAAGTAAGAGCCATCTGGGCTTTAATCACATTGATCTAAGGTGTTGATTTTTTAGGTTTTTGTTTTAGCATTGATTGTAATAATACTTGCTGAAATTAATTCTCAAATTAAACTGTAAGTATCTCATGACGTTTGTTGCAGTCGGGTCAGAGTTTGCTGAAGCAGCCCACAGCTGTGCTGATGACTAGGTCCAGCATCAGCCACATGGTGGTGCCTTCCCTCAGCATCAAGCTGGAACCTCAGAGCTCAGGTAGATTCAGCTAAGGCCCCTATTACACTAGGTGGCTGAGCCACGTCACTGATTTTAGTGGCAGATTATACAACTGTTATATGTTAGCTGCCATGTCTAGCAGGGAGTTGCTCAGCAACTTGAAGTCAGAAGAGATTAATAAATAGATATTACAATGTTGTCAATTCTGTAGATAACATCGCAGTTTTTAACGTTGTTTGTTTTTTATAAAACGAGCAACTGTTTGGTTGTTCAAGCGGCTGTTTGTGTTGCAACATTTCTCAGTTACCTAGCGTAATAACTTCTATTTCACTCAATGCCCAAAAACAAGCCGGGTGGTTCGCTAATGTGGCTCAGCCACCTTGTGTAACAGGGGCCTAAGGTCCGAATTACACTATAAAATATTTCACCCAATATTTTATAAAAAAATTGCTTACTGATGATTTTTCAGAATAAAACTTGGATTCAAAAAGGTAAATTCAAATATGTTACAAATGATCTTTTATTTAATATTCGACATTGTAATCGTGGCCTAATCCTTGCAAATAATTGTACTAAGTCAAAGTTGAGTATCAATCACTCTCATATTGGTATGTCTTAAGCCACCATAAACCATTTTCGGTTTCCAAAAAGGTTTGGAACATACCATCCTTTAGGGGGCAAAATACTGATAGTTTAAAATTAAAAGTTAATGCCACTATGAATAAAGATTCTGAATGCGGTGAAATTCATAGAGTTCATCCAGTGGTGGAGAAAAAGAAATTGGCAGAAACAATCTCTATAGGCCTAACAATCTATGCTAAGAAAATTATATAAGTATTTTCTACAAAGGTATTTAAAATTTGTTACCATCATATGAACTGAGTTATTTTGTGATTCAGTTGAAATCTTAGGATAATTTGTATAAAGGTGTATTTATTTTGAAACAATTTTCTTTTTTATGAACTTTAGCTTATGGAAGGCCTAAACGTTTTTCATAAAGTTATTTTCAAAGTGAAAATTTTACATGCAGCTTTTTTTGTTGGTAATAATTTGGAACAAATTCAAACAGGTGAGAAGAAGGTGCTAGAAACAATTGGTAAAAAACGGTGTTTTAAGGCTGACTCCATGAATAACAAGATGAGAGCAAATTACACTAACACTGACAGACAAGCATGCTAACACATTCCCAAACACGTGTCATGATGTCAGGCGCTCGTTTCAGATTGCCAAACTTACTTTCCGTCCCGCAGCTTGCTCTAGTTTTACATCCAATATCACGCTCGGATTTAGCATGTTATTCATTGAATAATTAACACAATGTTATATGTTCTTAGACTTCAATTTTTTTAAGGTAACTTGTTGAACAAATGACAACAAATGAGTATGAATATGTAGTAATGATGAGTATTCTAAAAACATTTTGTTCTTTCTAAACAGTTATTGAAGCTGTAAAGGGCCAAAAGAAATATTGTACAATATTGAAATCAAGCAATTTGTTATCAATGCAAAGTTTTTAACTTCAATATAAAAATTATATACCTGAATTATATACCTTCTGAATACCCTGTTTAGTAGTTGGAGGAGATAGATTGCTTTGCGCCTCTTACTCCCTCAAATACCAAATAACATAAATGCCAAATTTTTGGACTTTGAAACCGTTTATGTAGAAGATAAACACAGGTTTCATTAATTGTTGGGTGATTGCTGTAACAAATGTATCGATTAGATGCAAGTAACACCTGTACTAATTACCAAACAGTTAGTTTTTCTATGTTTTTTCAATATGCTCCAGAACAGGGGTTCTCAACGTTTTCGAGCCCGCGACCCCCTTTTTAGGTATTAAAATGTTGGCGACCCCTTATACCTTCATCCTACCCTAAACTTTCATTGTTAGGTGTGTACCGTAGTGAGAGTGAAATTCACGTTGTTTATCAGTTTATCTAGCATAGAAAATACAATGGTTATAAGACCAGTTTTTTTCTTATTAAAGTAGGTACCACCACTAATATATATTTCACAAATACATATTTTTATCTTCTCTTTGAATTAAGATTGGACTGACAAAACAACCATAAGCTTTGCTTTCAAGCTAAAGAGTTCAGTAATATGGTTTACTTTACATTTATTTAATGTGTTTTCTGTTCACAAATAAAGTAGGCCTACTATTTTTATAGCGGCTTCAGAGTTTTCATTTGCATTCCCCTTCCCAAAGTGTAGGTAGATGTTTATCAGTTGGTATTGGTAACGGTCCTGTTGCTATGACGATTTTGACTTAGGCCTGACAAAAAGAGCTTCTGCTTTGGGCGTCGCACGATAGTCGCGGTCGGCATGGCGATAGCCTGCCGTGCCGTGCCGGGCCGGCGCGATGAGCCTGTTGCTTTGCCTCCGTTATGAGTTATTTTTTAAAGAATTGTAATCAATACCACCTATGAGATTTAGTTGTGTCTATTTTATATCTCTTAAACATATTATTGCTCAAGAGATTACCACTCCCATCTTTAAGTGTAAAAATGAGATATTTAAATCTATTTTGGTCTAAGTCGGGCCTAAATTTTGAGAAAAATCAATTTTCATTTTCGGAGCTTCCGCGACCCCCTGGGACCCTGCCCGCGACCCCCCTGGGGGTCTCGACCCCCAGGTTGAGAACCCCTGCTCCAGAATATCATAATAATTTTTTAACCTTACCATTAAATTTAAATCCAATAAATATTCTTATATTTAATCCAAGAATCATCTACTAACTTGGAGATTTCAATCATATGAGCACACCAGGCACACACTTATTTTGTCTAATTAATTCAGACTCTGCCACTTCGTCAAATGACCCAGCTGCCTATAAATGACTTGAAACCACCCAAAGCAGTACCAAAAAGCAAAAATAAACTATAAAATAAAATTCTCAGTCTAATTAATTTTAGTTTTTTAAAAATTTCATTTTTTTACGGTCATAAAGTTTTTTGGCTAATGTGAAGACTTGTTTGTCATTGCAGGGTTCACGTTGCCGCCCACGCCACCCTCGTCGACGTCGAGCGACAGTGAGGGGAACGTCTCCCCCTCCCACTCCCACCCCTCCTCCCCCGCCCGGAAGCTGTTCCTCTCCGCCAGTCACCACCACTCGACGACCTCACGGCAGCCCATACAGACCCCCCTCATCAGCAGTCAGCCGGTGAGTGACCCAACGACCGGTAAAATACTTCATAATTATGTTTTTGACTATCAAAGATTTTTTGCAGTAACATAACTTGTCATTTTGCTTGATACCTTTAATAAACAGTCCTGAGGCCCTTGAGGACAAGTGAAGTGTAAAGGCTTAAGTAAAACATTTGCAAGCAAGGTATATTGTTGTAAGAAGTTAAGGAAGGACCAAAAAAGGTGTATCCCCATCACACATCATGTTAACACATTTGTGGCGGCATGAGTGTGATCGCTTCCAGCTGCATTGCGTTACAGAATGATTTATCTTTAACACAGGATTTGAACTAGTAGAACTCTTTAACTTAACACATCACTGCTCAATAGCATATTGTAACCTGTGACTACACGAGTTTTCACTGGACAGTACTACTGCTATGATAGTTATGGCAGTTTAGTAACTAAATCACTGTCAAGACGGAGCACCAGGATGGCAGTGAGGTATATAATATTTGACGCGATGTGTCGGTTTGTCGACAGAAAGGGTCGACGGGCGTGCTGCAACATCACTTGTATAATGTTTGACGCGAGGTGTCGGTTTGTCGACAGAAAGGGTCGACGGGCGTGCTGCAGCTTCACTTGTATAATGTTTGACACAAGGTGTCGGTTTGTCGACAGAAAGGGTCGACGGGCATGCTGCAGCTTCACTTGTACAATGTTTGATGCGAGGTTTCAGTTTGTCGACAGAAAGGGTCGACGGGCGTGCTGCAGCCTTCACTTGTGTAATGTTTGACGCAAAGTGTCGGTTTGTCGACAGAAAGAGTCGACGGGCGTGCTACAGCTTCACTTGTATAATTTTTGACGCGAGGTGTCAGTTTGTCGACAGAAAGGGTCGACGGGCGTTCTGCAGCTTCACTTGTATAATGTTTGACGCGAGGTGTCGTTTTGTCGACAGAAAGGGTCGACGGGCGTGCTGCAGCTTCACTTGTATAATGTTTGACACGAGGTGTCGGTTTGTTGACAGAAAGGGTCGACGGGCGTGCTTCAGCTTCACTTGTATAATGTTTGACCCGAGGTGTCGGTTTGTCGAGAGAAAGGGTCGACAGGCGTGCTGCAGCTTCACTTGTATAATGTTTGACCCGAGGTGTCGGTTTGTCGAGAGAAAGGGTCGACAGGCGTGCTGCAGCTTCACTTGTATAATGTTTGACCCGAGGTGTCGGTTTGTCGAGAGAAAGGGTCGACGGGCGTGCTGCAGCTTCACTTGTATAATGTTTGACCCGAGGTGTCGGTTTGTCGACAGAAAGGGTCGACAGGCGTGCTGCAGCTTCACTTGTATAATGTTTGGCCCGAGGTGTCGGTTTGTCGAGAGAAAGGGTCGACAGGCGTGCTGCAGCTTCACTTGTATAATGTTTGACCCGAGGTGTCGGTTTGTTGACAGAAAGGGTCGACGGGCGTGCTTCAGCTTCACTTGTATAATGTTTGACCCGAGGTGTCGGTTTGTCGAGAGAAAGGGTCGACAGGCATGCTGCAGCTTCACTTGTATAATGTTTGACGCGAGGTGTCGGTTTGTCGAGAGAAAGGGTCGACGGGCGTGCTGCAGCTTCACTTGTATAATGTTTGACGCGAGGTGTCGGTTTGTCGACAAAAGGGTCGACGGGCGTGCTGCAGCTTCACTTGTATAATGTTTGACGCAAGGTGTCGGTTTGTCGACAGAAAGGGTCGACGGGCGTGCTGGTGCTGACGGATGAGGAGAAGCGCACGCTGCTGGCCGAGGGCTACCCCGTCCCCACCCGCCTGCCCCTCACCAAGGCCGAGGAGAAGTCCCTCAAGAAGATCAGGAGGAAAATTAAAAATAAGGTGAGATGGAGCCACTGCACGTTGGTACTCCCTCTATCAACTGTAGCTCAGAATGAGAAACGGGTGAATTTTCCGCAAAAACAGTTGTTCCCACTAATTTTTTTCATGGATATTTCTTCAGGGTAAAATAATACTTCAAATACTTAATAAGAAACTTTTGAAAAATTTTTAAATGGCATGATTGTTAGTTTTACGATGAAATGTTGTTCAGTGTACACTAAGTATTAAGCATTGAGTTCTGATGACCAAAAGCAGTTACATTTTTTCATCAAATTAACTTGACCTCACAGGCTGAGCTGAAGATTACAGTCCTCAGAACTTGCATTATTTATTTATTTATGTGTCACTGTAGTATGTAATTACAAACTTTTTCTAGATTTCTTACTCAATAAAATTTATCACCCACTACCTAATCACTTAGATATTCTTTACTTTGAATTTTAGTGATAGCCAATACATTAAAGCATTCACAAACATCAGTTGTAATCTGATTTAGGAATCAGAGATTTATATTAGTATAGTTAATAAAATCATGCTTGAAATAGAAGTAACAAAAATAGTTTATATCTTGTTGTAGATAAGTGCGCAAGAGAGCAGGCGCAAAAAGAAAGAGTACATGGACGCTTTAGAGAGGAAGGTTGAGCTGCTCTCCTCCGAGAACTCGGAGTATCGCAAGAAGATCTCCAGCTTAGAAGACACAAACTGCTCACTGGTCAGTCAGCTACACAAACTGCAGGCCATCATAGCGCGCACACATGTGAGTTCACCATTGAGATTGTCATTATTATCAGGAACTGAAGAAAAGGCAATAACAGTCTACCTCCTTTTAATTCAAATTATTGGTAAGCTTGCTTCAATAACGGTCACAGTTACCACTGAGACTAAACTTTTATTTTGAAACAGCATATTCTGTTGTCAGATAACTAACTGTTAATGCTTCTTTCTAACACTCAAGTGTTTCTCCATTTAGATCTTATCAAACTGGTCGAGAAATATTCAAGGTAATGTGTATTTGTTGGCAAACCTGTGAAGTGCTCATTATAGTTTAATTGTCAAACTAATCAAGTATTGTAGCCATCCCCTAGCCTGACTCCTCTTATAAATTTAATTTATCTAAATAAAGAAGAGAATATTGGCAATAAATTCTTAAAACATATTCCAAAAGAAATTAAAAATGAAAAAGGTGTAAAATTCAACAAATTGTTGAAAGAATATTTAATAAGTAAAGCTCTTTATTCATTGGATGAGCTATCCACCTCTCTCTGAAGTAACTTTATTTTTATTCTTGTTTTTTTTCTTTTTACAGTACGGTAACTGAATTGATTTTTGTTTTTTGTTTTTTGTACCTTGTAATATAACAGAAGCCTATTAATTACATGCAAATATCCATGTAACTTAATTGTCAATGTAGTTTTAGTTAGTTCTTAGGTGTTGACACTATTTATTGTACTACATGTACATAGAAATACCACATGTACATAGAAATAAATAAAGATATTTGACTATTGTCTATTGAATCTGCTTCTCTGATTACCTAATCTCTGCATTCAGACCTTGGTACCATTGGACCAAGGTTGTTGAACCGCTCAAATTACTGTTTTACTCACAATCACTGTGTTGTAGTGTACTGTACTTATTTTTAGATGCTGTCTTCACTTTATGTCAGATACATTTAATATTATATCAGATACATATAATATTCTCTGTTGTGTATCTTTTTCATTATTACTCGTCGTCATAACTTTTAAATAGGTGAAATTGTTTTCAGTTAGGAAGTGTCCTTTTATTTATATTTGATTCTTATTGTTTATTTAGGCATCCATAGCACATTTGAATATCTTTGGTTTATCTTCATTTATTATATATTCACTTTATGGTCAATATAGAGTTCTTTAAAGTATAAGACTAGAAAAATGCTTTTTGCAATGTCATTTAATTAAAAAAGATGTGGTAAAAACACTTATGGTGACCTTATGTATGTGATGTCCTTTATGATGGATTATAAACCAATTTTCGAAACAAATGCAACAAGTTGTTTTTTAACGTGGTACCAGTACAACAGAAAAATTTACTAAAATTAGCACTGCCGAGGTAAAAAGAAAGATTAAAATACTTATTTTAAAAATAGGTGTCTTTATGATCTACATAAATTTTATGAGCAATATATGTAACGTAGTATTTTTTTAATGGCAAGATTTTATGCTGCACAACTTTAATTTATTGTATTGTTTTTGGAAACATTATCTTGAGAGTCTAAAAATATATCTGAAGTGATTAATGTTGATTTTCTGTTACAGAATTTATCGCCACATTCAAGAAGTGCCAAGTAGTTGACTTGAGTGTCTCAACCATGTGTAAATATAGGTGGGCAAGTCATTCAATTTATCAAATTTCTTTAAATTAGTTTTAGTCTATTTAGTCATCTACCTTGAAAATTGCTATCTTCATGAGATTCAAAAGGAGCCAATGTCGATGAATTTACATTCATATCAGTTTTAGGAATTAATGTTGATATTAGTTTTATGTTATTGCCTTTGCTGAAAGCTGGGTTATTTATCTAACAATTAATTTAAATTATGACTATGATATCGGCTGATTATGGTGGGCTATTGAATTGTAATTGAATGTGAAAAAATAATAATGAACAGTTTCGAGTGATGAAAAATCTAATTTATAGTACATTTGAATTTAATTAATTTACCTTCTGCAAACTCACTTTTAATTCTATCAGCGCCTGTCTTCTCCAGCTGAGATGCTGTTGTCTGTTTCACATAAGTTGAAATCAAGAAATGAAAAAACCCATTTATCTGCATTTCCCTCACCTTTGAGTTGTTGTCCAGTCTCAGATAAAATTTTAAATTAAGATTTAACAATTTTTCATTTGTTAGTTACTACTTGTTCATATTTACTGTGTCCATTAATACTTTTTTACTGCAAATTAGTACTGATATTTAAATTAATTCAGCTTGAGGTCAGAAAAATATTCCATATTTATCAAAGACCAGATAACACATAGCTTGAAATTGAGCAAAAAGATCATATAGTAAAAGAATAAAGAATAAACAGCCTAACAAATCAAATTAAATTCAATAACAAAGTTATGGCTAAACTACTAAAACTTTTAAAGTCATTTGATTTACCGCAGGAGTTTCCAGTAAACGATTTTTTGGGAAACACCTTTATTTTCCAATGTACTCGTGTTTCTGAAATATATATTTTAATACCGGCAAAAGATCGAGCTCTGCTTACAGCAACATTTAGCTGACCGAGAGCAAACACTTAAACACACACTGGCGCCGTGAGCAATGACCTCCTTTGTTTAGGGACTGCCCCTGCACCATATTGATAATTATCGCCAAAACAGGAATTATAGGGAACGGCTGTCTTCGTAGGGAACCTTTCCTTTCTAGCAACAATGTGTAAATGACGCATTATATCTACCAGTCTTTTCATTTATGAAATGCAACCCACCGCAATGAGAACACTTTAAGTTCAATAGCCTGAGGTTGGAAGGAGCATCAAATGTTACATCGGGAGGGTGATGCCAATGGTTGCGATCATGTTCCTTCCGACTCTTGCAACCGATCAATGTTCGTCTTCTTCTTATTGGTGGCATTATATCTGCACCAAATCCAGAAATAAGTTGGCTCAAGTGAATAAAACATTATGCTAAAATGTATCATAAACTACATTGTAAAACTGGTAACTACAATGTTTAAGCCCTTTAAAAACACTTCATAACATAACCTTAATTATATAATAAATCTTTTAAAAAAGAAAACTGTTGAAAAAAATTTGTCGCCACTTTATAGAAGCCAAAGCAGCTCTAAAAATAAAAACTGCTCTTTTCGAAAAAAAAAATTATAAGTGCTGCAATCTGTGGATTACCTGTAGAACTATTTCAGAGCTTGACCATATGTTCAGTTAGTAAAGAAAGTGAACTGAGCTTGCTCAAATGTCGATTAATAGCGCCACTGTTCCGAAACTTCAGCCTTTTACTATACTTTAGGGATGCTCTTTTGTAGAATTCTGAGAGGTATTTACAAATCTATATAAAAATCCCTTTAATTTGACACCTCAAACGTTAAAATCCGCCCAGCCGTTATTGAGTTTGGACTGTGAAAAGAAAACCGCTTACGTATTAATATATAGAATTAGTTTTAGTAAAATGTATTTAAAATTATGATTTCTTACTGTTAGATCGTTACTTGTTGACAAACCACTTAAATTGAATTTGAATTTATTTTCAGGTGCAGGGAGGATAACCGCTAGTCTTCCCCAACAATGTACAAAGCAGGGAAATCTTTGCCTGGACTTCAGGTAAAATATTATTAATAAAAAAGTATTCTGTGTAAGTTCAATAGACATGGTTCATTTCCTGATGTTTTTTTTTTTAATTTTATCACTACATTTCAGCATATATCAATTCTTACAATGCAGTGAATAAAATTATAGCAGACTTCACATAAATTCTATACCTATAAATCAGAAAAATCTGCATTAAAAATGCTAAACTTTGTACATTTTTAACAGAGTACATTTTTCTAATAAATATAGGTAGTTTTACATCAGCATGTAAAACTGAAATTCAACCTTTAAAAAGGGTTTTCTGAGATTCACCCGCTGTGTAATGAATGCCCTCCAACTGTACTAAGAGCATTTTCCTTCAATTAATTAATATTACATGATTATTGATCATTAAACACTAGGAACATTATTAAGTTTGATTTTTTAAGGCTGTCAGTAGATGTAATTCACTATTTTAATATTGTGTTGGCAACCCGAGATTAGGGATTTTGGGGTCTTTAGTAAATACAACTGTAATTGGTGAATATCGTTATAGCTTTGAACTTTTTTTTAACGTGATTACCAAGTATGGATAATAATTTATTTACCTTTGTTTCCTGCCTTACAAGCTATAAATAATAAGGTTAAGATTTATCAAAAACCCGGCACTCTCCATACACACTCCTTGGCTTGGTCCTGTGGTGGCCGGTTATGAGGGGTTCTACTGTATTGCACACTTCCTGCTGATCTTGACCTGTTAATTTGACAATTTGATAACAATCAGCCAGTTAAAAATAAGTCATTTCCGCAGAGTGTAGACCGGGTACAGAGATGATCAGTCAAAAAATGGCCAGATAAGAGAGAGTCTGAAGTTATCCTTAACTCCAACTGTCCGAGTGTCTCTCTCTTGACGATTGTAAAAAGTAATTTTTTGAATCTTTGCAAGATGGATTATTGATATGGTTAATTGGATTTTACTTTTTCTTTCTCGTTACCAGCCTCAACCAATCGTTTCTTTTTCCAGGAAGGGTTCAAGTTGGTGCCTAGTGTTGGTGTGCTTGGACATTTTGAAACCAAACTCAATTCTTCCATCCAACTTTGTTTTAAATCTAGTTGAATTTTAATATATCGAGATATATTTTAAGATAATATTTTATATTTGTTGATAGATGAAAATAATATATTTATATATTCCAGATAATGATATATTTTGGGATATCAATCTTAGATTAGAAAATATCGGACTTGCACAGTGAATTCTGTATTTTATTTATTTGTTAATATTTGTGTCTTATAGTTTTCTTAGGAATATTGGTTTATAAAAAAGATCTTTTTGAAATGAAAAATTGCTATTGCACTAATGTTAGTTTTATTTAAATATTGCTCAACATCGTATAGAAAATTATAATTTAAAATTAGTTTTGTCTTAATGCAATAACCAATTGTTGGCTGTGTATTTTATGATAAGATAAACTAATTATGATAAGTTACTTTTAAAATTGTAAAACGACATCCATATAAATGTTATTGTTACAAGCCTAAAAGAACTAGATGAATCTAACTTGAGGTGTTTGCAACCAACAATTTGTTATTGTTATCCGCCAATGATGTATAGTAAAAAAAATTATGTGTGCAGTTAATATTTACAACTTGGGTTAGGTCAGATTCAAAAAAGCAAAATCTAAATCTAGAATACAGTTGTTTTAACTATCCTTTACATAAATTATTCCGAATATAAAGATTTACAGGTAAGAAGAAAAAAATTAGCAATCCCAGGAATAAAATCATTGCAACAGGATATATTGGTATTTAAAATTAATTATTATATTTCAGTGTGGATAATAATTTATTTACCTTTGTTTCCTTCCTTACAAGCTACAAATAACAAGTACTTTTGATTTACCATTTATTTGATCTATTACCACATTGCAATTAAATGTAAGATTTTATAACAACAAGAATCAAGGCCTAATGAATTAATTGTTATGTAAAATGTGACTTATTTAGCATTTACATAAATTAGTAATTATAATAGAAGGGGTTTCAGACACAACTTTGATATGTTCCTAGCTATCTTTAATATTTTTCTCAACCATATTTTTACTATACATTTTTTTGTTTGGTATTTAAAAGATGTCATCCTTAGTGTAACAATATTTTTAAAACATGATAAATTATTGGCTTTATTTCTAAATTATAAGGTAATTTATGATTGTTTTTAAGTAAAAAATAGTATTAACCTCATAAGTAGAACTAGGCTTTTTTACTGTGCAAAAGTGTACATAGCTATCATTTGTTTATAAATTTATCCAGTTTGATTATATTGTTAATATTTTTCTATAGTATCTTACATAATACACAGTTAAATGTTTTAAAATATTTGAAGATGTCTATGGTTTGTTAAATAGCCCATTGTTTTTCACACACTAAATAGAGTTTTATTTATTAAAATATTATTAATTTATTATTTATATTAATTTTGTACAGTTTCGTAACCAATAATTTAAATAATATATAACAAATTTTGTTTTAGGTAATTGAAATTGAAATTTTATTTTACTACAATTTGTAACAATTGTGGAGTTGATTGTACAGAAAATATTTGTATAACCTAAATAGAAAAGTATGTGCTTAAAATTATTTAATAATTTTGTGATGATCTAAGTGAAAAACTTTTAAACATGATTTTATTGTGCATTTTATCATATTTTGTAAAGAAACAACCCATTTTCTGACAGTTAAAAGTTTCAGTATCAACTTAAATGTTTTTATAAAAATATAAAAAATTTTCCCAGTATATATTTTACTAATTCAAAATATTTTGCTCTTTTTTAATTTTCAAAATAAATTTAAAACACAAATGCATTCCATTTTGTACATTCATGTCAAGTCATTTATGTATATTCCAAAGTGTTGCCAGAAAGGGCCAAATCAAAAGCTTAAGTATTTTGTAAGAGAATTTAAGTTACTTGTGTTAATGCTGGCTTACTAAAGTCATAATATAACAAATTTAACAAGATAAAAATATTATATTATTGTTTTTTTTTAGGATTTTTGACATTGAGTTTTGTTTAATAACAATTCATAGAAATTATTTTTGTTGCTAAAGGTTGAAAAGATAACACGTTTTTTACTTTGTTAAAATCTAGAGAAGTATACTAAATTTATGTATAGCCAACTTTTCATGTAAGCCAGCGACTGTGTGTCTATTGTACATAAATATCTACCATAGTCTTAGAGTCACGGTACCAAATTGATGTTAATTTTAAAGTTTGTGCAATTATGTTGGTACTTCTGACAGCATTTAATTTCTTTCTATGGTTTCCTGTTGTGTCTGGGAAATTTGATTTGAATTTTGATTATAAAGATTAATATAAAAATTCTTTATTGATATGATTAATTAAAATTATGGTTTTCATTATATATTTAAATGGGATATAAAAGTTCAAAACTCATTTTAAAAATCATCCTACGTTATTCCAAGTCAGCTCATTTAATGATTTGGATTGTTATGGGAATGTCTCATCCATCTACAATCAAAATCTTCCTAATTTCATAAACCTCTCCATCCTTTAATTTTTAATATTTTAAATTTAACTTCAGGAATTTCCCAATATTTCTGTCTCTTGCCAAGCAGCAGAGGCTTGCCAGACCAGCCGGGAACCATGGTGTGTTTGTGTTTTCTAAGTTTGCGGGAGAGCACCGGATGTCGAGTCAGCACGCGAATGTTGTGCCTCAGTAAATGGCCCTCTCCAGGGACCGACTATACCGATTACAAAGTGTTTTCATTTCTCCTCTCCACCTTTTTATCCTCCTTGTCAATCACTCCAAAATCTAACTTAGATGGTATGTATTAACAAAATAATTCAAACATAACTTTTGTTGATAGGCTGTTTGTTGATAGGCGGTAATATTTCTTCTTTCTACTTGATCATTGTAAACCAGCTTTACCTTTGTAGGTTTATGTCGACATTAAGTCTTCTTTCCCAATTTTTATAAGAATTAGCTCATATTAATTAAGCTGCATTTTTTTACCAATAAGAATTAAGGGTTAAAAAACTAATTTCATAAAGGAAAGTCAATACCAAAACTGGATATATTATACACACTAATTAACATAGGAAGTAACAAAATTTACACTTTCTTCTTGAGCATATCTCTGGTCACGACATGTGCTGGTGGATCCTTTGGAAGTGAGCTCAGTCCATTCAACCCCTCCTCTTCTGCTCTCTTCCACGAAAAGTCTGTTAATGCCTGCAAATAAAAAATTTAACCTAAATATGGCATGTTCCCTCAATTAACTAAGGAAATGAAGCGGAAGAAAATTTAAATTTGTATGAAGACCTTACTTGAAATTAAACCAATCGTTGTGTGCAATGTCGGCAGACTATGTGTAATTCAAGAATAATCCTTGTTCTTAAATCTTCTTTGCCCACATTGCAATTGGATCATCACTGGAATGATGACTAAGATGATGGTACAACGCTAACCTATACTGAATTTAGATCTTAATAATATAAATCAAACTATGAACACATACCTTAAAAGTCCGAGGCTCCCAAATAGCAAGGTTTGAAAGCGATTTCCTGTTTAAAAGAACTCCGCTTGATTGAAGGCCTTTGCGGAAAAAATGAAAAGGCAAACCCAACTCTTCACATGCAGCTGTGGTCCTGGTCGTCCATAACTAAACAGGTGAAATGGATAGTAATTCACTGAGCTTAGTGACTTTAAAAAATTAGGACAGTACAATGAAATATATTTATTTATTTATTGTCTACTTGTCCACCAATGGTACTTTTAATGTTTTTTTTTCATTTCACAACTAGAACAACAAACTAAATTGCTCTCTAAATCACAAACTGTGCAACAAATAAATAGACACGGCCAAAAGCTATTGTATTTTACAGATTTAAAATTTTTAATATTCTATTTTACCCACAAATGTTATTATGACCTAATGTGAGGATAACTTGTATTTATTTTGGCTGATATTGCCTTATACTCTTTTGAGCCAGGATTATGAATAACAAATTAATGAAATCATGTAAGAGGTATCACACTCGGTCCAAATAAATAAATATTTTACACTTTCCCCAAACTGTCAGTCTTTAAAAAAAATGTTGCCGGCTAAAAATTTTATCAGATGTTGCCTTATTTTCTTTCAACCACTATTGAAAAAAAACAATTCAAGCCTATCTGGTTGCATTGTGTTTATTCTGCGGAAAGAATCCTAAAGTTCTGGTCAGCCGAACCAACGGATAGCAGAAAGAGGAAACCATCAAAATCGTCTGCTTCGAATGTGTGGAACTGTCAAAACTTAGTTTAAGATTCAAAAGGGCAAATAACACAATAGTGAAATATGTGCTGCAGTACTCAACTGAATGTTGTATTGCGTAATACAAAACGTATATTGAGTAATACCTCCACTAATGAGAACACAACCTCTTCTTACATTTGTGGCAAGCTTTGCAAGTGCACCTTCATATTTTATGGAAGTTTCACGTTAGGGCATAAAATAACATGTTAACTAGGCGACACAAATGTCGCCCAGTGCTGATATGTTGTCGCCCAGTGCCTATGGGTGGTCCCGGCGTTTTTGAATGATCATAATTTTTAATATAAATTGACAAACTACTTGAAACCGGGGCCCGGGGTCAAGGGAGGGCCCGTGCCGGGTTGAAGGGGGGCCCGGGGGGCAGAATCCCCCTCGGAAACAGTGGAAAGGCCCCGAACAAGGCCTGGGGACTCGTAAAAAGGGCCCGAAGGGACCAAAATCGGCACGTGGGAGTAAAAAAAAAAAAAAAAAAAAAACAAAGGTCACCACTTTTGACGAGCCGAAAATTAGCTAAGGTTTTTAATGCAACGGGTGCAGTACCAGGACATGAGAGGCCCGGCTTAATTTCTTCACCGGGGCCCGGCAAAGCTGGGTACAGCCCTGCCCCCCAGTATATTCTTCTCCCCCAAAGCAAAATACTGGGTGCACCTATGTCACCCAGTGGAATTCCTTTAAAATATGCTCTGTTTCACGTAGTTAGATTAGATTGTAATGTGACCTTGTTTAGATTTCATATTTATTGCATATGAGCTTGCAGCATGAACGTTCATGTTCTTTAACATCTAATCATATGACTATTGCCTATACAACACTGATGTCGTGCACTCACTCAACCACCAATACTGCTGGCCAGAACTAAAGAACACCTCGTGCAATGTAACTCTCAAACCCCTCTCCTCCTTAGCCAATCATAGCTAGTCTAAGTGGATAAACTACTTCAGCACTTTGACCTGTTCTACATTCATTGAGCAAATGGATGTAATAAAGAAAAAAATAATTTGTGACTTAAGACGACTGAATATTTATTAAAAATCATCAGGAATGTAAGTTTCTTAATAAGGTTAATCACGATCTTAGCTATCCCAAACATTTAGATTTTCTCAAAAAGGAGGTAGGGCTCAAGCTAGGACGATATCTACTGTTGACATGATAACGATAGCAACAATACAAGTTACATCAACCACTTCTTTGAAGGAGTATAGGAAATGTTTTACCCAGCTAACAAACAATGGCTGGAAAAATTAACAGTCCCTGGTTTTTTACCTCTGGGCATATTAAAATGAAAGGCTCCATAATTGGGCTAAAGAAGATTTTAGCCTGTGTAAAAATTAATTTGACTTACATCTCTAATGTCTTCTTTCTTAAGCTTTCTTCCTTTAGTTGCATAAACAAGAGCCCGGTGAACCTTCCTTATTGCGATGCTGTAACAATTTCGACTGCGCCCATAGAAATGCTGAAACAAATTTAAAAGGTTTTTTGTTGCCTTTATACTTTTTTAACAATTTATAAGAAAAGAAAAGCTGAAACAAATTATAAGTTTTCTTGTTGCCTTTATGCTTTTTTACAATTTCTAAGGAATACACAATAGGCCTATTACCTTGATGTCACTAAGGTCACTATTTCATAGCCTAACTTGATACCTATGACAAGTTTCAATTTTGTCACATAAGTATGGTAGGCCTACTTTTCAAAAAGAAGAGGATTGTTCACTTGTTTATTAGACATCAAAAGTTGATAGAGAATAAAACCTTGGCTCATGTCCAATTGTCTTTTATTCACAATATTCACAAGCTGGAAATGGAAAAAAATGGCCACTTAGTTTTTAAGTAAGGAATGGGATAGAAGGAGGGTGATGGGAGAGAAGGAAGATTCGAGTGATGGTAGTTAAATTAGGAATATTTCTGGAACAGCCACCTGAGAATGAGAATGAAAGGAGCTTGAAAGACAGATGGAAACATTAAGGAAAATTATACTGAGGTAGGCTATGTCGGAAGATTGGTACTGGGGAAGGAATGAGTAAGAAATGAGAAAAAAAAGAAATTAAATGAATGTCTTTTATTCACACATTAATTGTAATGGAAGGCATTCCTACATTGCTAAATATCCTGTACCCGGTTTTTATCGAAACATTCAAAAATTTGCAACGGTACCCTAAAATCAACAGGTGGGCTTCATTTGATAGCATTGAATTTAGAGGTTAATGCAATCGCCATATGTAAGGCTGGCGCAAGGGCCACGCAGAACATGCAGCAGCCGCATTATGGAACTGTGTGGGGAGAGGGCACCTGCGAAGGCAGCGTCTGCAGCAGCACCTGTGGAGACACTGCAAATTGATCAAGGTAAAACATGTTTGTTTTGGAAGCATCCGTCTGGTGACTATGAGCCTTTTCCTCAGAAGATACCCTTGAACAACGCCCTGACCACATGATATAGGTCAGTCAGAACGGGTTTCCAAATAAATAATGGTGGGTTAATAAGTTGACGATTAAAAACATATGAACTAAATCAAACCTATTGATCATAAAAACAATAAATTAATACAAAACCAACCTTGAATTATCTTAGATAAAACATTTCCATTTTTCCACCGTACAATCTCAGTCTTTTCACTTGGTTGCAAAAAATGCTGCCCCTACACAACTCTGATGGCACAAAAGAACTACTAACTATTCCTCCACAAGGAATTCACAAAATATTTCGTAATCCACAGTCCAAGAAAAAAATTGCCCTGTCAGATGCAAAAATGTCCTCCTTAAGTCACCATGTTGTGATCAAAATGCCTTGGAATTTTCACGGTAATAAAATTTCTTGGTATTCCTGTTAGAAAAACATAGGTTGTATTGCAGCAGAAGAATCTCTCTGTCTCGGCACAGGTGTTGAATTTCTAAGCTGTAATTAGCCACAGCAAAATTTAATTTCTTTGTTTTAAGGAGGCGGTCATCAAATATGTTGATCATCCACAAGAGCAAATCGTCGCATGTGTAAATCTTTCTAAGAGTTTCACAACTCTCAATCTCATACATACATGCATCTCAAACCTTTAGCACCAAACCCATGCGAAAGTAGTATGCTCTTAAGTGGAGCAGTGATGTGATGAAATATACTTTTGAGCGTAAGTATAGAAAATCAGTCTTACATCAATAGGACTAACTCAATTTACAAGTACATCAGTAGAACAGCAAATCGTTGGACCTAGGAGTTGTGATCGGCTGCTGCCTCACATTGAGGGAGCAGATCCAGATTGTCTGCGACAAGGTGACAAGGTTTGTTCTGCCGCTCAGGAGCGATAATTCTCTCTGCCTTGCGTAGGGCTACATTCAGGGTAACCTGTGCGTATCTCAATGTATCTTGACCGGCTAGGTCATGGTTATGGCTGGAGTGATACCTCTAAATCCGCTCACTGTTGAGTGGCAGAACATTTTGGTCGTGCCCCAGTTCTTGTGGACCAAGCTGCTGATGAGGCCACAGTCGTCACTCTGCGAGCCTCGCAGGAGTGATGGGATAGCAGATTAGAAGAGAAATGGATGTTTCGTCTTATCCACCTATGATTGAGCCGTGCCTTATATGTGATCGACTTCTTCCTGTGACAATTCCTGATGGACCACAGTTACTTTAGAGATTACCTTTTCCATATTTGGTGTACTTCAACGCAAGCGGCATTTTTTAACGTTTTGATCGGGAACGGTCCAAACCCAGGTCTTGTTACTATCTAACAGCGACCTTATATTAGATAGCATCACTAATTCATAGACAAATGGCAACTGGACCCATTTTCGATCCTGTCAGGAATCTAACCGGCAGTAGAGGACATATGGGAAAGGTCAGGCCAGCTCAGTTTAGGTTCCGCCTTAGGAGATGGATGATACTCATCAAGGCTGTAGCCAATGGGGGGGTTAGGGGGTCAGAACCCCCCCCCCCCGAAATAGTGGAAATAACATTGAAAACATAGTAAATGGGGGCAAAACCCCCCCTCCCCCGAAATAGACGAACCCCCCCCCCAAAAAAAACCCCGCAGTGGAATGCATAGGGGTCCGGAAACAGATAAAAGGGTCCAAGAGGGCGATAAACGTGCTGAAAAGCATACACGGGAGTAAAAAGAAAAAAAAAGTCACCAGTTTTGCCGAGCCGGAAATTCACCCGCCGGTCCTGTCCAAACCCTCCCGAAAAAATTTCCTGGCTACGGCTTTGATGCTCATCATAACTTCTCCTGATGCAACCAGGGTTTAAGCTGCGGTCGCATTAGTCACAAAATGCGACATGCTCCACGAAAATGCGACAATATTCGGACAGGCTGTCGCCTTTTTGCTACAAAGTAAAGAGTGGAAATTTTTTAACTCTATTGCAGAAAATAAAGTTAAACAATACAAATCTCAATAAAAGTCCATATACTTCCACAAACTACTTTGTATGACTTTACAATAAAATAAGACTTAATTATAGAATGTAGTCGTCAACGTAACCCTCGATCAGATGCCGCGTCATTAAGATCCACAGTCAAAAAGAAGACTATAAATAGACACAGAGAACGTGTAGACGTTCTATACGCTCTCTGTGCTAAACAGCAGTTGGGGCGCACTCTGTAGTGGCTGAGTCGCCGAGTCTAGCCGAGCGGTGGCGAATGCGAGAATGTGGGGGGCTAGTTCGCCACCGCTTGGAATGATATGGAGTCGAATAATCAATATAGTAATTCGATAATTTCAGTTTCAAGTCATGAATACCCTATTTAAGGGGCAAGAAACGGTACCGTGGATTATGCTAGGATTTTTAAACAAACTGCCGTGTAAAAGCGGGGATTTTCAAAAGTCACGGTGGGTAAAATCTCGTGGCCAGTCTGGCTATACTGGCGAAAACAGACGTCTCGAAAACGGTGATGCGAAATATAGTTAGAGGTTATGTTGTTTGATTAAGTTGTTTTGGTTTGATGACATGTGCTATAACTTAATGACATGCGATAAAAATGCTAAAAGGAAAATAATTTTGCTACAAGTCTCAAAGAGCTTGTAGCATTTTTGCTCAAAGAATTTTTTCCCCAGCTTAAACCCTGGATGCAACCGTTTAGCTGAAGACAAGAGGAGCTCGACTCTTTAGTTACAGACGTCGTTATGAAAATGATACTCAGAACTGAAGTCTCCATTTGAGTGCGGTCATGCTTTTCATGCAATCTGCGGTAATGCCGAACGCACCCAGTACACGGATTGGCCTGGATTGTATTTGCCCTTGATTGAAGATAGTAAACTTCCACCATCACTTGTTAAAGCCTATCTCGAGTAGTTTATCAAGTGATCAGTATCCAGAATGGAGGCTAAAAATGGTAAAAACCATTGATTGATTAAAATGGTAAAACCTTTTTATAACAGGCAAACAAAATCCTTTTACTCTTTGTTTTGCTGCTGCGTTATTGAGCGACTTGCAATGACTTGCTTGACCGCACCTAAAACTGTCCTGAGATGGCCTGAGAAATATCTTGCAACCCTAATTATGAGCATACTTTTACTACTATTTAGCCTACCTTAAGAAATATTTAAGCAACACCTATTCAAAATGTGGTATTATACCAGTTATGCTAAGATAGGTTACGATGCACAGCATTGATACATTTCAGAGATCGGATATTTGAGTCTAACTGCATCCTATCAGTTATGAAATATCACAAAATGATTTTTTAACTATAACTTTTTACTTACAGCTGAAAGCCTAAAAATATTCCTTTTCCGGTAGAACTCATCTGGACCCTTATTAGGTCCTCTGTACTTCATCCTCATGAACCTTAGTGCACTTAAAAACACCATGTTTTCTGTTAGGCCTAGTATCAAAAATCAATATCGGTCCTACGTTCAAGTTACAACAACAATTAACCTCCAAATTAAAATGTTGAAGTCTCTTCTCTTCCTTCCATTTCCAAAACAAAAATGTCGTTTCTTCTTCTTCTCAACACCTTATCCACTATCTGTAGACAGAATGAAATGCCTAGAGAAATAATTTTTATTATTGGCTATAAAATGATAGAATATATAGTTTTTTATGAATTTGAAAATATTTATTTTTTTATATATAAAATATTTAATTTTCTCATATATAATATTTAATACCCATCCGCTGTCTGTTTAATTTATTATCAAATGTATTTTTTTTAATTTATATAAGTTTTATAGAATTTTTTTTTTTATTTTTATTTATTTCTATATATCTAATAGAAACTTATGAAGTGCAGAGGCTGAATTTAGAGCGCGAAATCAGTTAACTTCTGTGGCTATTAATTTTCTAGAAAGCTAAAGGCTTATAAACACGTATGTAACTTAATATGCTTGTATTAGCCCCATACCCATACTTTGTTACCCGTTTGTCGCGTTACACTCATTTTCTCTTTTTCCAATGGGACATAGATAACTTAATCAATGCTTAAACGGCGTTGGAAATGTCCAATTTGCCCGGGACAGTTCAGGGGTAGTTTGAGTTGGACCATGAGTGTTAGTTTGGACCGTGAAATGCACTGGACAGGCCATTGAAATATATTTTTTTTTAATTCTCCAATTAATAACAATCGTTATATGAAATATACTTTTTATGGTTGGTCTTAACTTTGACAAACTTTCATTATTTTTCATTGAGGTTGGTAACTTTTTGAAAATAAAACATTGCTTGTTTTTATCTACATTATTTTTATTAGTTTAAATTTAAGAGTGTCTCTCCAAAAAGGGGAACCTGGTCAGCCTTTTACTACTTTTATGTATGTAAGTAGGTAGAGAGAGAAAGATTTTGCTTTCTTACGTTGGCTGCCATGACAGAACTGACTGTGCTGCAAGCCTGACCCAGCAACGGCAGCCGCTCCTTTTAGTTCCGTTCCGTCAGTTAGTTTACGTTTTGGCGGTGGTGTAGGTGGCTAAGTCAACAACACTGATTCTAAATTTTATTGTGAACTTGACTGACGTTAAAAACTTGTTAGAAGTTATAATTATTTAATAATAAATATACTCGCGTACTACAGTGTCAGTAGTCAACTTCCAATTATAAATAATCGCGTTAGCAAATAGTTTTAAAAGTTGTTTGCAAACGTGAATGTTTTGGTTTTTGTGATTCAAATAATTTTGAAGTGTAGTGCAAATACCGAATCCTCATTGGATTTTCGTCAAGATTATACTTTTGGTAAGCCTTATATTTTATATTTCTTAAATATATATTAAAACCCATAAGCTTCAGGACTGTTTTACAAAGTGGATACATTTTATGGATATGTTGTAAACAAACCATATTTCAAGTGAAAATTCATTCCTGATCATTGATAGTGTATAAATAAATAATTGGATTTACATCTATAGGGCCCAACTGCAAATATCACATAATCCGTTTTTCAAATTTCAAGTACTAGGGAGCACTAAAAACCTCTAATTTCATGAGAACAAATGATTTGAATTAGTTTTTTTTGCATAGATGCTTTATATAGTCATACGATTATAGTTAAAATGATTTTTCATCCCATATATTAAGCCTTAAATAAGAAACATACTTTTAAATTCGGAGAATGTGAGTTTTAAGTTTCACAAATAGACCACTGCTTGAGTTCTGAACATGACATGTTTGGAGAATTTTTATAATGTTAGCTTTGCCACTAAACGTTCAGAAATTGTTGCCACCAAAACCAAAATAACTTAGTGCTCATTGTAACATTACAATAGGTACCAGATCACTTGACCAAACTAGTGGCCCTTACCTGCTAAAGAGAATGTGAATTTTGCTGCGAAGCGCATATGGTCATAAATGTTGCTTTACAACAAAAAGAATATTTAACGGTAAATTAATAAAGGAAAAAGTGAGTTTGGTGAATAGAAGCCTTCTAAGTGTGATTCATTTGTATACGAGGATTAATAATGTGTCAATAACTCATTTTCCCATAAATTGGATTACATAACTTTTGCAGTTGAGACCCTTCATTTATGTTTATTTCAATTTTATTGTATTTCTCAGTCAAAGACAAACAAAAAGTGCTAATAATTTAAGTTGCTAAAAATATTTAAAATTATAGCAGAGCTAACTTAGTTTTATAATGTCACATTGGCCCTTATGAGAGGCCAATCACTGAATGAATAAATACCATCCATGCTACTGTGGTATGAGTCCGAACTGCAACGGTTTAACCCATTCTCAGATAAGGTATTCGTTCAAATGAGGTAGAATTTTATTATCTTAGTAATTGAAGGTTGTGCTTAGCGTAAGGTTGAAAACGTTGTATACCGTACTGGCTGATAGTTAATGAAAACTCAAGTGTCTATCTGAGTTTTTAAAATTTAGATAGGCCCTGTACACATGTTTTGACACATCTGGACAACTTACTCTCAGTTTAGTCCATCATTTCACTGTAGCATGGAGTCAATTGCAAAACTGTAGGCCTACATTTATAAAACTGAGTAGTGTAAACTGTTTTTGAAAAGAAAATAATTATTTACACATAGGTTTTTTAAACAAATGATCTTTGAGGCATAGTTCTTTATGGCTTTGATTTAGCATAGTTCTTTATAATAACTTAGTTTCCTTAAATTCATAGCCAGTTTACTTCCAAAACTATGACTTGAGATGGAGAACAGGTATTGTTTATGAAATCCTCAAAGGATATATGAGCAGTAAGGTGCCGTATGGGCAGAGTCGAATGATGTGGCTAAATTAAACTTTGGTCTTATGGTCAGGCTGTGCCATATCATTTGACTCAGTATGTGGAAGGTTAACATTTTGACCACTTACGAGATTAAATATTTATTTGGTAGCCTATTTGTACTTAAATAAATAAATATAAGCCACTGTATACACCTACATTTGGTCCACTCTATTGTGCCCCACTAGAAAAACAAATTTTAAGGGTTTTTTTGCTATTATCAATATTAACTAGGGACTGTGATTAAAAAAATCAAGTCACCGTAATAATTTACCTTGGCTATAAGTTTAAAATCTTTACGTACAGTGTATATGAAATTAAACTATCTAAATAAGCCTATAATAAATTTATGTATCGGAAGTTTTCGTCCAACAATAGTTGGTTTGCTTCAAAAACCCGGTTCAACTACCTAGGGGGTAGTTGCCACAAAGAAGTTGCTAAGTTTTATTCACTTCATCAATAGTAATAAATAGGCCTAATTAGAGAAGGTTTTTGTCAGAACTTTCAAATTTTAGTTTTAAGTATGAATTTGTGTTGTAGTGCAACCTTAATCCATTAAAAAGAGGTTTTCAGAATGATGCCACTGTCAGTCCACTGGTTTGTGTGTGAGTTGAAATGAACACGAGTTGGAGACGACACTGATTTTGCTGAAATTTGGCATACAGGCAACAAACCCCAATATCTCAAGGAGATTTTTGATTTTTTTTAAAAAGGGTTTATGGGTATTAGTTAAAACCCAAAAGCAACTCCAGATTTCAAAAGATCCAGATTTCTAAAAAAGGTCAACTTATGATTTTTATGAAAATTTCATGAAGGCTTATGATGCTAAACAAAATGACACTTACACCCAATCACTTACTTGCACTTACTTTTTGATGGTACATATATAATACCTATATACCTAAAAGACTAGTTTGTGTATGCTCAGAAGATCTGGGGATTTAAGTAGGCCCTAGCCTACCGTTTTGAGTTCAGTTTTTATTCAAGTTCAATTTTAATGTAACTGTGTAACCAACCATTAAATTTGGCTTAAAATATAGGCTCAACTTAAATAATCCAAAATTTTGAATTATTACAATAGGTACAGCAACCGTTTGGGGAGAAAATAGACCCTTTCGTTAGGCGGTAAATGGTGAACGGAGTAGGTACCGTAGCCTACATTGTCTAATAATATTCTTGAGATGAGTAAAAACGAAATAAATTTTTCTTTTATTAACTGATTTTGATGGTATGTGTATGTATGTTATTATCATTATCTTCAAGCGTGTACAATTTTGTAATTACCTACCACACAAAAATCCCCCCAAAAATAAAAATGTCTCATAGATAACTTTCACGTGTTAGTTTAAAATTTGGTAGTGCACACATTTTTGAGCACCTCGTCAAATGACAGCTGTGTTGACAAAACAAATCAGGGTCAGTGTTAGATCAAAAAATCATAAAAAAGAGTAGATGCCTATAAGGAAGAAAATATGCGTCGGATAAGTTTATTTTACAATGAGATGAGCATTCTATATGGCGTTGATAACGGTATTAGTCCTGAGTTATGGCACAAAGAAAACTGCAAGAAGCAATGCCAACCATGCCAACCGGTTACGTACTCCATTTACCCCGCCGCAGCCGCGCCGGGAATGCGAAGGTTGTTGGCGCGGCGTGGCAGTGGCTGTGACCGTAATTCTGTAATATCCTGTAGTTCAGTTCGCTGAAGATGATCTCGATTCTTAAATCGGTTTGAGCATTTATTGATGCAATGCAAAATTGGGTTCAGGGATCATAGTGTGAATAATATCCTAATGAAGATGATCTCGATTCCTAAATCGGTTAGAACAATGCAAAGTTGGGATAGTGTGAATATTTTTCTCGGGGACGCTGATTTGTTAGTTTGGTTATCTGTCACAGATAGTTTTTATTCTCGACGTGGGCCGAGGGCGGGAAAGGTTGCTGGGGACCGGAGATAATCTTCTAGCCTACATTTTTTTTTTGGGGGGGGAGTGAATAACAAAATTTGTACTTCTGTAAGTTATCTGTTAATTTGTTAACGATTTGCCAGTTAAAATATTTTTTAAAGATTTAGCCTATAGTCCACCTCTTCCGTTCCACCGGAAAACTATTTGTTCAAATTTACAAACCAAACTTATTTATATAGATTGAGTACCCTTTGTGAATTTTATTTGTGATTCAAGTTGCGTCTTTTTTACCATTTATCAAGCTCGTAAGTTTGCTAGAAGTTATGACAAAACTAATAGAAGAACCCAAAAATAATTTTCAAAAAAATTACCTAATCAATCAAATTTAAATTTTTCGTCGAATATTGGTTTAAGTATCCCTTATTTATTTCACATGAATACATTCATTAGAATTGATCATATTTTTGAGTTGCTCTCATAGAATTTCCCCAAAGTTCCAATTTTTTCTTGCTTTTACTGTGCTGTTTACCTTGCTCAGTTAATTGTTTTCAGTTTACCCACTGATGCACTATTGACGACAGAAACTCATTATCTTAGAAGTAAACTTCCACTGCTGAAGTAAAAATAACATTCAATAGCTTGCATTTAAGGAGTTCCTTAATCTTGCTTTCCTCCCTTAAGGGAAGTCGGATGATTAAGATTTAAAAATTTTCAAACAAAATACTTTTAGGCTTATTAAATAGCCAGTACACGCCTTGTTAAAGATGTATATTATATCGTCTTATACTTATACAAAACTTAAAGTTATAAGATAAAAGATAAAGCTATAACAATTAACATGCAATAAATAGGGTCATCCGACCCCCCTTAAGAAATGTCAGCGTTATTTAAGATCCAGTTCTTGATCATATTAAAAGTAATAAGCAGCGTCTACGCAAGATTAATAGAAAAAATATTCTACTATCTTAGTATAAATGTCATACTTGTGCAAAGCCGTAGCAAGGAAATTTTTTGGGGGGGAGGGTTTGGGCAGGCCCGGCTATAGGGTTTTCGGGCCCGCGCAAATCTGGTGACTTTTTTTACTTGCGTGTGGTTTTGGGCCCTTTTATTGTCATTTCGAACCCGTTTTGGCCGTTCCCGGGCCCCTATGCATTTGCCCAGGGGGGGGGGGGTTGACAATTTGGGGGGGGTTTACTCCCTCACCCCCATTGGCTGCAATTTCAAGGCTATTTCAACTATTTCGGGGGGTTTTGACCCCCTAACCCCCCCCCCCCTATTGGCTACGCCCTTGTACTTGTACATATGTAGGCTAACACTTATTTCTCTTAGTAAGTTTGCAATTAAAAGTGAACTCAAAGAATTTATGAACTTCTTTCTTTTTAAATCTTAACAACAAGGGAATGGCAAGTGTCTGGTGGGTGTTGTTGACAATATGAGGAACTCCACATTGCAAGCCGAGTTCGGACGGTGTCAGCCCCTCGCGCCCTCAGTGTCAACTTGTGCCTCCCATCACCCGCCCGCCCTCCACCGCATCCGCAGAAACTTTGATTTGTAGCGTTTGATAATAAACTATGTTAAACATGTTTAGTGTTAAAATTTTGCTCAATGAAATCGCTAGCTCATTCCTTCCTTAATCGGCTATTGAGATGTCATGGATCCGAGTCAGGGGTAAACTTTGGACGCAGAACTGAGTTTGAGGGTTTCGAAGATATGGAGTTTTTTCAGTCTCGTGGTTAGCACATAGTACTTCGGTTCAAGAGATCAGGTGTTCAGTTTCCGGGATACCTACTGCTGGATTTCAACCATCATTACAACAGCTATCCGTTTATGGGCATTTATCAGTTCCTTGTATAAAGTCTTGTATAAGAAAGGTGAACACAAAGCACTAAACGAGACACGTGAATTAATATTGGCACAGATAAAGAATACTCGTATGTGATATTGGTGAAGAGCGAAGCATAAAAAATGATTTACAGTGAATTCGTGCGATTTAGCGATATTTTCACTGTTTCGACGTTCCACGGCTTTAAACGTTGTTTACAACATTGGTCGTGCCAGGTCGCCAGTGCGGGCAGCGGACGGCGGCGGCATGGCAAGTGGAGTAACGGGACAGCCACTGCCTTATACAGCCTGCAGGTACAGCCAGTAGGTCGCCGAGACTGTAGTGGCCAAGCAAATGCCACCAGTGCCAGCCAGGTCTGCGTCGCCGGGTGCTGAGAGGAGGGATGTTGGGATGTTGTGTACATCGAGGCCGTTTGTAGTTTCTAATAAAAAACAAAAAAAAACATGCAGAGCCTACAGCCAAGACACTGTATTCTGTTGATTTTCAGACTGATACATTTGAAGAGTCAAAGGGAATAACGGGCTAACCCTAAAAAAATTCAGTTATGAACGGTTTTGAATACATCTTTTAAATCTAAACAGTTTGCAAATTCAAAATTGACAAAAACGGGCTAATAAAATATACTAGGTTAATACAACATATAGGACACGCGTGGCCGGCCGACTCCAGACGCCGGACTACTTTTTTTTTTTTTTTTTTTTTTTTTTTTTTTTTTTTTTTTTTTAGTAGTCTGGAGTCGGCCGGCCACGCGTGTCCTATATGTTGTATTTTGTTTTTAACGTCCGTGTAGTTTGTGTTTTGTGTAATGTCTTTTAAATTTGTGACGAAAATGAAGATATGTGTAAGGTGATTCATTTGACAAAAAGGACTTGATAATGAGACAAATGTCTCGAAACTAGTAGTTCATAAAAATCAAATTGGATTGACGACGTGAAGGTTAGTAACCTAGTATATTTTATTAGTCGAATATCAATCCAGGAGGCAAACCATGAATAAAAAACGGGCTCCTTACACGAGTAAATCATCTTTGATATAAACGCATCCAGGGGAAGAACGGGACAACCCACCGTGAGCGTAGGCAAGAATGGGGCAACCCTCAGGCCGTGCATGCGCTTACGGGTTGTTTACTTCTGTAGCACTCGTTTCATGCAATCAACAGGTGTCGACTGCAAATGTGGGTTAGCCCATTTTTGTCAAGGAAATTTGGTACTTAGAGTGTTTAGCCGTATGTTACTCTGTAACCCAACCAATTTTGAAATATTTCAATATAAATTATTGAAATATTAATAATTTAACGTAAAATACTTCATAAAAACATTTTGAAAGCTATGGGCTGGCAATTAATTCCGTGATAATCCTTTTTTGCTCTCCTGGCAAATTTACTTTTGCGGGGTTAGCCCGTTTTTTCCTCGGACTCTTCATTCGTAAATGAAGAGATAGGATTCAAATTGAATTGGAGAGATGAACTAAATGATTAAACATGAGGTTGCCAACATTTTTCAACCAATGTATGTACTAAGAAACCTATTTATTTTATTCCAATGCAGCACCTGCTTTGTTTATAATAATACCGTCGTTACGGTTTGGGTTCGATTCAGGTAAGCTCCAGTAAGTTTGTCGTGCGTTTGCTGTTTATACATCTTTCTGCCGACACAAAGTGTCTGCGACGCTCCCGGCCCACGAGGGAAGGAAGTCGTAGTCAGACCAGACAGTTTTTTGCCGATGGCGTTTTAATAAGGCCAATAACTCCTGGCAATTACCTTCCACGTCCGCCGGTTGTCGCTGCGCTCGCCAATTTGCCCCCCCCCCTCACTGCACCTGACTATACACTATGTGACTGTACATTGACTTTGTTGCTATCACATATTGGTGATGACACTCTATCTCTTTGTTAAAACTGTCCCAACTGAAGCACGCTCTTGTGGGCGTCCTGATCACCCGTTACGTCCTGGTTGTGCTACTCATTTTGTTTAAGGGCCGCCAAAATTAAGGGCCGATAAACATTAAAAATGGTCTTTCCGAGATCTGCAAGAATTCTTTATACACCGCTTGATTATTTAAAACACAAAACTGACGCAATGTTCGTGAGACAAATCAGATCGATAAGATTATTTAAATCGCTTGTTTACATTATTGTAGCAAGCAACTGATGGGAGATACTAAGCGATATGTTAGTTGTGATGTGGCTACTAGCTGACATTAAAATGTGTTGCGCGTTAGTGGATGTAAGTGAAATAGGTTATCCCCAATTGTGTTTAAGTGACTCATAATAATTGCCAGCGAATTGTTATTTGTTCTTTATATTACTTTTATAACAATTAGTGTTTTAATCTAGAAATGTTCAAACGTTTCGCTAAGTGTGATGTGAATTTTATTAGTGATTAATTGCTAGTGATTTATAAGTGTATGTAAATACTTACAGTGAACATCTCATTTTTACTTTTTTCTTCATGTATTTGATACATCACTGTGTTAAAGTAGCTTTCCCTATTATGAATTTCTTATAAGCATGCACTGTGGTGTGAATGTAGTTTTAAATCGTATTTCTAAATAATTTTGGCTTGGAGTTTGTTTTGTAAATGTATTTTTTTTATATTTACAGACGGCAACAGAGAACTCAAACTTTTCTTCGCTTGTAAAAACTCCACATTTTGTTGATAAAACGCCGTTAATCAAAGAATTTTTCAAATACAAAACAAACAACAGGATTTTAGTGACAGCCCCTCGTCGTTTTGGAAAATCCATGAATATGAAAATGATAAAAATGTTTTCCGAAGCTTTGGTGGATGAAAATGGGAATTGTACAATTAAAGAGGAAACGGTAAACTATAAAACATTTGCTGACAACAACCTGACCATCTTCCAAGACCCAGTATTCTTTAGTAAACACTTCGGTAAATACCCTGTTATCTTTCTAAATTTCAGCGAGCTAAATTACTCCAGCTTTGATGTGTTTATGAGAGGGTTCAAGTCGTTGATTGCAGCCGAGTTTGAGTCTCGCCGATATTTACTGAACAGTAGCATTCTAACGAAGCGGGACTCCGGCAAGAGAGAAGGCTACTACAACAGATCTGTTATCAGTGATCTACATGAAGTGGATTTACGAAAAAGTATGTTGTTTTTATCTAAACTTTTGTTTGTACATTTTAACTATACGAAATGTATAATACTAATAGACGAGTACGACACCCCTGTGAGAGAAGCTATATTCGATTCGAGCCCAGATTTGGAATCAATTCTAGAGTTTATGCGTAATTTCAACGCGGAAGTTTTAAAGGCCAACGCCAATGTGGACAGAGCACTCATCAACTCGTGCATCACTCTGGGAGATGTTATAACCACGAAAGACACCAACATAAAGTATGTCACATTCATGGAAGATGCGAGATTTTTAAACTTTTACGGTTTTATGAGGGATGAAGTAAAGATGCTACTCAAGAAGGTGCGGAAGTCGCATATGATCGACAAAATTCAAAAGTGGTACGGAGGATACTCGGTCCAGATGGGCAACGTCAGAATATTTAATCCCTTTTCTGTTTTGAACTACTTAAAAACCAAGAAAATCGAAAGATATTGGGCTAAATCAGTCAGTTTGGATGGACTTGAAAAAGTATTTTTCCAAAAAGAAGTGACGAAGAAAATAGAAAAGCTATTGGATACCACGGTGGAAATTAAAGCTACGCATAAAATAAAAATACGTCATGTCACCAAACTGAAGCAAATGTTGAATACGACTCGGTCTTCGAACGGAAGTGAGCTCAGTGAAAGTGATGCTGATTTGTTTATCAAATATCTTACTGATTTGGGATATTTTAATGTCGTTTATAATGGTAAGAAAGTCACGATTCTGGATATTCCGAATTTGGAATTAAATTATGAAATCGATAACATGATTTCCTACACGACGTATTTTCAAGACAAATGTAATATATCAGGTACTAGTTCATAGGATATGAAAACTATTATGACATTGAAAAACAATTTACATTAATTGGAAAACTATTACATCAATTCTTTGTAATTAGGATCATTATTTTTTCAAATACAAATAAATTTATAAAATGTGTCAGCAACAGTTTAGAGGGACAGTTGCATCTATACCCATCTGGGTACCCACTTGTAGTTATGTAGTGTGGATTTTTTATGTTTACAGAAATAAAAAGCATCTAGTTTATTTGTATATACTGTAATTTATTGTTATAGTTTTTGTACTGTTAATATGATAAAAATTAGGCCAGTAAAAAGTGATTTCAATATGACTGTCTCTTTCGTTTGATAGAGTAAACATATTAAAACAGAGCCTACTCGTGATTTTTACCAGCCCTGGATTTTTGAAGCCTAAATGTGTCAGGAAGCAATTTTATTCAATACTCTTACCATAAACCTTTTGTTTGACTACAGACTGAACATGATATTTAGACCAAAAAATCGAAGTAAATGTAGACAATAGAATGTGTGTGTTTTGTATGCTGCGAACGCAAGTGTATCATGTATTTTATGAGTCATACACAGCTACGTGATAACGGCCAGCAGAATGGAATATTAGCCTAACACACACGTCGCTGCGTGCCCAGCATCCCCGAGTGCTTCTATACATAGAGTGGCCGACATTACAGTAATATTTGTCGATCCACACATACAATTTTACTGTATATTTCATCCTTACAATCTTTCGCTTTTCTCATAATATCTCTTTATGTCCAATTGCTGATGTAAGAATATTTATTTTTTCAATTTCCGCCAATGTCAGAAGTAGTTCCAACTGTTCGAAAAATGGAAATCATAATGAATCATGAATGTGTTTTACGACTCCTGCGGACACAAATTGTGTGCACGTTGCGCGACACAGGACGGGTGCGCCTTGTTGGTGAAGCCGGTCCGGAACCTGCCGTCGGCAGTCGACTGTGTGTACAGAGCAAGTCTACTGCACGTCTGCTCTACTCACTCAGTGCCTCCAGGCACTCATGATTGCCTACGACACTCGGTACACGGTACACTGAGCTGTGTATGACGTATAACTTCCTGAACATCAGAAAATATTCATCCACAAACAAACTTTAGATATTTTTGTATCAAATATTAAAATAGTTTGTAATAAAAAAGTAAAAATATTTTGATGTCTATTTAATTTGTTGTCTTGATTAGATTGATGTTGATAATACAATTTAGATAAATTATTTTCTTATTTAATAATGGGGCTTCCTTCTCTTTATGTTTATGAATACATATTATTTGAAAAAAAAACACCAATTTATAAAAAATAAAGTCCATCAAAATTCAAATCGACAAAGCCAATTCCACCTTTTAATTCCACATTCCACAGAATTATAAACAAATTTACAATATTACAAGATTTGAAAGGAATTTTAAGAATGGAATTGTTAAAATAATTTTAAAAAATACTACCCTATTACATTCTAAGTCGAAGACTTCAATAAATTGAAGGTAAATTTATGAAGAACAACACTATGAAGAATAATTAGGGCATAAGTCTAAAATTATGTATGCAATACAATGGTACAATTGTTAATAAATAAATCATTATAAAATTATTATTATCACAGATTGTTGAGGTGCTTCATTAATTTGGCTTTCCGTCACTGTTAACGAGCAAGTTTTGGCACGAATGGAGGATCAGTTCTTATTAATTGAAATTTGCTATAGAGTACATTATTATACATTAACATTAGTTCATTAAAAGACTAAAAAGATTTCCGCCAAAATTGAAACCGTTTACTGTGGTAATTTAAGACACTGTGTAACGTCGAGATTATATTCTTACTTGTTTGAAAACTTCCCTTTTTTAAATACCTCTTCATTTTCCACTATCACAGTGCTTCCTTTACACGTTTACCTCATCATTTTTCTCGTATTTTACACCTGTACTTCTGATGTGAAATGTGGTCGCGCTGGTTGTGAAGCTATGCCTATGCCATATACAATAACAGAAATATCAGTATGTTTGTCTTTTAAATTCAAATTTAAATCTTTGAAAAGCGATAACACGGTGGGTTCGCTCCACCGCGCGGTTATGTTTAGGTCGACTTAACCCAAATTACACAACCCCCGCAGCAGCTGCATGGGAAACGAATTGATCGGGCTTGTAATTGAACCACGCGTTTTAACTAGTTCGTTTCGATCTCCATTACAACGAGCCGGGTATGATTTTAATCCCACTTTCTTCCCTAGCATTACAGCTGCCGGCTTACAATAATAGATCTAGATTACGTATGCGATTTCTCATAGATTACAGGCGTAATGTCTTAATTTGCTCGTTGATTGAGCGGTTATTGCTTGAAATTGAAAGGGAGCAAGGCTAAGGAAATGTAGTTTTGATACCGCTTTCGGGTGATGTACAATCACGATAGTTTTATTTTATGATAGATACACAATTCATAGTCGTGTTTATGTATTATGTTATGTGTGTATTATTAATGTACATTGTGTTTTTTTGTATATTAAGCTATGTGCGTGACGGTAGTTTACTTAATGATAGAAATCCCTACTTCCAATCTTTAATCTTTATTTTTTCCTACTACAATTTTACATCCCGATTTTTTAAATTGTTAAAAGAAAGTTTAGTAAAAAATAAATATGAAAATCCTATCTCCGCTTAGTTTACAATGTACTTGTATATTGCGTTGTACTTGTTGTAGAGCTGTTAGAGCTGCTCTAGTTATCTTTTACAATAACCATCAAGCGATGCCACCAGGGTATTAGATATAAGAAAAATTTAAATTTCATCCCGACTATACTTGGCTCAGTAATATTTCAGAATAATTTCAAACTACCGCCGCCGCAATGGTGGTGGGCGGAAGGTGTGCCCGGCGCCAACGGCCGCGGTTGTAGGACCGATGCCAGCGACATTCCGCGCTTTCTCTGGGCCCGGGTGTCCCGTGACACTTCCTGGCGACACGGCCCTGGCTGGCGAGCGTCGCGGGTCTCCGGCAACGTTCCTGGCGACACGACCCTGGCTGGCGAGCGTCGCGGGTCTCCGGCAACGTTCCTGGCGACACGACCGTGGCTGGCGAGCGTCGCGGGTCTCCGGCAACGTTCCTGGCGACACGACCCTGGCTGGCGAGCGTCGCGGGTCTCCGGCAACGTTCCTGGCGACACGACCCTGGCTGGCGAGCGTCGCGGGTCTCCGGCAACGTTCCTGGCGACACGACCGTGGCTGGCGAGCGTCGCGGGTCTCCGGCAACGTTCCTGGCGACACGACCCTGGCTGACGAGCGTCGCGGGTCTCCGGCAACGTTCCTGGCGACACGACCCTGGCTGGCGAGCGTCGCGGGTCTCCGGCAACGTTCCTGGCGACACGACCCTGGCTGGCGAGCGTCGCGGGTCTCCGGCAACGTTCCTGGCGACACGACCCTGGCTGGCGAGCGTCGCGGGTCTCCGGCAACGTTCCTGGCGACACGACCCTGGCTGGCGAGCGTCGCGGGTCTCCGGCACGCCCCGCGGGCCGCCGGTCACCGAGGAAGTCGACCTGAGAGCCAACGGATCATCACCTCAAAATCTTTCTTGCAGTGATGGGATGGATCAAGATTATTGAAAGGAAGTTTTAAACGTTGTTATCACCCGAATAAAGACGGTTTGAATTTTCAGGAAGTTATCACTTAATTCTTTAACCTCAGGTTTGATGCAGAAATTACAATGCGGCGTAGGGTCGGTTGAGATTAGCTTGTTAAAGTCTCAACCCACATTGTATGTAGTCATTCAAGCAATACATGTAATTGAGTTTGAGTAATCGATAAATAACGAAACGGACTACCTAAATTCCCTTTTTTCAAGTCTCTTCCAGTTTTTCTCTAAATGTCCATAAAACTAAAATGGCTCAAAAGTCATGGAAAATAATGCCTCATAAGTTTTATTTTCCTGGCACTTTTGGTAGTTACTTGCAAGCATTTATCATAAACTACGGTATCTTCAAACCGGTTCCAACCGTTGAAAAACAGAAAAAAGTCCTTGGATTTAGGATTTAATCTGTCATACTTCTTTAAGGTTGCCATGACAATTTTATAAGCTTCCCTATAGTTTAAAGTTGAAACTTTGGGGTACCGTGGGGCGTACCCCTAGGAATTATGTAAACAGTTTCTTAGTACGCATCAAGGAACCAAAGGAAACACAAAGGCCAAATTTTAGCTCTGTAGGTCTTATAGTTTTGGAGATTTGCTGTCCGTTATAAATCCCTTCTTTTTTATATAATATAGATAATATAGATAACAGATTTCATTATTCCAACTCAACAGGACCTTCAAGTTCATAGAAACGAAACCATAGTGATATTCAACACCACAATAATAACAATAATGAAGCAAAAATAATATCCTTCAAAGTGCATATTTGGTAAAAAAAAAAAATTTTAAAGTTTACAGTTTTTTCTTCGCTTCAAGAAAAATATCCATCGAAAAGAAAATAAACCCATTGAATAACAAATAGAGGATTAGTGGTCGGGGGGAACGAGGCGTAAAAATGTTTTCGATTTGCTCAAAAAGCGTTTGTTAGATGTTAAGCTTTACTGAACATTTCCCAGCTCCACCACCAACCATCCTTGGTTATTTGATCTTCAAGGAGATTGCGCTGCTCAAACTTGTATATTTAATGTAAAGATTTTTCTCTCTTCGTATATAAACCCGGAACAAAATAAAGGGAATATTTATGTGTTAAGTGCGTAAAGCGGATCTTTAATGCTCGAGTTAAACATGTGTTTAACGTGATTAACACGGTTTATACGCGAATTCAATAATTGTACGAAGGCCTAGATAATTTTTTCTACGACTTCAGAGAAAGGGACGGATATCCGTTCCTTTCTCTATGGTTTAACTTCCATATAGCAGACCTAAGTTTCGTAACTCGCTATATATACCTCACGTCCTTTGTTGTTGATAAATGAGACATTATTGAACTAAAAAAAAACGAATTGAGCCAAATCAAAGGAATGCGTAAATCATTCAGCTGGAGCGTATAAAGTAATAGTTGGCAAAAGGAAATTTGCGTTATTTGAAGGTATTTGACACATTGAGTGAGTAAAATGCACCATTGTCTCACGAGGGGGCGAAATATTATTTAATCGCTTACTACGAGGAGTTAAAAGCATAGGAAGTGGAGGAAAATGCTTTTTCTCTCGCTCATTATAGTAAAGTAATCAGCTGATCACCTGTCAACGTACGCTGTGTTACTAGCCCGGTTACGAGTTACAAACGAAATTGCACATCATACTACATCGAAAAAATAAGTATTTGTAAGTCTTAACATATTTTTTAATAAACTACGTTATTCAATTCTTTAAAACTAACTTCCAAAAACATTTGAAATAGCAATCAGCTGCTTACTTACGAGCATTTATAATCAGAAGTGCAGGGTAAATAATCAAAAATCCAAAATAAATCTAAAGTGCAGTTATCGGCAAAGCGTAACTTTCCTGCCAAAAATAAGGTTCAGATTTTTGTGTAATAAGTATGATGATTTTTTTCTCTGATAAGTATGTTGCCTTATCGCTTACCCCTAAAGAGCAATTTTCCACGTTAAACTGCTTTATACGCACAGATGTAGGAAAAAAATCATCATAATCAGTTTTTGAACCAGTAACTAAAAATCATCATCAATAAACTTATGATGATTCACATATCAAAAATCACATTCTCAATAAACTTATGTAGCATGAAATAAAAATAAACCGCTGCGCTGAGTTGCACTGACTGCGTTCGATATTCTGTGAGCTCAGTTGAATGTAGTCTGAAACCATGGAAAAAATTAATTGGCCGTAATTCTCAAATCTCATTGTTTATCAGCTAGGTGTATTGAATTTGATTTTGAAACAAATATTTTTAACAATCTTTATTGTACAAAAAAACATTAACCCGTCACTATTTCGCAAAGCAGTCAAAATATTCGTTTGCCGACTCCAGTTTCGAGAGTTGCGTGTCCAGTTGTAGTTATGTAAAGTTGTATGTAACGTGTTGTGGAGGGGAGGGGGAAACGGTCAAGGCGGACTTTGCAAGAGTATCAAACTTTGAAACAGCTTCAAATTACATAAACCTCGATCCCCAGCTTGTTAATGTACCTTAGCTAATCCCCCCCTCACGAATACACCCTCTATTTTGAACGCAAATGCATAATCTTCATCATGTACACCAAATAAGGCAAAGTCCTAAGTTTTATTTTTACTATTTAGCGAATTGTTAAGTAACGGTCACTTAGTAGGTATGAACACATGACGACGATGATCGATATTGGTGTGTACGGCTTCATCTCAACTGTCTCTTTGATATTCATAGAACACTCATTTTTGCGACCCTCTTTGAAACAAACTACGTGTTCGACCTCTTATTTCTAGTATGTAAAGAATAAATAATTCAATTGATTAAGATTTACGAATTTATTGAATAGAAACTGAAGGCCTGTTCTGTACTTATCGAGTTATCTGGGTGTCTTTATTTTCAGGTACCGAAAAACTCCTCTCATTAAAGGGATTTACAAAAAAATACAATAAAAAACAAAAAGCGTTCGTTTGTTTTAAACAACAGGGTTGGTTAATCACGACCAATTATTTAGAACAATAACGATTTATTATTTACCGACGCATCAACTTGCCCAATATCCATTGGACAGTTGATTACATTACAGTAATCACACATTACAGTTGATTACATTACAGTTTTACATTGTTGTTTTTTGGGTCGGATTTCCACAGAACCGAAATGAACACCCGCGCCAATCGATGAAGAGACAGGTCATTAATTAAACCCAGATTGATTAATTAGGCGTCACTGTCGATAAACCCACTGTGATGGTACAGTATAATGAATTGACTTATCTGAGTTGTAAGGTCACAATGATGTTAATGAATTCTACAGATTTCTTGTATTTTATGATGTATCTTGTCTCTTAATTGCAGTTTTAAAACATTTAAGTTGTTCTCTACAGTTTCTGTTGTACAGCCTATGCTTTTAGCGAATATCCCCTATAGGGAAGAAGCTATTACCGTAGGTCTCATGGTAAGACCTAAGCCTGAGACCATGATAAATTTTCATTTTGGGGCCACCAGAAGCAGAAAACACCATTCGTTCGAATTTTATGTGTGTGTGTGTGTGTGTGTGTGTGTGTGTGTGTGTGTGTGTGTGTGTGTGTGTGTGTGTGTGTGTGTGTGTGTGTGTGTCTGTGAGCACGATAGCGGCCGTAAAAATGGTCCGATCCAATAGAAATTTGGTACAGACATGTAAAGTGGTAATCCCTCGGACGAGTTCGTAAACCAGCCCGATCTGACCACCGGAAGGGGGGATAAAGGGGGATAAACCCCCCAAAAATGGGTTTTTTGAGTTTGTTACATAGGAAAATATAATTTATTGAATTTTTGTTGGCACCATTGAATTCAGCTCAAAAAAACAAACAATTTAGTATTTTGAATCACTGCTCTATGTCCATTGTTTACCGAGATATTGAAAGTGGTAAACCAGTACGTTATCCCAATGTTAACCTTATGGGAAATAAGTAAAATTCTGCATCTCGGTTATTTCTCAACATATCTTGATAAAACTTGGTAAATAGCTTCTTCTAGTTCAGATCTGCTAAATATTGAATTAAAACCACCTAGTTTTAATATACCTGTAGCAGCAAACCTGCATACTCATTCCCTAATGTTATTCTTATGGAGCTTACCAAAACATGTAAAATCTCGCTATGTAGGATTGAAATATGTTGTTTTGCATTTGAAATTCACTGAGTATGCAGGTCTGCTGCAACGGGGGTATTTCATATTTTCATAGGTTCATGCACCTACTTAGATCTACAAATCTGAGTTATGGCATAATTAAGACAACCAGTATTCATGCAAACGTTAAAATCTCTCTTTTGCCGTTGCTCTGCAGAAAATCTGCACTATGAACTAAGGTAATTGTGCGTGCGAAAAGTGTGATGCTTAGTATTGATATAAAGACGGTTATGCATGTGTGCGTTTTAGATTTTTATTTTTGGATGGTAGAAAAAGGGCACGGCATTGGCAATAACATAAAAAATAATTCTGATCACATGTTTAAGATGTTTACTAGGTGTTTAAGAGTTATTTCATAAATAATCTAAAAAGTTATTAGATTATTAGCGTCTGGAGAGCGACGTTTCGGAAACTGCGCTTCTCTGTCCGCCCTCAGGGCTGCTGACCTGAGCCCCGTCACCAGTTGAGACTACATTGTCACAATTATCATTGTTAACCGTATTGTTGTCAGATGTACTCGTTTCCTGGGTATAAATTAGATCATTTTACAATTTCTGTAAGGTTTTTAAAGTTTAAACGCCGCGCTGAGGGCCGCGCCGGGCGCCGTGCTGAGCCGTGCCGCTAACAGGTTTCTCGAGTCGTGTCAAGGCCAGTCCCTTCTCTGTCTGACGCCTACAATTCTTGTCCGTTGCTCCCAGCACAGCAATTACAATGTGTTTCGTGTCTGAACCGGCTGAAGCAGCCATCGTTAATAGGAAACGGCGAAACGTGGTTGTAAACTTGGTGTGGTTGTAAACTTGCAGGTGGCAAATCTCAGGTTTGTGGGAATATTATAACTTAAAGATGAAGCATAAACTGTTTCTGATTAATCTAAGTACTTTTCCAAACTTAAATCCTAAAAACAACCGTTTACATTTACTTAGACCATGATATTTGGTTGGGAAAATAACTTTATTAGTATCTCTGAAACAATTTAACATAACTTTCAGCTGCAACAAAATTATTAGGTAAAATCAATCTACAGTTGAATTCATAGTTTTGATTCAGTCTAAAAACCAATTAATTAATGCCATGAATATTTTATACTCTCTCGTATGCTAAAAGGGCTAATTTAAAATTGCATTTATTCACGACTATTGAATTGCTCCGTGTAAAGCGTGCGATTGGAAAATCCAATCTCATTAATATTCTTGAATACGTTTTCATTTACTGCTTTGCGTCAATTGGGGCTTTGCATTTATTTGTTTGATAAAACGTGTTTTTGTTTAAATGAAATAATTTGCATACAGTTTTATGTAGGTTTCATAAAAAGACTCAGGCCTATATGACGGTTTCTGAAAACTTTATGATATATTCACTCATCGTATCTTTACATGGGCTATCGTATCTGTATCTGGGGGTATCCGGCACCCCCTGAGTTTTGGTGGATTTTCTTAGGCAGGGAAGGAGGAAAGGTTTTCTAGCATAATTTTTTTAGTTGTCTTTCAAAATGTCTCTAAATAATTTAGAATTTACTTTGTTTTTTATTAGGTTTATATGTTTTTCACCCCAATAATTTCAACGTTTTTACATGTTAACGTTCTCTATTAAAATCATGTAACTTAATTACATTTTTAATGTCCATTTTAAATTCCTTAATTATTTTCCAACAGACAAATCATAAAAGCTTTAGACAATATATTTTCAAATAGGCTGATAAAAATCATTTAATAGATTCTCTAAAGGTTTTTCAAGCGATTATCAATAATTGTATTATAGCCTTGTTAATAGTAATATTACAAATGTATTGGTATACTTTTCAATATTCAAATGCACTGTAGGCCTATATAAGATATAAGATAAGATGTTTATAAGATATATACGGTTTTTTGTTTATTTAAGAAATAGAGTCTTGAAATGGGTCTTAACATGGTTTATTAGAATTGAGTTTAAATTTTAATATCAGCAGTACCCCATACGTTAGGTGCGGTCGCACCACCAAAGATTATGACCTAAATCAAGCCTATCTTACGACTATTTAAAGAAGGCACATAGTTTTACTATAATTTGCATTCATTTCTTGTTTGCCTCTTATGAACTTGGGGAACAGTGCAGACCATATTATTGTTAATATTCAATATTTAATGTTGCTCGGTCTTTTGTTTAGGTTGCATAGTATATTAATAACCCTACAGCCTTCGGAACTTTCTCAGAGAGGCTCACGGGTAGTTAGTAAAATTTAAGATTGTGAAACGAATACAGTACATTACCCCTATGTTAACATGTTGTAAATTGTAAAAGAAGTTGGTGTAGATACTGTAACTGGGGGTCTCTGAACCACAGCCCGGTACTTACCTGGTGATATACTTCGCTCAACACCGTATTCCGTTGCCACAGCCCGGTACCCATAAATACCTGGCGCTTTTCTTTGCACAACGCCGAATTCCAGCCGGTTTATGCCTAGTGCTATTCTTTGCACAGCATCGTATACCATTACCGCAGCCGGTTCATGCCTGGTGCCGTACTTTGCACAACACCGTACCTCGGAGTTTCCGTTACCACAGCCGGTACATACCCGGCGCTGTACTTTGCACAACACCGTACCTCGGAGTTTCCGTTACCACAGCCGGTACATACCCGGCGCTGTACTTTGCACAACACCGTACCTCGGAGTTTCCGTTACCACAGCCGGTACATACCCGGCGCTGTACTTTGCACAACACCGTACCTCGGAGTTTCCGTTACCACAGCCGGTACATACCTGGCGCTGTACTTTGCACAACACCGTACCTCGGAGTTTCCGTTACCACAGCCGGTACATACCTGGCGCTGTACTTTGCACAACACTGAGCCGATTCAATCCACGGCCTGTAAACATGTCACGGGCCAGGAAGAGCGTGAATGTCCGCGGCCTTGAGACACTAATGGCGATTTAACGCCGTCACTTTCACTGACACCGACACACGGCCCGCGCCGCCCGCCGACCCGCTTGGACCCAGTGACCGCGGGTTGCGACATTTCCCGGAGGAAACATAAAAAACAGTTGCGTTAACTCTTCAACTTTTTTTGACGTATGCAAGAATTGCGGAATAATCGTTGACCACGACGTAAATAAAATTCACTCTAGTACGAGTGTCTTAAGGTTTTTAACTCCCTCCGGGCGAATGGTTTAAGTCATTCATATACAATGGCGTTAGGGGTTACTACAGTCGTAAAGTGTGGTAATTTATTCTAATATTCTCTGTAATTTGAAAAAAGTAGATTACTTTTAGAACTAAAATTGACGTTATATTTAACAATTTTGGAAGGGTTGAAATTATAACAAGAATTCTACCTATATAAATTATATAGTTTTCAATCTGTAGTTTTCCACATAAATAAATTGAGTTTTTATCTATACCTAATAGTGTAATTTTTCAAAATTGTACTTTTTATTTGGGACGCATTCAAATATAAGGGTGGTTCTAAACGCATGTTATAGGTAAAAAATGGGAACGAGACTTCAGGGCTTTTATTGTTAACTCAACGCAAACCTCAAAATTTATGTAATAATGAGAAAATAAATAAAACTCTAAAGGATTGTAGGAATGTTCCCCTAATATCGCAACAAAATGTATGTAAAATAGATTGCCCCACTTAGGTGATCGTGGAATAGTGCAATTAATTCAACTGATTGTCCGGGACCACCGACGTCGACTGTCGGAGTCGTGTCCGTCAAGGTCGCGGTAGATCTGGACCGTCGCAGCAGTCAATAGGGACCACAGACTAAGGATTCCTAAGGACCACAAACTATAGATTCCTTTGTCTGTGATAGGGACGTTCCGATACTTTAGATATTCACGGTATCGGTATCGTATCGAATCATTCGATATAACTGTGGTATCGAAAGAAATTTTGGAGTATCGGATCAAAAGTATCGAATCAATTTCAAACACGTCAGGGGAGAAAACATTAATAAGATAATCTGCCCAAAAATTATAGAAATTTAGCTAATCTTCCACGTTGTGTTTTTGCCCCTTACTTTATCATATTTCTTACTGCAGCTTTTATTACTGCTCCTTGTTCCGTACCGTCCTCCATGGCTCCTCCGTTGTTATTAATTTGTTTGTTTTGTCTGCTAGGCCGGCCAGCGTCTGGATGTTTTGTTTCGTAACTTTAGTACATAAGATCGGTGTTTAGTGATTGATCAGATATTAAGTTTAGTTTATCGATTGTGAAATGGCTTCCAGAACGAGTAAAATTTGGAATCATTTTAGAAAGAAGGACAAGAATCTCACAACGTATAGGCTGCGTTGAGAGACGTTCAGTTTCCAGGAAATACAACCAACCTCATGAAACACATGAAAACATGAAACAACCCAGGGAAAAGAACATTAAACATTCTTCTTAACAGTCAAAAACAACCTAATTTAATCTGAACTTATTAATTTTTTTGTTTTTTCCTGATGGCATCTTCTAATCCGATACCTATAACAATACTCACGGTATCAATACTTCGGATCCGATAATATCGGGGTATCGATACTTTTCTTTCAATATTGATTCGACACCGAATATTTTATCGAAGTCGGTATCGGAACGACCCTAGCCTTCAATTCGCTTACCCGGCGTCAGTCCGGCCGTGTCGCAGCGCCGTGATATTTCGGTCCTGTGAGTCACCCATACATTCCTTCCTCCGCACATTGCGTCATTGGCCCGCTTTTCAGCACCTTTCACTTTCCACGGCTTCTGTTAAATAAGGCGTGCACTATTATTATTTTGTACGGCTGGAATGTGGGCCGCGACAGATGTGTGGTGAATTTTGCAATCCGAACCATCAACTTTTATTTTCCCTTGCCCTATATAGCAGGGCTAGAATTTTCATGTCTTGGGTTAGCGTAATTTGGTTTTGTGAAATCGGGATACTTCTTCGCAAAGACTTTAACCCCTCATTTAACACTCTCCTCCTCCCCCCCCATTCACGACAATGCCGAAAGTATAATAAAACTTAAAAAAATAATTTTTAGGCAAAAGAATTTACCATTATTTATGAACCCTTTTAAATGGCATGAACATTTGTTCAAATATTTTGGACCAATCTTTTCTAACTTAACTCGATAAATTTTAGAGACAAAATCTATCGAAACCGGGCAACTTACAAAACATATCAAGGACAGGGTTGAAAAGGAATTCACAGCTTCCTGAGGTAATTTTAGCAAGGTTCATCTTTGCTGAGCCTACGGCATTTGTGAAGATGAAATAATGTTTGATTACGCATAAATAATCGCACTGGGTAAGGCAGTAGTGAGCAGTGAGAGAGACTGCACAGAGGTCAGCGGCGAGCGTCGCGTCGTGAGGAGTGAGTCGGCGATGAGAGCAGCAGATCCTGGAGTCAGCCGAGGTCACTGGAGCGTTACAGTTCCAAGGACGCGGTCAGTCAGGACTGCAAGGACTGCGCGCAGGAACGTACTGCAGAGGAGTGGGGTGTGTCACCCGTACAGAACACTCGCACTTTACACTCACTTACAACTCTGTCCCCGTCGATGGTATCACGAGAAATAGGTCTCACGTTCCATTGGCACTGGTGCGAAGACATTTTGCGAAGACTTCAAACTGGACCGAACCTTAACCGGCACTCGTCATTGGTCTCTTGTTAACTCGTGACCCTGGTCAATGAGTCAGTTCGTCTTAGTCAGTAACAAGGCTACACGAATTTTCGCAAGGCTATACACAGAATTAGCCGTTGTATTGTGAATTTAGATTTTAACTGTCTTGGGAAAAATAGGTTTTCCTCACTTCCATCAGCATCTTAGCCTTAAAAAAGGAAATGACAATCGAAAACAACTATAATTAAAAGTTATTTCCTCACAATTATCTTCATTCGTGATTAGGGTAGCTTCACTTAAGTGGTTTTAGTTTGATGTAGTGGGTTTCATCTTTACAAAGGTTGTTTTTTTTTCTAGTAAGTCTGCATTTCCTTTGCTTTTAAGCAAAGTGGACAAATAAAATTGATTACCGATAAACAGCACAGCGATAACTCTATTCACTTTTCTCTCTGATTTTCTATTAGGGAATCCTCATCGTAAAGAAGTTACTACATTTATTATCTTCTTTTTCGTGATCACAATCGAAAACAACTAATTAACAGTTATTTACTAATGGTTTCTCATTATCATCATTTTGTTAATAGGTTAGCTTCACTTAAGTGGTTTTAGTTTGATGTAATACTCAAAGGATGTTTTCAAAATATCCTCAAGATCAACAACAACAAGATCAACCAACCATGTACAGTACTTCAATGGGCCTAAAGTAAAATTCTAGCGAAAGACCGCAACCGAGTTTCTATCACCAGGCGAATGAAATTGTCTCTAAATCGAAAAAGAGCGACGTTAGAACTGTATGTCCAACAGGCTTCCCTTGAACTACATATAATATTTGTTACTAAGTCCAGTGTTTTGCCTCTTAATTTTTTCAAAACATTTAAAATGTCGATAGCGTTTGAAACAAAAGCGATGCTGCACGTGGTTTACTGCAGGACCATCTGGCGTCTGGGGCGTGTTGTGGGTGAGAGAGGAGGTAACGGAATGGAAATGGCAGAGACGTGATCGCGGACATTCCTCGGTAGAGAGCAGCCCAGACTCCAGCACGCCGCGCGCCGCCGCCATTAGCATAAACACAACACAACTCCTGCCCGGCCGACACTGCATGCGGCTAGCGGTGCCGCAGACGTCGAGGAAATGGAGGTGTGATCATAATGCAGCAGCATATTGGAACAGTAAAAAAAGTTGAGACAACTCCTTTAGGAGAAGCCTAACGCGATTTTAAACCTCTGAGCCATCCTACAGCTTCTAAAGACTGACTCTGCACTAGAGTTCACCACGTTCATGGCGCAGTCCCCATAATTAGAGCAGTTCGTAAATTGTAAACCTGGCAAATTTGTGATTCAGATCCCACGTTAAAATGTAGGTCCCTTAGTTGCCATTGGCTGTTAGGCTATCAATTAACAGTCCTGTCAGAGGAACATGTCGGCCTTAGTCAGTAACAAGACTATACAAGATCACGCCACAATCATCCTTCACTCATCTGTCATTTATACTTGGCTTAAAATACCTAACTGGGTAGGTCGTCATTTCAAGCAATGTAATGTAATGATCGTGTGGATAGATTTTAGGTTTGCAATTTTGAGTGTGCTGACTCAGTTTCACTTGCGGTCTTAAAACACAATATGTTATCGCTTTGGTTCACGATAATGTACTGCTGCTACCTCGCGGTTTGTTAATGATCACAAATGGATGTATTGTATTTCCATTACGGGTTGTTAAACTGAAATTCTCGATGTCTTGATAGCGTAGTCCCTACAATAAACGTTAATCCTTAGGAAATTCTGCAAACCTACTAGCTTATCTCCTAATATTCACATCTCTATCAGAATATCTCCCTTGCAGCACACCTGCATTCTCTACGAGTTTTAGGGCGATAAGAAAAAAAATCAAGATGAAGCCCCACAAGCCGTGACAGGCGATGATTGTGGTACAAAGATTATGCATGCGCGTGACTTCTGCTCTATCTCAATCATCACGTATCATCATCTATTAAGTTCTATACACTTTTAAGCTCAGTTTTGTTGAAAAACAAGTCATCAGAACAAAACTGATTTAGGATCCACTCTGTCTGGCACGTCTATGGGATAGTTAATGAGTTTGTTTTTGTAAGTTAAAGGATAAAAGACTAATAGCCTTAAAAAATAACATCACGTTACGTAAACATCTGAAGTCCTGTTTTTGAGAAAATGAGTTTTTGTGATTCGTTTCAATTTCATTTTATTTTTACTTTTTTTATTATGTTCTAATTAGATTTCCTTCTCTGTTTATGCTTAAACTCGCACATACTCTAAGTATTTACTTTGAGTATGTGCGAGTTGAGTTTGAGTTGAGTTGAGTTTTGAGTTGAGTGCGATTTGAGTTTGAGTATCTGAGCATCACCGGTAATCTGTAGCCAGGAGGTTGTTGAGGATCGTGAAGGCTTTCATAGAGCTAAGAACATAATTCAGAAAACATTTAAACGCTTATTTATTTTTGTGCCAAGTCATGGGATATTTGCATAACCATCAGCTTATTGGATTTATTGTTATCTTGATTTAATATTTAACAGTGAATGTGCTGTAGTATTACTTAACGGTTGAATTTACAGGGTGATTGATATATAGGAACACAATTGTAGTTTTAAACTGCAGTGTAAGTTATTGGTATTTTAATGTGCAAATAGTATTAAAGTAAAGACAATTTTATAGTTTAAGGGTATGTGGTAATACATCTCACTTCAATGTGTATTTTGATTTTTGGGGGAAGTTTCATAAGCTGATGTTAAATATTCAAATCAGTCTCTGCCACTGATTGATCTCAATTGATTTCAATGGTCATAGTCGTCCAATAAAAGGTTTCGTCCTCATTTGTTTTTGTATTGAGGGTTTAAAAATCTATTTTTCTTTCGAACACTTGAGTGGCATGGCGGTGTAATCATAAGTTCTCTAGAAGTATTGTGGATTTGTTAGGCCGCTTCTAAATTCATCGTTCAATGATTAAATACAGGATCACGATGGGTTATCACAGTGTTGATTGATGGATTACTACCAATTTAATTTTTTTGTAATTTTTGAGTTTAATGGGAGTGAATTGTCACATTTAACAACCTTATTTATCTATACTTATTTAATGAGCTAGGGGTTTTTTTGTGATCATTACTCCTCCTAAACTACTGGAACGATTTTAATAATTAAGGTGTCGTTGGAAAGAGCTTGGCGTGAAGTTTTGCAGGAAATAAAATTTAAAACGGTTTGACTGAAGGGAAGAGCCCTAGGCGCCCTTACAGTTTCATATTAGTCCATAAGATTTAACATGGGAATAGAAAATCAATATATATATATATATATATATATATATATAAAGAGTTGTGTGTTGGTATATTTAGTGCTACAGCCAAAACTACACGTCGTAGACCCATGGATCTTGGTATCAAATTAAAGCTTGGAATCTCATGATGTGCACTATGGTGGTTGGGTTTCGATATCTTATAGGGTTTAGGCACATGATCGTCCTAAAGGGGCCTATGTCAAGGATTTTGTGAGTACTTTAGATTTTATTTGTTTATATCAATACATATGGTTTAATTTGAAATGGTCACCGTGGTTACAGTGAATGCCAACAGGATGCAGCACCTATAATTGTTTTTGTACAACAGGTGAATGCACTCTTATTTAGCAAATGTCTTATTAGGGTGGGTGCACCAGTGAATGACCACCCCCCAGTGAATGACCGTTTTGTTTTAAAAACCCGTTATTAAGCATATTCTTTGGGCTAGCTAATTAAAAATAAGCATAAAACGAGCCTTGGAATATTATTCAACAATAATCTTTCATTGGTTAAAATTGCTGGAGTCGAAAATACTTTTTAAACATATTTAATATTGAGTGTCCCACTGTCTTCGATTTTGATGTTTCCTGCTATAGTGATTACCCCTGCAAGGCTTTCCTGGATTTACATTCATTCTGTATTTGATAATTGTTTCAAAATTGTGTTGCAATTAAATGATATTTAACAAACTATCCTACAATTTAAAATCAATTTTATTGCTGTGCATGTTAAGATTAATTATTACTGAGGGTGGTCATAAATTGGAACGTAACTAGGGCAAAAACCAGTGAATGACCAAGGGAAAACTTAGTGGTCATTCATTGGAACGAGATCGGTCATTTACTAGCTATGATCTATATTCTCAGCTGAATTATTCTTAATCATTGTTGTCAGCTGATTTTCAAATTTTTTGACAGCCAAAACTGACCGGTCATTCACTGGTGAAAGATCGGTCATTCACTGGTGCAGTCCCGGTCATTTATTGGAGCATTGACATAGTTGTATTTTAATTAATATTACAACCAGTATTCTCATTAAGTGACATATTTAACTAATATTGCTTAATCCTTAAAGAATAAATGAACATTCTGCAGTAAAATATATAGCTGTGACCATAAAATAAGGGAGTAATGTTAAATTAACATGAGACATCGTCCTTAACCGGTCATTCACTGGTGCACCCACCCTATTTACGTTTTCAATTATTTTGTAAATTTTTACTGTAAGGTAATGTTATTACAAACATAAAGTGCACTAAAATTTAGAGTTACATATTTTTGGTTTCAAAGTTCAAAGTCGGTAGTAAAATCATATGACAAAATGTCAGATCATAGGAGAAAATTTTTGCAATTCCGTATATTGTCACACAGACGATAGATTTCACTTAAAAATGAAACAACGAAGAAAAAGGAACACATCTAAGGGTATCACGGGAAAATTCACAGCGAGATCGAGAAACACTATCGTAACAGATTGGAACAGAAAGAAACAGACGCAGGAAAGGGAGACAGACGCACAAGGTGATGAAATAAATAATCAGAACAGAGATAACGGAGAACCTTCGAAAAAGAATCAAATACAAAAGCTCTTTGGAAAAGGACAGGAAACTATGATTTGGACCATGAAGGACACATTATTCCAATCAAATATAGATTTTATTAAACACCCGAATATAGTGGTTTGCAAGATGGATAACATTATTTGTAGTTATTGCATAGCAAAGACATTAATGCAGACCAACAGCAAATTAACTAATGGGTTACCAACAGCGAAAATTATGCGCTGTTTGAAAGGGCAAATAAGATTGCTACCATCAAATATGCCACCCCCGGCTTTCTCAAATAATATATGTATGGATAAACATCAAGAAATGTTGAATTTTTATATACTGCATTAGACGTTATAATGCTTGCTTCCAAATTACTTTTTTTGGAGCTACTATTTAGGCCTTCATATGAGTTTTCAACCCAGCGAAGCGGGTTACCAACAGCTAGTTTCAAATAAAGCAGCTGATTGGAGCAAACAAAGTTTTTCAGCAAAGCTATATGTTGTTAGAGTAGGAGTCACCTAAGTTGGCCAAAACGAAAGTAAACAAAATATTATCTTCTTACGAACCTAACCATAAAATCCAGCTGTGCTGAAAACGTTGTCAACGAACATTTGTTTTAGTGTAGCACTTGCAATAAAGGGAAAGTTCCGATGCAATATTGCAACTGGAAGTTCTCTTGCGCAGCTTAAAATATTTTTGAGGGGCTTTTCCAAATTAAGTATGTATTAAAAGGGAATGGGTGTGTCAAGGATGCGGCATGATTAATAGTCTTAGATTTTCTTATGAAATACTATTTACAAAGGGAAATAGGCGAGTTTTTGAATAGCCAGCACTACTTGCTGCAAGTCAGCATCTGAAAAGAGAGATTGTTTCATATTGCGGTCAAAACCTTTTAAAATTGGCCCAGGAAAAAATAAACAGGCAGTTAAACAAACTAAAATATATCCATGTAAATCAAGAAATAGAATAAAATTAAACTTGACAGCTATATAAAAAGGTTGAATGAAAATATAAGATTCTAAAAATAGGCGATATTGTAAACATTCTATAACCTATAAACAACATTGTAAACAAACGCAACGTGGCGATTTGACAGTTCTGAGAAAATGTAAACATACACCACATGTAGCCAACAATGGGTGCGTTCAGCCGCAGTCATCGGTGGCTATAAGCGGTTACCATATTCACTAATAGGCAAATCCACCGCATCTTGACAATCAACAATGTCCGGTTACTTACCGAATCCACCGTAAACACAACATCGGTGGATGCACAACAATGGTTGGTAGGTGGTACGTCAACCACTACCGTTCACTTATTATAGGTTAGTAGATTACTCACCGGTGACTGCGGCTGAACACACCCATTGTTTCTAATGTGACTTGTATTAAAATTTTTGATGAGATGATTAGTACATGCTTTGGCCAACTTAGGTGAATCCTACTCAAATAGAATGGAAACCGTTGCATTTAGAGATAGAGCTGGAGGCATTTCAGTTGATGGAACGATGGAAGATGTAAATAAATAAACTATTATCCTAATCTATAAGTATAAAAGAGGATGTTGGTATATATATATTTATATATATATATATATATATATATTTATATAGTTGGCACGGATAAACTCAGAAACCGCTGGACCGATGGCCACGAAACTTGGTACATACATGTAGAATTTCATGGAGTAGGTTTATACACCTTCAATTTCGTGATAATTTTCAGGGCTTAGCCCTGGGACCGTCTTAAAGGTACCCATGTCAGGGATTTTGAAAGGATTTGAGTTAGATTTGTTTCCTAACAAAACATATGAAAGTAAAATTTAAAACAGGTGATGTAAATTAATGGTATTTATTTATGCTATTTAACTGTATTTGTTAAAATGAAGATTTGTTACTTGGTGCCAGGTGGTCAATGAATTAGACTTTTGCATTTTTTCAAAGTGCAATACAATATATAAAATGCTGATATGTAGTATAACATAAAATGAATAACTGAAGGACTCAAGTGATCACTGATCACTTATACTCGAAGGACTTTTTTTATGACAACTAACTGCTATTTAAAGAGGAAGAGTGTGTTACTGTAAAGAATTAATTTTACCTACAACACTTTAAAAAAATTGCCGGGACGGCTCATTCAAACGTTTTGCTCAATATAGAGTCTAAAAACGTAAGACAGCACTTTTTAATAATTGCTGGAGTGGCATTGTAATTTTTTGTTCAAGGTAGACCCTAAAACCTTAAGAAAATGATCTTTTACAGTGATTAAAATTTCAAGCTATCTTCTTTGGTTCCTCTAACACGTATGCCTTCAAAAGGAAAGAAATAGGATTTCTAATACGCAGGTCTGCTGCGACGGGGGTGCATAATAAAGTTTTAACTAAGGGTAACATATGCGAGCAGATTCAAAGTGCCGTCGAAAAAGCCAAGGGTGCCGTTCCTTATATTGTGCCCCATGATCATCATCAGGGCAAGCTCAGGTACCGTGGAAACGACCATAAATGCTTCTCGGCGTTCGTCTCTGTAAATTGGCCTCTTGAGTGTGAGAGCGCAATCCTCTTCACCTGATAGCACGATCGACTGGACAGCCGACACAAGCAAAACGCACTTGCAAGAGGAAGGACCACCGATATTGGGCATCAGCCTACCCAGGGCAGCAACACCATTTGGGACTTTGTCGGTGGGGCGTTGGATATGGTCACATTTTTTATGTGCAGGCACTTTATGCAGGAATATAATACCCCCGTCGTAGCAGACCTGCGTACTAAGAGCTAATTTCTAAAAACATTTGTTTTATGGAAGTACATTTGATGTGTTCAAAGAAGTAGATACATTAGATACATTAGATTTAAGAAAAATAAATGGGAAAGCAAAACTATATAATTCATGGGTGATAGTGTATGTTTAATTTTAATCGTGAGCGAAGCCATGGGTTCTTCTAGTACATTATAAGGTCAGAATTATGTTTTCAAAACATTAATTTGAATCACATGTGTGAAGATCTTAAATATTCACCTATATCTTTATATTCCAAAGAAAAATACTAAAAGAAAAAATAAATTCTTATGTATAAATTATATAAATAGAAATAAAAGAAAAAAGAAACAGACTTAACATTCATTATGAGTAGATTTATTGAACCATTTTAGTTCGGTTTGAGATTAAGACGGATCATACGCTAATTAGGACCGCTTTCCCCAATTAAGGTTAAAAATAAACGTGAATTTAATTTAAACCGTATGAATAGTCTAATGTTTAAATTATATACCATATATGCAATACTTGGTTGTGTATACGCTTCGATTAATGCGAAGCGTTTGTGAGCAATTACCTAAAAGAAAATTACATGAAAATGTAAATTACTTTTATTTAGTTCAACTATGAAATGCTAACCATGAATGATAAAAACATGAAAATGATATAATTAATTTAACCTAACCTAACCTAACCCAACCCAACCCAACCCAACCCAACCCAACCCAACCCAACCCAACCCAACCCAACCCAACCCAACCTAACCTAACCTAACCATTTTTTTGTGTTTAGTGTTGTCCTGTAATAAAAAGAATCCAGTTTCCAGTAATTCCAGCACTCGCTGGATATTATTATTTGAGGGGCTCTTAATATTCGTAGAGAACACGAAAGAAACATGGACAGATGATTGAGTATTCACAAGAAATTTAGTTTAAAAAAGTTTAAATTAGTTTGGTTCGCATTTTAGTTAAATTTAGTTTTGTAAAAAAATTCAGTACAACAGGAAGTTCGACCATATAATAAATACAATAGTTCTAGATTACTGTACCATAATTTATTTTGAAGTCAATACATAACAATTGCTCGATTTCGAGCAACGGGTTCACTAGTTTAAATAACAAACAACAAAATATGAAACGTATGCATTTGTCTGCAGTATAGTCTCATTCATTATAACAAACACCTGCAAACTTTCGGCTAAAAATTAAGGGTTTTAATAACTTCCACGACATGATCGAGCGTCTCAAAAAAAACCCAATTAATTTTCAGTTTTTTTGGCCAAGTTATGTTTAGCTAGTCCAAATGATCAGCTACAACAAATTAAAATTGGTATTTATATGTCAAACACCATTTACTTATAGAGATAACTTTATAGTATTTTAACCTCGCGCCTATCGTTCAAGTGAATAGCAGATTCACTAAAAAACTGGAGGTACCGGGAGGTAGGAAGCAGCTCTCCTGCGGGCGCCTCCGCGGCGCGGCGTCAGTCCGGTCTGCAATAATTGATGTAACGCGGATTCCTGCGAGGAGTCGGCCTTGGTCTGCAATTGCCAATGCCTGCTTATGATTGGCCAGAGCTACTATGTTCAGCCTTGTAACATTGGCTTGCACACGAGCTTTCCTAGGTGGTAAAGTGCAAGATCAGCACTTTTTCTCTCCAGATTAAACTTCAGTCCAGTGTTTTCACAAATGATTTGTATTGCTGTTTGTTATCAGATTACGTTATCAGTAATTTAAAACACAATATTGTATGTACATCATTTGCATCAATAAAAACTTAATGATAAAGCGTTTTGATATTAATGTACTTGGAATAACTTTTAAATCAAAATTTAAGAGAGACGTAGGAGTCGAAGGTGTAAATGGATACATGAAACAAGGCAAGGTGTAAAAGAATCCCTGATTATTCTTCAATTCCGCTCCGCGACCTGTTGTTACTCAAAGCACGTTTCCGATAACGCGACCTTCTGTTTATCTCTTATCACCGCTAGATAAGAACCCTACCTTTCTATCTTCTGCAATATCGCCTTTATCAGAAATTAGGAACTTATGCTCTTAGACCGAGTTGCTTAACACATAAAAGTGTTATTTATTCTGCGGTTGTGGGAAATAATATTATTCAATTGATTTTTAATCAAACAAAGTGGTTTTCTTCGTAAACTGTTAAATAAATAAATATATGTAAGACAGAGTAGTCCAAATGGAATACTTTTGATCAAACTAGATTATCTTTTAAGTTCCTTGAAGGATTATCTCAGTGATAGTAAGTGTATTTCAAAGGTACATGAGCAAAGCAGTAAGTGCGCCATTGGGAAGATTATAAGAGTTGACCATAATCGCTCTCATGGTACGAGTAAGACATAAATTATTCGTACCAATATATGTTAACAACTTAACAATTTTCTTTAAATTTATTGTTTTTTATCAATTTTTTTATAATTTATTGTCAAATAATAAATTTGACATAGATCCTGCATTTTTATAAATGTTTATAGGAATCCCCAACTAAATCGTTTATTTATTTTCCTGCAGAACGTAATTTTCCACATTATGGCCAACCAAATTATTCATACATCCCCGTGACAGCGGGGACGGCCGAGTCGTGACGCTGTGGAGGCCATTAGCGGCCGCGCAACCGTCCGGCTGACGGATCGCCTTTTAACCGGCTCTTTATCCGGTGGTGATTTTGAGTTTGACAGTTGTGCTGTGTTCGCCAGATGTGCGGTGCACGATCCCCCCCCCCCCCCCCTTCTCCACCAGTCTCTCGCACAACACGTAGGATTTTGTACCCCGGATTAGCAAAGTTGACATCTCTCTTCATGTATCTGGTAGGGATGTGCCATATTAGATATTTTGTTATATTAGTTGCTTCCAAATTAGTTACAAAGAAATATTAGTTGAAGAAACCTTAATATTTGGTTTTCAGTTTCCTGTTTTGAGAAGCTTGGGTTAAAAATTAAGCCTTAAACTGATAAAAACCTGTTAAAATAGATTTATGTCGATTGAAAAAAATATTAAAATTGAAAATCGCCAAGATTTCATAAATTTGCAAAATTACTTGTTTATTTAATGCCGTCACAGTTATTATATTTAAAAATACATTTCATGCTAAACTGTTGCTACTGTTTTAAAACAATCACGATGATATTAAATAGACGTATTGTATAGTAACTCATCTCAATTATTTAAAATTTGTAACATATACTGTAATAATATTTTAAATATTAAATAATCGGTATATGAATATGCGTAATAAGCAGAATGTGATATCATATGCCCGGCGCGCCTTTATCTTATAAGATGCTTTCTCTTTATATTTTATGATAATACAAACGCGGTGACGACAGCCTTGTACCGACATAACTCTCACGTTAGTTGTAAATCGTTTTAGGAAAATTTATCACATTTATTTTGTTAACACAAGCGATGAAAGAAACAGAAAGCCGCATTAGTTATATCGGTGTAGATGGTAGAATAAGGCAAAGATGTATTAGTCATAATCACGTGGGTACTTTTACACGTACAATACGAAAAACCCAATCAGAATCAGAATCTTTATTTCCGTAATTTTTTACAACAATGAGTCCCAACAAATCTTACGATTTGTCGTTGGGTGCTTTTTATTACAATATACTAATATATTCGGCTATCCCTAGTTTCTGGCATGGTTCAGAGAGATACTTGATCAAGTGGTGTCAATGGTGGGAAATTTGTATTTTACCTGCTTTACTGATAACCCCTAATATTTGGTTCAATAAACCCTCAATATTTAAGAGAGAATATCGTGGTTGAGGTGTACGATTCAAAAACTAGGCAAGACGCCTAGTTGCCTCGGGGTCGAATACGGAACTGAAGCAAATCGTTATGTTTGTTTTCCTCTTCGGAATTTCCAGCCAAGGGATTGTCCAGACAGACAAATAACAGGTATTTGTCTGGTAAACACTGACTGTGTTGAATTAAATATTGTAAGTGATTTTGTTTATACTGTATTTATTTTATTTTATGACGTATGATAATTATGTCGATTGTTCTCTTGATGTGCAGCATGTTTTTCATTTATATCAGCCACGTTATGTTTTAAGTTATCACAGTTTTACTTCAAGTCGAGAGTCATTAAGCTGACTGTGTCTCCCCCTTGTGGAGAGGTTTTTATCCCCATGCGTTTGATCAGATAGTTCAAGGAAGACTTAATACGACATGTTGTATAGTTCATTTTCTTGTATTTTTTTAAAGCGCCGTCAACGTGTTGAGTTTAGAGATTGAACAATGGATAGTGATGTAAGAATTTCTAGAGGCCAATATTTTAATACTTTAAAGTAATTTAAATTGTCAATTTGAAGGAGTTCCTCCTAACACAAACCGAATGTTCTCCGAACATTCGACACAATCGTCAGACCAAAAGATAGTTTTCCAGTTGTGATTTCTTGACTAATACCTGCCCGACCTAATGTGGTAAAAAAACGTTGACGACTTAAAAGATAAGAAGACTATTTGGTGGTTATCAGTTGAGTCATCAGTCACTGTGCCTTGTGTCAACCACCACACCAGCCACTCAAAACCGGCCGCAACCTCAGATAAAGGTCCTTATCGCACTTTCACCACTTCCCCGCTCCCGCTGCGCCTTGATAAGCGGCGTGGCGGGTTCGCCGAAATGTCACAACTGTGGTTTACGTGGTAATGGACTTCATGTGCACCTTTATTACTCATAAAACAGTTGAGAACTTATCATTACTTTCTTTTCATTTGATTGATGTGATATTTTTTAAAGCTGACAGCATTTTAATGGTGAGGAGTGCAAATATGAGACTACTCTAATTAAATCAACTGAATTGTTTGGCTCGAAAACAGGTGATTGTAAGCAACTTAGTTTTGGTGCACTAATCAACAAGTGTGTACTGAGTTCTTCGTTGCATTTGCGTAGTTGCCTTCTTTGTCATATTAAAATGTGTCATAAGACTAAGTTTCTGACCCAGAGGATAATTTCCCTGATCCAACATGTATTGCGTCATAGACACACAGCCAAACCTTGAACTCTGCTGCCTTATTTGCTTTTGTAGCAGCCAAATAATTAATGTAAATAATTTTACAAGCTCGAAATGAAATATCAAGACCCTCCTCACTTTTCGAAAGAACATTCTTATATTAGCGGTACGATTTACACCCTCAAACTGTGAATTCTCCAAACCTGCGGATATTCATACGCTTCAAGAGGGGAAGCGGAACACCTTGAGCGGCAGAAGTGGTCTAGCGGTGGAGGCCGCGGACAAAGCTCGGGGACTACCGGCCGTGGTTCACGGTCATCGCTGATAACATCATCACTCTCTCCAGCGCCAGCGCCGGGGTCATCAGAGCTGGGACTGAAGTGTTGGGACGTGCCTTGCAAGTTTCATGTCCTCACTTGGATCCCCATTGAAATAATATCAGTGTATTATCCGGCATTGCCCGAAATTTGATGCTACTTCCTCCTTGAAATAAAGTGTTGCTTATTCTTCTGTGGTTGGTTTGTTGATTTTTCACACCGGAGTTTTAATGCTACTTTCAAAATGTTGTTAACTTTATTAAATTAATTTATCATAAAATAAATCGGCACTTAATCGTTACAGAACTGCTGTCATGGTGCCTATATGACTGTGGCGAGTCCTGTAATCCAGCTACTTGGAGGTCACGAATTAATTGTGGATAGTAGTTATGGGCGACAGCCTTTTGACGCGGTGTTCCTTAGTTGGGATTATAACGTCCGCACTATTGAATACGAAGTTCATAGGACCGTCCTCATAATTAGACCAGTTCGTAAAACTGTTAACCGAGGAAATTGTGGTGCGGATTCCACCACAAAAATGTTAAAATGTAGGTCCCTTAGTTGCCATTGGCTGTTGGGCTATTCATTAACAGTCATGTCTGAGGAACATGTCGGCCTTAGTCAGTAACAAGACTACAAGATCGCGCCACAATCATTCTTCACTCATCTGTCATTCATACTTGGCTGAAAACACCTACCTCGGTAGGTCGCAATTTCAAGTAATGTATCTAATCTAATCTAGTCTTCTGAGTGTCGGGTTTTATTTTATTTACATTAATCCAAGTAATATTTTTCATCTATAAGGAAATCCAAGTATAAGGTTTTTCAACTATTTCCATAAGATTATACATAAGGTTACATCACAAAAATTTTTCAGCACACATTATGACCTACTATTTGAATTATTTCAATTTAGTGATACATGTAAACAAATAAATCATTGAGCTGGAGTTTTCTTTGAAGAACGCAGTAATTAACGGGCTTCTGAGAGACATTCGATGAGTGAAGCGAGACTGAAGAATGTAGTGTGAAGGAAATGGACACCCGGCGCGGCGCGGCGCAGACTGGGGCTGACAGACGGTTGGCTTCGGCTGCGGTTACCGCCACTTCGACCTTCAGACTCACCTTGACAGCGCGACTTTTTAAGTACATTAGACTCCCTCTTAATCCGTACACTTTGGGACAGAGTCCTAAAACCCGTTCAGTTATATATCCAATACATATTGCTTATGTCAGTAATAGACAGTAGTTATTTTAATGACAATTACTCCGTTATTTCCCACTGTATCGGTCAATATCGTCCATTTGATGACAATTCCGGCTGGTTAATCCAACGCTTTGATAAAAATCACCCGGTTAAAAATAACTTACAGACCGGTTCAATCGAGGCCCGCTTTAACAGAGGTGGCCTTATAAGAAGACTGCTGTAATGGACATTCTCAGGATTAGAAATGCCTTAACATCTCGGTATTTGAAACATTTTAACAAAATCATCGGCTATGTAGGCTAGTGATGATTGTAGGCTGAATTAATTCTGCAGCCTGCAGGTAAATAATTGCCTCACAAATAAGTGAAAAATACTGTTCTGTCAGGATATGGCAGTTTGAGTAAGCGATTTTAAGTTAAATTTAACTAAATCTGTGTTTGATGCCTTTAAATAAAGTCTTCAAAATGGTTTGCGACCTTCAGTTGTCTCACAGACCTTAGGCCGTCCTCAAATTTGCCTTGTCTAAGCAGCAGTTGATTTTAATAACCATTTAAAAACCGATGATACTATTTCGATGGTAAAAAATAACCCACTATCTTAAGACAACCGTTACCGGGCGCCGTAAATGCCAGACCGCCTCTGCTATCGGATAGCGACATGACGTGTGGGGGCTTGTAAATAAATATTAACCGGGAGGAGGTTAGGGAGCGGTGCGTGGAGGGCGAGGGAGTTCACTGCACTCCACACTGGGGCCACACTTTACATAATCACACGGAGGTATGCGCCCTCCGTGGACACCTGTCCGGAACCACCGGGCTCAGCAACGTGTGAGGCTATCCTAACCACCGGGGGCGCAAGGGAAAAGGGCTGACAATTATTATCAAACACTTTGATCTCATAAGTAGTTGTCTAAATCGGTGGTCCTAAATCGGCTGACTCCTGACCGCCATCTGATTTCTTCCGGACCGCAAAATCTGAGAAACTAAAATTTGCGAATTTGTAGCAGCGCCTCGCCGTCCCCGCCAGCGGTGACCAACAGTCTCGCAACGCAAATGAGACATTTGATCTGACCAACAGCAAGTGCTTATACGTAAAAGTGCATTTAACTCATGTTCTCATATTTAGGTTACTCGTTGGTCTTAACCTACTAGGCTAAATCTTTGCGAGGACAGAGTACAAACTGAAGGCTTATTTCCATGGCTGAAATAGGTGAAATGTAAGGAAACCCAGCCCGGATTTAATTTTAGGTTTCGTTCAATTAATTTTTTATAGCGTGAGGATATTTATTTTTATACTTATCCTCCAGTGACATTTTTTATCGTATTGATCGGGAACGGTGCAAACCCAGGTTTTATATATCCATTCTCTGTGGTTACTATCTAACGATGACCCTTCGTTATAGAGTATCATTAATCAATTCAAAACCCAGTGACAACACTTGTTTTATTTTGCATTTAGCCTGTATTGTTGTGTTCACAAATTAATTGGGGGTTCTGTCGTCATTCTAATAAATCATTTACATTATAATTTATAATTTTAGTTTGTTATTAATGGATTAAGTTATTCTTTCAAAAGAATGAGTTAGTATCAATCAGAACTGTGTAATATTAGCTTAGTTTTGAATCACAAAACCAAAACTTACTATCGTTTATCACACAACTTTCTCCCGCAGAGAATTAACGGGTTTGTGGTCGGTATTGCATGGGGAATTGTGTGGTTTCGAATGACAAAGGAAAGTGAGTTTGGTATTTATATATTTAATTTATTTAGGAGTTTAACCTGAGATCGATATACGCAGCACGCAACTCGGTTATGACGATTGCCCCGCGAACGCGGCGCTGCAGTGCGGCTGTGGTTCCGGTAGACGCAACTGAAATACCTTCTGTTACGTTGATCGTAATATTATATCATATTAAATCTATCTCATGTTTGTCTTGAGGCAGTAATTAATAAAATATTTTGTGCTCTTATCATTAGATACATTTTTACAAATATGTACATACTAATTAGGTTTAAAGATACTAAAGTCGTTCGATTGAAAAAAAAAAACAAATTTTACAAGGATACAGAGAGTGAAAATTAGTTGAGGTAAACTTTAACACGTAGTAATACCTAGTTTCTAACCAATTTATTTTTGTTGCAGGATTTAAATATTGCATGGACACGGTAAGTAATATTCCCTGTAACCCCACACATTTTTGAAATGTAAGGAATGCACCAAAGCCCGGTTTTAATTTTAGGTTTCGTTCAATTACTTTTTTATTTTTAATCCCTTGGTAATCTGGTTCAGAATACTTGTTCAGCGTATTTTGCGTAAGTCAGCCACCATCAGTAAAATTCCAAACTTGTGCAATAGCCTAGGTATAGGCTATAATATAATATCCATAATAAATAATAACTAGATGACACGTAGCTCGAAATCGAGCAAGAATCATACAGTAAAACAATTTTACAAAATGAAAAAATATGAGGAGCTTGACTCTCTTTAAAATTTAAATGAAATTAAGTCTAGAGATTTTTATTTTCTAGAGATATTGTGATAGTTTATTTATATTACCTTGTGTGTTTCTACTCCATTGGCATTTTTTATCGTATTGATTTTTATCGTATCAAACGTTTGGGGGAACGATGCTTGGTAAATGATGACCATCGTTATAAAGCGTCATTCATTCAAAACCCAGTGACAAAAGGCAACTGGACCATTGAATAACTGGATTCAGTTTCGATCCTGGTCAGAACCCGAACCGTGGCCCCCATCAAGTTATGAGGTGAGCGCGTTATCCACTCGGCTATCCAATGGAATAATTTAGACTCTCAAATCAAGGTTATTGAGGTTATCGAAGAGGCCACCTCTGGTTAAGAATAACACTACATCTTAAGTAGGGATTAAAAATATGAAATAATGCACTCGCAAGGAGAACCACGGACACTGAAATTTTTCTGACGCCGAGTCTCGGAGCTAGAGAGGTCCAGGGCCCAGTGGCCCGAGGGTGGGAAGCTCGCGCCTCCACCCTCCGCACCGCTGTGGAGGCCCAGTCTGTGGAGACTCGGCCGGAGCTAGAGAGGTCCTGAGCCCAGGAAGTGGCCCGAGGGAGGGAAGCTCGCGCCTCCACCCTCCACGCCGCTGTGGAGGCCCAGTCTGTGGAGACTCGGCCGGGGCTAGAGAGGTCCTGAGCCCAGGAAGTGGCCCGAGGGAGGGAAGCTCGCGCCTCCACCCTCCACGCCGCTGTGGAGGCCCAGTCTGTGGAGACTCGGCCGGGGCTAGAGAGGTCCTGAGCCCAGGAAGTGGCCCGAGGGAGGGAAGTCCGCGCCTCCACCCTCCACGCCGCTGTGGAGGCCCAGTCTGTGGAGACTCGGCCGGAGCTAGAGAGGTCCTGAGCCCAGGAAGTGGCCCGAGGGAGGGAAGTCCGCGCCTCCACCCTCCACGCTGCTGTGGAGGCCCAGTCTGTGGAGACTCGGCCGGAGCTAGAGAGGTCCTGAGCCCAGGAAGTGGCCCGAGGGAGGGAAGTCCGCGCCTCCACCCTCCACGCCGCTGTGGAGGCCCAGTCTGTGGAGACTCGGCCGGGGCTAGAGAGGTCCTGAGCCCAGGAAGTGGCCCGAGGGAGGGAAGTCCGCGCCTCCACCCTCCACGCCGCTGTGGAGGCCCAGTCTGTGGAGACTCGGCCGGGGCTAGAGAGGTCCTGAGCCCAGGAAGTGGCCCGAGGGAGGGAAGTCCGCGCCTCCACCCTCCACGCCGCTGTGGAGGCCCAGTCTGTGGAGACTCGGCCGGAGCTAGAGAGGTCCTGAGCCCAGGAAGTGGCCCGAGGGAGGGAAGTCCGCGCCTCCACCCTCCACGCCGCTGTGGAGGCCCAGTCTGTGGAGACTCGGCCGGAGCTAGAGAGGTCCTGAGCCCAGGAAGTGGCCCGAGGGAGGGAAGTCCGCGCCTCCACCCTCCACGCTGCTGTGGAGGCCCAGTCTGTGGAGACTCGGCCGGGGCTAGAGAGGTCCTGAGCCCAGGAAGTGGCCCGAGGGAGGGGAGCTCGCGCCTCCACCCTCCACACCGCCGTGGAGGCCCAGTCTGTGGAGACTCGGCCGGGGCTAGAGAGGTCCTGAGCCCAGGAAGTGGCCCGAGGGAGGGGAGCTCGCGCCTCCACCCTCCACACCGCCGTGGAGGCCCAGACTCGCCTCCGGGCGTCACGACGGCTCCGTCACTGTTCCATTCTCTTCCCCGGCCGCTTTTTGCATTGCGGTCTGGCGAGTCGCGCCGCGGGATTAGCGAACGGTTGTTGTAATTGGCGCTACGGTACCGCGCGGCCGGGATGGATTTGGGGAAGCAATCAGCGGCAAGCATAGATTTGATGGTGGGTAAATTAGGGAGGGTAAACCATAAAGACTTAAGGAAGTTAAATGCAATTACTGTCCCTAAAAGCTTTCTTAATGTTGATTTTTTTTAACTGTACCACAATTTAATATTTTTCGAATTCATATCGTATTAAAATTTGGCATTTTACGCCGTGACGTGATCTTGAGGAGCCATTGGCTGAGACGCACACTGCATGAGGCTGGTCTATAGCGATTTTTCCCTCTTCAGCCTTGGACAGGTACGGGTGAGTTTGGTGCACTGTTGTAAGACTTTGTAAGTTAAATACGAAACGAAATACGAGCGCCTGCAGCTGTGCTGGTGGTTTGTTTTGGAAATTGGAGGTGGATTTTGGCGGGGAATTACTGTGTGTGGAGCTGTGGTATGTTATGATTGGCAGTCAGGGTGAGGCGGTTGGTCGGGTAATGTCGGGTGTTTGGGTTTTGGTGAGGATGGTGCGCTGCAGTGCGGTCTCAGAACTGTATTTTTGGATCGGGAATCGCTTGTTTTTTTTTATCTAACGTCCATGAAATCACTTTCAGCAGGAGCCGATAGCCTCATTCCCTTATTGCTATAAACTAAAAATAATTTGCACCTTATCATTACTCAACATTATTTCATTGTTACTCAAAACTTGAACAGATTAAATCGTTAAAGAGGTCCAGTCTTTCCTACAAATTCATTTCAAATTGTGAGCTGACTTTCAAAAGGCATACATATTATATTCCAAACATACTGCTTAACCAAATTTCGTAATCACACATCTCCTTCAGTCTGTCGGCAAAGCGCAACGTTGCCGGTTGCCGGTGAGCTGGCGACCTTGCGGCCCGCCACGCTACACTTGACTCGCCGGTTGCCGGTTACCACACAGCCACAGCCGCTGTTTAGTATGTGGGAACACGTAGGAATGTCGGGCCGTCTCCTATCTACTCTAATTGCTCTGCCATTACACCTCGTGGTTTATTTTTACTTTCCTTGTCAGCGCGGAATTTAATTCAGTTGGGTAATTTCCAGTGTTTGGCGTAGCCTACATGAATTCAGCAAAAAAGGAAGAAAAATCTGTATTATTTAAAAAATGTTAGCTATATCAAAATAATTGAAGTGAGGGCACATTTATTTATAAAATTTCTATGAGACTTCTACCATAGAAATTTCTATAGTTCTATGATATTCTCTGGTTTCTGTGGTATACCTCTCCAGTGCCGTGGCTGATACCTCGACTCATTTTGTCGAATATAATATAATAACCCAGTCGGTTCAGTTTGTCATGTATTAATATCATTGTAAATGTGATTTAGCCACATTTACAAAAAAAATCATAAATAAACATTCTTCATTGTTTAAGGAGGAGCAATCAATGATCAATCGCATATATCATTGACATGTGATCAATAAAATGACTGTGGCTCTTATGATTTGTTTCAACGGTCTCGGAACTGCCCCCTCAGACAGTTCTGTGATCTGAGATCCCCACAACGATATGTCTGTGATCTGAGGAGATCCCCACAACGATATGTCTGTGATCTGAGGAGATCCCCACAACGATATGTCTGTGATCTGAGGAGATCCCCACAACGATATGTCTGTGATCTGAGGAGATCCCCACAACGATATGTCTGTGATCTGAGGAGCATATCACACTCCTTACTACCTTGAATCAAAATTATAAAAATTTAACGATTAAAGATTAATACAGTAGAAATGCTTTCATCCGTCTTTTTTATTTTTAAAACGGTTTTTTTTTATTTTGGAAATGATTTTAAATTCATATCTGAAGGCGGTATAAAGAATATACGTTCTGTTTCTTTCTCTTTGCGTTTACCAAAGCATACACAGAAAAATAGATTTGTTGGAACAACAAAAAAATTTGCAGATATATAACCTGCAAATGTTTTTGCTCGGTTTACCAATTCTTTTGCTCGGTTTACCAATGTTTTTGTTGTTTCAACAAATCTATTTTGTTTTTTTTTTCAATAAAAACATTGGTAAACCGATAAAAAAAATTTGCATGTTGTATGTCTACAAATGTTTTTGTTGTTCCAACAAATCTTGATTTCTGCGTAGGACAACAGCCTAGGGAATTTTGTTGTGATTGCTTGCCGACTTTGGAATAGCCGACCCGATTTCCTACGATCACTAGAAAGTCGTTAGTTATCGGTTTGTGGTAGTACTGAAAAATTATTCTTTGAGCGGATGTCCTTGATTGGTGTTATCCTAGGCGGTGTTTCATGGGCGGGGTATCTGCAGAAGAATGAGTGAAATATAGTATTTTTTCCGCTTTGTTTTTATGATTATTTTAGTTTAATTAAACTTATTTCCCTCCATATCGTATCAGATCGTATCGTTACGGAAGGTTAAATGTAAGAAAGGTCCATGTGGCCCTAACTTTGCCTGCCTTAGTAAAGGATTTTTCATTTCTTTTTATGTACACAATATATTTATATTTTCGATGTCTTTTGTTATGACGATCAGTTAATTTACGAGGTTTGATCGTACTACACCTCCGCATCGATTTTTAAATTTACTTAAGGTTTTTATAGCTTGATATCAAATGAATGGAATACGAGTAATTATCTCTCAATAAGGTATCAGATATTTTACGTTTATGTAAGGTAGTTAGTTACAGTTTTACATGGCTGAACGCGACACGGTGCATGGCACCTACGAATCCAGAATTGCTGGATTTTATTGGGTAAGAAGATGATTAATCGCATCTTATAAGCGGGAATGACGACAGATACATATTTTATCAGTCGATAAAACGCTTGAGAATCATACTAAATGCCTCATATGGCGATGTATTTTAGACGCTGACAGTAAGTGCTTGACATTCCAAGATACGTATTTTTGCCAAGTTTATTCTCCTACTTTAAAACAGTAAATTTCTCGATTGGGTAATTAATCTGTTTTAAATAAGAAATCAAGTATTAATATGAGGTATCACGGTTTTTTTCTATAAGCAAAAGTATACTTAGTGAAATGGACTTATCTTTAAAATGTGAACGATTCATATTGCGGTTAAAGGATAGTTTTATGCAATTTAAAAGCAAATTGTTTTGTGCTTTAAAAACGAAAAAAAATCAGTTTTGTAATTAAGTTTTTTACGTGAACGTTTCTCATGGTCATGGCAGTATTTTTTACTTTACTGTCCCTTCCTTTTTTTATTTACATTCTAATAGTTTTAAGTATTTTTCTTACTATGGAATACCAGTTAGTGAACCCGTACAAAGGGCGTGCTGCATCGGCAAGCCGAGTTATTTTCAGACGCTGATGTCTCGTGTATCATAGACCTATTTACCCATCTATGACCCTTATTCTTGTCTTATCATCCCTGTCATTTAACATGGTGCCTTATCGTGTTATTGCAATAACTTGTCGACCTTATTACATTGATTAATATTAAATTATAATTTATTCTTGTACGAGATGTGTTTTTTTTTCTTGCCTAGTTTGACCATTGCGCCAGCTGATAGTAATGTCCAGTACATTTTTTTCAGTTTTGATCTTTGAGCGATGTAATAATATTTACGGTGTGGTTAATTTTCCCCTCTACATTAATTTAGATTGCACGCTAAAATTTAAAAATTTGAAAAGGGTACAGAATGCTAGATCGTGTTGTTTTAGTATTTGTGATACATGTTTGTCTAACTATTCGCTACTTTATGCTAACAGTAGAAAGTACTTTACCAAGAACATCAATTGGAATGTAAGAACATTTAAGAACAAAATGGATTAAAATGGACTTAACGGATTTTTCCAGAGAATTTTCGTACCTTGAAACAAGGCAAAGAGTTTAGACCTAACTAACCCATTAGAATGACAGTTTTTGTACAGTATTTAAATACATTAGTTGTGTCTTATAAAGTCGAGGAATGTGTGTTGTTCTTTATCTACCCGCTGGAAATAATTACAGTGAATATTCACCCTACAAACGTTAAACTTCCAATTGGGTTTTATTTGTGGAAGGTCGAAGCGCAGGCCAGCGCAGTAATTAGCGGGGCGATCCTTCAATTAAGCTTTGACTTTGACTTTGACAGTCAGCGCGGTGCTTCATTGGCAGCGGCGCGCGATTGGTGCATTGGAAACAAACGATGATTGCCACGCGCTGATTGGATTTTGTGCGGCCTTGTTTTTGGTTGTTTTATATTTTGGAGGTAAACTATCAAGTTCAAAAATGTTTCGAAATTTTTTGATTGGATTTTGCCCAAAAAAAATAAATTGCATGGAAAGTGTTACCCAATCAATTTGGTTTACACGAGTTATTTACGACTTAAAATAATTGTTGTAATTGTATGCTTCCTTACTTATTTATTAACTTTGGTATATTTAATTCTTGATTGCTTTGATTACCACCACAACGATAAAAATTAATCTTGAATAGGGCCTTGCACGGACAACAGAGACCATCCCAAATAAGGATTAAGTTGACCCCGCAATAAAGTAATAAAGTATATTATTCATTTTTAAATATTTAATTTTAATTCAAGCTGGTTGCATGAAGCATTAATCCTTAACATAATATTGAAATTTTGAGCATATATCGACTCAAACTTTGCCTTGTATCTAACTCCTTGTTTTACAGTGTTCGATAATTTAATGGTTGATACTGATAGGAGAATGCTGTTAGTGCTGATAGCAGTAGAGTGAACGTGAAGCTAGTCCCTCCGGACCGAAGTTACGGCGTTGTCGCCGCCGCGCCGGATATCACGGCCGTGTGTCGCAATCTCCATGAATCACGACCGGCTGTCTCCGTCCTCCGTGTCGAACACACACGGCTGGCTGTCGACTGCCGGGTCGATGGTAGTTTAAATGTGAACTACAGTGTTCTATTTTGTATTTTTCTGACTTTTAGATCAAAATAAAGAGTCAGAAAACTGCTCAAATTCCTTTTACTGACATTATATTCATTTTGATGATGATAAATACGGATTCAGTAAGGCTGAACCAACTATCTCGCCGATTTGTATTGTTTGTTTAAATTTTATACATTGTTTTAATCATCGTAAGACTGATATCCCAAATATACCCCAAATTTATAATAAATAAAAATGAATAGTAATATTAGTTCAATTAATAAAAATAAATTAATCCACAGGAAAAAAACATTTGTTGGAACAACAAAACATTTGCAGATATACAACCTGCAAATGCTTTTTGCTCGGTTTACCAATGTTTTTGTTGGGAAAAAAACAGATTTGTTGGAACAACCAAACATTGGTAAACCGAGCAAAAAACATTTGCAGATATACAACCTTCAAATGTTTTTGTTGTTCCAACAAATCTATTTTTTCTGTGTCCTCTTTGTTATACCTTTGACGAAGTTGCTTTCAAACTTTTTTTTTATTTTTTTTATTGGGTGAAAAACATAGTGGTCGTAGCAGCAAGTAAATAAGAAAGTCAAACCGATGACTCGTTAAAGGGGTGTTGGCACAATGATTGATGGCGATGATGTTAATTGGTTTGGTTGGTTTTCTATGTCACGCACACTCAGTAATATTGTGGGGTTAACACGCCCTTTTTATCTCTTCACGCACGCGTGCCCACGGCTGGGATCCGGAGGCTAATTGTTTTAGCATCCAAAGATGTTTTCGATAAGAAATTTAACACCTTTTTACCATTTAAATTTTTCTGTAGGCAATAATTTAAAACTTTTTCTTAGAGTCACTAATTGATGATTAATTAATTTACCCAGTTTACTTGAAATTATAAATCGTCGAAACTGAAGGGTATTATGATCCCATTGTTTGTTGTCCTGTATAACCAACATCAATCTGTGTGCACATTTGAAAACTACTTTAGTGTTTTTTTAGTTAACTCGTTATTAACAGCATACTTTGCATGTAAAAAATTTTCACATTTAAAATCATCTTCAATATTCAGATGATGGCTTTAAATGCGATGATTTTAGTTTCAATTGTAAGTCATCCCCATCGTTGGGGTCATGTATATGTTTATCTTTCAAAATTTAAAAATACTTTGAAGTATCAGGTTGATGTAAACTTGTAAAAATTGCTTTTCCACATATAATTGATTTTTACACAAACTTTAATGGAAATCACATATTTCATATAAATTTAAATTAAATCATCCAAAAATGTGCTTTTTAGAATCTTTATGTTGTTCATGTTATTGCAATGTATTTTGAACACTCGCCTGAAAATTTCAGGCGAGTATACTTTAAGTAAGTATATATGTTTTGAGATAATTTCGTTATTTTTGGTATTAATATTTAATGCAGTTAGATATTTATTTGCTTCCAACTAACTAATAAAATAAACACTGTCCAAGCCCAATGGGGACCCTGCGTTGTGTGAAACGCATCTCAGGCCGGCAGCCCGTCAGGAGAGAGCGACGACGACGATGTGTCAATCGATGGTGTGACGTGTGAATAACGAGGTCGGCTCGACAAACTACGCTCCCAGTCTGAACGACGTATAACGTCACATATTGTTTTTCAAAATAATCATCCTCGACGATAAATTGGCTCGTCTCTTCTGACGATTGACGAATCTCTAGTACATCTCTTCCCTTCTCTTGTGCGTTACCGGTGCCCGCCGCAGTTCGGAGGTCCGGAGGGTCATCCCCAGCAGGACGTCAGTGAAAGTACACAGAGAGAGCACCGCCGCGCCGCCGGCGCCGGAAGCTGGGGCAGTTGTTTACAATTAAAACAGTGACAGGGCTGAGCGTGCGCGCAAATCCCGGACGAAAGTAAAAGCCGAGGACAAAAAGCGCGAATCAGAACGCGTCTTCACGCTCGCCGCGCCGCCGCCGCCGCTTTTCCCTACTTCTGCTGCTCCTTGCTTTCCAGCCAGGTTGCTTTTTAGTCAGTTGAGATCTTTTAGGGTGTCTAGTAGTCTTGAAAATCTTGAAAGCCTTTTAATTTCAAAATGGTCTTGAAAATTATGGAATTAATCTTGTTTATATAATTATGGAATTAAGTCTGAAAATTTAATAAATATGTAGTCGATACCTTAAACACTTAAAAAAAATTTATTATTATTTATTAGTAGAAAGCAAGTTTATTTGGGACCGAATAAAAAACGTTCCCAAGTGTTTCTTTCCGGTAAACATTTATGCAAGTTTTCATATGACAAAAAACCAGCAAACTCAACTCACTGATCAAGTTCAACGCAACAAAGCCATTTTTGTAGCATTTTCTTGGCACTGTCATTCTACTCCATGCCAATCAATAGTAGGGCCTAATTACATATTGTATCGTCGTCCCAGTAAGGCAGATTTTATATATCGATAGACGGTGAAAATAACTAACAAATTCACGGTAGTTATGACTTGATGATAACAATTAGTTTAAATTTAAATGAATTTTTGACCAAGTAAAAAAATAGTATTTTCAAATTAGGCCCAAAAATATTTCTTCCTGATAAGAGTATGGTAAATATCGTTGATAGTTGTTTGTATTGATTTGAGTAAACTATAATTTTTTTGAAAGTAATTGATAAGTTATAGTTGAAGTTTTGTACGATTAACGTAATCTTTTACCAAAATCGTGCATGACAGTTTAACGAAGGGTAATGCAAGAAAGTTAAACAAAATCGGAAACAAACTGTAGACACCCTGTTTTTCTCATTTACGTCACATTTCTTTTCAATCTCAATAAACTGATGTTATCCAAGCCTCCGTCTCCAAATACCTCTTATTATTTTAAGGCGATATCTAGGCATATCAGGTGAGTATAGATTATAATGATATTATAACACATCTTCCTACTAGGCCTAATGGTTTAAAATACCTGCTTCAAATTAATCCAAATAAGGTAATAAGGTAATTCCAAATAAGGTAATTATTTGGATTACTTCGAAGCAGGTATTTTAAACTATTAATAGTATTCTACAGTAATCCGGAGGCTAAAAAACTGAAAATTAACAAATCTTCCACTTGGGTCGCAGGTGCTGTCTCAGAAAGGGGTAATTTCCTTAATGCACATAACAAGAGCATCTTCGCTATTTGCTGTTACTTGAGCCGGTCAAGATGTAAAAAGCCAGATATTATTCAACACCGTTTCTTAATTAATGGCACGATGCAACACACTCTCTTGGATTTTATTCGTTTCTGCTAATAACTATCAAATTGTCTTTGGAGTTATTAGCAGTTTGAAGCATGGGAATAAATAACTGTAGGGTTAGTAGTTTAACTATTTTCTCCACGTCTCAAGAAAATAAACAGGAGAAATACCCCCGTTGCAGCAGACCTGCATACTCAGCGAATTTCCAGTACAAAACAACATATTTCAATCCAACATAGCGAGATTTTACAGGTTTTTGAAAGCTCCATAAGAATAACATGGGGAATGAGTATGCAGGTTTGCTGCTACGGGTATATTAAAACAGGGTGGTTTTAATTCAATATTTAGTAGATCTGAACTAGAAGAAGCCACTTACCAAGTTTTATCAAGATGTGTTGAGAAATAAGCGAGATATAGAATTTTACTTATTTCCCATAAGGTTAACATTGCGACAACGTACTGTGTTTACCACTTTCAATATTTCGGTAACCACTGGACATAGAGCAGTGATTCAAAATACTAAATTGTTTGTTTTTTTGAGCTGAATTCAATGGTGGCAACAAAAATCGGATTATTTTTATTTTTCGATGTAAAAAACTCAAAAAACCCATTTTTGGGGGGGTTTACCCCCCTTTACCCCCCCTTCCGGTAGTCGGATTGGGCTGGATTACGAACTCGTCCGAATAATTACTACTTTACACATCCATGCCAAATTTCATTAAGATTGGACCATTTTTACGAGAGTTATCGTGCTTAAAGACACACACACACACATATATATATATATATATTTATGAAAATGAACGAATAGTGTTTTTTGCTTCTGGGGGCCCCAAAACGAAAAGTTATCATGATCTCGGGCTTAGGTCTTACCATGAGTACTACGGTAACAGCTTCTTCCCTATAGGGGAAATTCGCTAAAAACACCTCCTTAAACTAGTTTAGTTATTAGTACGGGTAGTTTGTGTTATTTTCTTTTCTTCTCAAGAGTGGTAGTTTATTTTCTTACTCAATTGTCCAAAGAATATACATTTTTACAGTGAACTAGGTCTTAAAAAGTTATAGTAACGTAATGTGTTATATTTCTTTAGATGTCCTCCTTTGTTTACTCTGTTGGATGGCAGCAAAAGTTATTTTTGTAATCTTCCATCAAATTTTATTCTACGTTATGTTCCATGAACTTTTCAGCCTTCTAAGTTTTCAACACACTCGACGATTTAAATTTTAAGATTGGTTCATCTACTATATCAGATTGTTGACTAAACCAAAAGATGCTGAACCAAGGTAAAATAACGCCTAAGCGGAAACAACCAGTTACAACCACTCAAAACACCTCGGGATATCAAAGCGTATTTCGCTGTAAATTATGTCACTGTTATCCTTAGACAATGGCCCCTAACTGCAGATGACGAGGATAGCGCGGCCGAACCGCCTGGTCGCACGCAGTGACCCGTGGCCGTTTCTTTCGATATCAGCGACCGTTTCGTTCGGAAAGCAGTTTGTTTTGTAACGGCTGTTTTATTGCCGTAAGTTCCCAATTATAGTGTTTGTGCCGCGGAGAAGGTGAACGTTCCGGCAGAGAGGGGAGATTATCTTTGAAGCCGTTCTGGCTAGTTATAGATGTGTAATTAAATAACAGGCTAGTGTTTAATTCTTTAATTATTATAGAACATAGGAAGCGACCGAGATTTAATTGCATAATTGAGGCTAGGTAATTTGAGTTTTATACACCATTTTCTTCTAAAGTTATGGAGGTTCCCGCAGTAGCATGAAATATGATCCTAAGGTTTTAGAGCCTTATCCAGGAAAATGTTAAAAAATACCTTTATTGAACTGAGCCTTTCCTAGATCCCATTGGGCGGAGGGCGGCACACATAGTCAGTATCCAATAATGTGCTTTTTCATTCAATATTAAATTTATTTAACAGTTTGAATGCAAATTATGAACGTGATTAATATTTTTTCTGGACGATGATTGATTCACTTCACGATTTTAAGTGTTAAAAAATATTATTTTTCTGATTGTTCTTTAACAGAGGTAATAAGGTGGTTTTAGTGCCTTATATTGTAAGACAAGTACTTTGTTATCAAACAGTTTTTTTTTAATTACAATGTTGTATTTCTTTGGAAATGCCGATTGGCCTCGGGAAGCCTTTCAACAGATCTCCGAAGGAAGTAGACGTGAGTGGAGGTGCGGCCCGGCTGAGACCCGATGATCCGAGTGGGTGTGGGAGGGGGTGATATTAAATTCGAATTCCATTTCCCACCTCGCCTCGACCTTTCCGTAATGTCTCTTCATAAATACGTCTGGCAAGTGAGCGATGTGTGACAGTTGGACGGGCAATCCCGTAGTAAATCACTAGGTTTATTAACTTTTTACACAAAGAAGTGTCTAACTCTCTAAGCTTTGGACTAGGAAAATGCTTCAGTTGGTCTTATGACAAAACACAAAAAACATGGTTATAATGACATTACTTATAATTTTTGTTAAATATTTTGTTTGTTTAAATTATGTCAGCTTATGAGAGGGCACATAACATTTTTATGTAATAACATTTTAATGTGTTTTTTTTATTACAGTAGAACCTCGATGATACTCGATAACAAAAAAAATTGATAAAAAGTGTACTTTTCAAGTCTTCTTGATACTGTAATGACACAATGAATTTAAACACGAATCTCAATAAGAAAACTCCCTTGATAACGAGACTCTTTCCAGAATCACCTTGAGAGTCTTCTTATCAAGCTTTAAGGGATAAGCCTCGACCAAAAAGAATCGTAATAATTTCTTACGTATCTTGTTAGAATGTGACGTTGGTATAGACAGAAACAATAACACAGACTATAAAAGAACATTCAAGACCAAATGTCCAACTACTGTAATTGGGTCCAATACTGACACCTCATAAAACGTTCTCAAGGTTTTGCTCAAGATCATGGTTTGAATTAATCAAGATCGTTAACATTGATGTCAAGGCGATTTAATTTAGTTTACTTTAAATGTCTCTACCGTATTTATTGTACTGTCTGGTACTTATAGTACAGTGCAATTAGACTTTTTGGTCACCCTCCAAAAACACAGGAGGAAACCACTTGGAACATGTAGGGGACACCCCTGAAGCTTCAAAACCAAAAGTCCCAAAAAATCCCGTGACGGGTTTTCCGCCATTTTGAGAGAAAGGCGGCCATTTTGAATTTGTGTAGTACATTTACATTTTGGACAATAATTAACGTATTTTTTAACTTACAGACCTGGGAATGGTGTCACATTATTCGAAATTAAATTCTGTACATTTTAAATACACTTATGTACACGTTATTCCACAATATTAACACTATATATCACATTAAAATAATTTTTTTAGATTTTTTTGTCACATTTTAAAATAAATCACGATACATTTTTTCTACATTTACTGTAGGAAAATAATATTTGAAGTGAGGTTGAAGAGTGAAAAATTCTCTATGAAATTCATGTATAACAATGGTTGTTAAGTGTAACAGTCATGAAGAAATTTAACGTTCATCGTATGTGAACGAAACTGCATTTTTCATTCTTTGTACAGTAATAATAGCTCCAAGGCTAACCTTACCGTGTTCTTCAAAATAACCGTGAAAAAATGTTTGGAACATGTAGGGGACACTCGTGAAGCTTCAAAACCAAAAGTCCCAAAAAATCCCGTGACGGGTTTTCCGCCATTTTGAGGAAAAGGCAGCCATTTTGAATTTGTGTAATACATTTACATTCTGGACAATGCTAAACGTATTTTTTAACCTACTGACCTGGGAATGGTGTTGTTTTATTCGAAATTAAATTCTGTACATTTTAAATACAATTATGTACACGTTATTCCACGATATTAACACTATAAATCACATCAAAATAATTTTTTTTAGGTTTTTTGTCACATTTTAAAATAAATCACGATACATTTTTTCTACATTTACTGTAGGAAAATAATATTTGAAGTAAGGTTGTAGAGCGAAAAGCTCTCTATGAAATTCATGTATAACAATGGTTGTTAAGTGTAACAGTCATGAAGAAATTTAACGTTCATCGTATGTGAACGAAACTGCATTTTTCATTCTTTGTACAGTAATAATAGCTCCAAGGCTAACCTTACCTTACCATTCAAAATAACAGTGAAAAAATATTTGGAACATGTAGGCGACACTCCTCAAGCTTAAAAAAAAGTCCCAAAAAATCCCGTGACGGGTTTTCCGCCACTTTGAGAAAAAGGTAGCCATTTTGAATTTATGTAGTACACTTATATTTTGAAAAATTCTAAACGTATTTTTTTACTTACACACCTGGGAATGGTGTCACATTATTCGGAATTTGATTCTGTACATTTTTAATGTAATAATATACTCATTATTCCACGATAACAATACCATATATAACATTAAAATTTTTTTTTCGTCATTTTTAAAAATGAATTACGATATATATATATATATATATATATATATATATATATTTTTTACATTTACTACAGGAAAATTTAATTTCAATTATTCGTCACTTTTAAAATGGATTACGATATTTTTTTTTACATTTCCTATAGGAAAATTTAATTTCAATTCAAGTTTGAATGAAAGAAATTCTCTGCAGAATTCATATATAACAGTTATTGTTAGGTGTAACAGAGATGAAGAAATTTGACATATTTATCTTTGGTGATCAAAAGATCATTCTTCAATAGCTCCTAAACTTACCGTACCATTGCACCCAGGCTAAACTTACCTTACCCTTCAAAATAACAGTGAAAATATGTTTGGGACTTGCGCAGGACACTTTCCATGCTTTAAAATAAATCCCGTGCCGGGTTTTCCGCCATTAAAAAAACACCTCTGCCATATTGGATCCTTGTAAACTTCTAGTAAAACTGTAATTTAGGAGAAGGGATAGACCCAGAGTATTAGCTATGATTGAAATTTATAACGGAATAAATTTTACACAATTAAAATTAAGTTGTTTATGATCTAATTTATTCATGATTTGCCTCCTGGATTGATTTTTTGACTTAAAATAACTATGTGACTAACCTTTTCGTCTTCAATCCATAAATTTAATCAATTGGATGACTAGTTTCGGGATTCTATCCCATTATCAAATCCTTCGTCAAATAATAAAAATTAAACAACACACATCTTTGTCAGCATTAAAATCTTGACACAACACAAACACGGACAATTCACAGTACGAAATATAAACATTTAAAATTTACACGCGTGGCCGGCCACAGACACGATTCCAGACTGCGGGGTGCGAGCGTTGGTTCACCCCGCTCGCAATGGTAAATTATTATTAAAATATGATATATATATTATTAAATTATGATCTAATGGTATAAGGCTTGGTTTACAAACTTTAAAGTGAAATTTAAAGTGAAAAACATATAACTTGTTAGGACAAATTAAGTACCCTGTCGTAAATTTTCCTCTAATTTAAACCACTAACAATTGATGCTAAATAATTTTTACTGTTTAGAAATCGCAATTCGCAATGATATTCTGAACAAAATGTACTACGGATCGATATTAATTTAATTTTGAGCTCGTCATATACTAGTAAATTTTAAGGACTAGTCTGATAATGTAATAATAATTTTCTGATGTAAATTATTTGATAAGGAAAACATAATGAAATTGTGGTTCGGATCCCACGTTAAAATGTAGGTCCTTTAATTGCCATTGGCTGTTAACAGTCCTACCAAAGGAAAATGTCGGCCTTAAGTCTGTAATTCTGCGCTCGCTAGTCAGTAACAAGGCTACAAGATCGCGTCACAATAATCCTGCACTCACCCTTTACTCATATTCCGGTTAAAATACGCAACCACTGCTGCGTCCCGGTCTTAAGAGGTGTTAAAGGTATTTTCAGTTTGCTGTTAGCAGGATAGACTTAGGACTTCTTTTTTTATTTCATCTCCAAAATCATAAGTAAGTGCTAATATGTATTTACAGATTAGTAGAACAATGATTAAAAATAGTATTTTAATTTTTTCTTTATTTAATTTTTGGATTCCGAAAATATTTTGCAGGTTGTTATAGTTGGTGATACCCTTACATTAATTAAGATAAATAAATTTGCTAACTATTTTTAGTAATTTTTCCATGACCATTACAAGCGGGATGTTACAAGTGGAAAATATTACGTTGTCTAGTGTAAGCTTGATGTGCAATAGGCAATAAAAATGTGTCCAGCATATATCTTAAAATTTTATAATTTAAGTTCTTACTTGGCTTATATTTTCTTTAAAATTACCAATTTTTTCCATGTCTGTAAACTTCCTCAAACAATTCTTTTCGGAAAGCAACATACCATTAGATGATTTTACCTAAAAATGTCTGGATTTTTTAGGTAAAAACTATTTATCAAACATGATGAAATTTCAGATTTGGAAAGATCTTTCTATACTTAAATTATATAAGTACTGTATGATAGATTTTTCAAGAAATTATCACTAATATTCGGGGTTCTACAACGTTTTGTGAGCTCGCCTACACCTTTAATTTGTTCTAACTTTTATGACTAGGGTATCAAATTACTGTAAATTTTTTCAATATTTTCTGAGTGTTGTTCATTTTACTTTAGGTGAAAAAGCGTTGCCCCACTGGGCAAATATGTTACACATAAATTTAAATGTAATTCTTATGGAAGGAATATTTGCATAAATAATGATAAAATTAGTGCTTATCTTGTCAATGGTTCGACCAAACTAGACATGTTATATACGTTTATTTCAGAAACTTTAATTTTCCTACTGAATAGGGAGCACTGAAAGTTGATAATTTTAAAGATATTTAGCAAAAAACAAAAAATGGTACCTTCAGACCCCCCTCCCTCCCTCCGCCCAAGGGCTACGGAAGGGGACTTTTGATGTTTTCATCTCCTAACTAGTTCAAACAAAGCTGCAAAGTCAAAAATTGTGTTCCGAAAATTTCCGTCTATACCTTTTCGTTGCCTGGACTAAAATTAAAGCTTTCATGTAGGTAATATTTTTAATAATTTTATAATAATAATAATTTGATTAAAAATTTGTCTTTGGTGAAAGCTATGTACTAATAAATGTTACATATTTAAGAATATGCCAAATTTATAAGAGTGTACTTGATTTTTCGGAAAAAACTATAACTTTTTTCACTTTATCGCGTTTAAACTATGCTTTTTACCATTAAATTACAATAAAAATATAATTTTCTAGTTGAAAATTAATTTTCGAACAAGACGAAATCAAATTCAATACTCTGGGAAATTTAGTTTTGACTTTATTGTAGTTCTACTAGAAGAATGAGAATGAGAGAATGAGAATGTTTATTTTCCTTTAAGCTACATAGCAATAGGCATCGTCAATCAACTAATTACATAGGATTCATGCTTAACAACTCGCAGGAACAGTCAAATCAGAAATACAAAAAATACATGTCCAAAATTACAAACAATACAAAAATATTCATCTAGCAAGAAATTTTTAAGAATATTTAAAAATGCTATGCTGGCACACCATGCATAAGCAATCATGCAGCAGGTTGAATGCAATTAGAACAGAAAAAAAATGCTTACACATATCCAATAACCGACGCAACACCGCCGCTCGCGTTTATACTTCAATTTTCTTTCGACCCCGGAGTAGCTTTAGAGAACCAATTAATAATGAACAGTAGTAAATTCTGTTCAAAATGTCATTGCAATATTTTTAATCGGTGAAAGTTAAGTACTAATAAATGTTACACATTTAAAAATATGCAAAATTTATAAGAGTGTACTTGATTTTTCGGAAAAAACTATAACTTTTTTCACTTTATCGCGTTTAAACTATGTTTTTACCATTAAATTACCATACAAACTATAATTTTCTAGTAGGAGATTAATTTTTGAACAAGACGAAATCAAATTCAATACTCTGGGACATTTAGTTTTGACTTTATTGTAGTTCTGCTAGAAGCTTAAGTGAGTCGGGGGCGCAGTTGGTAGCGCACTCGACCTCGGAATTGTGGCCACGAAGCGTCGCAAGTTCGAGACTCGGGCATGTCGCATACTTTTAACAGTACTGTTCACCCTTGTACTGTACCGGCTCACTCCTTGGCTTTGCTTGATAACGTCCACGCACAGATCAATAGTCTATGTCGGCGGGGCAAAGGCAAGGTGAAAAAGAGGCCGCCACCCTCTTTTTTTTAAAAAAGTTAAAAGTTAAAGTTAAAGTTAAAGCTTACACAAATCCAATAACCGACGCAACACCGGACGCTCGCGTTTAAACTTCATTTTTCTTTTGTCCCCGGAGTAGCTTTAGAGAACCAATTGAAAACTGTACAGTAGAAAATTTTGTTCAGAATTTTATTGTGATATTTTTAATCGGTTAAAGTTAAGTATTTATAAAGATCATACATTTAAAAATGCGGCAAATTTATAAGAGTGTACTTGATTTTTCGGGAAAAACGATAACTTTTTTCACTTTATCGCGTCTAAACCATGCTTTACACCATTACATTACCATAAAAACTATACTTTTCTTGTAGCAAATTTATTTTCGAACAAGATGAAATCAAATTCAATACTTTGGCTCATCTGGTTTTGTCTTGATTGAAGTTTTACTAGAAGCTTACCAAAATCCAATATGGCGGAGGTTTTTTTCAAGATGGCGGAAAACCCGTCACGGGATTTTTTGGGACTTTTGTTTCCAAAGCAAGGGAGGTGTCCTGCACATATTCCAAGCAAATTTCCTCTGTGTTTTTGAAGGGTGACCTAAGGCCTGTTTTTGAGCTAAATGCACTGTACTATTAACAGTGGAATCGGGAATTAAATGAATACCTGTACACTACTTTTATGCATTTGAGTCTATGGCTGTCGGACCGGGGTGTTCGGAGATTCATGATGGACTGACCGGTGGCTGGAGGGAGGGATGAGGTGGCTGGAAGGAAGGATGAGGTGACTGGAGGGAGGGATGAGGTGGCTGGAGGGAGGGATGAGGTGGCTGGAGGGAGGGATGAGGTGGCTGGAAGGAAGGATGAGGTGGCTGGAGGGAGGGATGAGGTGGCTGGAAGGAAGGATGAGGTGGCTGGAGGGAGGGATGAGGTGGCTGGAGGGAGGGATGAGGTGGCTGGAGGGAGCGATGAGGTGGCTGGAGGGAGGGATGGGGTGGCTGGAGGGAGGGATGAGGTGGCTGGAAGGAAGGATGAGGTGGCTGGAGGGAGATATTAGGTGGCTGGAGGGAGGGATGAGGTGGCTGGAGGGAGAGATTAAGTGGCTGGAGGGAGGGATGAAGTCACTGGAGGGAGGGGTGAGGTGGCTGGAAGGAAGGATGAGGTGGCTGGAGGGAGAGATTAGGTGGCTGGAGGGAGGGATGAAGTGACTGGAGGGAGGGATGAGGTGCTGGAGCGAAGGATGAGTTGGCTGGAGAGAGGGATGAAGTGACTGGAGGGAGGAATGAGGTGGCTGCAAGGAAGGATGAGGTGGCTGGAGGGAGGGATGAGGTGGCTGCAAGGAAGGATGAAGTGGCTGGATGGGGGATGAGGTGACTGGAGGGAAGGATGAAGTGACTGGAGGGAGGGATGTGGTGGCTGGGGGAGGGATGAGGTGTGCCCAGGCAACAGGTTATCTCGGCAGCCAATAGGATTGTATTCAAATTGTGTGATACAAATGACGTCACATTTTACTACTGGGTGTGTTACAATGCCGAGTTGACATCATCGGTAGATTTTAAAACTTTTCACAAATCAGGCTTATTTTTTAAACTATTTTCAAATTGTAATTATTTTAAAGTAATAAAATACATCACATTCATAGACTATTATGATTATGTTTCACAACGTATTGAATTAGCTATTTAGGCTTATTAAATGTACTATCTTTATCTGAAGAAAAATATCGCCCATGAAACCTTTATAAATGGGTAACCGCTAACAATTTTGACATTTAACTTTCTATACTGATCAGTAAACATAATCCGGCCGCGCAATCTTAAATAACAGTTTTTAGGTCGGCCGAGTTTATCACCTTGTAACTCAATATCGCTGTGAGTGCGGTCGGGATAACGGCAAGTAAAGGTTACAATCGTGAAGGTAGAGTATAGGTGTCAACCGGTCCACACGAGACCCGCTCGCCGCGTCAGCAGCAGACAGACAGACAGACAGAGCTGCAGTCTGCAGGTCACTGACTGAGCGGTGCCAGCAGCCAAGTCGCTGACAGACAGATCAGCGGGTTGATCGGGTTCGATGGACGGACGCGCTGCATTCGCACTGTATCGAGTTACACTTGTTCGTCACGCGGGGTCACTATTTTATAACCTTAGTTCCGTTATTTTATTAATTTATCCTCGGTGTCAACTTTTTTCTCAAACACCGGTAAAATATTGCGTAAATGTGACATGGACGGTGAAGATAATTGCTATTAAAAATTATTCAATGTTAAAAATTCTTACCACCAAGTTTTCGACGCTTTAAGTATAAAATGAGATAAGAGGAATATGTTCGTAGAGTTTATAAAATGGATTATAGGAAAGCATTGACCAGTTGATTAATTTTCCAGGATCAATGATAAATGAAGGATTATAAGAAACCTTTGACCAGTTGATTAATTTTCCAGGAACAATGATGAATTATTTAACATTTAAAACTATAACGACTAAATTTGTCGTCACTGTACTGATGTCACTGGTCACAACCAAGTGCCGGAGTCTGCACTGAGCCGCCTGTAGACCACACAACATGACAGCCAGTAACGACTCGGTTTGTCGTCACTGTGCTGATGTCACTGGCCACAACTAAGTGCCGGAGTCTGCACTGAGCCGCCTGTAGACCACACAACATGACAGACAGTAACGACTCGGTTTGTCGTCACTGTACTGATGTCACTGGCCACAACCAAGTGCCGGAGTCTGCACTGCACCGCCTGTAGAGCACACAAGATGACAGACAGTAACGACTCGGTTTGTCGTCACTGTGCTGATGTCACTGGCCACAGCCAAGTGCCGGAGACTGCACTGCACCGCCTGTAGAGCACACAACATGACAGCCAGTAACGACTCGGTTTGTCGTCACTGTGCTGATGTCACTGGTCACAACCAAGTGCCGGAGTCTGTACTGAGCCGCCTGTAGATCACACAACATGACAGACAGTAACGACTCGGTTTGTCGTCACTGTACTGATGTCACTGGCCACAACCAAGTTCCGGAGTCTGTACTGAGCCGCCTGTAGATCACACAACATGACAGCCAGTAACGACTCGGTTTGTCGTCACTGTACTGATGTCACTGGCCACAGCCAAGTGCCGGAGACTGCACTGCACCGCCTGTAGATCACACAACATGACAGCCAGTAACGACTCGGTTTGTCGTCACTGTGCTGATGTCACTGGCCACAACCAAGTGCCGGAGACTGCACTGCACCGCCTGCAGAGCACACGACATGACAGCCAGTAACGACTCGGTTTGTCGTCACTTTGCTGATGTAAGAGGACGTCTCCTTTGTCCCCAGCCGGGTAATGTCCGTATAATGATGATCGCTTTCACTGGATCATCTGTTGCACAACCCGTCGCCGCCGGGGCGCCCAACGCGAGCTGTTATGTCACATCTCGACCTCGTATGGCAACCCGGCGAGTCCCGTTCCTTCCTGTTTTAATTTTTTTTATTTTACATGTAAAAACTTTTTAATCGTTATTCCGCTATGGTATTTTATTTTTTCATTAGTTGTTTTCTCCGATCATTGATGCATGTGCTGTGAAAAATAGCACGCGCGCGTGTTGGTGTTTAAATTTTGCAGACAAAACTATTTTAACTGTATATGTGGGGTTTTAAATGTAGCCTTATTATTAATAATACTTCATTCATCAGCACTCTTTAATAATTTGACGTCTATAGTGACTTTTTTACAAATAACTTTGATGCGTGGCCCTTTATGTTAGATTCATCTGTAAATATACTGATGCCTCAATGGCATCTGTGTCGTCAGATTCTTTTTAGCTCTCAGTGAGAATCTCGTAAATTTAAAATATTTGTCAGGTTCAAATGCGATTGAATATTTTATTCGTAGAAATATAACACACAGTTAAGTAATTAAAGTCTCTCCATTCGCAAGCTAGTCCTGGACGCTATATTAGGGTCACATAATACAACCGCCACGACCGCACTAGTAGTACGTGTGGTTAGCATAAAAACCTTGCACTTTTTGATACAGCTTAGCCACTTGGTGAGTGTATACAAGATACCAGTAGAAGTATTTTTGTCCGAAGAACCAACCTTGAATTCGTGTAGAACACCCCCATATCAGCCATTAAAGATGGCCGCCACAAAACGCATAAATTGCCCCATAACTCGTGAAAGAGTAACCCGATCGTGATAAACTTTTTTTTATTTGAAAGGTCTTTTATAAACTCAACTTTTTTGTATTTAACTTTTTTTTATAAACTTAATGGTTTTCTTTGTATATACGAAAAAACGCATTTTCCCATATAATTCCATGGGAAAGACAGATTTCTCAATAAAATGCATTTTAATTGATTTAAGAAGGCTAATTCCGGGTGGAATATCTTGAGTAGGCTAAAGACTTATGCATACTATGATTTTATGAATATTAATAAATTATTTTAGTAATAATGGTCTTTTACACATTTTTTAACAGGCCATTTTTTAATTTTTTTTTAATTTTTCGATTAATTTATTGAAAAATTTTTTTTATCCAGCTCAAAAGTACATTAAATTATAGAAAATGTATTCAAAAATCGAATGCTATTGCTCAAAACAAGAAAATCCAATCATTTAACCTATTTATGAGGATTTGAAGGTGTCATTGACGTCCCATAGTAAGTATATGGCGGGGGAAATCGCGGGTACATTTTCAGCGATAAAATTACTACCCGTCGGTGGAAATGAGGAAAACTTTTTGGAAATGTCCAATTAAATCATTACTACAGTATACCAAAGAAAAATGATAAAAAAATCATCGAGAAACCATACTTAATGCGCTTTTTATGATTTTAGTTTAAAACAACATGCTGCCGTGGCCGGCGCGTAGACGTAGTTCCATCAAACTCTCACAGAGCGCGCTCCTCTCGCTACCAAGCTGAACCTATCTATGGCTAGCGGAGTCCATGGTAAAGCTCAGACATCGCGCAATCGTTATGCTCGTTCTTTGCCGGCAACACTTTTAACATTGACCTCACGTTAATTCCAACTGAAACTAAAACCGAAAATTGAATTTTATTCACTATTTATGAAACTTTAAAACTGATTCCTTTAGTAAATAAAATAAGCATTTCCGATATATAATTGAATTCGTTCAATTGATTTTACGAACAATTACAGGTTGTATATTAGAATGTTTATGAACAGTAAGAATATATATTCTTCATAAAGTAATGAAAATTAATTGGGTATTGCCTTTGTCGATCAGTAATTGTTTTGATTTCAAATAGCTGAACACTAAATTAGATTAATATTTAAAGAAATCTTAAAATTATTTCTAAATCCCCGTCTTCCACTTTAATTTTCGTACAGTATTACTCATTATGTTTATTAAAATTATATTATTGGTTTCATATAAGAGCAAATAATTATATGCCTACCTTTATGATTCAGTACATGAGACCAAAGCTGAAACGCCATAAGGAAAGAACGCTGCAGGATTTTTTTATCGAGGGAATACTTTTTCTGTGTAATTAAGAAGACTACCAGATGTGTATTGGATCAGTACGTTTAGTTGCTGTAAAACAAAGAAACCACTATCAGTTTATTTAATAAAACTTTTAGTAAATTCATATATATTCTATTTATTTGTCAACTACCACTCATCTATAATCGACCAGCCTAAACTGTTTCACCTAGAACCTTGAAACTTCGCATGGACTTTCCCCATAGGGCGTAGGCATCCACTAAGAATGGATTTTTTTAAATTCCCTGAGGACTACGCCTATATCAAAGTTTCATTGTTAAACAGGGAAGCTTATGAAGTTTTCATGGCAACCTAAACATAAAAAATCATGAATCCAACAAAGAGTTTCTGTTTTTTCACGGGTAAAACCGGATTGATCAGCTAGTTGATTATAATATTTTTAATCGTAATTGCGTTATTGAAATAATAGCCTATAAATAGATTGTTTCTTTCTTTTTATAAGGTTTTTTACTAAGTTGCAAGTTTATATAGAAAACAAATATCCTAACTCCCTTATTGTTAAAAAACATAATTGGCTTAGTATTAAGGCAAATAAATAAAGGTATACCTAATATATATACAGAACGTAATGCAAAGGTTGAATGTACATTCAGCTGGACTATTCGTAGACTAATGAGAAATACTTTAAAAACTGTACATTAGATCATTGTGTTTCGTTGCTGAAAAAAAAAACAAAGTAAACATTACTCTTTGTGGGAATAAAACCTCATAAAATTATATTATGCTGTTTATTATTGTAACCATTTCGTAAACAAGAAAACTGTAACTCTAAGTATTATACTTAACTATATGAAATGTTTGATTTATGCAAACGAATAAAAATAAAATTATATTATTATTAAAACATTAAAGCGAAAAATTGGGTCTTTCTGTCCCTTTCTGAGT